>JAUMJK010000267.1:0-1200000 GCA_033558105.1 Coccyzus lansbergi | reverse complement strand
CATAGAAAAATAATAACAGGAAAACACTATGTCATTTGGCTAACCAACAACATTGGCTGAAAAAAACCTGTTCAAAACCAGCAGCACAAAAAAAAAAAAAATACACAGTCTGAAACTAATTCATCAGCTGAAAGATCTCTGTGTGGAACTTTTGGGGAATGACTTCAGATGTGTGTGTACATACATATACCCAACTGTATTCACAGATCATTTACACTCAAAAACCAGGGAAAATAGTTTAATGAGTTCTGGATTACAGCTAGACTACTCTGCTCTACTTACATGTGTTTATGGTCATTGCCTTTAAAGCTTTTAAATGTAAATACCAAGACTCTCAGTATTTAAAATAGTGATTTGCATGGTGGTTCTTGTTTATTTTTGCATGGGTAAAATCCATTCATTGCAGAACCAGATCAGAGTGAAAAGCCTTTAATTCCCAAAACAGAGGAAATTACAATTCAGTGCAGAGATGTTGACATCATGTAAAATTTGTGACATTTTCTTCTCAGCTGTGTTAAAGCAAAGAAGCTAGGCTTGTAGAAATGGGTTTCTACCAAGACCAGTTTTACTTTGAGGGAATGAATAGTCCTGTTTTCCCTAAGCCAAGTTCAGTGTGCTTTTCAGTGAGTGGCATTGAACTCATCGGGCTCAGAAAAGTCTCCTCTGTGTTAAACATCCAACAAGTGAGTTTCTCTGAGTTTTATCATGCCTTGCTGAGCCTATTGTGCCACTTGACCCCATTTTTTACACACAATTTTAATTTAGTGTTTTCTATGGAATGTATTTGGGGCATGTGTAGAGATGACTTAATTAACAGTCTTTAAATCTGTTTATCATTTCTTTTTAGTGATTAGTACAGGGGATTTTTTAAAGAATAAAAAAATAAATTGTTTACATTAAATAAATTAAAAATATTTTTTTAAAAAAATGAAAAATAAAAATAAAGATACAGTTTTGTATGAATCAGCGGTTTCCAAACAGAAACACCTAACTTTACGAGATATGTGTGGCATGACTTCAGTTGACATGATCCTAACCAAAGATGTCGGTGACAGAAAACTTTTAATTTCTAATTCCATTTACAAAGAGGCAAAAATTGCTGACTGAAGTACTTCAGGTTTGTGTCAGAAATTACACGGATAATTCCATGGGTTTTTTGTTCAACACACATTAGGCCATGGAATCATAAGACAGTGACCCACAAAGTGGGTTTGGGTGCAGTATCTGCAGTGAAGCCTGATGCAGCATATCTAAGCACCGTGGCAGGTGTTCACAAGGTGGTTTGTGATTATCTCAGGCTTCAGAGATTCTACAGCCATGGAGCTGCTTAAGGAAATGGACTTTGCCTTTTTCCAAAGTAACAGCCCTCCTTCTCAGTTCTTCCTGTCAGAAAGGGGAACCTTTTAGTAAATTTCCCACAAAATGAAATGGAAGTAAATTAATTCCAGGGTGATGCAAATGTTCCATGAGAACATAAATCAGAGTTTCCATTTCAACTTCACCTCTTGCGTTATGGGCATATAGTAAACTTAGACACAATACAGACATATGGACATATGTCATTGTGTGTACATACATCTAAAATAACATTTTTAAATGGAAACAAAACCATTTGGAGGCAGACAATCAAAATATCCTTTCCTGAAACCATTTTTATTCTTCTTTCATAATGAAATGAAATGAAAATATATTTGTTTCTATGAAGTATTTTCCTTTGCCAAATTCTGACAAGGAAAAGAAATGTTTCCACTCTGAAAGCATTTTACAGCACAGATTTGATCTATCCATGGTCTTTTCTAAGTTTATGGCTCTCTCACAAAGTGTGCAGTATTGCTTATAGCACCCAGAGTCATTTGTCAGGGTATGAGATTCATCGTGCTAGACATGGTTTAACATGTAAAACTGTGTAAAACTGTCTGGACAGGATTCAGCTGCCTCTTTACAGGTTTCTAGAGCAATCTGGGACACCCAAGAGTGTCCTAAACACGCACAGGCGGACTAGTCTGAAAGACCTGCAGCCTTCAGGAGCAGCAGCTGAAAGTCTGAAAAGATACCCTCTGGTCTTCAAATGATGAAAACCTCCTATTTTTAGGCAATAAAATCTTACCCTCCCTATTAAGAAACATAAATTTTGCAAGGAACTAAAATTACAGGATTACAAACTATGTATTTAAAAGATGGCAATGATAATAGAACAAGTACAGGAACATAAAAGAGGCATCCCATCATCAAACCTAAAACCCAATTAGCACATTATCCTGCTTCTGGAAGTGATCTTCAGTGAATGTTATAGAAAAAAACATAATAAAAACAGGTCAAATCTACAGAGACACTTCTCTGAAATATAAGATTGTAAAGGAAGGACTTTTTAATATACACAGGTTATTACTGTAATCAATACCTAACAACCATTTAGCCATTCTTTTATGAACAGGAAATTTTGGGTAGATTAATTGCTAGCTGTTTATCTTGAAAGGAAACAAAAGTTTGGCTTTGCTAACTAGTTCCAGGCATAAAATCCACTGTTAACCTGACAACTCTGTGTACTGGAGCAGCACCGTGTCAGAGGACTCCAGTGTTGTGCTAACAGAGACTGAATTAGGAACTATTAAAACCGTAATTGAGAAGGACACTGCTAAGAACCTTTTTTTAGCATATAACATAAAGAAAATTTCAATAGTACCATACCACCTAGTCACAATTTTCACATAAATTTTAGGACATACTGTGTCTTTCGAGGCATATGACATCTTTATTAGTAGAGCAGGGCAGAATTTTTTTCTTATTCACACTTTTCTTTTTTGTTTTTTTACTCAGGTTATGTATCTCAGTTGTTAAGTATTAATTTTGGAAGCTCCAAAACCTTTAAAAGAAATCCTCTGTACTGAAACTGTTTCAGAGCTTGATGATCAAAATTTAGAAAGAATTTTGTACGGAAATTTACTCTCCAGTTGCTGAAAACTAAATACTTTGAGGTATCTATATCTAAGACACCTCTCCCCCATCCCACCCCCGCTTAGGCTTCTAGTTATAAGTCTAATGTTTAAAAGAAATAATTCCCGTGACTTCTCAGCTGGTAAACTTAGGACTGAAAATTTCAAAATAATTGTGCTTTTCAGGTTTTATACAATCTTCTGATGATGACATAGCATATTCTAAAGATATAGTGTTGTTATTGTGCCTACACATTTTAAGAGCAAAGTATTGATCTTGCAACTAAACAGTGATTTTGGGATGAAAGATGATGAAATGTTCCCATTTTCAAATGTTTCCCTTAAAAATATATCCTGCTTACCTGATGCCACTGCTGCTAAATGCCATTTTATCAGTCCTTTTCTTACTGCTTCAATGCACCAGTGTTAACTTTCAAGCATTGCTGGTGTTCTGGCTGAACTGGCCTTCCAGGGTCACTAGGGTTTCATTCTTCCTTTATATCAAATTTACTTAATTCACAGCAGGAACTCCAGCACATTCCTGGATGTCTTGAAAAACAAGCAGCACCTCTCTGAGTACTGAAAGAGTACTAGTTGGTTGCTAAAATCAGATCCAGTGATGTCCTCACTGAGCAAACCTCTAGTTGTCAGAGAGCAGCGTATAGCTAAGGAGAACTTGAGCTCTCTCAGAGGTGACAAACTGGTAAAAACAATATCAGAGACTGGTGTATGTAGCTCATTTCACAACTTTTAGCTACTTTGTGGGAAGGGAAGCCCAGGTTCTCCCTTGGAAAGAGGTTAAAAATTGTGAGAGAGGGTTCCTCTGAAATGTGTCATCGTTTGTATCCAATTAAAGTTATTGTACATGATTGTAAGTTATTGTACATGGTTGCATGCTTAAGAACAACTCAGAAGACCAAAGTTTTTGACTTTCAGTCATTTACATTATGTTGTGTTAGCAGGCATGTGAGAATCCTCACTTTATTTCATCAGTTCTTTGAAAGCTAATTCCTGGTTCCATTTGTCATCATTTTATTAACAGACCTACTACAGTGGTTTCTGGGGACAAACAACACGTCAAAGTCTGATGTTGATGGGCATTGCACAGTTTCTTCCCTAACAAGAGAATAAGATGACCGCAGAGAAAAAAAAAAAAAAAAAAAAAAAAAAAAAAAACACCTCAGTAGAGAAAAATAGCAAGAAATAACCCGTTAAGGAGAGAATGAATTATAGAAGGAGGAAGTAGTGAGGGAAAAGAAGGAAAGCTGGCAGAAAAAATGAATGGAGATTCAGCTTGAGATACAGAGGCTGGGGTAGGTGCAAACAGCTCATCAGCACCTTTTCACTGATAGCTGTTCAAATGCTCCATGTTGACACCACTACACCTACTGTGTGAGCGTTCAACTGGCCCTGTAGGTGTTCTCCCAGGCTCCAGCCTCCAGTCAAACCTTTCATAAAGTTTCTTTCTGCAAAGTTAGGAATTACATGGGGCTATGGAGCTAATATGAGTAAGTTTTCTTCTGTGATGATTATGTAACATGGGAAAATGTATGCATTACGGGGGAGTTGGCAGTACTTTCTCTGAAAGTAGAAATTATTAATTGAAAGTAGGCATTATTGCTATTTGAAAGAGCTAAACTTTCCATCAGAGCTTATAAGAACCACATATTCTTAAGTATCCTATGTATTTACCATAATTATTACCACTCTACAAGCACCTGAATATAAGCTCTTCGCTAAACTTTCCCCTTGGCTGACCAACAAAAAAAGAAATAAGAAGAAAAAGGACAGACAGGTGTTAGTCAATGGGAAATCAGAAACAGGGAAACTATTAGGAAACAAGTGTTTCCCAACTATTCCTTTTGCTTCTTGCACTTAAATGTAATCTACATTGCTGTTGAAATACCAGCTTTCTTTACAGATAACCTGCAGATTATACGCATGCAAACTGGTAATATAGAAGAAACCATGTATTAAAAATAATCATGGCCAGAAGTTCTTAGTCTTTGGACACAGGAATTGAAGTAGAATAAACGCTGCAGAGCTTTTTAATAGATTAATTTCTTTTGTAAGCTTATAAGACTCCTTGAGAAAGGAAGAGATGGCTCTAGGGTTACATTTGTTTTGCAAATTGATGGGATACACATCATGGACAAATTCTTATTCTCTGCTGCAATGATTATACATGCCTACAAAAGAAGCTCATGTTTGTAAGTGTGAATGGCTGCACTATCTGTAGAAGGTCACTTCATTTCTCTTTTCTCAATGCAGATAGTAGTCTTTGGAAGCTATTAAATGTACAGCAGAGCCATAAATACTTGATAGAGATCCTTTTTTATAATACTGACATCTCTGAAGAAAAATCAGATATGAAAACCTAAAAAACTCCAAAATAATATTAAAATTTAAATATTTCAAAGTGGATTTTCTCCCAACAAGTTTGTGGTCAAAAGATATGATTCTGCAGGTGAGATCAACTGCATTGAGTTTCATATAACAAGTTTTATTATAGGGCTTTTCCTCAAGACCATCCATATCCTATCTTTGTTCTACTCCTTGTACAACCAAGAACACATCTCTGGTTTTCTCCTGCCGACTCCTTGTTGAGAGCTGGGGCCGTGGAGTTCTGCAAGGCAGGGTACTTCCTCCAGATCCTGGCCTATCTCACCTGAAAGTAGTATGGAGAACAGAGCACGGGTTTGACTGAAGTTAAAAATGAGCTTAACTTCTTGTTAACTGCAATAAATGAAGTCACTTGTGTGTCAGAGAGAGGTTTGTGGAATATTTGAATAGGCAGCAAGATTTCAGCAAGTCTGGAATAACTTGCCGAAGAGTCAGGATTCTAGGAACAGTCTCCAGTGGAGAAGTGCTCTGAAAAGGGCTATGAAAGTCTGACAAGGCAAATTAACTTCAGGTTTGGAGCTGCAATTTGAGTGAGGTATCCAAGAAGCTCATAAAATATGGAGTAGGATCAGCACATAAGATGCTTTGCATATGTGCGACACTGGAAATTCAGGCATTTAACCCTCTTGAGTCAACCAGCAGCTGAGCAGTGGGTTTTTAGGGCATTAAGTAGCTTCAATGGAAAAAAAAATCACAGCTGGTGAAAAGAAAAATAAAATGCCATAAACCTCTTATGTCCAGGCTGTCTAAATGGCTTGGAGAGTTATTCAATCTTCTCTGACAGGACTTACCAAAACAACAGATCACTTTTGGCTAATTAGTCAAAATTAGTTAGAGAACTGTGACTTCCACATTCTTCAAATAGTGCTGCCTGTTAAATGACATTACTTTGAAAGGCTGAAATTAGCAAGCATGCCAAAAATCAGCAACTTCTGACTTCTAGAAGGACAAGACACTGTGCAGCAACCCATGACTCCACATGGCAGGGCTGACTATTCTTTCTGTGAGGCAGAAAAGTCTATAAGCCATGACCCACCTTGCCATTTCCTCATGACGAGAAGCAGAGATATCTGGGGTGGGCGAAGCAAGATGGTGCTGGGCTCAGCATGGAAGATCTTTCAAGAGCAAGATGATACTTTCCTGCTTGCTTGCCTCTGTATGGCAGCACCACCCTGAAGTCCCCACACCGGTGTGGTACTGTTTCCAGACACCTTACCACAGCTGTACTTGACTAACTGCAGAAGCTACAAAACAATCCTCATGAAACTTTCTGTTTATGTATCTGAAAAGTCCATAGTAGTCAATTAAGGATTTTAATAGTATTCCCTTTTCAGTTATGGATATACAAGAATCTAATTGCATCTACTTTAGTCTCAGACCAAGAAAAAGAAAAAAGACCCATTCAAAGAAAAGGAAGTTTACACAGCAATACAAGATCCAGAACTATAGTAATTACTCCAATAAAGGTCTCCAAAGAGTAAAACCGAGACAGCACAGAGGAACAGATTATGCTATGTCTGCATATGCTGAGGTTAATATGTGTTCCTCTGAGGCAACCTGTCCTGGTTGCTGTTAGAGGCAGGATGTTGGGCTGGACAGACCTGGAGCATGATCCAGTCTGAAAATTTTTGTGTTCCTAGGGCTACCATATAGAGAAAACATACCTAATTTATTAAATATCCTTAATTTTTCCCTTTCTTCCTTGCAGATTTAATTTCCTTCTGGAAAGTAGTTATCCAGCTGCGGCTATGAAACCAGTAATAAGCACACAGCTTTAGTTCAAAGGTGATCAAGTACTGCTCCTGTGTTTAAAGTAACAGAAGACAGGAAAGACAAGAATGGGGGTAGGTAATGAAAGCACTTAGTGATGTTTGAACCAATCACCCAGGGAGTACGTCATAGCTGTCAAAGTGAAACCACAAGTTCTGGTCTTCTTCAGATCAAGACTTTTCAAAACAGGCAGAGAAAGCATCTCCTTTTTGCTAAAAGAAATCCACAGGGAAAAAAAAATCCAGGTAGCTACATGCAAAATAATTTCAAAGCTAATTTCACTCCCTCCCGTGTAATACTTTCACCTTCCTTAGCAACAGCAGAATGGATTCACATAAAACTTCATGGTTTTGAAATTATCACTCTTGCCTTTGAAACTGAGGTATTAGTTTTCTGTTAAGAAAAACTGAAATACATACATTAATTAAATGTAGTTAATCCAGCTTGCACTGCCTGAAGTTCTGGCACTGGTTCACTTTTCTACAAAGGAAAATGCATATGGAAAACCTGCAAAAGCTCAGTGGCTGAAAATTACCCCCTTGCAAATCTTGCCATTGAATTTAGAAAAGCAGGGATCTCTTGCATATCCTTTTATCATCCACCAGGGAAAGAAGGCTAAGACTAAATAATTTTTTTTAAAGCATTTCTTCTTTCCTTTCTATCTCCAGAAAACTGGTTTGTAGTTGCAATAAGAAAACAGAACTTTATGTCTGAGTATGATGGGTACAAGGAGGCAGAGATCTGACTTAATCTGGTTTCTAGAAGGACAGGATAGTCCTAGAAAACTGCTGGAGAAATTATAGAGTCTGGACCTGTCTATACTGGGGAAGGGTGGAAGGGGGAAAGGGGGAAGGAGGGAAGTGGTGGTGGTACATAGTCTGAGTACCAGCAGCATATCATGGGTCCAGGTGCCAGCAACTGAGGACACTGGTACCCAGGGTCAGCTACAGAGCAGATTGGTATATGAATGTAACTACTGGAGGGATTCATATTGTATATATTTGTACATATATATACACATATATGCATATGTGTATGTAGTGCATATATATACAAATGTATTTGTGTGTATAAATATACTTGTACTTATAAATATATGCATTTTTATACAAACATACATATTCCCCTCTATGTGCCAGAAAAGAGAATAAGACAGGTTCCCATAAGGATGTGGAGCTGATGACAGGTTCTTTCATATACCTGCAAGGTCTCTGGGCTTTGGGGTCTACACAGTAAAACATTAACTCATAAAATGGCATAAGCAAAATAGTTCTTGCTGAGATTTCCTGATTTTGGCACAGCTCACATAGCATTTTTTCTTCAGAATATGGGAACAATCTAAGGGTTTGTCCAAGTCATTCTGACATTTGCCAAATCAAGAACTGATCCTGTAGGTTGAATCTGCACAAGCCTCTCTAAAGTCTTCAGTATGATGTCTTTACTGTTACATCTGAAATTCTCAGATATTTTCTCATATGCTTTTTTCTTTGAAGAGTCAGTACGACTTACTTTTGGAAATAAATTAACTTCTTGAAATACAGAAAAAAATAAATAGACATTTATTTCCCTAATTAGTTTCCATTAGCACTGACAAGCTGTAAGAGTTTTTTATAACACATTTTAAAATACTTATTTTCATTCTTAGTGAAAACAATTCCATTCACTAGTCATGAGACAGTATAGAAAATACATAGAAAGGAAAAGATGAAACACTGTATATAGAATTACTGGTTAATCTACCCTGAACAGTCAGGGACTTGGGTATACTAAAGGTTTAAAAGTCCCAGTGCTAACTAGCACATTCCCAGGAAATCATAGAACCATAGAACAACCAGGTTGGAAGAGACCCATCGGATCATCGAGTCCAACCATCCAAGGACAGCACAAATAAGGGCCAATTCCCTAAAAGCATCAAGGTTAGGGCCAACCAGGTGTAAGAACAAGTTTAGCCATATGGCCATAAACCATGACATGCTGCCTATCCCACTGGCAAAGTATGTCTTATTAATCAGACTTTAATACTAGTAATAATAAGTACACATACCACATCTGTCTGTGTGTGTAGTATATAAGTACCCTCCCCCAAAATTTTGCCGACTCCAACCCTTCAGATGAATGTTTTTCCTGAATTTCACTATCTCTTCGTGGGTAATTGAGAAAACAACAGACGAAAACCCTCTACTCAGTCTCTCACACTACAGCAAACACAGAGACAGTATTTGAGCAACAGCAATAGTAGATCTACCTTGGTAATAAGCCTTGAAGACAAGCCTAGGATCTTTAATAGTATAAGAGAAAGCAAGGTGTCAGTTTTTAGTATTTTACAAGATTAATACATTACCTGTGCATTTAGAATTAATGCATGGTGCACAAAAATACTGGTTCTATCACTACTTATAACAACATGCACATATTAACACAGAGAAAGTTCTGCTTTCCTCAGAACTACTCATTATGATTCTTACCTTTCTCATCTGTGAGATATTTAACAGTCTGAATTACTGGTGTATTATTAGGTCAATCAATTTTAAATGTTTATATACTATCAAAGATCCATGAGTCTAGGTTACTGCCTAAAGAGCATCTCTGCTGCAACTGACAGATGTAGACACAAATCAGAATGAAGTCTGTGTCTTGAAGGGCTTAGATTTAAATTCTCTTCCAATCAAGTAAAACTTTAGATGGAAGTGCCTGAATTTTCATAATCCCTCATCTCTGCTACTCTGCAGCTTCTGCCATCGCTATTCCACAAGGCAGCAGCTGAGAATTATATATCTGATTTTGTTCGATTAAATGCAACTTCTGAATCATTGAGAAGGAATCCATTTTCTGCTCAGCACTCTGAGATTTATCAGTGAATGCATCATGTCCCAAATCACACTGCTACCGTGCTATAAAATATTCCAATGTCTTATTAATAAGTTAATTGAATCCATTGTAATTTTCCTAGTATTTATGCAGCTCACTTTGTCATTGATTGACAGAGATGAATTTGAAGATATTTAAGAGTTTCGCAAGCAGATGAACAGCTGTATCTGAATTATCATGAAAGAGGAATAGTTAATAAGGGACCGTAATAATCTTTCATTAGAAAATTTGATGTAGTAACTATTTCAACCCTAATCCTGTTCCCCCTAACAGCAAAAGGAATTCTCTGCCTACAGATTCAATGCAATTTTCAGTTCAAAATGACTGCATCTTCTTCCCAGAAATCAAGAAAATTGCAATGAAATTAGATAAATACCTGAGAAAAATCTGTCAAAGTAAGTTATGAGTAAATCATGGGGTTGCTGATCGATTCATGCGTTTAATTTCAAGGTAGATGATTTATAATCCAGAATTCTAGTTTTTCAGGCCTTAAGTAGTATCATAGGCACATGAAATCTTCCAAAACTTTTGTAAGGATGAGTCTTGCTCACCGTCTCCCCACTTAACATCTATCATCAGGATGCAGTCTTGTCACTGAGTTATAACTTTGCTACAGCCCTGGAATACAGAGAACCCATTGCGCTACCAAGAACATGACAAAAATCACCTCTGAATGCTATGAAAACTCTTTTTTTGGCCCAAAACAGAACCACCTCTCTGTATCAGAAAGAGGACATTTCTGTTCTTACAAGGGTTTTCTTCAGTTTATCCTTGTCTGATACCATGAGCCTGATTTCTAAAACTTGGGTGAGTTTTTGAGATATTCTTTGTCTTGATGAGAGGGATGTGGCACCAAAAACCTACCAGATGCATTCAGGACAGCACACCAGCAGAGTGAGTACATATGGTTCATAACTGCCATTGAACATCTTGAAGATCCAGATGGCTCAAGATATACTACATTCAGAGACCACAAACCTAGCAAAACATGCCAGTTTTAGCTTAAAAGCAAACAATATATATCAGTGTATTGATGGTTTATTAATATTTCAAGATACGTTGTGTTGCTTTACCACTGCTAACACAGCACATACAGGACATCGCTAACCTAAAACAGGACTAGATGACTAAACATCATCTGTTGATCTTTTGAGTATCATTAGAGAGAACTGAAGGCACCAACTTGATTCTATATGATCCCTGCATCCTACAACACTATGAGCACAATCCTGAAAGCACTCAGCTATAAATCTCAGCTGTCAACATTAGTAAAGGGACAGTTTACCTCCAGGAAAAGACTTTTCAAGACTAGAGAGGAAATGTCTCAAGCAAAAGAAATGTTCTGAACACATGTACAGGCTGTTGGGGCAGCAGGTAACGACAAAGTCAGTATCTAGGCTGTGGCCTGGGTTTAAGCCGATCCAACAGCAAGAACAACAACAGGACAACAAGAAGAAATTGCCAGATAGGACAGAAAGCCATGTGAGAAGCTGACAAAATCACAGGCAGTGCCGTGAGGGAAGACAACATTTCAATGGTGGGTAAAGGAGAGTTATATGAGGGACAGCCAAACCCAACTAACAATAGAGGGGAGCACTGGGGAACTTCAGGGATTGGAGATGCTGAGATGACCACAATAAAAGTGTTAGAAATACCACATTAGAATCATGGAACCACAGAATCATATAATCGTTTAGATTGGAAAAGGCAGATATATCAAAATTGAGACTGTGGAGAAAAGTAACTGGGTTTTTTGAGTTCCTTATTTGGGAAGTGACCTGCATGAAGAAAAGGAGGTTCAAGGGTAGCAAAAAGGAGGATCAATAAAAGGTGAAAGGGACAATGTACATGGAAGTATCTGTCTGGCAACTCTTCACCCAGTCACTACAGCCAGAATCAGGCTAATGAACCAGGCACACTGTTCTAACAATATCACATTTGCCAAACATACTTCTGCCATCAGCAGGACTGGTGGGAGCAGGATGTTTCCACTGTTGTGTTGGTACAGGTTATGTCTGAGTCTTTGTCTCATGCACACAGGGCAGGACATCACTTAATCTGTTTCTCTGCCTTAGAATTCCTAAAACTCAGCTGTGCCTTTGGTCATCAAAAGGCAGCAAAGAGGGGGGATAATGCTTAGTAGGTAATGGTATAAGCCTCACATTGCCTCATATGTTGCAGAAAGATTGCTTAGGACTGAATGAAGTGAGAACATTGTGGAGAAGGTCTCAAACAGGGTTGCAGAGAGGCTGCGAAGAAAGACATGATCAGCAGGGAAGGATGATGTTAGGCTTGTCAGGGCATCCATAATGAGACCTTTTTTCCTGGGTTTTAGGGTAAAGATTCACAGTTCACACCTAGAGGACTGCAAGTTAAAAATGTACTGTGTGATGTTTCAAGCAAAAAGACAAGAAGTTTCCCCAAATATGCACAAACTGCACCCTGAGGTGGGTGGGTGATTTCAGTAACATAGTTTTAACTAACTCAAACAAACAACATTTATGGCTTCTTCTGCATATATTCCAGTCTGTTTCCCAAACAGCAGTAAAGAGCAGCTAACAAAACAACTTCTGTTTCCTTGCTTTTCTCCAGTTTCCATGTTAGTCACAGAGTCTCTCTTAATAAAGTCAGTCAGACTAATTCATCTTCCATCCTTAGCAAGTACTATCCTAGTCAACAATAAATCCTGTTGTACAATTGAATTAAATCTACCTTTGGTTTAGTTTGTATAAGGATAAGGGAGGTCTGATGCACTTGTAGTGTAACAATCTTCTATTTCTATGCCTAAGCCTCCGGCAGTGTCCTCGGACTTCACCTGCAGCAGAGAGAAGGTTTATGAATTAAAATTGATGCCTAAATCACAGAAAAGTCTGATTTAACTCAAGAGAGTTACTTATTTTTCTGAGTCTGTAGAGACTGGCAAAAAAAAAGATCCTCACCCTATTCACATCACGAGTATGTCCATTTTCTGTTTACAACATGTTACACCACAGTTACTTTTTTTTCAAATTATAGAAAGAAAACTACCAGTCCCCTGCTATGTAGCTAATGAAATTACTAAAAAACTCACAATTTTGATCAGATAGCATAAAAAACTAAACAGCTAATTTGTTATTGAGTATGGTCTGTTTGTCTTTTGGGAGTTGTGCTATAAGCTTAAGCCTTTAGAAATATTCCAAGATTCTGAATTGCTAGTTCTATAAAATCAAGAAGCTGCTTTTTCATTTTCATAGGTAATTGTAAGTAAATTCCACAGAAATCAAAAGCTGTAACTGTAGAACAGGTGCTTTGGAACTCTGGACACAGATGAGAATTCCCTACCTAAGTTAGAAGCACCAGTTGGATGCTTCTCTTCTGAAACATTTAGAAATGTTATTCTGAACTAATTTAGACTCTCTTCAAGAAATGTTGATTTTAAAAAGTGGGGAACCATTTAAGCATAGTACTTAATAGTACCTGATCCACCCAGGTAGATTTTCTGTGATTTTCACTATGTTTTCCCTTCAATTTTCTTCTCATATTTGACTTTACTTTTCTAATCAAAAAGGTCAATGATCAAAATCAAGTAATGTTAGTGGAAAAATTCATCCTTGTACAACAATACCTTGGGCAGGTTTCTTGTATGATGCAAAGCAGTGATAATTTAAGTCCTGAGAACTTCTCCTTTCCTGAGTAAATCTTATGAAGAAATATGCATTTAGCACTTTCCTCAGAAGAATGAGTTAGATAAAAATTAAATTCTTTAAAGAAAAACTTTTTTCTGATGTAAAAGTTAGTGTCCCACAAGGAATTCAAATTTAATTAGAATTATGATAGCATTCTGTCTGTGGGAATATTTTTCAGTGAATATTTTAAGGTGCAAAACAGGATACACCTGAAGGAAAAGCTATTTTCTATTTAATTTAATTTGAGTGTACATACTTATCTCTACCGGTTTGGAGCAATGATATAGGGCTCTTTGTATTCTTTTGAAAGGTGATGTTTCTTTCCTCTGTAATTTGAATTCATGATCCAGTCTCCCAGGCTCTCAACTGTATATTTCTACATATTTCTAGCAGTTCACAACATTACTGTTAAGAAGGCAAACATAACTGGCAGATGCTATGTTGAGGAATGGGTCTGAGGACTGACACAAAGATTGCTTTCAGGAGATATGTCTACAGCAATAAATGAAACAAGCCCAGGGGAAACCTTGAACTTTATCCCATAGCGGCCCATTTTCTCATCATTAGCGTGCTGCCAAAGCAGTTTTATCCAACTTGTAGCCCTCCAGCCAATGCCCAGGCATGGCTCATGACATTGACAAGGCAAGAAACTTTCCAATAAGCTCCATGGATGAGGCCAACTTACCTTTGGGAAGAGCAGTGAGTTCAGCTTTCTGGGTACAAGCCATGTCTTGCCACTTGCTCTCCATAACACAAAATGGGACTGATCTGGTTTACCTGACTGGCTTAGACAATTCTAGTTGGGGCCATTGATACCACAAGCTGAGGATGAGATACATCAGAAAAATTGAATTTTAAGTCTATTACAGGTGACTCAATAGTTTCATAAAACTCTGGAGAGGGGTAGGTGTCTCCAAAGGAGAATTAGAAGAACTTACATTAAACATTCAAGAACAGATAATATGAATACAGTTCATTTTATTTACATGAAAGGGTGTGACCTCTGACTACACTGTAGGAAATCAGGCAGGAAAATGTAGGTATTAAAGAGACCAGCATGGATCAGTTGAGACCTGCTGGTGAAACTCCAGATCAGGAGGGAATTGCACAGGTAGTGCAAGCAGGGACAGGGAACCTGGGACATGTATAGGGACACTGCCCAGTTTTGTAAGGATGAGGTCAGGAAGGCCAAGGCACAGCTGGAGCTGAACTTGGCAAGGGAAGTGAAGAGTAACAAGAAAGGTTTCTACAGGTATGTCAATCAGAAAAGGAGGGTCAAAGAGAATGAATTCCCACTGATGGTTGGAAATGGTAATCACGTAACAGCAGATGAAGAGAAGGCTGAGGTACTTAACTTTTTTGCCTCAGTCTTCACTGACAACCAATTTCCTCACCCCTCTAGGGTGTACCTCATGGGACAGAAGAAGGTGACTGGGACATAAACCCCCTCCCACTGTAGAGGAGGATCAGGTTCATGACCACCTGCAGAACTTGAAAATATATAAGTCCATGGTACCTGATGAGATATGTCCCAGAATCCTGAGGGAATGGGTTGATGTGGTTGCCAAGCTACTCTTCATGATATTTGAAAAGTCATGGCAATGAGAAGTGCCTAGTAACTGGAAGAAGGGCAACATTGTGCCCATTTTTATAAGAAGTAGGAAAGACAACACCGACCTGTCAGCCTCAACTCTGTGCCTGGGAAGATCATGGAGCAGATCCTACTAGAAGTAATGTTAAAGCACACAGAGGACATGGAGGTGATAATGGTAACCAGCACAGCTTCATTAGTGGCAAGTCATGTATGACCAAGTTAGTGGTTTTCTATTATGGGGTGATTGCAGCAGTGGATACGGGTAAACGAACAGATGTGATCTATCTGGACTTCTGTAAAGCCTTTCACATGGTGCTCCAAAATATCTTTCTCTCTTAATTGGAGATGATATGGATTTGGTGGGTGGACTGTTAGGTGGATAAGAAACTGGTTGGATGGTCATATTCAGAGACTAGGGGTAAATGGCTCAAATTCCAGATGGAGATCCATGACAAGTGATGTCCCTCAGGGGTCCGTACTGGGACCAGTTCTGTTTAATATCTTCATTCATTGATATAGACAGCAATATTGAGTACATGCTCAGCAAGTTTGCAGATGACACCAAGCTGAGGGGTGTAGTTGCCACATTGGAAGGACAGGATGTTATACAGAGGGACTTGGACAGGCTGGAGAAGTGGGGCTGTGAGAACCTCATGAGGTTCAACAGGGCCAGGTGCAAGGTCAAGTCCTGATTTCAGTACACAATGGGGATGATGCCATTAAAAGCTGCCCTGCAGAGAAGTACTTGTGGGTGCTCATTGATGAGAAGCAGGTCGAGGGAGGTGATTCTGCCCTTCTATTCATCTCTTGTGAGATTTCATGTGGATTATTGTATCCAGTTCAGGAATCTTCAACATAAGAAGGATATGGAACTGTTGGAACAGGTCCAGAGAAGGCCTATGAAGATGATTAGAGGGCTGGAGCACTTCCCATATGAGGACAGGGTGAGAGAATTTGGGTTGTTCAGCATGGAGGAAAGAAGGTTCTGAGGAGATCTTATAGCGACCTTCCAGTACCTGAAGGGGCTACAAGAAAGCTGGGGAGGGACTGTTTGAAAAGGTTTATAGTGATAGAAATAGGGGGAAGGAGTATAAACTGGAGAGTGGCAGATTAAGACTAGACATAAAGAAGCAGTTCTTCATGGTTCTATGGTGAGACACTGGCACAGATTGCCCAGGGTAATTGTGGATGCCCTGGAAGTGTTCAAGGTCAGGTTGGATTGGGTTTTGGGCACCCTGATCTAGTGGGACATGTCCCTGCCCATGGCAGAGGGGTTGGAACTAGATGATTTTTAAGGCCCCTTCCAGCCCGAATTATTCTATCATTCTACACACTCGAAATCTTGACAGCACAAGAACTACAGCAACAGCCATTTGTAAAGAATTGAAAGGCATCTCTCTTTCCATGATCACAAAGTCAGTGACAAGTAGATACGTTCTGTTCACTGCCTGCACACCCCAGAAGATTTATCAGAGTGTGGATCATAGCCGAAAGCACAGCACTAACAGGCTCTAAAACATCCTGATATCTTATTAATAAGTTAATTGAATTCCACTGTAGCGCTCTCAGTATTAATGCATCTATGCCTGTCATTGACTGATAGACAGAGATGAATATGGAGATATTTTAATAGCTTTTTATATGAAGAGATGAATATCTATATCTACATTATCATAAAAGGAGAAAAATTATTTGGGGAGTGCAACTCAAATTAAGAGGAAGTTGATATGGTAACCATTGCAATCAAAGTTTGTTTTCCTTGGCATCAGGGGAAAAATGTGGGTTCAAGAGAACTGGGATCATAAGCTACAATTTATGGCAGCAATTAGCCTTAAAATAATCTTACTAGGAGACTGTAATCACTATCTTTAGCAGCTGAACATCTCAAAAAAAGGAGGAAGAATGGCTGACTGGTAAAGAAATGTACTAATCCTGTGACAGCAGGCTTACTGTGTCTTGTTATTTTTGTGGTGGGTTTCTAGCTGCTCATGGTCATTTCAAACGTCTAATTGGATGTCCTTCACTATATAAGCTGTCAGTTATTTCCCTGGGATTTCAGCTTTAAGTTCATGAAATTGTGACCAAGCCAAACTCAAGCTTTGATTGCTCCAGGAATGCAATGCAAACACCAAAGCAAAACCAAGATGGCATGACAGATAATCATAAAACCCTTTCTTATGCTGGTGAGTGATAGAGTAAGGAGACCAGAGTTGTGGACTACAGTTAAAGCATGGGCACTGATTAGTGCCCACAGCCAAATAATAGCAAGCGATAAGCCTTTCCTGCAAGAGTTGCACCAAGAGAGTAAAAGAGCTTTCCCCAAACACTTCTCCAGGTAACTGCAGAGAATAAACCAAGTTCTCAACAATTTATTATCAAAGTGATTAAGAACACCTAAGAAACTCTTTACCAGCTCAAAGCATGTTGATACAGTGTAACTCAGATCAAGCTTCTGAGTCAGAAGCAATATAGCCATGAGAAAAAAAAGGCACAAGAGGATTCATTTATCAGCAGTTAATTTCCTACAGAAATTTGTTAAAACTGCACCTCACCTCAAGATGACCGCTAATGTACCTACTGACTTCTTCATGTGTTGGGTGCAGGAGTATAACATGGGAGGTAAAGTCTAACACTGTAAATCATTTTCACAAAGACCTTGTCCATGCACAGAGGTAACAGCTTCCTGCAACTTAGCACTTCGCTCACTTCCCTCCCTCCTCATTCTCCATTTCTCTCTGTGGAGCTGATGAACAAATTGTGAGCCCTCCAGTGGCCAAAATAATGTATATATATAAAATATATAGGATTCCAGTCCACCCTTTTGATGCTGTAGCCACTCAGACAGGTTTGCCCCTGTACACTACAGCCATGGCTATGAAATGGGATCAAAGCAGGCAATCTGATATCTGGTGAATGCCAGAAGAATATTGGAAGTCCCTGATTACTCAGAAATATGTGGAGAGACCAAGACTACTGAAAAACATAGCAAAAATTTCCATTGTATTTGCAGGGTATGTAAGGAGCAGTCTCTGAGGTTATGTTCCAGGGTGAAAAAAGAGACCTTCATCTTAACACTAGTAGGACAATGAAGAAGATAGTAGATGAAAGGCTCTATCTCAGCAAAGCTCTTCCATATTTTTTCTCACAAAAGGCATCAATTATCCAACATCAAAAGTATGCTCAGTAGTTTGCAAGAACCACTTTCAAAAGCTTTGTCCAGAAGCAATACTATTGAAGGTGGACATTCACACAGAAGGACTAGAGGAAAAGCAACCGCATGTCACTTTGTGGGCTTTAAAAGCCTATTCCTCTGTGTCTTTCTCCCTTCACAAATCCCTTTCCCTAGATTCACGACTGAGACCCATGCCCTGAGAGCAAGGGAACCTGAGAAAAAGATTTTCTTGTAGAGTTTTTTTCCTCCTGCCTCTCAGAGCTCTGATTTTCAGTTCCTTGTGAAAAGGCACCATTAACCCAGAGCCAGGAGATACCAGGAACTGAGTGATAATGATGAGTTTTCACAAGTTAGAGGTCATACTTCATTGCTGTAGGGATAGTATTTCGGTCAATATGTGGCTGTGTAATTTAGAGAGAAGTAAGTTTTGCAATGAATGTGCCTACTAATCACAAGTAGAGGGGGTCACAGTCTCTGATGAGGATGCTGCAGAGTTTATTTACAATTGCACCACTGCCATGCACTGAAAAGTATTTTGACCTAGGTACATTAGAATAAAAACATGGGCTAATTATTATTATTAACACTACTTCTCAGGGTTAATGACTCTAAGGTAAAGACAAGACTGCAGAGGCTACAGGTTAAAAGACTATCTTTTGATTCAGAGGTATTAACTTCCAATCCTTTTGAGGTTGCATTTTCATTATCGTTTCCACAGTGCTAACTCATTTTTTTTCATCAGTGCAATTATGGAGTAATTCTGACTACTTTTCTAAAGCAAAACCCAATTATATTTGATTTAAAAATTGTAAAGGTTTTTTGAGGATTTTTTTTATAAGTGAAAATAAAATAAATAATATGATATATATATCTAAATCCATAATACCTATTTTTTGAGCCTCATTACAAATGGAGTCAGATATTTAATATGTCGCCTTACAGTTAGACATGATTAAAGCTGGCGGTATCTGTAGCACTACATCAGAGTATCTATGAATTTACAAACATAACTCTAGGTAACACAGGTAAGAACAGTGTCAAAGTTATCACTATTTTTATTTTTTATTAAGCCCTGTGTGATAAATATTACTATGGTCAAGGAAAGATACTAGAAGTCAGCATTTCAGGTTCCTGTAGCTCCAACAGTGATTTACCACATCAGGTAAGACCAGAGCCAGAGCCAGACCCAGATATTCAGTTACACTGCCTCTCCATGAAATGGTCAAGGATAACAGCTCCAAGCATTCTCCAAAGAGCTCCAAAGACATAGACCACCAAGCTGAGCTTGGTATGTGCACTCCTCTGAACAAGGAAAAGAAAAAGGCAGTTATTCTATTGTCTCTTCTTTCTGGTACCATGCTAGAGATGGGACCACTATGAGAAAGATAATGAGGCACTGGCAAGTGTCCAGAGATGAGTGATGCTGGTGAAGAGGCTGGAGAACAAGCTTTATGAGAGGCAACTGAGACCTTATCACTTTCTAACTACATGACAGGAGATTGTAGTAGGTGTTGGTCTCTTCTCTCAAGAAACTATTTGTAGAACAAGAGGAAATGGTCTCAAGTTGCACCAGAGGAGGTTCACATTAGACATCAGGAAAAACTTCATTGAAAGGTTATCAGGCACTGGAACAGGCTGTCCAGAGGAGCAGTTGAGTCACCATCCCTGGAAATATATAAAAGTTGGGTAGATGAGGTGCTTAGTGATATGGTTTAGTAGTGGACAAGTATGGTTGGACTTGATGATTTCAAAGGTCTTTTCCAACCAAATGATTCTATGATTCTATGACTATTTTGCATTACTGGAAACGCTTTCTCCAGAACAAAACATTTCTTTTTTTTGCCTTTTTAAACAACATCATAAAATATGTACAACTTGTTTGCAAATATATCACATACCATGTTATTAATCTAATATGCCAGTGTATCAGGATATACAGTAAAACACAGAAGTCAAAAATCAAAACGAAGAGTGATTTCTAAACAGCAAAACAGCAGACTGTCAAAAAATAGTTCAATCAGTTTCTCTTTCCAGTTGGTTCTACATTCTAATTCTGTCCTCACAGATGCTCCTCATAAGCCTAAATTTCAAGGCAGATAATAGTAACAAAACAGTGGGGTTTTAGGGTTTATTTTGTGGTTTCCATGTTGTCTTAAGATATACACCCATCGAGTCCAGTTACCAGCCATAGTATGGGCATAGGCAAAGCCACAGATAGCTGCCATGGTTGGGTAGTTTGCAAGGAAAGAGAATGATGAGGGACGTGAGAGGGAAGAAGGCTTTTTCCCCCTCAGCTGTTTGTACTGTGAATGCAATCTTTTATTTAAACTATGCGGTTACAAGATTATCTTAGGTCCCAATGAGTGGTAATGAACCTTTGGCATCTGAGGACAGACAGAAAGATCGGTCTGTTTTATTAAAGCACAAAATATCTGGGATTAAAAACCAAATAATTTTCATGTATAGACTGATTACATTAAGAAATGAAACATCAGAATGTGGTGTTCAAATGCAGCTTACAAGTCCTTTAAATCTCGTGACCAGCCACCCAAAATAAGGCTGTCTGCAGGCTCTGCAACTGTGTCCAGGTGCTTACAACAGGCAAGAGATATTGTAGCCCACAGCAGAGACTGCAAGATAGATTCAGCATTTTGGCCAATGGCCCAGGCTACACTGTGCCACTACAGGACAAGCTGGTAATATTTGGCCTGCCGTAACTCGTATCAACAAGAACTGGACCAGTGAGTTTTGAGGTCCTCTCCTCTAACAGTGCTAGAGAAAGGAAGGAAAGAAATAGGGGACTGTATTATTTGAAGGGGAACTTAACAAACACACAAACTAACTAACTAACCAAACCCCACCAACTGCAAATATATATATATATATATGTGCAATGTTCATAGATCTAGAGATATTCCTCTTTGCCTTGAGCCAGTCCTAGTAATGATGAGGCATATCTGCCAGCTCAGTGAATATGAAAACAAAATTTCTAAACAGCCCTGATCTCTGCAAAAGTAGTTATCTTTTCTAAGAAACTATTTAGTTTAGTAATCTGTTCCAATCAAATTCTACCACAGGCAATTTAGTTCTCTTGATCTAAATTTTGCAAGAATCTACATTCTCACTTAATTTTCTGCCCATTATTGCTGTCTGATTTCCAAAGCAATTTCACTTCAACAGCCTCAGGTTGATCCCAGAACTTCTGTACAGTGTTGTCAGAGTCCAATATCTTCTGACAAGTTCTTTTAGATATTCTACATATGGAGAGGGTAATGTCTGATATCAGCTTTTACTTATTTAAAGATTTTTCTAATTTAACAATGATAAAAATTATGTTGGATAACACAATACAAATGTAAGTTGCACTTAACAAAACATATTAGAATTGCAATGCACAGTTCAATCACAATACAACACCAATATGATTCCAATTGTGGATCTCTATAACAGGCTCACTGTCATGACACTGGGAATTCCCAGTCACTGGAAAGGAATGCATGGGTTGAAGCCAACTCAAACCCATTGCCCTCTCTGGAAATCTTCAGATAGTTGTTTAGATTTTGTACTTTTTGTTGAGTTAGGCCACGTATTCATTCTCTCAGGGCTGGGCTGCCTAACTCAGGGAGACATTCACATTCTTCTAGTGAACTTGGGAAGAAATATTTACATCTTCAGTTGATCCACTCAATTGCTGATAGCTGTTACCTAAACTAAAGGCTATCCCACTATCCCGCCCTGATCTCATTTGGGTTGAGATAAAAGTCAGCTTCTTTGCAACAACTCCGGTCAGTACACATCCTACATTATTTCCTGAACTCCACGGGCACGTCATTCTTGTCCATCTTCCCTGAGCCTTCTTCCATTTTAGGGGTTTATTGGTTGGTTGCAAGTGTCAGCTAAAACTTCTTTAAACATACAACCTATTTTCGGGAACCCAGTATGCAAAAACTTACTTTACGCCCTGAAGACAATGAAAAGATTTTACCTTCATGATTTATGCTGGTGAAAAGCACCAAAAAGAGGAGAAAAAAATGTCAAAGGACCAAGGAGATCATGGAAGAACCCTTAATGTATTTAATATGGAATTATATTAAATCCAAACAGAATTATTTCATTATTACCAGCTTTTATTGGAATATTCTCTTGGTAACAGACTAATTTTAATCCAACTGCCTATTAGATTTCAGACTAGAAAGAAAATGCAGATTGTCTTGAATATATATATTCACCAATAATTGCTACCTAGCGTAGAAAAGAAAAAAGTGGGTATAATTAAAATAGAATGTAATGAGTTTTGTAACTTCAGTGACTTTTGAAAGAATATGAAACATTTAATGTGCCTATAGGGACTGAATGAGAAATGACTGTGTTATGCTATCTCATAGACCTTGAAGATTTAAGCCAAGCGAAAACTGTCAATCATTTTCCTAACAGTGCTCTGAAAGGTGAACTGCAGGTACTGTGCTTTCCTTCTGACTCATATCAATACTCAAAGTTGGGAGCAGCACTAGCAAACAGCTTGCGCTGCTACTTAAAGCAGCACTTGGGCTGAAGGAAGAGGAGTCACAGAATGAATCATACTGTGCTTTAGGCTGGAAGTGATCTTTACAGATCATGTAGTCCAAACCCCTACAAGGAGCAGGGATACTTTCAACCAGACCTGGTTGCTTGGAGCCCCTTGGAAGTTCCTAGAGATGGAGCCTCCAGTGCCTCCCTGGGCAACCTGTTTCCACTCTCATTGTAAAAAAAATCTTCCTTTTATCCTGTATCTACCCTCAACTTGTTTGAAATCCTTGTCTTGTCACAACAGACCTTGCTAAAAAGTCTGTCCCCATCTTTCCTACAGAACCTCTTTAAGAAAGGGGATGAAAGAGTGATTGGGACACAGTCCTGAGTGGATTAAAATAAGCATGTGTTTCTGTCTTGTATCTTGCCCACTTACTTCTAATTAGATTATTTCTGTCTTTCCAGTTCATCCTTATAGTAAACTTAGAGTTCTCTGTTTTTTGGTTTCACTCCACTAACTCCAAGCTATATATCTCATGTTGTGTTTAAACAGGGGCTTTTTCCTTCTTCCAGGTGTAAGGAGCTCACTGTGATCA
Organism: Coccyzus lansbergi; assembly: GCA_033558105.1. Taxonomy (NCBI): domain Eukaryota; kingdom Metazoa; phylum Chordata; class Aves; order Cuculiformes; family Coccyzidae; genus Coccyzus; species Coccyzus lansbergi. Next base: position 1,176,493 of record JAUMJK010000267.1, on the reverse strand, counting down.
AAAGTATCCAGAAAGACAAAATGGGATAAATTTCTGACAACATTTCTCCTGCAATTGTTATGTAGTACCCTTCTCCCAGCTATGAGTAAGGGCAAGTATGTATTGGGTGCCTGAGCTATTCAGCAAGGATACGAGACACTCACCACAGCATATTTCACTGCAGTTATAGAGAGCATTACCATCCAGAGGTAACTTCTGTTTCATAGTAGGTTATTGCCAATTTAACGGTGGTTACCATATTATCATCCAGAGGATACTATCAGCATCACAGATCCAGAAGTTGACATGTATCTATGTGTCATGGAAACTAGAGTGACAGACAGTCCCACAACCCACAATGGTTGGACTCGATGATCTGGTGGGTCTCTTCCAACCTGGTGATTCTGTGATTCTGTGAATCTGGGAGCATCTTTGTTATGTCCCAGCTAGTATATGTAATGCCAGTAGCTAACCCTGTGACTGAATGTGGCAGTGGGAAAACTCTGGTGCTGTTTTATTCTCTGTGAGGACAGTTTGACCGATCCTTTGAATATTGGAATTGGTTGAACACAAAGGAAACACCAGCGTTTTGAAAAAAAATACTAATACTGAATCAGAAACTTGCCTGAGTATGCTGACATGGTTTTAAATGAAAATAAATTTATATAAAATTCCAGTTATCATCCCCTTCTCTCTCCTCTCCCTGAAAATAGAAGTTTAGAAACAACAAAAAAGGTATTTTTAAAGGATCTGCTTAGATGTTTAGGCTAAGAACTGTCTCTGTGTTTTACACAGAAGAATAACAAGAGAAATATTTAAATAATTAAAAAGGAAACACCTAAGACTCATACCCCCAAGACTCCGTCACAGGTAAAAGAGAGGCAGTTGCCTATCTACTCTATTAGTACACATTATAACATGACTAAACACAGGAATGCTGCTGGCAGTACGGTACCTAGGCAAATTGCGCAACAGATCATAGAATCACCAGGTTGGAAGAGACCAACAGGATCATCGAGTTCAAACATCCCCACCAATCTCTAAACCATGCCCCTCAACACCTCATCCACACGTGCCTTAAACACGTCCAGGGAAGGTGAATCAACCACCTCCCTTTGCAGACCGTTCCATTGCCTAATGACCCTTTCAGTGAAGAACTTTTTCCTTATGTCGAGCCTGAACCTCCCCTGGAGGAGCTTGAGGCCATTCCCTCTTGTCCTGTCCCCTGGTACTTGGGAGAAGAGCCCAGCTCCCTCCTCTATACAACCTCCCTTCAGGTAGTTGTAGAGGGCAACGAGATCTCCCCTAAACCTCCTCTTCTCCAGACTAAACAACTCCAGCTCTCTCAGACACTCCTCATAAGACTTGCTCTCCAGTCCCTTCACCAGCTTTGTTGCTCTTCTCTGGACTCACTCCAGAGCCTCAACATCCTCCTTGCGATGAGGGGCCCAGAACTGGACACAGGATTCAAGGAGCAGTCTCACTAGTGCTGAGTACAGAGAGAGAATAACCTCTGTGGACCTTCTGGTCACACCATTTCTGATACAAACCAGGATGCCATTGGCCTTCTTGGCTACCTGGGCACACTGCTGGCTCATGTTCAGTCAGCTATCAACCAACGCTCCCAGGTCCTTCTCCTCCTGGAAGCTTTTCCACCCATAACCACAGGGTTGTGCCCCAAGTGCAGGACCCGGCATTTGGCCGTGTTAAACCTCATGCCATTGGTTTCAGCCCAGTGGTCCAGCCTATTCAGACCCCTTTGCAGAGCCTCCCTACCCTCCAGCAGATCGACCCTTCCACCCAGCTTAGAGTCACCTGCAAACTTGCTAAGGGTGCACTCGATGCCCTCATCCAGGTCATTGATGAAGACATTGAACAGGGCTGGACCCAGCACTGAGCCCTGGGGAACCCACTTGTAACTGGCCTCCAACTGGAGTAAACTCTATTTCCCACCACTCTCTTGGCCCGGTCATTCAACCAGCTTTCCACCCAGGAGAACGTGTGCCTGTTCCAGCCAGAGGTTGACAGTTTCTGTAGCAGAATGCTGTGAGAAACTGTATCAAAGGCTTTACTAAAGTTTAAGAAGACCACACCCACAGCCTTTCCCTCATCCAAGAGTCTAGTCACTTTGTCATATAAGGTGATCAGGTTAGTTTGGCAAGACCTGAACCCATGTTGACTGGGTCTGATTACCCGGTTCCGGGTGCCACGGAAGAAGCAGTGTTAATGGTTTCCCCGCGTTTAAATCCCCAGCGGTAGCTTCCAGGACAGCCTACTAGGTACAACCTATTAGTGAAGAAACTTTCTAAAGGATAACAAACTACAGCAGGAAATACAGACCCATTTATATTTTAAGACATTTCAATTACTTCTCAGATGTATCTCACATTATCAGAACTGCAAACCTCTGTGCTCCAGAGGTCCTAGGGGTTCTCCAAGATGTGATGCTCAGGGATTTAGGCATATTTGAGTTAAAATAGGTACAAGACAACACATCTGCAATGTAGGTGATTATGGAAAACATTGCCGAGGATCTGTTTGTTTTGAGTTTTCTGTTGTTTTCTTTAAAAGGGAATTAATTCATGGAATAAAAAATTTTATTCATGGAATAAAAAATACCCAACCTACATAAATTTAAATTCTGAATAAAATCTTGGCTTTAAATCCATTTAGCTAGAGAAATTCCATTTAGATTAATAAAACTATGTTGATTTCTGCCAGCTGAAATCCCTTTTCACTCAAAACTGGGTAAAACTTAAAAAAAAAGAAAAGACAGAGAGAAATAAAAAGATTGCTCATTCAGTATTTGTTTTTCTTCTCATGAAATGTCTGGATTATACTTACAAGACCCACCAGAATGTCAGCCTCTAATTAGCCTCATTCATTCATTTCTTACAGTAACTATAGGCACAAAAATATCTTAGTAGTAGTCTCCTCCCTCTTTTCTCTCCTCTAACCATACTATATAAGACATAGCTGAGAGTTTGAATTCATTGGGCAAAAAAAAGCATCACTTCTTTGTGAAAATCAGTATTTATACTGTAAAATGAGTGAAAGAATCTGCCAGCCCTGAGCAGACTGGTACTGTAGACAGCCAAACCTAAAAATGCACAAACAAGAAGTACTGAATACAAGAAATAAAGCTCAAGCCACAGTGCAATATTATAATATAAGAAATAACAGTCTGGCCCAAAGCGGTTTATTGCTGTTGGCAAAGAATTCTTTATGTATGTGTGCTTATTTGTCCAATTGAAAAACAAAAATTTAGTGCATGAGAAATCATAGTTGTTTTGGTTTTCTCTGGTTGTATAGTCAGAAAGCCAAAAGATTGCTCTATTTTTGATTCAAACCATCTATTCTGAAATCTTTTCTTTAGGAAAGCAGTCATTATTCACCTGACTACTCTCACTAAAGTAAATTCTGTTCCAAGTAATCTTCAAGGAGGATAAAGCAGAAGTAAGTTTTGAAAGTCAGTATATACCACTTTGTCCCACTGACTTCAGTGTTGCCTCTTATGAGCTTGACCTATGATTTGTACGTGTTTAATTTAAAGTGTGATATATATATAAATCATGCAAACTCTGATTTTATATGTGTTTATATAATAAGTGTGGAATGAATACCTGCCAGAAAACTTGTATTAACTATAATGAATAGTTCTGACTCACCTCTCACTCACTGAAGTTTACAGCAGTTGCTTTATCAGGCTTGATTCTCATACGAGGTACCTCATCTGAGAACTCTGAAAGTATCATTACATGAAAATCTAGCCCTTCGCTTTCAGTGAGTATATGTCTAATTTCCACCAGCAGAGGTGAGGACATGAAGGACAAACCCCCCAAATTGCTGCACCTGGACTGAATGAAATGCTCTCCCAGTTCCTTTGCTGTCTTAGGCAGTAAAGGTATTTAGTCCTTTTTCTGAGGTGCACCTAGATTTCTCTCAGTAGCAAGAAGCATTTGGTCCTGCAGATAAATTTATATAAACATATATATTTTGTTTTAACAGGCAGGTCGTTGGAATAACTGAGAAAAACAGTTCATGTTGATATTTTTCTACCATTTAAATGTGAATGTTTCCATATACTGTACCAGAATGTTACATTGTATAGCTCAGCAAACATAAAATTCTTCATCTAAAGCTCATTGCAATCTATGGTAAAACATCTAGTTCTTAACAATCTGTCTTTCTATCTGAGCTAAATAGAAAGAACTTGGCAATAATACCCAAATATGATTTACTGTAGAAAATAATGAGTCTCTGGCCTTGCAGTACATGGATTCAATGATACAGTTATTCCCCTCATTAGTCTGAGGTGATAGCCTGAAGTTGTCATTAAAACATCTAAAAAAAGGCCTTTTTTTAGTGCTACAATTAAGTTGGTCATTCAAAGAGCATTTAACTTGTGAGAAGGTATGATCTACCATGATGATCCAAAGTCTTGGTCTCAGGTATTGCACTACACTTCTCTATTTCCTCCCATATCTGCGTTTCCAGTTTCCAAGCTTCAGCTGCAGAATCAATGGAAGGAGCCTACATACAAGGTCTCACCCCAACAAGAGATGGAGATCCTTCGGCCAAATGTTGTTAAATCATATTTTGGCAGAACTAGTTTTGAAAGCAAGATTAGCAAAGGAAATAAGATTTATTCTCTATGGTCACATTCAGTAAGTCTTTTGATGTAATTAAATTTTTCAAGCAACCATGTACTATACAGGTTGTATCACCTGACCTGGGTTTTCATTAAGGCTCATCTGCAGGATGTCAGTGTTCAGTAGCATTCCTGGTCTTACCCTAATGAAGCAGAAGTAATGCATGAGATCATCAGTGAGCAGTTTGTTGTAATTTTAGATGAGAAAGAAGGTTGGCATTAATGCTTTCTTGAGCAAAGCACAGATTCTGCTTTCACTCCTTTGTTCTGCTCACAGTGTCTCAGTGCAATGCATTGGTTATATGAGATTTACCAGACAAATCCCACAGCTCCTCTAATCTATTCTGCAAGGCTCAAAGAGGAATTTAGGTATGCAGCCTAGTAAGTATTTTAGAAAGGCAAATAACAACACCCATGTATAAAGAACAAAATCTGTAACAAAAAAATCTACAAGCCTGTCCTCAAAACAAACCAAATAAAAAATAAACCCAAATCCAAGAGCTATGCCTGTAGAAGTAAGAAAGAGACTGGATGGCTGCTAGTGAGAACATTTTTTGAGACATACAAAGAGAATTTAATCCAATACTGTCGTACTGGCAGTGGCTAAAATGGAGACATTTTCTAGACCGAATTCAGAAAGAACTATTACTTAGGTCAGTTGAAGTAAGTAACAAGGTCTTAATTCAGTATTTTCCAATGTGAGCTATGTTAAGTATTCAAATGATCAATTCCTTTTTTTTTCCTGAGACCCAATAGTCAAAGATAATCTTTGCAAGCCATCTAGCCAAGTCATAATCAATTTTGTTTGATTTGACAGATCAATAAATTAATATTACTCAACAAGAGGTATGCAAACCAATGAACATGTTCAAAGGCATGTTTTTAAAATTACTTGGAACAAAGCATAAGAATTTATAAGTCAGTCTGATGCAATTTACTCCCACAGACTTTTGTATCTACAAGTTGGTAAACACCTTTACTATTATTCATTATTTGTTTCACACTAGCCTTCAAATGAGTGAAAGACAAATCTAGACACTTACAGGAAGATACACCATCTGCTTCCTGATTATAGTCAGATCCATTCTTTCACCTGTGCTCTTCAGAACTTTTTTGCCCAATTATTCGCCCCTTTCAAGATTACTTCTGCAGCCAAAGTACTATTTGTAAAGCCCATTAATCATGTACAGAGCGTGGGCATTAACCTTCAGACATAAATCCAAAGTTCTGCCATTTATGGTCATTAAAGACACCTGACAGCTTCTTTAAGGCATGACATAAACCCAAGGCCTTGTCATCTGCTGTCAGTAAATAAGCACAGCTTTGGGAAGAAACAACAGGGGCTGGCAACTCGCTGATTTTGAGCTGAGCATAGCAGTCGTCTTCAATACGATACATTTTCTTTCCAGATACATTCTCCTCCTTATATTTTTGAGCTGAGCATAGCAGTCATCTTCAATACGATACATTTTCTTTCCAGATACATTCTCCTCCTTATGTTGTTCTCTTCTGTGGCAATGCAGCCAAATGTTATAGGAACAGGTTGCCTGATTACATTGTCTGTTCACTATGTTAGGCTTTGTAGGGTAAATTTTGAAGAGGGAATTTGGGATAGTAGTGGGAGAGAAAGAAATTTATCAGGACATTGGATCACAAGGGATGACCTCGACAAGCAAGAAGAATAAGAAGTCTAAACAGTGTCTTCTAAGTTCAGCTCATGGAACAAATGTACTGGCTCTGAATATACCACTACTTAATGATTTTCTCTTACATCGAGTGACTCTGCTGGATAACTCTGTGACCATGCTTTACTTCATACTTTTTCACTTCCTTGTGTATGACACAACTCAATGTATCACAGAATCACAAGGTTTGAAAAGACCCACTGGATCATTGAGTCCAACCATTCCTATCAAACACTAAACCATACCCCTCAGCACCTCATCCACCCATTTTTAAATACCTTCAGGGTTGGTGACTCCACTACCTCCCTGGGCAGCCTGTTCCATTGCCCAATGACTCTTTCTGTGAAAATTTTTTTTCTGAACCTCCCCTGGTGGAGCTTGAGGTCACGTCCTCTTACCCAAACTTCTGTGTTTGAGACACTGCAACTCACGTATGGCCCCTAAAATCTATACTTTTTCTGCAGAAAATTAGGTGATGGTTAAGACAGGTCTGAGTTTCAACCGCATAGGAAGACAGAAAGTGAATTGTGCTCGTGCCTTTACCCAGGAATTAGCAATTTGCATTTTGCCTGATGGCAAAGGCTCAGCCCAGGCACTTGAGATGGTGATGTCTTCTTTCATCTTACACTTCCTGGGAGTTTTGTACGGGTTCCCAACCCACTTAAGCATCTATCTTTGCCAAAATATTGCTGAGATTTCCAGGAGGGGAGCAAAATCTTTTGGGATACTGCATCCTCTGTTTTCAGTAGATTACCTATATTTCACTTTCTACTCTGTTTAACAGCCCAGCAATGCAACCTTTTCTAGGGCTTGGGTGAAATATGGTTCAGGGCAATAAAAATTCATTGAAAGTCTAATGCAACTGAACCCACTGTGATGCTGGTTAAAGGAATCAACCAAAGAGATCGGTGACTACAGCATTTTCAACCACTTTAGAGAGGGGAGCTGGAAAACCTTCAGGAAAGAGGTGTGTGGGTGATACACTCCAATTGCTACCAGAGTTCTGAAAATCACCTCTGCTATTAGTTTGAAGTAACCAAAATACAGAGAAAATATAGCATATATTTTGCTAGAGACATTTTCAAAAAGTTTACTTGTGTTTGTTACGGCAGGTATCTATTTTATACCCAGAGGAAAAAGAGATGAGTGATTTTTTAAATATTAACAAACACATCAAATTAAGAAATTATTTCTCAAGTTCTGTCAACAGTATTTGTTCTTGTTCAAGAGTCATTGCCTTATAAACGAGGTGGGAGAGTTCCAGTGGCTTTAGAATCTTAAGAAATTTTGTAATAGATGTGTGGTGGGGGAGATACATGCATGTACACATATACAAGTAGTTTTGTATTGAAGGCACAGACATATATATGTGTCTCAAACCGGTTCCACTAAAACAATCCAGCACTTCCTGTGTAAAATTAGTCCTCCTGTATTGCAGAGAGGTTTGGGATGTTTCAGTCTGCTTCAGCCCACAGGAAAAGGACATGTGAAGAGAATTGTAGCAAAACTACAAGGATTATTTAACAATGCGAAGAGTTAGAAATAGCTTCTTAATATTAACTTTGGAACTGCTACCAAGTTTAATGCAAAACTGAGACATAAAATATTATTGCTATAAAACATATGAATTTTAAATAGGGTGGAAAATTAACAGCTCATTTAATGTATAATAATACTAAAAGAAGCAGTTACTCATCTCCTCTGGGAGTGCATCTTTGACCAAAGTTATTGCCTTGTATAGACAATGCAACCTAGTATAAAAGTTCTGTCCTCTCTGCCTGGTGTATTATGGTCTTTGAACAGCCTCACAGGGAATTCCAATAGAGAATTGCTTGACCTAGGTATACAGAAAGAAATTTCCTTAAGAACTTCCGAAAAGAAGGGGCAAATAAACTGCCTTCATTATAATTGTACAAACTACTCAGTGTGAATGACTGACCCCTCTATAACCTGGGTATCTAAAATTTTGTAGGAGAGTTAAGAAACTGCTATAACACAGAAGGTGAGTTGAGCCTCGTAGGAAATAAAAACAAACTTATAAAACTACATTTAATCACTATCAGTTATTCTTCAGTGTATGAGGAAATGATCCTGGGTTACATCTAGTCAGGAAATCACATCATCATGTTATTCACAGGAGTCTGAAAAGATGAATAACTCTCAGCAGTGATCCTAATTATTCCTACAGGAACTAGAGGTCATTTACTAAGTGTAAAGTGTTGATAAAAGAAGCATTAGTTTCTGCCAGAAAATGCTTTACGAGCGTTCAGCAGATAATGGACAACTACGTACACTAAATATCACTGCAATACTTCGATATAAATTTTTTTTAAGACCAATAATGGGAATCTTTCATTATTATGGTTGGTTTAATCCTGAAACTTCCTGGAGTGTTTTAAATATTCTTCTGCTGGATTTAGAAATTACAGATCTGTTCCAATGACCTCTGAGGAATTTTTTTGTTTTGGTCACCAAATTAGTCTTTATTGTAGGAGTTAATAAATAAACCAGCAGCATAGCTATATCTCTGTAGAGGAATGCAGAACTCCCCATAAAAGCTCTTACAGCAACGTTTTCCAGTAGTAGAGGACAAGAAATAAATTAAAAAAAAAAAAGACTTTGCACTGAAGTTACTAGTGGCATATACTAAAACAGACAAAATATTACTACAGCAGCTGGAATGTACTTTTGGCAACTGTCTTTATATGGAATGGGCCAAAGGACTTTTCCAGCCATAAAAAACTGTTAGCTCACTGTTGTCTTCCACCAGGAAACACCACAGCCTGCTCAATACCATGTCAAAGTTTCAGCTTTCTATTAACTTGGGTTGTAAGATCAGTTTTTATCACAGTTAAGTAAGTAAATATTGTTTATTTCTTGGCTGTTTTTCATAAGAGGATTTAGTGGTCAAGACAGTGAAATCCATAGCTGTTATGCAATGCTGATTTGTGAAATTAAGCCTGAGGCGATTTTCTTATTGAGGTTTTTCTGTGCAAATTGTTATGCTGGATGTTGAACATAGAAAACAGAAATTATGTTAATTGTAACACATCACATAAATCATTCTGATTGATTTTTTTTTTCCTTATATAGGTGCTTCTTTGAAAATCTTCTTTATATCTTAAGCTCATGAAACAGATCCTAAGAAGTATGTAGGATCCTCAGGCAAATATAAACACATTAAGGAAAAAAAATGAAGGAAAGCTCCAACTACACTGCTAAGGTGAGGTACCACAGAAATTAAAACTTTCTGTAAGCTTATAAACTCAAGTCTTTAGGCATCTCTGAAAGTTTGCTATGCTTAATGAACTGAACACCTAGACACTTCAGGCTATCTGGAAGCCCCAAACCAGAAATCTCTGGTTCTAAAACCCTTTGACAGTCAAATATGCTGGACACAATCAGAGCATATCCAACCTCTTGGGCTGTTTACAAGTAATTTTAAAATACTTGTGGAACCAGTGGTCTTAGAAATGACACTGGTAGATTCTGAAACCTATCAGTCTGAAAGACTTTACAAATACAGGCTTCATCAAGGACAAACCCCTGGTCACTGTGGTGTGCTGTTTCTGAGTAAGCATCCCTGAGTTTTTAGAGTTCTTTCTGCAGGCAGCAATGAAAGATTTGGGGATCCATCAAGCTAGATAGGACACTTGATCCTCTAATTTAGTTGAGTTTCTCAGCCGAGAACGTAGTCGTCCTGCACCATTTACTTCACATCAATATTGTAACCAAGATGAGAGTGTGACAACTGGGAATGGGGAAATTAGGAGTGCTGTAGGGCAAAGAAGCTGGATTGTAGAAACTATGAGAAGAGTATACAAGAGCATTAGGTTCTTCCCAAACACATATTTTCCTGCCCTTGTTTTTAAAGAAGTTAACATTCCTCTTTTAATCTAGGTTGGCTTCTCAGTCTGCTGGGTGTTCTTCTCACAGGGTCTTCTAGTTAAAACAGTCAGCTGGACACTTCAGGTTTTGCCATAGCTGCCAAGATGTATGAGTCACTAAAAAAATCTATTTTTAGATCTCTTTCCATAGCTTGTATCAAGACAACAGTCAACTTCTGCTATACTTAAGTATCAAAAAATTCACTTGTATTTTCGAAAACTATATAATATTCATTACTACATACGCATGTGTATGAATCTCACAGAAAATGTGACATTTGAAGAGCATAAAAGTTGATGATTCTTCCAAGAGAAGAAAGTTCTTCCAAGAACATCCAGCATGACCTGAATCACTTCAGGTCAACCTTTTATTCTCTCACTGTGAGAAAACTTGCAGTTTGAAGATATTTTTACGTAGATCAGGGAAGAGAGAAGTAGTTACCAGAAGGAATTTCTAATGAGTTGGCTGGGGTGATCTCTCCTTTGTCCCTGAGTAATGTTACTTCCTCATATGGTTTTCATTTTCATCTCTTTGCTGATAACCCTGTAACCACTCTACATTCCGCACTACTGCTATCTTTCCTTGTCTCATGTCTTAGTTACATTTTCTTTCACATGTCTCAGCATCATCACATTTTTAACAAAAAGAAAAAAGGTTATAGTCTTCACTTATCATTCTCTATTTAAGCTAATAGCTTTTATCTATGCTAGTAAAACAGAGCAAATTCACCTCTCTGCACAAATTCCAAATTATTACCCAAATTTCTTACCTTTCTTTAACACAGTTCATAGCTTCTTTCTTTCCTAATAATGTAATTGGTTTTCCAAGCTGTGAGTTGTATCATCAGCTTCAACAACCACTACAACCTCTATTTAGTCCTCTGAAGACTGAGACTGATTCTCCATCTCTGCCTAAAATTCCTTGTTGCAGGCAGTGTCCTGTCTGCTCCTTTTAGCACAGTCATTTTTAATGTGGTACAAGCCATAATCTATATAAACAAAATGAAATACATCTTATTTGCTAGATATCTAGTTACAAGAGAACTATTTCAGAACATTAGTTGATAAAATAAGGATATGCTTTAGGATGAATTAGAGATTTTCTCCTAATGTACGTACTCCTATTCCTTGTTTCAAAAATTTAAGATGTTATATGGGGATTTATTGTTCATTGTTTTGGAAAGAAGAGGAAGTGCACTAGGTATTGGAGAAAGTTTAAAATTAAATGAAAACTCTAGTTTCAGAAAGACTTCATAATCCAATTCACTGTAACCTTGTATAGCAACTGCAAAAGAGATATTGACAGACAGTTCAGCATTCTGCTCATCCTCCTGACAAGGTTAGCACATAAAAGCTAAGGCACTTGGAGTGAGAGCATCAATGGGTATAAATCAGTGTCATGCCTCAGGCCAATGGCAAACACAGCCATGTTTCCTCAGCATTATGCCTATAGATGTGGTCTTTGGATTTGTGGTTATTCTGAATTGGTAGATAAAAGCAGTTACTGGGAGGACTGAACTTTGTGATTGATTTAAGCTTCCCTGTAGAGAATGGGAGATTTTTTTTTTCTTTTTGCAAGCTGAAAAACATTACTGGATTTTTTTTTTGTTTGTCCATCTGTCACAGTCTTGAAAACAGTTTTCCAGGGACTATTTCTGATGCTATGCAGCTCTCTGAATTTAGAGACTTTTGATAGATATCTGAGCCTGAAATGGAGTGCCTATGCAAGAGGGTGCCAAATTACCACTTTCAATGTTGAACAGCACCATGCCACTGCTCCTACATGAGAATACCATACTACTGATGGCTTTGACAGCTCAGATGAGCCCCTGAGGAGATAGTTCTACTTCTCATGGAAAGTAGGTTGGCCCAGGAAACCCTGTGAAAGCCAAACTGGAAGTAACTGTTTGAACCACTTCTGGCCTGGACAGTACTAACTTACCATAACAGATGACAGTCAGCATCTGTTTTCACTGTGAACAACTCTGATTGAGCTAGGAACTCATCAAGAAACAAAATTTCTATCCAGAACATGCCTTTTGACATATCCATGAGGGCACGCAGAAATTCCAAGCTTCGGAATTCACACAAACTCACTTCTGAAGGTCTGGAGAAGTAAGCAGTGAAGGACACCATCCTTCCTGAGCACGTTCTGTCTCTTGTCACAACTCTTATTTGGTACTTGATATTGCACATAGTTAGCACACTCAAAGCCATAGTTATAAAAGAAAAGTCAGAATACTTCCTATAAAGGGCAGGTCCCGTGGGTGAGTATAGACACTTGACTTTCAAGTAGCTGTGTCTGCTTTTAGTCAGTGTCTTTGCTGGAGCATCTAGTTGATGAAGCTGACTCAGATGTAGAAGGATCAAGAAGGACAATCCAAGCGAAAAGAAATGCAAAGAAGGACAAACTAGGAGAATACTACTAGAGACAAAGAAACAAACTTGTTTGTCATGAGGACTGCAGCTGAAAACCATACAGAGAACTAGGGATGAAGTTCTATATAGATCTCTTTAAAATACCATTCAGAATAATGCTTAACATAATCTGCAATATGATCTCCTTTTTTTTTCTCCAGTGAAAGGTTGGAATTTGAATATACATGCTGAACACACATGGAAACAGGCAGGAAAATAAGTATAAATCAGTAATATACATGACAAGGTATTCAGAGGTTTGTTAACAACGAAATATGTTAGAAATAAGCTATAGCAAAATCCAAGTAAAATGAACCTGGAATGGTCTTGCAATGGAATATTAACTGATATGATTAAACAAAGTAATAGTAAACACATGCATTCAACTACCGTGGAATTCAGAATTGGACTTTCAGGCCCAGAAATCACAATTTCACATCATTACCTTTTTAGGAGAAGTTTATGCCAAGTCACTCGTAAAATGTTTCTTTAGTTAGTACCTAAATATTACCCTGAAAGTGCTGGTGGTTGTAAATCATTGCTACAAAAATGTTTTTGATGATGATGCAAATAAATAAATTTTACCTATTAACTGTAAAAACATTTGTCACTGCCAGAAAAATGAGAACAAATGCATCTAAAATGTAAGTAATGCATAGGTATTGAATATAGGACTGAAAAGAACAAGAAAGAACACATAACCAGGACCCTGAAGGGCAGTTATTGGAATCTGACCAAATACACTCTCTTTTGAACATACATACAGGCACACACTGGAAAACTTCTATATTAAGTTTGTTGCTTAGCACACACATGTTGCACGGGATCCATCTTCCCCTACATGCTGCCAGAACAAGATGCATTTTCACACTAGGCAGACATGTACCTCCTGTAGTTCCCACCTCTCACATCTCCTAACCATTAAAGACCACCAAAGAGAAACATTTCTCTTGTGCAAGCCCTTATGCACTAAGAATGGTATTTACAGAGTCTTCAAAAACACTAACTTCCAGGGCTTCCCTCACAGAGCCGCTCTGTTCGGTCACCCATATCTCCTGTTCAATGCAAAGTAAGGGAGTTACCATACTCACAGGCAAAGCTACTGTCACAGAATCATAGAATGGTTTAGGTTGGAACGGACCTTAAACATCATCCAATTCCAAGCCCCCAGTCATGGGCAGACACTTCAGGCCACATTCAACCTGGTCTTGAACACTTGTAGGAAGGGTTCATCACACATCCTCCATCGCAACCTACCACAACAAGACCTATCATGGGGTCAAATATGAGACACACATCTTCTGGTTTGTGATGGTGCTGTCTTGCTTTGGGATCTGGAGAAATTCAAATATTCTTCTAAAAAATGTTAAGAAATACATGTTGCTCCAGACTTACTAATCATGTTATTCAATATCTGTGTGCACCCCAATGATAGCCTAGGTATGGATACACACCACAGTGACGTTTCTATTCCATGCCACAATGAAACCTAGTGCATGCTGCTATTGTACTGCCATCAACTATATGCCAAGTCTCGTATCAACAGTCTTCTATTACTTCAGGAATTTACAGCCAATCAATAAGCATTTTGTGGTTAAAAGTTCAAAGAGCTGAGATAGAAGATTAGACTCAAAAGCAGCATGGGTTTCTATGGACAAATGTTGATGGAAATAGTTGAACAAAAACTTTAAGGCATGATATTGCTTCCACAGAAATCACTTTAAAACTATCAGCCATTTAACTGTGACAAAGTGCAGCCCCAGGTGTAAATTAATTTCTGCATAATGATTTGGAAGTGTCTTTTTCTACTGCAGAGGAAATACAAGCTCTATGTGGCTTACAATTCAAGCGGCATGTTATTGTTAAAAATGCAGTCAAGTAGAATTTAGGGTTATTATGTTTTATTAAATCAAGAACAGTTATGTAAGGCATATAGTTTAAAAATTAACTCTAAACCTGACTACAAGACTTGGGTTTTTTACCACTGTTCCTTTATTTTTGCTACATTTTATAAGTACTCTTCTTAGTGTGAACACATCTCAATCGTAAATAAGAATGTTATATGCAATTATGAGGAAAGATTAAAAGATGGAGAAAGTTTGTTATGTAGCTGGATTACTTCATAAGCTGCAGCACTGCCAAAGAAGTGATTATGGATCCATGTTATATTGTAAATTAAGCACATACTGCCACATGAGAGGTTAGCAATGACATGATCTATGGCTTTCAGAATAAAGTAATTTGATGAAATTTAAATCCAGGGCAGTTCTGATCAAAAGTGACCAAATTTCAGCCATTCACTGGCCATTTAATGTGGAGTGAAAACTTTTAGTTCTGTATTTAGAAATATTTAACACTACATAAAAAAAAAAAAAAACAACTCCTAAAAGATACTTAATCATAGAATCACCAGGTTGGAAAAGACCCACTGGATCATTGAGTCCAAACATTCCTATCAAATACTAAACCATGCCCCTTAGCACCTCATCCACCTGTCCCTTAAGCACCTCCAGGAAAGGTGAATCAACCGCCTCCCTGGGCAGACCATTCCAATGCCCAATTACCCTTTCTGTGAAAAATTTTTTACTAATGTCAAGCCTAAACCTCCCCGGTGGAGCTTGAGGTCATTTCCTCTTGTCCTGTCCCCTGGCACTTGGGAGAAGAGACCAGCTCCCTCCTCTCTGCAATCCACTTTCAAGTAGTTGTAAAGAGCAATGAGGTCTCCTCTCAGCCTCCTCTTCTCCAGGCTAAACAACCCCAGCTCTCTCAGCCATTCCTCATAAGGACTGTTCTCCAGCCCCTTCACCAGCTCTGTTGCTCTTCTCTGGGCTCGCTCCAGAGCCTCGACATCCTTCTTGTGGTGAGGGGCACAGAACTGAACACAGGATTCAAGGAGAGGTCTCACCAGTGCTGAGTACAGAGGGAGAATCACCTCCCTGGACCTGCTGGTCACGCCATTCCTAGTACAAACCAAGATGCCATTGGCCTTCTTGGCCACCTGGACACACGGCTGGCTCATATTCAGTTGCTGTCAACCAACATCCCCAGTTCTTTTTCCTCCTGGCAGCTTTCCAGTCAGACTTCTCCCAGTCTGTAGCACTGCATAGGGTTGTTGTGCCCCAAACCCAAAACAAGTTCACCAAATAGAGATGGACCATTTTAGCAAGAAAAATCTGTAAAGTCATTGGGTTTTCTTTCTCTCAAATAAACTAGAATATATCTAATAAAATTGCTGGTGTTTTTTCAGTGTCAGATCAAAAAACTGGTACATTTAATTTCTGTGGAAAGAAACTGGTATTAAATCACAGGTCTACAACCTAGCAGGGAGGTTTTGAATTTTACATGTATCAAACATAAAATTCAATATACATTAGTCAAATATTTATCAATCATTCACATGGAGAATTAATAAAGTGAAAACAGATTTATGTTTGTAAGAGCTGCACAGGAGCAACACTTGCTCCTTGGAGTTAAATGTCAGATCAGCATACTCAAGGGAATATATTATCTGATGAGGACTTACATATATGCATAATTTCTGCCCAATGGAATAGATATAGCTACACAATCACACGTGAATCAGCTATCAAACTATTTTCATGAACAGGAGTACTTGCGAAATGTTCATCATAAAAAATCAGTATTGAAACTTTCATGACCTGGCCCTATGTTGTTCAGTATGTCTTTAGAGAGAAGATATTGCCCATGCATACAAATGCAAACTTCTCAGTTTCCGAATACCTGTTGGTCTCTTCCCTTCATTCTCTGACTTCCTGCATCTGGGGACTGAGTGCTCTTGTTCTCTGTGGAAAACATCCTTAAATATCTGCCATCTCATAGGTCCACACTTGCAGTTGGAGTCAACTTTAAAACTACATGCTGCTCAAGCACAAAAAACATTTCCACAAACTGTCTGCACAAGAAGTTTCCCATCTCAGAGCTCAGAAACCCCAATGGGTGTTGATTTCTTGCATCAAACATATCTTACTAAAGAGCACTGTGCACATCATAAAATAATGAGCAGAACTTATCGGTATAAAAATCATGCACGTTATAAAGCATTATGCTGCCAGAAGAATTTTGGACATGAATACTTGCAAAAAATATTCAAGACAAAGATCCATTTAATACTTTTGCTTCTGAATTTCCTGCCTTCCTTCCTTCTCTCTTTGTAGTAGGTTTTGTGAGATCAGCCCTTCTACAACTGAATCCACATATATTCCTGGTAATTTTTAATACAGGAGAGCTACCATAATTTCATGCCTCTTCAAACACACAGTGAGAGCAATCAAGAGAAAAAGAAATTAAAAACTAATTCTGCTATTTATTCTCCTCATTTATTTTATCAGTCATCCCACAGTCATGCTGAATAATAATCAACAAGCCTTGATACACATACTTAGCACAGGGCAGACGGTTTTGCGGGATTCCAGAGGAAGCTGCAAACCCAAGGCAAATACTCATACTGAAGGAAAGACTGGATTAATCACAGCAAACATGCCAGTATTAATATTTCTATTCACTTGGCTATCAAGGCAGGCTAAATATCACAGAATCACAGAATCACGGAACAACCAGGTTGGAAGGGACCCATCGGATCGCGTAGTCCAACCATTCCTATCTAACACTAAACCAAGTCCCTCAAGACCTCATCCACCCGTGTCTTAAACACCTCCAGGGAAGGTGACTCAACCACCTCCCTGGGCAGCCTATTCCAATGCCCAATGACCCTCTGCGTGAAAAACCTCCTCCTAATCTCCAGCCTAAATCTACCCTAAATCTACCCTTAATCTACCACAAGAAATATGAAGCAAGTTTGCCTAAACAATCATGTCAATGCAGGGGGTGGTTAAAGGTTTCAGAGCAGTTTATTGCTACATACAGCTAGCTGCTGGCATGTGGAAGCTAAAGTAGAAAGCATTTATACAATGACGTATAAAATTGCAACAGAAGTATTATGACAGACTATGGATGATTATTGCTTATAGTGTCTTGCTGCAATTATATGATTCTGTACCATTTCGCATTTAAGAGCTTAGTCCTGGAATTGAGAGGCTGTGATGACTGTTTAGAGGAATCCCACTTAAGTCTCAGTCACTTTGTGGGGTTGATTTAGAACGCTTTAGCCAAAATGCAAGATCAAAGTAAAACCAGCACTTAGTTTTCATTTGAGATCCATTCATGCTTGGGAAACTGCCTGAGCAATTTCGTACTTAAAGAATCACAAGAGCTTTAAAAGGTTGGTTGATTTTGGTTTTGGTTTTGGGTTTTGGGGGGATTTTCCCTTCCCCCTTTTCTTTATTAATTCAGTTAAAGGAAGGGTGAATTTAACTGGGTTAGATATGACTATACTGAAACTTCATTGTTGAGTGGTACCTGGAGTGCATTTAAACCACAGCTGTAATTTGTGTGAAGTCTATATTTAAGGAAGAAAATTTCCCTCCTGCATCTCCTGATTTGGAGCACACATTCAACTCTAGAAGGACCACAGAGTTCCATGTAACTGCAGAAGCAGAGTAGGTAAAACTGAATGGATTGAAACGTCCCTAGGCCCAGGGCTAAAATTACTATGGTCCCTTAGGATAAAAAAATGTCATCTCCTGAAATTTTCATAAGTGCTCAGATTTTCTAACTCCTTTTGAAATTAAAATTGCCTATCTATAAGCTCTTGGAAAACTTTTATAGGTATGTAGCTGCTTTGCCATCACTCTCTAACCACCTTCACAAATCTGATCCTTAGGAACTTTGTTCCTATAAAAGAGTATGATTTTCTATACCTATTCCTGTACCAATTTCTGTACAAAGCTCTGAGACAGCATTTACAAAATCAACTTAGACCAGCGACTGTCTGAGGCTCATTTGTTCTTCTCTGTACTGAAAGGGAACAGATTATTATTTACTGTGCCTCTGAATGCAGTATTTCCTTAAACTATTTTAAAATAGCACATATGTCTGTGCTTTTTTGTCATCAGATGCCAAGGTTGACTGAAGATGAAAAACCAAGAAGAAACAACTTGATCCAGTGAAGTTTGACTTCAGAGTGCTACCTTATTGCCTAACAGCTCAGCCACCAGCTCCTCAGCAGTGCACTTGGCAAGCTGCCAAAAAAAAAAGAGACTTATGGGACTAGTAGATCTTTGTTGGTCAGCTGTGTGCAGCTAAGACCAGAGGATTTTGATGTCTTGGAGAATAACCCACGTACCCATAGCACAAGTTGACCCTGTACAGCAATCCCTTTCTTACAGTGACTTTTGTACTAATATATTGAATTTCTCATATAGTCAGTTTTTACAATTAGCTCTCCCTGTCTTACTCTGCTTCAAGACTATCAGTGATGTGTAGTGTGGTCCCTGTTTGGATCACTATTATTTAACATCTTTGCTGGAGACATTTACAGTAGGATTGAGGACACCCTCAGCAAGCTTAGAGATGACACCAAGTTGAGTGGTGTGGTTGACACTCTAGAGGGAAGAGATGTCATCAATAGCGACCTTTACAGGCTTTAGAGTTGAACCTATGTGAACCTCATAGAGTTCAACAAGGACAAGTGCAAGGTCCCAAACACGGGTACAGGCTGGTCAACAAGTGGATAGAGCCAGTGTTGCAGAGTATTGGTGGATGGAAAGCTTAATGCGAACCAGCAATACGTACTCACAGTCCAGAGAGCCAACCCTATCCTGGGCTGCATCAAAAGAAATGCGTCCAACATATCAAGGGAGGCAATTCTCCCGCTCTACTCCACTCTCACAGGACTTCACCTGGAGAACTGTGTCCAGCTTTGGGTCTTCCAGAAAGATATGGACCTGCTTGCATGGGCCCAGAGGAAGGTAATAAAGATAACTGGCTAGGAGCACCTCCCCTCTAAGAACAGGTTGAGAGAGTTGGGGTTTTTCAGTCTGGAGAAGTGAAGGCTCTGGGGACAAATTACCATGACCTTCCAATATTTAAGGGTAGTTAAAGGAAAGATGAGGAGGGACACCTTATTAGGGAGCCTAGTGCCACGCAGGCTCTCTGCATTACTCATTAAGTGCAAGATTTGATTTCACATAAAGGACTACAGGAAGAGCTCTGGAAATTACTTAGCTACCTAACAACTCAAAGAAGCTCCTACTGCTCATTTGAAAGCACCAAAGAACCCTGGATTTTACCTCTGTTTTGAAAACCTTACCAAATGTCTTTCTCCTGCAAGACAAGTAAATACTTTTTTCAAAATATAGTTCCAAGCATCTTTATCCAGAATAAAAATGTCCACTGCAGACAAAGTCTGTGTGCAGGCGTAGTGGCAAACACATACTATTAACATAATTAATAATGTCCCTAAATGTACATTAAGCATTTCACAAAACAACTGACTAATCTTTAGTGAAAATCTGCCTTCTCCCCTGGATATAGTTTTCTCCTAGCAGAAGGAAAGAATTATGCTGGCCAAAAGAGGAGTTATAAATTTTAATACTGGGCTAAATACGATGCGTGTATAAATCTGGCAACTGTGAAGTGTTGTTAAATAGATAAACATTTAGGTTTTTAGCCTTCAATATATCTAAAGGACCTTCCTCAACACTTTTCATCCTGACAGTTGTGAGCATTTTTAATGGTGAAAGAAAACTCACTTTGTCGTCTGAAAAGTACCTGTAGAAAACTTAGCTCTCTCAGTTAAAAAAATACTGGTCTTCACAGTTTAATGTGAGTAAGCAACCCCCTGCTAGGTTTCAGTCTTGGAAGTGTTCATGTACATGCTCAAGTCTCTTCCAAAGTTTTTATTTTGTTCTCCAATGCAAAACTGAAATAAAATGCAAAGTAAAACAGGCTTTTCCTCATCCTGGATTACAACCAGGGAAATCTCCTTGCCACTTGCATACTTCAGTTTCCGCACCACAAATCTCCCCACTTACTGCAGACTTTTCCTGCTGATACAGTCATAGCTTTCACCCCTTGCACAAAAGAACACATCTTGTTAGCTAATCATTATTTTCTGTGGATTTCCCAGTATCTGACAAACCATGAGTAGAGGTGAAACGAAGTCTTATCGTATGAGCTCACAGTCTATCTACAAGATATGTTGTAGTATGCATTCATGCCAGCTGCCATGAGCTATAACTTGGAGCCTACCTTGGGCATTTTCTCCTTCACTTTCCAGCAATGAAGCTTTTCCTAGGCACCAGTCCACACTCATATTTCCCGATATGTTACTTGATAAGTTATATGTAGCAGTGCAGAAGGAGTCGTCATGATCCATACATTAGTGAATATACAGCATTGACTGTTCACCATTGTAGCCATACAAATTTCTTTATTTTATAGTCTTTACAAAGTTAAATCAAGTTTAATATCACAGGACATGTCATGTCACTATTCCAGAAAACACCATTCACTATTTAAAGCCCTATAAAAATGATAATAAGAAGATAACTTATATTTCTCCCTGCCTGCCATAGTGGAAATTAAGTTTTCTCTTTTTATTAAATACTTAAATGGTCTTCATATCCTCTTATCTATTGTGTGAAGCCCTCATTCTCTCCAAGGAAATCACTATTAATCCTTGTTTGTGTCAAGTCCTCTCAGGGCAAGTGTGTGTGTTGGAAATGGTGCCATTTAATAATGCAGTTTAAGTTTATTACAGTCAGAATCAGTGTGGGCAAGCACAGATCGCATGTGGCTTTGCTTTAAAATGCCTGGACAAATGTTTTATGACAAAAAAAAAATCCTCAAATACAATGATTCCTGAAGAGTAGAGGATGCAAATACAGAGATATCTGCCCAGAATTTGATTATATATTTTGGAAATTCTGGTTATCAAGCTGTGAAATTTTATTCTTCATAGATAGATACAAATTAAATAGATCTTGGATTTATCTGAAGTATTTAGTATTTTGCAAAGTACATCTTGAGGGAAGATATTTCCCTCATATGGGAGACTTTTTTTGTGATTTGTGTGGACCACAGCTATCCTATGTAAGGAATCAAAATTCTATGCCAGGAATTTGCATTGTCCTGAAGTTTTGAGTCCCAGAATCATTCCAAGCAGGGAGAAAGTCTGGAAATACATGTTTAAAATCTGTCTTCCTCTGAATGGGGAAGTTTTATCTTGAATGGATACTCATCTATAAAGACAGAGTGAGAAAAGGTGGCCACAGTAAAGAACTTTTCCAGGCACATCACTGAGGAAATGTGTAGGCAATCAAAATCACAGTAAAAAAGAGAAACTCTCTGCAACAGTTAGGCATTAATGGGGCTTTTTACCCCCTTCCTCTTATCTCTCCCTTCCTTTATTTATTTTTTTCTCCTTCCCTTTCTTTTCTTCTCCTTCCTTTCTTCATTCACTCTTCTTTCTTCCTGTATCCCTACCCCTTCTGTGCATACTTATATTCTTAGTAGAAAAAAAGACTGGGATAATTTCAGCATTCAATTTCTCTAACACTTCTGGCTCAAAAGTGGAATAAAATGAATTAAGTGGTGAGCCTCTTACAGAACATTCTACCTAAAGCATTATTTACCAGCATTTTCTCATCCACAGAATGGGGAGGTATTTTAGATTCCTCCTCTTCTCAGGCAATAGGAAAACATCAACAGCTTGAAAAATGATTTAATCTAAATAAAAGAGGCAAGTCTGTGTGGGATGCTCACTTCTCTTGAAGATGAATAATTCTGTATAAAATATTTAGCTTTTGGAGGGTAAGACATACAGAAAGACTGATTGTAGGAAAGCTTGTTACTTAGGCAATGTATGAAGAATATCAGACTTCCAATTCATATCTCACAGAGGAATTAGAGGTTTTCTAAAGGTGAAACAACATATGATTTTCCTTCTCTTGAATGTCACTAAAGTTAGCACTTTCTGAAATGCAGACAGTTGTATTACAGGTTGGTGCTATGAATTACAAAGTCACTTTAGTTTTGATCTTTCAAATGCTACGTAGTGAGTCACAGTCTCTTTATTTGTTTTATATTTACATATTTTATACAAAGTATAAAGCTACTCAGAGTAGCTTGATACCAAAATGCCCTGTGTTATATTCAGCTCACAAAGAGATATAGACCCTCAAAACAGCCAATATACAAATAATTAATGAGTGATGGCTAAAAAATGAGCACAGATAATAAGTATGATTTAAATTCTGCCCTTTTCTGGAACCTGGATACAGAATCATAGAATTATACAGTCACTGAATGGTTTGGGTTGGAAGGGACCTTAAGGATCATCTAGTTCCAACCCAACTTCAACAAGACAGGCTGCTCAAGGCTCCATCCAACCTGGTCTTGAACACTTTCAGGGTGGGAAAATCCACAGCTTCCCTCTGCAAACTGTGCCAGTGCCTCACCACTCTCATGATGAAGAAATTCTTCCTAACGTCTAGTCTAAATCTTCCCCCTTCCAATTTAAAGCCACTCTCCATCATTCTGTCACTATATGCCCTTGTAAAAATTCCTTTGTCAGCTTTCTTGTATGCCCCCTTCAGGTACTGGAAAGGCTTGGCAAACAGTGGCTAGAAAGCTGCCTGGCATAGAAGAACCTGAAGATCTTGGTTGACAGTCAACTGAATATGAACCAGCAGTGTGCCCAAATGGCCAAGAAAGCCACTGTCATCTTGGTCTGTATTAGAAAAAGTTTTACTAGCAGGACCAGAGAAGTGATTATGCCCCTGTACTCAGCACTGATGAGTCTGCACCTCAAATACTATGTTCAGTTTTGGGTCCCCACTACAAGAAAGACATTGGAGGACTGGAGCACATCCAGAGAAGGGCAATGAAGACGGCAAAGGAGCTGGAGAAAAAGTCTTATGGGAGATGGCTGAGGGAACTGGGGTTGTTTATCCTAGAGAAAGGCAGCTGACAGGAGGCCTTATCACTGCCTACAACTACCTGGAAGGTCTCCCGAGTAATTAGTGACAGGATAAAAGGAAATGGCCTTGAGTTGCACGAGGGGAAGTTCAGATTAGACATTAGGGTTATCGATCACTGGAAAAGATTGTGCAGGGCAGTGTTTGAGTCAACATTGCTGGAAGTATTAAAAGATGGGTAGATGAGATGTTCAGTGATATGGTTTAGTAGTGAACAGGTATGGTTGGGCTTAATGATCTCAAACTTCTTTTTGAACCAAGTGATCCAATGATATTATGACTCTATGATTCTTATACAGCCTAGCCTGTAGCTGAAGACCAACTTGGAAGGAGGTTGATTCCTGAAACTCCTCCTGGAAGATCCTCACATCATGGGGACAGTTATAGCAGATGATGTGAAATAAGGAAGACCTGAAGGCTTGGACGTCTTGGTGGGGATGAATTTCATGGTGGACACCAATATTAACATATCCTAAATATCAGGCTAAAGAAGCTATCAATTTAATAGATTTAACCTCCTTAATCCTCAGTAATTTTGTGTAAACTGGGTAGACATTCTTGAAATACAGTGAGGCAAGCATGAATGTCTGTCACTCTCGCACCATGAAGTGGAGTTTAAGTTCTGGATATTATTATATGAGTTAAAAGCTCATTATTAATGACCTCAGAGATTGTCTGAAGACAAGGGGGAATTTTCCAGTGCACCAGAAGAATCTTGTTTGAGACAGAGGAATACATCAAGATATTCAGGACTGCAATGACTGCATCCTCAAAGGCAAAATCCATATGCCTTGAAACGGGATGTACAAGCCCCGAAGGGACGTTTGAATGGGGTGGTGA
Organism: Coccyzus lansbergi; assembly: GCA_033558105.1. Lineage (NCBI taxonomy): Eukaryota > Metazoa > Chordata > Aves > Cuculiformes > Coccyzidae > Coccyzus > Coccyzus lansbergi. The sequence continues at coordinate 1,152,195 of JAUMJK010000267.1, read as the reverse complement.
GAGGGATGTTACAACCTTTTAATTTTTTTTTTCTTTTCTATCCCTCAGACCTTTTTTTGAAACAGAAGGGAGTTCACAGCTGTATTACCTAAATACGTGAAATTTTCAGGGCAAAAGAGTGAGGCCATCTGTGTTAAATTAGTTAATTCCTCTGGCTCATTCTATCAGAGGTATTTTTTTGATAAGTTGAGACTGGCTGCTATTACAATTGTACAGTTGGGGAGGGAAAAAATACCACTGTGAAGGTTTGGACCTTTTCTTTGTAAAGTTTCCTTAATTAGAAAACCAGACTCTAGGAGGCTTTGTACTGTGAAAATCCAATTGTTAAAAAGGATTGGAGGTGGGATACTCACGTTTGCCCATCAAGTTACTGAGCTGTCCATCTCATATATCTCAGTTTGTGTCCTTTGTCCTGAAAGTGGCTCTTATCGCCTGGGCCCACAAAAGCTATAGTGAAGAGACATTTATTCCTCAAGCACAAAGGGCCACTTTGAAGACACAGTCCTTTGTTCACCTTTAAACACTCTTTCTGGTGTCAGTTAAGGAGTATTGAAATTTTTCGGCTTTAGTTGTCTAAAAAAAGAAAAAATTACACAGGTGGTTGAGACAGACCAAGCCCTTATCACATACTTCTGCAATAGCTTATGCTGTAAGAAGTCAGAGGCAGACAATGGGAACTCTCAAGAGTAGGAAAGCAGGTGCCAAAATGGTCATAGTGCCAGTCCAGGCTAGAGAAGAGCTGTACCTCCTTGGGTTACTGCTAGTGCATGACAGAGGCTGTGGATGCCCGTTGGCTGCGCTTTACAATTCATATTCCTCACTACTTCAGTGGTTAAATGGCTTTACTGGTACTTTTCAGTTTTATTCAGTATAAATAATGAATAATGAAAGACCGTAAGGCATTCAGGGAAAGATCTGAGGAAACCTGTGGGTACATGTAACAGTATGGTACAGCCCATATTTCACTCCAACATAGAAAGGCAAAGCTCTGTATGTCAATAACTACCTAAATGCCAAAGGTATCAAAACTTGTTCCGTGACACATGTGACAGAGCTAGTGCTTCCAGGAAAAGCAAACCTTCTGCAGGGAGTCAGTGCATATGCAACTACTGTTCATGGTTTTGAAACTTCTCAGACTTTGCATGTGCATAGATCAGAGCATGCACATACAGCTTGATGCTTCCCAGAGGTAGCAGACTGATGATCAGAGAACAAGCACAAGCAGCCTGACCAACTGGAGTTACGGGCAGAATGAGCACAGTTAGGAGTTCACTCATGCTATACATCATGTCTCTCCCTATATACAAATTTTTGGACTCTGTTAGAGTAGGCCATGCATCAAAAAACTAATAATTGTATTTCCTCAGATTGTTTTTAATATGTAATGCCCTTGGAAGCACAAATAGGAGACTTGTCTGTTGTTAAGAAATCCCAGGATGTTAAAAAATTAATTATTATTTAAAGCAATCTCAGATTAGCAATCAACTTTGAAGAGGGTTGAGTGAAGATTAGAATAGAACCAGGCAAAAAAAGAAGAAACATTGTCAATGTAGATAACACATTTCCCTTGAAGTTCCCAAAGAATGTAGAATTCTTAATAGAAAACACAAGTTTCATTATTAAACAGGAGAAAAGCTGTATTTTTTTATGGGTTTTGTTTTCAAATAACCAAAGTTCAGTGAAGGAAGATGAGAGGCATGAGAAGTGCATGAGGGAGGAGGAAACATCAAACCAATTTGGCATCCCTCCAAGACTAGTTAGAGATGTTCACAGATCCCCCAGGACCATAACATTTGCCCAATTTTAAAGCTAACAGAGTCACAGTACCTCATTAATCCTATTATAGACAAGAATTTCATTGCCCTGGGATTTTACTTCTGATCCAATGACTTTGACTGTGCTAGGAAGTAAGAGTGTTCCTGCAACTGTGTTTTAAACAACACTACTGTCACCCAGAAGTGTTGTATTAACAATCTACATTGCTGTGCATATTTTCACCAGGACTGGCCAGGAATAAAACTTTACTCAGACACCAGTGTGATTCGTGTAGTGGGTATCGTCGAGGCAATCTCCACTTTCAGTACATGATGGGGGATACCGTGATTGAGAGCTGCCCTGCAGAGAAGGACTTGGGGGTGCTGATTGATGAGAAGCTTGACATGAGCCAGCAATGTGTCCTCACAGCCCAGGGGCTAACTGTATCCTGAGCTGCATCAAAAGAAGCATGGCCAGCAGGTCAAGCAAAGTGATTCTGCCCCTCTATTTCCCTCTTGTGAGACCTCACCTGGAGTACTGTGTCTGGTTCTGGAATCCTCAAAGTAATAAGGATATGGAACTGCTGGAATGGGCCTAGAGGAGGGCTACAAAGATGGTCAGAGGGCTGGAGCACCTTTCCTATGAGGACAGGCTGAGAGAGTTGGGTGTGCTCAGCCTGGAGAAGAGAAGGCTTCAAGATCTTATAGAGACCTTCCTGTATCTTAAAGGGGCCTACAAGAAATCTAGACAGTGACTATTCATAAAGGCTGGTGTTGATAGGATGAGGGGGAACAAGTATAAATTGGAGAGAAGCAGATTTAGACTAGAAATTAGGAAGAACTTCTTCACTATGAGAGTCGTGAGACACTGGAACAGGTTGTCAAGGGAACTTGTAGATACCCCATCCCTGGAGGTGTTCAAGGTTGGGTTGAATGAGGCCCTGGTTAACCTGTTCTAGTAAGATGATTCTGCCCCTAGCAGGGGCAGTTGGAGCTAAATGGTCTTTAAGGTCCTTTCCAGCCCTAATCTCTTCTATGATTCTAAATCTGATTTAACCCTTAAGAGTAGCTCCACTGCTGTGTTTTCAGAGTCCTGCTAAGGTTCTTCTAAAGACCATAGGTAATGGTCTGGAAGACTACAGCATTAGCAAGTGGTTTTGTATGTGACCACACAAGGGTGCACAGGGTGTCTGTGGGGTTTCTGATGTGGCAGTGCATAGAGAAAAGAAGGCATATCAAGGAACATGAGAAAAAACATGCACAATGTCCATGAACAGTTATGTAAGCAACCCTTGAATCAAAATTTTCCTTTTCAGTGCAATGAGTGGGAGTTTCAGATCCCTTTTTAAAGCAGTATTTTGATGAAAATTCTTACAATTTATTCCTATGGTATGTACTGATTAAAATAATGATTCATCAAGGAGTTAAATGCTTCTAACACTAGAAGAGGTGGGTTTGGAGTGAACTGATACCCCAGGTATATTTTGGTGTTAGTTTATTTGATGTCGTTATTAAATATTTCCAGAAGCCTTGATGTTCTGATGTATTGCATGACATTCTGAAGCCTCTGTTTCAGACACATTGCTAATATACATTTATGCCTAATGCTCTGTGTTTTGTGAAAAAAAAAATGCAAAGAGAAGCTCTCAAATGTATATGACACTGTCATGACTTTTCAGTCCTGACAATCCTGGGCGAAAAGAAACTTTGCCACATCAAATTTCTGTACCCTGAACAGGCTCAGCTCATAGACCTTTTGTCCCAGCCTAGGAGCTACCCAGTCACTGTCACGGTTTTAATATGATGAAGCTAATACTTAAGTGAATGATGAATCCAGTTTTGGCCTAACCTCCCAAGGAACTTCCCTTACAGTTGGGTGTGAAGCCTCAGGTTATAAAGGCAGGGCAGGGTTTTGAAGAAGTTTCAGCATTAGTATTGAATAACTACCAATGCACAATGAAGACAGAGTATTTATAGAACCCATGCTGGGAGGACATGTGTGTTGATAACACCACAACAGCTAGCAAGCCAGAGCTACCCAAACTTCCCTGGTGATTAGCAGTTTTGATCACAATACAAAATTGTGCTTTATCTGGACTTCCAGGTTATGAGACATGTCCACCATATCTGAACAGACTCTAGGGGTGATTTGCTTCATTTATTAAGTTCACCTTCATTCAGAATTTCTCATACAAATGCAAAGGATACTGAGACTTCTAAACAGATAGGTATTTGCTGTTTGTCTCAGCTTATCAACAGTAAAGGAAAGTTTGTGCTGCTGCTAGTGTTCATTAGCTACAAAGGATGACTTTTCAAATGGGGAAGGTATCACAGAATCAAAGCAGGGAAGGGGTTAGAAAGGAACTCTGGAGGTCATCTAGTCCAGTCCTTTTGGTAAAGCAGGTTCACCACCAGCAGATTGCACAGGAATTTGTCCAGGGAGGTTTTGAATACCTCCAGAGGAGAATTCACAGCTTCCCTGGGCATCATGTTCCAGTGCTTTGCCACTCTCAAAGAAAAGAAGATTTCAACATGTTGAAGTGGAACTTTCTGTGTTCCAGTTTGTATTCATTGTCCCTTGTCCTATCACTGGGCATCACTGAAAAAAAGTCTTGCCCCATCCTCCTGGTGCCTGCCCTTTAGATATTTATAAGATATGACAGGATATTGATGCGGAGCTAGGGGGTAGGGGGACTAAAAACAATCCCATCTCAGTCTTCTCTTCTCCAGCCTGAACAGACCCTCATAAAGAAAGATGCTGCAGTCCCCTGTGAGGGTCATCCTTGTGACCCTCTGCTGGACTCTCTTCAGTAGTTCCTTTTTGTTCTTGAGCTGGGAAGCCCAGAACTGGACACAAACCTTCAGATGCAGCCACACTAGGGCAGACTAGAGGGAGAAGATAACCTCCTTCAATCTTCTAGCAACACCTTTCTTAATGCACCCCAGGATGTCATTGGCCACCTTGGCCATGAAGGCACATAGTATTGCACATTGCATAATCTTACTTTCTTTATGTAGCAGTATTTAATATTTATTCCAGAGTATTTAAAAATCAAGTAGAAGAATATCAGCTCAATTACTCGCTTCCAAGTAAGTTTGTAGCAATGGCAATGACAATTAATAGTTAACTAGCAAAATTTACACAGAAATACCTGACATGGAGTAAACAGGGAGATCCCATTAATTTAGTTTAACATATGTAATTTTGGAACTGCAACCATGTTTGATGGAAAATATTCCCAGTCATTTTCTGCCAATATCTATAATGAGAATCAGAAATGTGATGGAGTAGCTTAAGTAGTTTGAGAACTAGCTACAGCAATTGCCTTTAAGATGGGCAAATACAAGTTTATTTGTATACACATTTAAAAGTTTTAAAGAAAAATTCTGGGATCAGATTTCTCCATTTCATAGGTTGCTGTGGAAACAGATTAGCCCTCTGGAAATAAAAACCCATGTTTGACTATAATACAAAGAACAATCCATAGCGTGAAAGGAAAGAACAGCTGGGAGCTGGAATAGTGTAAGCTGACATGTCAGACAGTAGTCAGACAAAGTGAGCCAGGGACTGTCTGAAAGAAAGGGGGGTGGGGAAATAAGAACTAAGCACTGTCAACAAAGTCTACAAAACGATCCAGCTGTTCACTCTCATCATAACTAAGAAAATAAAGGGAGAATTCTGGGGCCAAGGATTAAATTTATGAAGAGAAGAAAACCTGTGTGGAGAGAGTGAATAGGATTTCAGACAAAACAGACCCTGCACAGAGGTCTTTATTCGGAAATAACTTGGGAAGAACAATGTTGGGTTCTGGATAAAACACGCCTCCCTCCACAACCTTACTTCTAAAGGACCAGAAGGAATCTTAATACACTGCATTAAGCAGGCTTTTACAGGAAACATCCTTTGTATAATTTCATTGTTTCGGACTGAGTGTTAATGTTCTAGGCAGTTAAATATATTGAGAGAATCTGAGAAAAGGCATATCCGCCATCACAGAAAGGGCTAAAAGGTGAACAAATTTCACCACAAATCCCTGCTGAAACCTGAAATGAAAGCCTTAAGGAGTTCTGATATACTGTATATAGCTAGTGAACTCCTAGACCCTTAGGTGATGTCTGGTCCTTCGTTCAGACAATGGACAATTGAATCCAAGATGAAGAGTTCCCAGCATTACACCGCACTGAGCAACACAGAGGGAAAAAGAGGTATTAGAGAGGTTAATTCAGAGGCATGCTTACCTCCTAAACAAAGGCATTCAGCAATACAGAACCTGATTAGGGACCCTTCAAGAAATACAATAACGTCAGTCATGTTGTATAAGTAGCTGTGACTATGCATGGGTGGATAGTTAGAAAATAATAATGAAAATACTTTCTTTTCTCTGTATTTTTTTCTTTTTCCTTTTTGAGTAATGGTCTCTCTGTCCAGTGATCTCTTAGGAGCAGAGCCAGCTAAATAGCTAGCAAGATGATTGATTAAGAAGATGCTTTGTTTCCATTGTCTGTGTGATCACTCCAGGCATTCAGCAATCTAATCTATTAACTCCTGCATCAGTAAGTATGTTATAAATCAGGAATAAAAACCATAAATGCCTACTGAAGAAACTTCGTATTCTTTAGAAGAAACTAATCATGAGTGTAGATTTCATTAGTGATAGGACAGCTCTGAAATATCTTTCACAGTTATTCATCCATGCTCTGGTACCCAAAGATAACGCTTGCAACTGCCACGGTAGTAACAGGATAAACAGGGTGAACTAATACCCAAAACTGCATGTCATCTGAGGTTTCAGTATTTACATTTGATGCCACTTAAATGAGCAGGGCATGATAAAGAAGGGCATAAGATATAGCAAGCTCTCATAAATCTCTCACTTTTATCATAATCATGGTGTGTTTGATTATGTCATCTACAAGTTGTTGCTTTTGTTTATGACTGGTAGCATCCTCACCTTTGCCAAACATGGCCCTAAGTATCTTACTCTGCTCCCTTTTTCACTTTTAAAATTTATCGTGATATGGAAACACCCCATCTGTCCCTCCTGACTTTCACAGTCTTTCTGTGTGTTCCACTTACCACTATCCTAACCTGCAATGTTCCAGTTGTAAACATATAGAATATCAGGTTTCAAGGGTAAATGTGTAGCCTCTGGTTTAGCAAGCAAGAGGGAACCTCAAAAGGCAATACTAGCCCTGCTGCCTGCCAAGAAAAAGTTACCCTGCTACAATCCCATAGCTCTCCTGCTTTGGTCCTGACAAATAAAAAGTGTCCTGATCCCCATGAAAGCTGCAGTCACTTGGGGATTATCTTTCTTCATGTGCACTCGGAGCTGAGGTCAATATAAGCACTAAAGCTAACAGTCCACAGGGGCAGATTGGCAGCCATTTGAGGTGAAAGCCACTTGATTCAGTCTGGCAAGCAAAAGTTGAGACTAGAGGATACACCAAATTGCACAGTTTTGCCAGCAGAGAAGAGCAGGAAGTGGGAGGACAGTAGTTCAGATTGCATCGTGTCCTGGAGAATAAGGCTTGAGATTCTGCTGCACTTCTTCACAGGTGCATTTTTAAGCTTCCTTTGCTTAGTGAAACTCACCTTATCAGCTGAGTAGCTTCTCCGGATTGAATATGTCGAAACTGTCCCACAGAAATAATTGTGTAACTTGACTGATTCACAGACTCTCTAAGGGAAGTGAATCTCAGCTACATTTACTGACTTCCAATGCAGCTTACTGTGCTTTGAATCAGGGTAGAGTTTGCTATTTTCACAAGTACTTTGGTGGAGAGTGAGGAGAGGTGTGGGACCACGAGGTTCTTTGCCTTCCCTACAATGCTGTACAGAGCAGGTCACATAGGAAACCCACACACAAGGTCCCTTAATCTCCTTTTCGAGTCCAAGACACCAGAAGTGCTGGTGCACTGATTTTCCCTGAACCTTACTCACTATGACAAGTATAATGTTCCTTCAGCCTGCTCTGGTGATAAGCAGTCAAAATGTATTTATTCACAGATATTTATTGGTTTAATAAATTGGCCTGAAACTATCCTTCTTTTTCTTTCTTTCTTAAGCTTCCAGGGAATACGTCATTACGTCCAGTGCCTGTGCATCACCAGCAATGTATTTTTAGAATGTTTTATCTAATGCAGATCTGAAGCAACACCAATTTTTCTACTTTGACCACCTACAGGACTCACATGACACTCTTCTACTCTTCTATGTTTTTGAAGTAAACTATGTAAAGAAACCCACAAAAATAATAACCATGTAAAGACAACCCAGGAGCAGGCCTGGAATCAGGCAGCACCTGCATGGTTTAAGTGACAAGTGGGAGTGTAACATTGCAAAGTCTATGACAAAGTGACTCGACTGCTGGATGAGGGAAAAGCTGTGGATGTGGTCTTCCTGGACTTCAGCAAAGCCTTTGACAGTTTCTCACAGCATTGCTACAGAAACTGTCAGTCTCTGGCCTGGACAGGCACACACTCTCCTGGGTAGAAAACTGGTTGGATGGCAGGGCCCAGAGAGTGGTGGAAAATGGAGTTAAATCCATCTGGAGGCCAGTGACAAGTGGGGTTCCCCAGGGTTCAGCACACCACTGTCAAAGAGACATGAGCCTGTGGAGACACAGAACTTCCCTGGGCGACCATGATTACAGCAGTAGCCATACAAACTTTCTAGCTCAAAATGAATAGTGACATTCAAAGGAACTCGGTGGTACTTCAAGCTGCTTATGTGGCACGTATCATATATACACTGATACAACTCTTGTAGATAAGAATTTACAAAACTTTGTTTTATCAACAATTTAGATTTTATTAAGGCAAATTAAAATGAACCAAACATTAGATCAAATTCCAATCAATCTCAAGTTCTGGGGTGTTTAACCTCAGGGGTTTGCTTGAGATGTTAGAAAAATAAGTGTTTTGCTAATCTTGCCTTCATGACATCCATCGCCGAAATAGTCCTGCACTTCTTGGAAAGAAGAAATTACAACTTTCACTTGTATCTTCTTATGACCGGAGTCACACATTTTACAGACCCTTTCACTGACTGGTCTCTTGCAATTTTGTCATGCTGTCATTTATACCTGTGTTAAAACCCATTTGGTGGGTTTCAAGCCCACTCAGTTGGCCCTGCATGATGCTTTTGATAACTTAAGCCTGCAGCACATGCAGGTTCAGGGCCTTCATTTGAGAACTGTGCAGTAGATCTAGGTGAGGCCATAATGACAATTTTATGTGTAGCACTTCTTGCATGCAGTGATTTAAGAGTTATACTCACATCCTCTGGAACATTTTCAGTGCTACTATAGCTTTGTCAATTTAGGATTTATCTACAAACTCAATGCCAGATGGCATATGAAATAGCTTCACCATGGGTATCTCTTCTCCAGTTCTAGCTGGACAAGAGCTGTGGTTCCTTTTTAATACACACTACAGTGTGGCCATGCCACCCTCTGGGGAACTATCTGTAACCCCAGAATGAGTCCCCAGACTGAGTCTGGAAAAGCTAGGAGGAGCAGGAAGGGACGTGCAGTATGGAAGATCTGGTGCCAAGGACCTAGCATCCACACCATACTCGTCTAATGGATTCACATAGAATATTGCCAGCATAGTTTTCTGGAGCCTAGAAGATGGAGTGTGTTATTTTCGCATGTGTTCCAGGGAGTGTCATCCAAGAAGAATCCAGGTCATATTCTCCAATTTGATGTTCACCAAAGCATGGACAGGGAGATTCAGTTCAAAGGCAAGCTTCTCATTCTAAATGGAAAAGCTAATGCAAATACAACCTTAACTGAACCTCAGACTGTTTCTTTGCACAGAGGTTGATGAACAGAGTAGTATGCATTCCCACAATCTTGTACTCTTTTGACCTTCAGAATATACTGGTTGCATGCACACTCTCTCCTGAGAACAGTGCTTTGCCTGTGTTTGCATCTAAACAATAGTTAGGAGATACTTAGAAGAATATGAGCCAAAAGCATACCAAGACCCATTCTGAAAATAACATTTAAACACTAGAAATGACAGAATTCAGTACCCTAGATGTGTTTAGTACCATGTTTAGCCAGGATATAGTATTGGTACAGATGTAGCCCTGGTTTCAGTGTTCCCTTCAGGGTGCTCCTGAGACTAAGCTGCAGTATTAATGCTCTGATCCAAGTCTCATAGCAAAGTCATGAACAAACCCAAAGCTGTGGGTGGGCTAATGTTATTTTCTCTATACAACATCAAGAGCAGTATTTGGTCTTCAGTAAGAAAGCTGCAACTGGGCTAAAATTTTAACTGTAACCTGCACTGAACTGCTTTGTGTTAAAAATGCCTGAAGTATGCATTGTCAATTCGGAGTGATTGTCAGAAGAAATAGCCTGATCATCTTTAACCAAAAAAAAAAAAAAAAAAATCAGCTCTTAAAGTGAGTTTATAAAGTCTTTAGAAAAGTAGGTGGAATTGATTAGTTGCTAACACCTCTTTTTTTCCTTTCATCTTCCCAAGCTATACCCATTTCATTAAAATATGTGTTGTTAAGAAATACTAGGATGTGCATCTATAGGGATAATGTCACTTTTTTATAGTAGAAAGGACCTAAACACCACTCTGTAGCTTTCCTTATAGCCATAGACATTCCTCCAACATATAGCAGGACATCTTGTATCCTCTGACGTTTTTTCTGAATTCTCTCCTCCTGTACAGAGGACGACATGATTCTTACTGCTTCTTACTGCCCTTCCATCCTGAGGGGTTGGACGTACAAAAGCAGAAGCAAGGAGAAGCACAGTCTCAGTCTGCAGTAACAGGAAATTACCTTGAGACCCTGCCTCCAATATGCTTAAATTGTGCGCTTTGAGGGCAAAAGATGAAAAGTCTAGATTCAGCTGAATATAAATGCTTTATAATTTCTTCATAGGAGAGCATGATGACTTCACGATAGCATCTCCTGATCTGAGCCATTATCTCAGCTGTCCATGTGAAATAAATAGAAGAGGTCTCTTCGCAGAGCAAACTGCCTGAATGGCATATCCTTACCCTAGATACTACTTGTTTGCCTGGTGGAGAAGGAATAAATAATTCCCAGATAGAAGTCAGGTATCCATAAAATGAGAAATGAAGAAGTGTGTGACATAAAACTTGTTTCAAGCTGTTTTAATTTTCAGGTTCTGTAAATAACACAAGGGAGGAAATGCCACATACTGCGTTGGACTGATAGATAAAGTTGGAGCTGTTTCAGAATATGATGGATGAACCCCATTGTTAGCCACAATAGGCTAGGAAAGAAGAAATATGAAACCCACTGACAATTCTGCCAAAGATTTCTGTCATGACGTCAGATGTTCCACTTAATCTCTTGCTACCTCAGCTCCCTGTCTCCAAGATGGGGATGCTGATGGATTATTTTCTTTCTTTATGCTATGAGCAGACTATCATGAATTTGTACAGCAGCTGGTGCAATAGACCAAGCCTGGAACAGGAGACCTGGGGCTGAGGGTGCACTAGAGGAAACCAAGACAGAAACTAGTTGAAATACCTAAATTGCACACATGTTACCCAAAGTACTTCAATAATCTGTTTTAAATTAGACTTTTTCATTTTTTTCTCCCTTCAACCTTCACTCAGAAACCTGCAATATTTAGCAGGCTTAGCTGTCCACCTACTCCTTAACCCAGAGCACTTAAGACATTGCTGAGCAATTATTAAATCTTTGTGAGAAGAAGAGCCTCTTGTGGTTTATTTTACTACTAGCACACTCGAACCTCACCTTCTCCTCACACCAGAGGGGATTTCAAGGCAGATGCTACCATAACATATTGATTTCCTCTAAATAAAAACATTGAATATCTGTGCAGAGCAAGTGGCTTTTAAGTCATTGGGGTATGGTGAACTCTTTAGCAGTTCTATGCAGTCTAGGGGTAGTGTCAGATGGATAAGACGAAACAGGTGTGTGATGAGATCGTATATTTTACTGTTACCTTTGGATTCCTTTATTTTCACAAAAGACTAGGTCATGACCTGTATTGCTCTTCCCTCTTTGTTATCACTTTCCACGGTTCCTATCTCCAGAGAAATCTGACTTCTCAGTTCCCAAAATTTGAAAAAAACCCACATAAATTAAATGTACCACCCACCTTGGCATTTCCCAGATTAAAATGACTGTTGCTGCAACTGTTGCCATCAAGCATACAGAGAACAGCTGTTGGAGCTGATAAGATACATACAAGGACAAAAAAAAAAGCCAAAGACAAAGCGGAACAAGAAGATGAGGCCAAGTAATGGACAAAGCTGAGTATCCCCCAGCCCACACTGTGCTCAGACTGAAGCTCTGCCTCAACAGAAAGAAACAACAGTGATCCTCATCCTCAGTGGGGAATTCTCTCCTTCCAGCAGCCACCTCAGGTCTTGAATGCCAGGGACTCCTCACTCTTCCCCATGGCTGATAAGGGTCATATTTACACCCTTTCAGAGGAAAAGTATAGTTTTGGAAGGGCTGCAGCAGGTCATAAGATTTGGAGATTTCTGGTATTGGTATGCTCAAATGGCAACAAATACTGTCAAGACCTCCTGGAGAAGAGGTCCATGATCCATGTGCTGATAAAGAGTTCACGACACTAGGAATCTGGTAGCATCTTTGTTGTGTACATTTAGTATTCTTGTGGATGCACCGTATTGATGCATTGCTAATTGCCAGCTACTTGTTTCTTCATCTGCTCTTTCTTTTTCATCCTCAAAAGATTCCCTAGCTTTCCCACACACACTTTTTATTTCCTCATCAGAGTCCAGGGACTCCTGCTACCAGTCTATTTCTAAATCTTGTCTTCTAACTCTCTTGCACCTCTCTCTGTCTATTGTATGTTGAAAAATCTTAAGACCTTCACTAATCCCTGATTTTACAGTGCAGTGAAGACATTGGTCCCAACTCATTCTTCCAGGTATTGCTGAAGCAGGCACATCAACAACTGAAAAGTTTCTAACTGGAAACAAAATACCTTGTTTTTTCTTTTTGCCGCTACAAAACAGTCATCGGTTTCACTTCATGAAAGGTAGGAGCTGAAAATGTTGGTATATGGAGCCACTGTTATAGCATGCATGGCATGAGTTCTGGTTTGAGCATTTTTATATTTTTCTAATCTACATAACATGGCCATTTTAATGCTGTCTGTGAATTATGGATTTCCTTTCCAGATATCAGTGCATCCTTCCAGGTTTTCAGGCAATTAGCAATTACAGTAATTTAGCTTCAGATCTAGCAAGGCTTTATGGTTTATGGGAATAAATGAACTTTCAATGGCAGTTGCCAAACAAAAAAACATGGTGAAGGAAAAAAATCGATCAGAGTGACTTAACATATTCCTTTATTTTTTCTCCCTCCTTCTACTCCTCAAAAAATGATACAATGTGATTTTGATCTAATAAATGTTTCCGTCAACTCTAAAAAAATATTTTAGTTCATTTTCAAGTATTTATTTCAAGCATTGGGTTAGTTTGGGTTACTTCCAGTTTCAGCTTACAAAGATCTAATTTCGAAACAGCAATTCAGTTAATTTCACTTATAAAATCTTTTTTTAAAAAAAAATCCACTTAATTTTCTCCATTTTCAGAAGTCAAATTATCTGCCTAATTTAACCTGAATTAACACATCTTGATGCTTACTTTGTTATTGAGCACAAAAATGTCATGCTCTGTCCATGCCTGGAAGGAGTTTTGAGTGAGGTAGAACTGGATTTCAAAACTTCTTGGGATGCATCTACAAGAGAGGCTGCCAGCAGTCCCTGCATTGACAGCCCCTGAGCCAAATACGATCCAGCAAACCAGTAGCTGCATTAACAAAGATGCATCTTTACTCACACAGGGTCTTTTATATGTCTAGGTATGATTTTTTGCTAGATATCACAAAAGTAAATAGAAGTAAGGGATTTTAAAAGAATGTTAACATTTCTAATCATGGCTCAACTTATAGCCTGCTCCACTCCCTTCCAGCAAGTCATGGGGGCTGTAGCAGGAGGTGAGAACTGAGGCTGGTACACATAAGGGTTTCCTGCAGACAAGGGATAAGGCCAAGCTTATTCAGCTGTAAAGCTTCGGAGCTGAATCACCTCAATGTGAACTCCTGCCTTCTGTGCTGGCCTTTTCCACATAGAGATATTCCCTCTAAATCTCTGCACCACATACTAGGACCTTTACATCCATCATTGTACTCTTACAACCATTCTCTTCTATCATTGCTGTGCACCAGCTCTCCACCAAAAAAAAACAAACAAAACCAAACAAAAAAACAATTTAAACAAATAGAAGAAATCAAGGAAAATGCAGAAGAGGTTTCCGAACAATTAATTTCTATCTCCTGAAGAAATACCTCCCAGTGGAAAAAAACAAGACTGCTGCACAATTAACAGAGAAGAGATTCCTGGTTTGAAAACTCACCATGCATATGTCACATAGTCTTAATGATGACATTTATCTCACCGCAGCCTTTGAAGCAGGAAAGCCTAGAAAATAGAACAATATATTTTGAAGGCAGCTAATCCCATGATCATATTAACAATGCTCCTGGACTTTCTAAAACCAGCATGGTTTCTGGCAGTGTCAGGTTTGTTAGAAAGCTCTTGTCATTGCTTAACAGTAGGAGTGGTGCACTGTGACATTAGCTAGCAACAGTGGAGAGCAATCACCTCTTTTACACAGCTGTGGGTTTCCATGATTAAAAAATAAATCGGGGATCCATTTTCCAACTGATTCTAAGACAAAAGGAAGCAGAATAGAAACATTGCTGAATGTAGGAAAATTTCTTCTCTTTTATTCTAGCCCAGCTAATTTTAATTTAGCTTTTTGTAAACCATAAGCAAAGAAAAATATATTCTTTAAATAATGCACCAAATGGGAGGAAAAAAAGACTGAAATTTTGTTAAAAAAATACAACAAATGTACTGTGTCCTCGATATAAGTGTAAGAGGGCTGTTAGCAGAGGGAAAGTAAGCATTTATGGGGCCAGGCTGAATATCTTCACTGGGACTGATCAGGTTGTTCCTGCAGAACAGATTTTCCATTAGCAAATGTGATTACCTCTGTATCAATATATTCTGTAAGAACGTACAGAATTTGATTATGTTTTTGTGGGGAAAAAACAAGAAAATGTTTCTGTTGTCTTTAATATTTTGTTTTGTTACAGCATAAAAACCTTGAATCATGCTTTGACTTTAATATTGTATTGAACTTAATGTCATTCTTGCATATATTTATATTACAATCAATATTGTTTAGCCTACTTATCTTCTTGTGTCAGAATACTATAAAAATAATTAAACAATTGTAACTAATTTAACTTTAATTTGCTAGTAACTTTATGTCATGACAAAGTCCATATTTCATATTTTGATTTTGCTTCAAAGCAGAAAAGCAAGGTCTTAATGTTAACATCTCGTAGTATAAAGTTCCCTTTTGCAAGTAGGTCTGTAATTTAGGCACGTACAGGTGCAGAGGAACATATACCAGATTTACGATACATTCTTAGCAAGGTATTTGCCTAAATCATTAATGCTTTTGTAAACTCCATGTCTCCAGCTATCCCTAGGCATTAAAATCCCTCTGTAAATCTGACCAAGTGAATCTGCCACGTAAAGCCATTCAGTGCTACCATTGATCTCCCAAGGAAAAAACTATTTCTACTGGTCGTGGCTGAACCTGACTGAGAGAAGTCTCCACCCTGGTTGTGCCCCCTAACCAGTCAGTAGAGACAAACCTGCCTACCTGTCTGGCTGGACCCATAAGCCTATCTGCCCTGGAGGTACAACCACCCCAATGACTCTCATTCCAGTGTCTTCCTGCTCATGCAGGGAATATCTATGTGCACCACCAGGAAATAACATATCTGCATCACTTTCTGCACTAGTTTCCTTCAGACATGGCTGGTGGGGTTTAACTTCTGCTTTGCATCTATGTTGGCACAGAACTGAAGACATGATTGTTGAAACAGGAATGTGCAGGGGCTGTACTTAAGGCCCTGGGACTGGGACCCAGGCTTTGACTGGATTCGATAGCTAATTCTCACTGAAAACAGTGGGAATTCGGCAGGCAAACACCTTTTCAAATGTCAGCCTCCTATCAGCAGACATCAAAATAAAATGTGTGAGCCTTACATCATGTCCTCAGACTTAAAAAAATAACTGGCTTAGTAAAGTAAGCACTCACTGGAATTTTCTCAGACTTCTGAGTGCATTTTTATATTATATTCACACATATATCTTGTAGATAGCTGAAATGTAAACAACCATCTGGAAATTTATCCAGGGCACTAGCTGCTATTTTTTTTCATAATGATACAGAATTGTTGAAAATCGCGCGCAGCTGTACTTCTTCAATGGCAGTTTACTCCTCATCATGCAGAAGATGAACTGGCAGGTTTCTTTACTCCCCGATCCAAATATGTGATCGTGACATTTACAGGTGTACAAAAGTCTGGCAGCACAAGGTTCAGTTTAAGATTCATTGTGGCCATTAGTGACCATCTGGGCTGCCGGATGGGTGCACAGCACCTAAGATATTATTACATGCTTATGTTCAGGCAAAAGAATCTGACGTAGGCCTCTATGTTACCGTAAGTATCTTGTTTCCACCTAGCTCATCCAGCTTTACACTGACAGAACCTGCCATCAAAACAAATTATATTTTTTTCTGAATTGAGCAGAGTTTCTTGGTTCTTACTGGATGAGGATGGTCCTAAAAATAATTGCTCAAGCTGTGACAGTCACAAGGTGTAACCTCCACACTGGTCATAGGCAGAATGTACACCTCCCACTAGAAAAGGCTGTTCAAGGCCCTGTCCAACCTGGCCTTGAACACTTTCACAGCTTCCCTGGCCATCCGGTGCCAGTGTCTCACTGCCCTCATCATGAAGGATTTCTTCCTGATATATATCTCCTCCCTCTCCAATTCAAAGTCATTCCCCCTCATCCAATCACTCCATGTCCTTGTAAAAAGTACCTCCCCAGCTTTCTTGTGGGTTCCATTCTGGTAAGGTGCATTCTCTTCTCCAGGCTGAGCAGCCCCAGCTCTCTCAGCCTGTTCTCATAGCTTCCTGCTCCCACCTTCTAGCCCAAGTGTTCTTGGTCATCTCTGAATTGCAGTCCTGAGAATGATTTCTTCTGAGTAAACTTCTGTTGGAGTACAAACAAGAAAGTTCTGGTTGGAGTGACAGTAGCTTCACCTCACCCTGTGAGTCCTGCTACTAGTAACAGTATTCACAGATACTAGCATTAGCTACTAACACACCTGTACAAACCTATATAGAGATATTTAAATGTAGATGTCTGAATCCAGAGGTGGAAACAGCCCTGCACTGTAGGTCTTTCTAAGGGGATCTAGTTGCCTAAATGCAGGCATTCATCACAACTTGGTATGTAGCAGAGTATGGCCTCAAGCTCCGCCAGGGGAGATTTAGGCTGGAGATTAGGAGGAGGTTTTTCACAGAAAGGGTCATTGGGCATTGGAATAGGCTGCCCAGGCAGGTGGTTGATTCCCCTTCCCTGGAGGTGTTTAAGGCACGGGTGGATGAGGTCTTGAGGGACTTGGTTTAGTATTAGATAGGAATGGTTGGACTAGAAGATCCGATGGGTCCCTTCCAACCTGGTTGTTCTATGATTCTATGATTTCTATGATCTCACCTGCCATTACAGAAAGGTGACTAAGGTGTGTTGCCATGTCCAGCAGCTCCACTTGGATGTCTTTGTAATCCTTAGGCAAGAAAAACAGGTCTAACAATTTGTGTTTAAGCAGATAAAACCCATCTCAGTTACATGAGGTAAACCTCGAAGTGAGTAACTGTATCAGGACAGAGAATATTAGTTCAGTCCACCTCTTATAGGAGCCCAATAGTGTAATACGCATTCTTATTTATTTAATAGCCTTTTCCTCTTGCATATTCCATTTCTTTGGTAAAAAAATGCATATAAATACAAAATAACACCATCTATATAAAATATAAGACAATCTTCCTCCAGCAGGCTCTACTAGTATTTTAATTCTAAAATACTTTCACATACCATATGTGTCACTTCTTGTAGAGTCCAGTTTGATATTAGTTTAAGTGACATTTAATCATTGTATCATTGAATTGAATTCATCAGTACTATCTGGAAAGCACTGTCTGTCTTTTCTAATATAAAACTACCTCCTTTAATGTACTGTTATATTATTTAATTTAACCCACTAAAGACATCTTTCTGTTCTTTCCTCAAAAATGTACTGTAGTTTGATTACACCAAGGAAAGTGAGTAAAAAAATTAAACTCATCTTACTGGAGACAGTCATATGCTCTTTTTTTGGTTTCTATTTCTTTTTTACTTCTCTTAAACAATCATGAAGTAATTCCTACAAGCCTGCTGATGTGAAAGTATTAGATAAATGACCAAAGCTCAGTAAAACCATCTTTGAAATGTAGTGGGGCTGTTATTACACAGTGCTCCTGCTTGCAACCAACATATTTTCTTTTTATCGTAAGGCAGAGTTCAGGCTGCATATATTTCCTATTGAGCCAGACACTGTTTATCTTCCATTTTACTCTTCTTTATATAACAGCATTTTACTTGCCAGTAGCTTTATTTTTAAGACATCTTCCCCATTATGTGAAAGATCTTTTAATTTGAGGTTTTTAAGGAGTGTAACAATTTTTATCTTCTTTACTTGCAGTGACAGAGATCAAATCTAGGCAAGATTAACCCTGCATTGTATAGAGTTGCATCGCATCTTTTGACTCCATAGTTCCAGTTGCATTATCTCCACAGCTCAGATGTTCCTGCCATACCTATCAGCATAGTATCTGCAATATGATGAATGTGCAGGACAGTCATGTTTCAGAGACTCAGTCCTCATCCAAGCTGAGGGAAACCTAAGCTAGTGAAGTCTGAAAGCACATAAAAACCCATGCAATTTCAGAGTTTTATATTATATGGTCATTGAAGAATCTAAAAGGCAGTAATGATAATATTAACTAAACCACATATGAGTACTGCCTGGAGCCCAGACTCGCAGTAGTCAGCAGCATAGCCTTGGCTCAGATCTGGCCCAGGCTAGTGTGCATTCTTCCACTCAGTGGGCTGCAAGCTGGAGTAGAGAAGCCCCAGGGCTCCTCTCACTTAGAAGACAGCCATTAGTTTTTGGGGATATGCAAGCTCAGTCACAGGAATATGAGCTGTAAGCTGTGCCATGCCATACCTCAGAAAATCAAGACAGTAGTCCCTGACCCATTTTATTGACTGGATATGAGCATCACCTTAGCAACTTAAATCACTTTTCTGCAAAGATGCAATAAAACCTTAAGCAATTGCTTCATCTGGATGAGTTCCTAGTCACAGCTTCTGGTAGGTTTGGTTTTTTTCACATGCTTTACTGGCATAAGAGATTTTTTTATATTGAGAACTAAAAAAATATTGAGAGTAGAACTGTCTATGAGAGTATTTCTGGCTATACAGAGATAATAACTATGGTTTCTTCAAATAAATGAGGTTTTTCTTCTTTAATGCAACATAAAAAGTAGTTCTAATGTCCCTTCACCCATCCCTGATTTTTTCTTACATGTTTTACTAAAGCAGGCCTTTCTTCTCATTGTAGCTTTTTAGATTCTTCCATTCTTCGTTTTACTTTTCAGATCAAAGTTGTAGATTTATCAAAGCTCAAAGGGTCTAGTCAAGATGTAATGACATCAGTGGCAACCCAGCCTAGATGTAGAGTCTCATACTTTGGCTGAAAACGTTCCTTATTGTACGAAATGTGGAAAGTTTAAACACGATCATTCATAGAGCAACAAAAATATCAAGGTGTCCACATTATGGAACTGTCTGCATCTTTTGTCACGTAATTAGTTTAGGATTTTTTCTGCTGAGACTGCCAAAATTTTAGCTCATCTTTAAGCCTGTGTTCCAAAATGGAGATTCATTTTCTGTTGCTCAAGACTCAACTAAAGAACATCAGACTGAACCAGCCAAAATTGCAATTAGCAAGTCTAGGATAAGTGTTAATTTAAGAGTGTGTATGAGTGGCTTTACAATATACTTTATTTGCCTAACTTGGATTTACCCTGACCTGCATAGCTCAATCAAGTGATATTTTACACCATCCACCCCGCCTGGCCATGTGCCCTCTCGCTCGTGCTGTTGCCCTTCAGCCCCTCCATCTGCTCTGGAAGGTTCCATGTATTGGGATTTGTTTCCAGTTATGTTGCTGCATCCTCTGAGAACCCTTTCTTCTCTCTGACCTTCTTCCCATCACTAAGTTCTCTTTAAACTGTCACTTTAAAACTTTCCTGCTCACTTCAGCTTCTGATTAATGTTAACCACCTTTTCTGCTCTTTTCCCCATTACTTGCAGCTAGTCTGCAAGAATACTTTTCTGGCACCTTTACTGCTTTTAAATTCCAGCTTTTTCTTCCTTCATCTCTGTCTCTGTCATTGTACATTATTTTCCCTGTCTAGCAGCACAAGTGCCTTGGTTGCCCACTCATTTCTCATCTCTGTCCTACCAATTTCTCTAAAGTATTTTCACATATCACGTACGAGGGACGTGAAGTAAAAAGAAATTGTGCTCTACATGGAAAGCATTTTCTAAGTACTATATTGGTTGTTTCCTGTACTTAGTGTTATTTTCTAACTGTGGGAAGCTCTATATAAACAGAAAAAAATATATCTAGTGGGGAAAAAATAAGAATAATCTTTTTGACCAGAAATGATGGAACACAGTAAAGAGAAAGGCAGAGAAATTTTAAGCCTCCTCAGTAACTGCCACTTCTAGACAGACTGTGCATGGGGCAAGGAAGCTGGGAAGCTCTGACCCAAGTCCTGTTCCTATCACTGCAGTTCTCTAATTGCAGAGATAACCATAATTGGATGTCATTGTGAGAGAGAAATGTCACAAACAAAAAAATCAGGAGGCTGAAAATCATTCCCTTGTAAATTGCCTGTGTTTAAAATTATGACTGTGGTAAAAAGCCAAACAAAAAGCAAACACTACCAATAAACCTTTCTATAGACCCAGGCTGGTTTTGTGAAGACTCACAGTGACAAACTGTGAATCTAGGTCCTACACCCAGTTCTGCTGATCTGCTTGTAGAAATAACCAAAGGCACTGGTAATTGTACAACTAAACCAGGAGTGTTACCAGCATGTATCTTTCCACATAGCTTTAAACTATCTGCCCTCTGAACCGAAAATATTGTGATCATGGCATATCTTTTCAATAACACATATTTTTTTTGAGTTCCCACTAACTATTGACTAAACACTAATTCATTGACAAAAGTTGACTTATACCTGTAATGAGTATAGAAACCCATCAGTGAAACTATGACTCATACCTGGGGTTTCTGTGAAAAAATTAATGAATCTGAGAAGCAGAGAGCTTGACAGCATAAGATCTTCTTTTACACACTTTCTCTGTGGTTTGGACTCTGTGCTAATCTTTAAAAATCACAACTCAGAAGTCTGCAAAGGTGTTGGTGTGAATTTAAGTTATTTCCTTGAACAAATGAGCAGCTTCAGGAACTCTATAAACATTTCTGTTCCTCGTCATGGTACAAAATAAGAAACTGGAGCACCCTATGCCTTAAAAAGCTGAAGTGAAATTCTACACAGGGAACATACATTATTCATAGAACATAAAACACACATTACCAGTACAAGAGAAATCTATTTTCTTTGGCACAGTAAAAGGAGGCAGCCTGAAAAACATGCAGAGGTATGCCACTTGGGTAGAGACCCAAGTTAAACAGCATTCTCCACCTTTCAGGACCCACATTTCGCGTGCTTGCTGCTGGAATAAAAGTGGAATTTGTTCTCCATAAAGACTTCAGGTTCATCGATCACAGTACAATTTGCTCACTTTTGTATTCAAAAGTGAAAGAGATCACAGTGGCACACCATAATCTTTTCATTTGTGTAAATTTTTACCCTCAAACTGCAGTGTGAAGAAGTAAAAAGTCCTTTAAAAATAAAACCAGAGAGAAATAAAATATTAGGTCAGGGCAAAGCTTTCAAACAACAGGATCAAGTTATACTTTACATCAGATCTATTACATAAGTATTCACATATATGGGGAAAAGTTTAAATTAAGATGGTCTTATACACATATGTACTTGACTGTGTCATGGATTTTTTTAATAATCTCCACCTGAAGATCCCAATTTTATACCTCCAGGATATTGAATTTTGTACCGTGAGACAACGAAATAAGTTGGGATTTAGCTAAACAGATTTCATTAGAAGTTAGATACTTAGTTGAAATTAATCCTTTAGTTTCCTTCTGTAGTCAAGAGGAACAGAGAGGCATTGCCAGAGAACAATTCATCTCTCCCATATCATGTCTGTTATCCCACAATGGAAGTAATAGATCTTTGAATATGCACCCGCATAGACTATGACTGGATTTTGATGTCTACCTCATATTAAATGTCAAATTTGTACACACTGAAACTAAGTGTGTTGAATCCTTCCCAAAGGCATGGGACAGAGAGATAAAAGGTTAGGTAAGGTCCAGTCCAGTTTCTCTGCTTTTTTGCTCCGTGAAAGTAAACAAGTAATTTCATGTGTTGCTTGTTTTCTTTCTTCCCTCCTTTGCTCTTGTCTGTGTTGTCTGGACACTCATAACAACAGTAATGCCTGGATAAGTCTGGACATCAAGAATATTATGCTGTCTTAGCCATTTACACGGGCAGCACGTTACTTATGGTGGTGAAATACAAGGTATGCACTGGCCACACGTGTTGCTTTTTCTTTATTCTGGTGCAGCTTTTCGCAATCAAAATCCAGTATCTGAATATGTCTGTACCATTCATGAGGAAAGTCCAAACAGGCTGCTAATGTCTTAGGCAGAAACTAGATGTTAGAACCTCAGTATTTTGCCATCAGTCACAAATATTTTTAAAAAAATCAGCTACAAATCCCCCAGGAAAACATGAGTTTTGGCTTGCACGTTCTCATCCTTGTATTTTCAGCCCTACTTTCAGCCTAAATCCTGCTCTTGAGCAAAAAAAGTTAATGGAAGTCCTGTGTCTCTGTTAGTGGCATTATATGAATAATGCAACATGATATTAATTTGCTTTTTTCATCCCACCGTTCTTCCCCTAAGCCAACTGCCAGCTTTAACTGTCATTTCGAAAGACCTAAAGATCAGGTAGGATTATATACTCAGGCTTTTCTGATTAATAACTGTGTGAATCAATAAGGGGTAAGTCATTTAGCATAATATACCTACGAAATACTAAGTTCCCAAGTTTATAACAGCTCAATTTTTAGTTCCTATTTCTTATACATCTTGATATAGTTGTGCCTGTTAAACTGGAATAAACTGTCATGGCTAGGGAATAGATAGTTTTTTTCTATTGTGCCAAATGTATTCCTCTTGCTTTGACAAAATACATATATCCTTCAGGAACTGGAAGCTTTTAGATGTTATTTACAAACCTTTTATTTTACAAGTACACAGGTAGATTTCTGAATGAAGTTATGAAAGGAAGGATTCATTAACATGGAATTAGGTTGAATACTTTCTTTTCAGACAGTGCAGTATTTTTATATTTTCAACACTTCTTTTACCTTTTGAATTTCATAATATATGATTAAAAAGAAAGCAGAAAGAAGTTTTGAAATAGGAAGCACTTCACTGCTCAGCAGGTATTTGGGAAGTATAAATCAATCTTAGTTATTTCATTCCAGACTTGTATCCTAGCTCTGCTTTCTCATCTAAACACACAGGAAGTCGGAAACTGGAGAAGGATAGAACAGAGCCACTGAGAGGACTTGAAGCACTTATAGGGAGCTAGATATTCTGAATAAATAATTTGAAAGATAATGTAATAGCTGACCCTTCTTGTATACAAGCTGCATAGTATGGAGGTGACTGTGACATCTCTTCAACCTGCACAACAAACACACTTCAAGTTACTGATGCAGAGGCAGACACAGTAAGCAAAGGTCTCTGCTACTGTGGTTCTCATCAAAGTCTGAGATTGATATCACTTCTTCCCAGAGTTATGCGATGCTTAAAGGCAAGAGAGCTGCAAGAAAGGCAGGTGTATTTAACAAAACCTAGAGCTGGTCAGTTCTGCCATGATTTCCCCTCTTTCCATCTCTTTCTTCCTCTTCTTGTTACTTCACCACTTAACATCTTTGTTCCCTAGGACTCAAGGATTTAATGTACCATCACTAACAGCAATTCAATCCTCAGATTTCAAAAGTTACACTACAATTCCAAGTCTGTACTTATGAAATGGGCAGGAAAAACATAATAAAGGTTACTAACTAGAGGTCTTGTTAGAAATATTGTTCCTAATTGGAGACTAGCATTAATGAACTAACTGGGACAAAGTGGAAAAAAGGCAGTATTTGGAAGAACCAGTTTAGTAATGAACTGTCAGGGCCTACTCTCTTTTCACCTAATTGAAATGTTGCTGCTTCTACTGCCTTTTTTATTGAGTTGCCTTTGGCTTTCAAAATACTTCCCACAGACAGATTGGCACAAGGGTTTTATATTAACTTCTGGATTTCCTGCACTTCACTTTTATAGTGTTGTTAATCTGTTAAATGGGTTTTTTTTTTCTTTTTTCCCCCCTAAATAAAAGAAAGAACATTTTGACCTTATTAATAATAATCAAAACTCACATTTTTTTCCAGTCATTTTCAGTCCTATGCAGCTTGACCCATACAAATCTATTCACATGTAAGCACAGACTGCACATAACCAGGGATCTGGTTGTATTTTCAGTCTAGAATAATGATGAAACTAGCTGATGGCATTAAGAGATAGATTAGCTCATTTTCAAGTATTTTTATGTTTATTTCCTTACGCTTTTTAAGTTTCTAAGTGACAATTTAAGGATTGCTGTACTGTGTCTATAAAAATAAAATTTTGGTACCAAAAGGAAGAACTGAAAAGACCAACTCACCAGAACTCCAAATAATGCTACTTACTAGCATGTGTGTTTCATAAAAAATAACAATTAGTTCTCACAGGAGAAATAAAGAAGAAAGTTTGTTGTTCTGCAACAGGATACCACGGAGGTTGTTGGTGAGAGATAGCACTCTTTCTCTGTTTTTTCAGTCCCCAGATTTATTCTGCAAAGCAATTGCTCTAAAACAACACGAATCATGTTTTCACCTCCTAAAAAAACCAAACTACCTTAGATCAACAGGCCAGAGAAGTAGAAATTGTGTTTGTGTAGGGCTATAGTCTCTTCTGCAGACCTTCCTTTGTCCTTTACAGCTGACCTGTGGGCCCCAGGGAGAAGTGTTCTACAAAGAGGGAAGATTCAGAGCTTCCTTGGGTTTTGTAATAAACACACTGCAGTTTGTGAAAGGCACCACTCATAGCAAAACCAGCAGTTTTACTATAGGTTTCAGCAGGTTTTCCTTCCTTACTGTCACTCCACATGTTGAGGTGGAGACTTCTTTATCATCAGATCAGCAAACTGTTGCTGTGTGACGCCAACCTGATGCCTTCTTACTCTGTAAAACCGGGAGCAAGAAAGGGGGAAGAAGGGACTGAAGGTATGAACTTTTCCAAGATTAGTATTTCTGAAAATAAAGTCCCTTCTACAAATATAGATACAATTTCATTTGAACGCAACAAAAAATGGATTTATGGGGTGAGGGTAAATCTACCCAAAACAATAAAAAAATCAGAAAAAAATTTACACATAAAATCTAAATATTAGCAGTATAATAAGATCAGATTTCTTTCTGGAACTGCCTAAATTAAGCTGGCTGAACTAATCCAAGGTAAAATCTTTCCTATATTTATTACTATTGTCTCTGATGCTCTTTTCTAATCCTTGATGTTCATTATATTGCTCAAAAAGATTTTCTGTGTATTTTCCACTTATCACCACTTAACTACAAGTCTGACTACTAACACCACAGGTTTCTCATAATTTATTGTCATTTCTGATTGCATCATAATTATTTTTTTATGTTTCATTAAGTTTTTATGTGATTTTAGATATTCTCACAAATAACGTATTTCATACTCCCTGCCTGTGGCACAGGGGTTGGAACTGGATGATCTTCCTTCCATCCCAATCATTCTATGATTCTAAATATGGGGGGGGGGTTTAATTGGCATTTCTTTGTGATCTCTTTACAGCTAACTACCAATTAGTATAGAATCAGATATTAATTTCATCATAAACAATGATATTTATTGCATATAGTTTAGAATAAATAGTAGCTTACGTACATTTAAATGACCAAGATGTCCTTCTATACTGTTGTCCACTAATACATCCCAAAATGGTCTAAACGTCTTGATGTAAGTAATTATTAGTGGTCTCAATGTGAACACATAAAGAGGCTTGGAGAGATAAAGTGACTTGCTCTTAGATACTAATTTTAACAACCTAATTCAAAGCTTTATCAGTTCTACCCCTTGCCTGCAATAGGATTTTAATCAGCCCTCCAAAGTTAACAGGAAGCAGAAAGCAGTCTCCTGTATCCCGTTTCTCTGTTACGACCAAATTATCTAATTAACAGTCCTGAAAATGATTCAGCAAAACAAGAAGAATTTTATTTTATTTGTTGTAGTTACTAGGCTATTAACTTCAAAGGTCACTTTGGTGTCACAAAAGATCATTAGCTGCCAATGCCCTGAAAAGAGATCATACTTGTAAATTCTGACCGATCAGTTTTGCTGCTGAGATTTTGTGTCATTTACTGTCCAGTAGCTCATAAATTCTTTTTATCACCAGTTACTGTCAATGAGAACCTTATTCTAGTGAGAAACATTCTCTAGGAGACTGAAAAGGAGTTTAGTATTCCATCATCCATTTCATCTACGTGGTTTTGTATCTGTAGTAGAAGATGTACTACCTGCATGTAGCAAATGAAGTGCAGATGTACCTTAAAACATCCCTCATTTATCTTTACTTGCTAATGATCATTATTAACTGAAAATTGATGGATTTGAGACCAAAGCCCCATCCCTGGGGTCATCAATACTGACATAAATAATGTCATTTGATGACCCTTTAATACATCAGGCTGAGCTCATGTCAGAGTGATCATTCAGTACCAAAAGGGCACGAAGTGACAATCTTTCCTTGCTGAGGGGAAAAACAGTGAGGGTATTTATTTAGCGGATCCCTTAGGATTCTGCATTTTAAAAACATTTATGTATTCATAAAAGAGTACAGGCCAACACCATAGCAAAGCCTGTTACAAAATTAGGAGTCCTGGCAGACTTGGGACAGCTGAGCATGCTTCCTCATGAGCTACAGGAAAGCTTTGATAATGCTCTGCTTTTCTGCAAAGCCTGCAGTTCCCTGCACAGAAAAGCAAGCTTGTTTTCTGAATATTAAGACTTTTGATGATATTAGTATCTACTCTGTTTGGGATATGCAGATCTCTCTTAGTTCTTTTTTTAGAGCAGAAGCTGTGTCAAAGATAGATGTTTCTCTCTCCAGCATGCCTACCCAAGGATTTTGATAGAAAATCTTTTTGAGAGATTTAGCTCAAACTGTCATCTCCAGTTTACTGTTTTGGAAGTAAGTATGCAGCTGCATTTCAATCCCATCACAGTAAATATGATTCTACAAATATGATCTCTACTCTCTTTACAGTGTCTATCTAGTGAATAGCAGTCCTAAATCCACTGGTAAGTATGTGTCACCTTCCCTAAATAAGCTTTCCCTAAATAAGCAAAATCCTAGGAATGTAATAAGCCCTCAGCAACGGGATTACTTTATTGCCTACTACTTTACATGGCATTGAAAATTACTTAAGACAGAGGATAACGTTGCAACAGCAAAGCCCAGGAATATAGAACTTCTGAAGCAACATGTAGACTTGTTCCTGATCTCTTACATCTCTATGGAGGATTTACTTCACCATTTTTTCTATTTTTCATCCATGACCCGATTTAAGTGTTAATCCTTCTTCATCTTCAGGCAAAGAATGGCTCCTGCCACATATATGGGAATGGTTGGACTTGATGATCCAGTGGGTTCTTTCCAACATAGTGATTCTATGATTCTACATGTGCAGGCAGAGACCAGTAGGTCTCTAGGGGCCAAAAGTGCCCAAGATGATCAACAATTAATTTAATTTGGACAGTTTAACAATTTAATAATTGCTTGTTGTCACCTCCTAGCCCATCCATCATAGCAGAGGTACTGAAGCAGGAGTGTACACAGGTATTTCAATAATAAGTATATCAAGGTTCAGGCTCTGAGCAACCTGATCCAGTTGAAATAGTGTTGACCACTACAACGCTTCATTGCAGGAGCAGTTGGACCAAATGACATTTAAAGGTCATTTCCTTCCCAAACCATTCTATGATTCTGAGACACTAAAGGAGACAAGATTAGGGAAGAAAATTTTTTTGCCCAATGCTGTTATAAGCTGAGTATCTCACATGTGGCAGTTTAAGGTATTTTCTGCATCTGTCTAAGATATGAGGAAAGTCAGGACAGAATGCCCAACACAAATCCATGAAGGGAAGGAGAGGACAGAGAAGGACTCCAAGAAGGCACTGTACATGCCTGTGGGTCTTTGGAGAATCCATGTTGCCATGGCACACTGCAGTCAGAAGTTTCCATCGCTATTGTGCTCACCATACATATGTCACCATGTAACATGTGCAGCAGCACAGGAATTGAAAGAGGAAGAAAAGGCAGTCAATACCTTGCTGGTGACTCTAAGCTACCTTAGGGCTCTCTTCAACATATTTCATTGTGTGCTGTTCTTCACACATCTCCAAAATGCTTTATTGTATCTTATGCACATCTCACAAATAGGGAGTTTTTCCACTTTTCTGCCTGTAGCCTGTTTGACTTCCTCAACAGAAGTGGGACAGGAATAGTTTGTATATTTTTCTTATCTAGGTGCAGGCTGCATGGTCAGATCATGTTTGTGGACATGGAATTAAATTTTTTTTTAAACAGTTTTTTTTTACTTTGGAGCATGTCACAGAGCATGTAGACGTGACTGAACTAGTCTCCTTTTTCTCACAGAGTAAGAGTATGTATATGAAAACACGGGTTGCAATTACTGCAAGACACTAACCAAGACTTTTAAAAGAAATTTTTCCATTTTTACCCATACATCTTTTCCTTTTTAATTTTTTTTTCCATGTCAATTTCACTCATTTAAAAAAAAAATCTGCTTCCAGTAGAAAATAACCCAATTGGATGTAAAAAAAAAAAAAAGACAGAAAATCTTTTGTGAGATACAGTAGTTAATTAACATTTAGGAAGTATTTCAGAGATGAGAAGAATACAGCCATGTTAAGTAGAATAGTGGTTATCATCATCTAGTCAGTAAAATTTATTACATACTAGTATTTTTAAATGACTTATCAACCCCACACTTACCCCATTGACAGATAGAGATGTACATATTGACAGTTGCATAAATAACTCATATATAATTTTTCACTCTTTACATTAGTGACACAGGAAAAAGAGGGAAATATGCAAAAATTGACTTTTACAGAGCTACAGAGAAAAGTCTGCATCAAAGCATGTTATAATTGAAGTGATATTTGGAAATCCTCTGCCGTGCGCACTTTCTTTTTCTTTCTCTGTTGGTTCTCTTCCACATTTATTTATTTTATTGATCTTTACATTCTGTGATATGTAAATTAGAGTGGAAATCTACTGTTCCACATATATTTGTATAACATGCCTTAAATGTATTCCTTGGCTTTTTGGTGGGCCTTCAAAGACTTATTTTCAGCATTTGAGATGAATATTAAGTGTGACCCATAGAGCAATTTCCCCTTTGTCAAACCTCTTTCACTCTTAATTAAATGTTGCCATGCAGTGTGTTTGGATATATTCACTGACCTGTAGGAAAAAAAAAAGTATTCAAAGAATGGTTTACCCAGAATTGATCCTACTACTGATAAAGTATTCTTATTTCCTGTAATTTATTGCTACATGTGACTGTAGTTATAGCATCAAGTGGTGAGATCTCATTAGGTCCCTCAAGGTCAGTCAAAGCTTGTTCTGAAAGAGATAACCAATGCAGACTGAGATACTCAGGAAAAGCTTAAAGCACTTGGTTAATTTTTAAAAAATCTAAGTCACAGCATATATCACAGCCTACATCACCTACTCAGCCTACACTGTGCGAGATTTTTTATCTTACTCAGTTTGACTGCCGACCACAGAAGTCAAACAAAATCAATTAACCCCTTCCATATAAAGGGAAGGGATCTCCTCTCCACAACCACACTTCCAAAGTCCTTCTTCTCCCCTTCCTTTCTTTCTGCTGCTCTGTCCTCCCCTCTTTCACCCTTCGTACCACCTTTGGTGCCCAGGAAGCATCATTAACTCAAATCACAAAAAGAATTTATCTCTTTTTTCTCTCTATTGGGAAATTTAATCAATAAATCTGTTGTGCATTAGAACTGGCACCATGTTTGTGATGGGGTCTGATAGCCAGAAGTAAAGAGGAAAAGTGCAGATAATAGGATGAAGTGGAAACTTTCTCATTCGGCTGCAGTGACCTTCTATTCAGGCCCACAATATTTAATACCAGTACTCAGGGATTCATCACACTTAACTGTGGTCAGAGGGAAACTATCAGTTATAGATTATTTCCTCCACTCTGCATTAAGAGGAAGGAGAGTGGCACCACTACAGAATGATTAACCCCATCCCATCGCTCTCCACTGACTACAGAGGATACCTTGACAGCAGACTTAGATTAGACTTCTAAAGTACAATTTGAGAGTATAAACAAGTGTGCCTAAGTGCGAGATGAGACACCATGGGGTGTCTGATCCATCAGCCCCATGTAGATACTTTGGATATCCCAGAACATCCATAATTGTAGTGGTTCCAAAATGTAGACACCTAGATCACTCATTCTCCCAACATCTCACTTTGCTAAGCACAGTTATGTGAAAAATATAGGTTATGACTCTTCAGTTCCCCCTCCTTTCACTCTGATGTCACTCTGTGGACCCAAAGGGAATTAAAAATATAAAGAGAAATCAAATCTGACCACAACTTTTCATCTTTATTTCAGGAGGTCAGTCTAACAGGATTACTCAAAGAGAATAGCTGATCAGGACACTAATTCTTCCTCTCCTGTTTGCATAAACCAACACTTAAGAGGTTTTTATTACTCTTCTGAAACCATATTGAAAGTCTTACATCCAGACTGAATTCTACCCACTCCAGAAAATCTACCCATGGAACTTAAATGATTGTCATGTTGCTGATTCTGCTCAGTAAACTAAAAAAGATATTTTGGTATTTTCCCCAGGGGTTCCTTCCCATTGCTGTGGTATCTAAGTCGCTTACTATACAATCATCCTCTTGCATTTCAGTGTTCAAAATGTTTCAGGGTCTATAGTGCTCACATGCTTGCACTTTAATATGTGGCTATTTAACTGCATATACTTTAATGTGTCTAAATAATCTGCCCAGAGTTTTCAGTTAAAAGATTCAGCCTTTGCAATTATAGTTCCCACAACCATAGCATCACTCTGAAGGCAAACTCTCCAATACTTTAAATCCACATCAGTAAAATTCCAAATCCAAAAGATGGGTATGTGATCAGTAAATATGCTTTAGGCCAAACTTTGTGGTGCCTTCGTACCATAACCATAGAGAATTCAGATCAAAACCACCAAATAGGTTTGAGGGAGGGAAAAAGAGAACAACAAGAAAAGAGGAAAGTAATTTTGAGAGAGACGTTTTCATCCCAACACCCCTGCCAGTTGTTCCAATCAGAGAGATGCAAGTTCAGTTCTTTGGTTAAAGTGAGATTGAGCACTTCTTCCAGGTTAGGAAACTGTCAGCCTCTGGCCTGGACAGGTGCACACTCTCCTTGGAGGAAAACTGGTTGGATGGCCGGGCCCAGAGAGTGGTAGGAAATGGTGTTAAATCCAGCTGGAGGCCAGTTACAAGTGGGGTTCCCCAGGGCTCAGTGCTGGGTCCAGCCCTGTTCAGTGTCTTCATCAATGACCTGGATGAAGGCATCAAGTGTACCCTTAGCAAGTTTGCAGATGACACTAAGCTGGGTGGAAGTGTTGATCTGCTGGAGGGTAGAGAGACTCTGCAAAGGGACCTGAACAGGCTTGACCACCTGGCTGAGTCCAACAGCATGAGGTTCAACAAGGCCAAATGCTGGGTCCTGAACTTGGGGCACAACAACCCTATGAAGAGCTACAGATTAGGGGAATAGTGGCTAGAAAACTGCCTGGAGGAGAAAGACCTGGGGATTGATAGTGACTGAACGTGAGCCAGCAGTGTGCCCAGGTGGCCAAAAATGCCAATGGAATCTTGGCTTGTATTAGAAACAGTATGGCCAAGCAGGTCTAGGGAAGTTATTCTCCCTCTGCACTGGGCACTGGTGAGACCTCTCCTTGAATACTGTGTTCAGTTCTGGGTCCCTCACCACAAGAAGGATTTTGAGGCTCTGGAGTGCGTCCAGAGAAGAGCAACAAAGCTGGTGAGGGTGCTGGAGAATAAGTCTTATGAGGAACAGCTGAGGGAACTGGAGTTGTTTAGACTTGATGAGAGAAGACTGAGAGGAGAGCTTACTGCTCTCTGCAATTACCTTAAAGGAGGTTGTAGAGAGGAGGGAGCTGG
This sequence comes from Coccyzus lansbergi, assembly GCA_033558105.1. NCBI lineage: Eukaryota > Metazoa > Chordata > Aves > Cuculiformes > Coccyzidae > Coccyzus > Coccyzus lansbergi. Next base: position 1,119,870 of record JAUMJK010000267.1, on the reverse strand, counting down.
CCTCTTCTCCCAAGTGTCAAGGGACAGAACAAGAGGGAATGGCTTCAGGTTCTGCCAGGGGAGATTCAGGATGGACATCAGAAAAAAAGTTTTCCACGGTAGGGTCATTGGACATTGGAACAGGCTGCCCAGGGAAGTGGTTGAGTCAATTTCCATGGAGGTGTTTAAAAGACGGATGGATGAGGTGCTGAGGGGCATGGTTTAGTGTTTGATAGGAATGGTTGGACTTGATGATCCTGTGGATCTTTTTCAGCCTAGTGATTCTGTGATTCTATTACAAAACAGATACATAAACACTGGGTTCAAGAATACTGTGGAGAGAGTACTTTCAATATCTTCAGCTAATGCTACTCAACATTAAACAATGTGCTCAGATATTAACCTAGGTATAAATTTGCAACAGGAAGGAAGTCCTAAAAAATACCATAGATTTGTTATTTGTGTTATTCAGACAAGATCTTTATGGATGTCCACCACTTAGGCTATTTTCTTAACACCCAGGCTAGTGAGTCATTTCCTCTCTGATCCTGTTCTTTCCTTTTATTGCTGTGAGTTACTGTTGCACTCGGAATAACTATTGCCAAACTGGGAAACTTCTGAATATTTTTATCTTTGCAGTATCTCTTGGTGTAGACACAGCCAGTATAAATATTCCTCATTTGCCCTGTGCAGTCTCCCAAGAGCTGCAGCTAGATTAAAAAGGATAGAAACCAACACAAACCTAGATTATACCTGGCAACTGAGAAATCCAGAAGGAATTTCATCACTTTGCAAATATGTACAAGTAGGAACTGGTATTCCAGTGGCAAAATTTCTTTCACATATGTATATAAGATTTCTGGGGTGAGACATGTCGGGTGACCATCGAGTATGAGTATTTGGATAATTTTTCAACTCTATCTGCAAGAATAGCAAACTGAACTTTTAATTTCTAGGTAGACTTCTGACAGGAAGCTTAACACTTAAAAATTAGGTCCATGACATGTCCATGACATATATCATAGAATCATAGACTAGTTTAGATTAGAAAAGTTTAGGTTGTGTAGACCAGCCTCTTTCTTAGAGCTGGATCCGGTTTGATCAAGTTTCTCAGCAGCATATCAAGCTGAGCTCTAAGGATCTTCAGGAATGGAGATTTGGCAATCCCTGTGGGCAACCACTTCCATTGCATTTCTGTACATCAAATCAGAATTTCCCATATTCCAATTAATTTCTGCTGAACCTTCTCCTAAGCACTTCTGTATCTGTTCACGTCTGCAATCATAGAATCATAGAATCACTGGGGCAGAAGAGACCCACCGGATCATTGAGTCCAACCATTCCCACCAATCTCTAAACTATGCCCCTCAGTACCTCATCCACCCGCACCTTAAGCACCTCCAGGGAAGGCGAGTCAACCACCTCCCTGGGCAGGCTATTCAGCTCCATCTTCTAGACTCCCTCCCACTAAGCAACTGCAGACAGCAACAAGATCCTCCCTTGTCTTACAGCTGAAAAAATAGTTTTATCAGCATCTCTTTTTACATCCCATGTGTCAGCCCCATGATTTTCTTAGTGATCTGCTTGACTTACTCAAGTATGTCCATGCCTTCCTGTGCTAAGGAACCCAAAGCTGGTCACAGCACTACAGATGTGCTCTCACCCATATTGAGAGTAATAGAAGGTTCATTGCCGTTGCACCCCTGTTAGTTTCTGTTGGGTGTATAATACAAAGGTACAGCTTTGACTGTGATCCAGAAAACCTCTGTGTGTTTTTAATGTAACACTAAATTTGAAACCACAGCAGAAACATTTAAGTCTTATCAAGATGGAAGATTCTCTTTCATTAGAAATAACTTTCCTGTCCCCTAACGTATTCCATTTAGGGAATGAGATTTAGCTGGAAATTTCTTTCTACATGTCTTCTGATTTCATAACCAGAAATTATGGAATTCATACAGGAGCTTGTCAACCAAATATTGCCATCTATTTTATGTAGGAAATAAATTCTAGGGGACCCTTTCAACCCTGAGTTTACTTTAATATTTTTTATTCCAGCTGCTGCTGCTTTCTTTAGGCATAAGCTGTGCTTGATTCCTATACATAGCAGGATCCTTTAGCAATATTCAGACAAATAACTATAAGAGTATATATGGCTACTTTTCACAATACTTGCAACAGAAGACGTGGTGCCATGGAAGTACAGCATGATATGTCCAAGGCACTGTGTAGGATGCTTCATAGCAGTTCACAAACTCTAGACAGAGTAGGAAAGGCTCTGCTTCAGCAGCACGGTAAAGAAATTAGGCCACTGCTGCTGAGACTGTGCCAAGCAGGTTCTAATGCTAACCCGGAGCAAAATGAGACATATACTCCAGACACATCCTCTTTGGAGTTTTTCTCTATAAAATGAAGTACTATGTTCACCAACTGAGAACAAACTGGTCATGTTCCCATTGGATTATGTGGCCTGAGAACACCTACAACTGAACCAAGTATATATATTCTCCTCCTAAGCATTTTCATTCACAATAAAATGCACAGCTTTGTGTTACTCTTCTTTCTGCTGGCCTCTTTTTCAAACAGTTAATTGCTTCCTGGTGGTGTTGTAAGCATTTGGTTTGTTTTCTCGCATTGCTACACTACACATAAAAGATAAAGCAATTCTCTAGACACTTCTCACAGTCTTTTCAGAAAATGCTTTCCTCTCTCTTAAAGCTAATTTAAGACAGGACTCATTCCAAGACAAGCGAGGGCTGCACAATGTTTACATCATGCAAAAGTTGTTCTAGAGGAGAGATTAAACCAAGGACCAGACTGGAATATCTTCCAGATTCACCTTTTTCATATTTAAAAAAGGAACTCCAGGAAGCCCCCAGTGGCATTTCCAGGTTGCGATATAGTGAATTAAGTGAATAACTTTGTGGGAGTAGCATGCTGAAATTTTACCTTTGTTATCTCTTCTCTATAGGAGTTTAACCTCCATGCTTGTCAATTGCTTTTCTTTCTCTGTTGATATCCTCACTTCTTTTAAGTAACATGACCAGCTTTATTCTTATGCTTATATGGCTCTATTTGTAGGAATTTTCAAAACTAAGCTTATAGTAAAAGTGTTCCTCTATCTTCCTCTAAAAATCCAAGAGATTTTTAATTGATAGTTTTTACAATGCTCCTAATGGCAGCACTATGTGTATTGTAAGGAAAAATGGACAGAAGTATAATTCATAAAGCAGCAAAGTAAGTTGTGAATGAAAGGCTGCATGCATTCTCATACCCCCAGTAGGACAATAAACACAAATCTCTGTAAATATAAGGTCTTAAACACATTAATAAGACCTGGAAATGCAATCCTCTTTTATTAGGCAGAATAAAGAAAGCCTGAATAATGACAACCACTGGTGGTATCTAACACAGCACATCAGCAGAGGTCAAAAAGGACACTGCGTATGGCACTTACTGCAAAACTCCAGAGGTTTTGCTGTTGTCAGCACCCACCCTGCACCTCCTCTCCCACCTGCTTCCTTCCTTCTCTAGGGCAGAGTACAGCCAGGAATTCATTCATGACCCTTTACACGTCTCTGTGTAGCCTTGGGCATGATTACTCAAAACCATTGCTGTGAAGTGAACTGGCAAAACAATAGATGTATTGGGTCACCCTGAGTTTTCAAGCAGACCTACATCCCATCTTCAGCAGTGACACAGCAGATGCCTGTGAAATAGTTAAAAATCAGGGTAACCATCATCATAGCTTCCCAGAATTTTCTTCTAGTGCTCCACAATCTGTGACATAGGAAGCCCCTGAGCCAAAACTAGTGTCTTTATAATAGCTTTGAATATGTTTTTCTTCCATGAATTTATCCATGCAACCCATTGAAACATTTAACGTTTATGTAAATGTTTAGCATCTGCAACAGCCTTTGGCAACGCATTATACACCTCAGCTTCATGTTGTGTGACAATATCCCTCTCCTTTTATTTGTTTTCAAGATGTTAAATGCAAGTGTCTTTAATTCATGTGTTGGAAAAAGGAAGAAATACAACCTCTAAGACCCCTGCCACTCACTAACAAGTCACCCTGAGGAGAGAATACTTTCAGTCTACTCACTGGTTAGTTCTTAAAGCTCGTGGGTCACAAAATCTCTACAGTGAAGGTAAATAGCTATTCTGGCTTATCCTAAGCACAAATTCAGCAATGTAGGGTCACCTAAGATGGTACTTTATTAATAGTCAGCAACTGCAAGATATATCAAATAAAGTCTATTACTACACATTATCAGAGCTACTGTTAAAAATGATTTCATCAGATTTTATACTTCCTCGTATTAGTTCTTTGGGTTTTCTTTCAGATCCTGGCGGTACTCAATAGGAATTGATATTTTTTGCAATATCAAACAACAGAGCTCTTTCATTATTATAATTAATATGAACCAAAACTTTGGAAGTCTATTCATTCTTGTATTGCAGAGCAAAGAGAAAATTTAACTTTATGATTGTATGATTCTATGAAATTTAACATTTAGAAATCAGGGAGACAGACTGTGCTACATGGTTCTTTCTTCTAAGAGTCTCTTTGCAGTCAAGCTCAAAGACATTGTAGAGCTACAAAATGTCACACCGGAGAGTACTTGAGCTCTAATTTGCAGACCTATACTTATCTTTGTTTATTTGTTCATGTGCCAGGAAGCCAGACACATCCATAAAACTTCCAATGCCTGCATATTCTTGTAGTTCAGCGAGAAAATGTGAAAATGTTTTTATGGTGAATGCTTCTGTCTTATATTTCAAAATATGCCCTGCCAAATATGCCTTTTTAGTTGACATCAATGAAGGGACTAGATCCTCAGTAGATATGAATCAATGTAGCTTCATTGATTTCATTTTACGTGACTGATTCATGCCAACTAAGAACCTGGCTCAAGATTTTCACTGGCTCTAAACAGCAAGGAAAAATGAAACCCCAAAATGTATCACATTAACACAGCTGTGCGGAGTCCTTATTTAATACAGTTACCCCCATACTCTTTCATGAGCAGAACTCTGCACTATCCAGTTCAATGTAATTTTGATGTTATATCTCAGTCAACTGTGAAATGCTAATGTTCCATACCCAGATAGAGTTAAAATCCTGGAGAGTTAGGGAGAGCAAAGGAAAAGAAGGACTTTTCTGCTCCAAAAATGCTACTTCTATGAGTAATTGACTTGAATTTCCTAATGCTTTAACTCACACACAGAGCAGTCAAACACTGCCTTTTAGTAAAATATCCAATGACCACACTTTTCATGGCCATAAGATATTTAAACTCAAATGAGCAACCATTATTTAATTTGTGCTTGTTTTTAAGCACTCCTCAGTGGAGAATGGGAAAGAATCCTGCTTACACAAGCGTTGGGTTTTGCAGCCCAAGGTAAGATTAGAGTCCAGCTAAAGCCAGGCATTGAACCAAAAAAGAAAAAGAAGACTTTGGGGACTGTAGAGTGAAGCACACAAGACAAGAAATAGTGGCATCCATCTGTACGAAATCCATGAGCACACAGAAACTGCAAGCCTGCATCAAAGCCCTTGCACTGTGATTTGGCTAGCGTCACTAGGAAGGGCTCCAGAGGAGCCAAGAGCAGCTCTTGAAGTCAAAAGCTTTCTCTTCAGTCAGAGTTTAAAAGGAAAAGTAGTAGTACAAGCGGGTATAGGCATGAAGATAACAGATGTGGACCCAAGTCTTCTATTTTATGGATGTGGATTAAAGAGGGAGGCAGACAACTATAATCCCCTACACATACAGTCTTGCCACTAGTAAAGCATACAGTTGTTCAAACCCATCCCTTGACACCTTTTGCCCTTGTGGCTTCTCCTGTTTTCCATCTGTGCTGAGGCCATGTAAGGATTTTTGCATACTCTTTTCAAAACATTTATTTTGTAATTCTGATCCTTCCAAATGCAGCATATGGTGCCTTTCCAGGAGCTCATGTCCCTATCAGATATTTATTTTAGGGATTTCACTGGAAAAACACAGATGTGGGAGAGTCATCCAGGTAAAACATATTTTTTTCAAATAGATGGTTCTCCTATGAACTAATCAAAGCTATTGAAGTTTGAAAACATAGTGTAGTTCCAATTAACAAGCGTCATCACAGCAGGTTTTTCTTTTCATTAATACAACCTCCAAATCCCTCTGTATGTAAGATAAAAATCCATTTAAGAGCCACAAGCCCCAACAATTAATAATAACATTTATACAAGAAAATCCAGATGGGGATTATTTTACGTAGAACAAAAAGAACTAACACTTTACTTACCAAATTTCTGAAATTTATTCAAATTTCATGTCTCTGACAAATTCGATGATGTTTTGTGGTGAATATGACAAAGAGAGGAATTTATCAATACTGATATTTTGCTTTCATTCACTCCAGTGGAACAAATTTTCCACTGCTGTAAAATGTTTTTGAACCAGCTGTAGTTTCAGCTCCTTATCCTTTCTCTAGGTTTTATTCAAATTGGGTGCTGGAGCTTTTTAAAATATGTTTAACTCATTTTTTAATGGATTTAATATGAGCCAGGCATTTTTTTCCAGTTTTTGTCACTGAATGGAGTAAAAATCCAGTATAAAACTAAGGAGAAAAATGGCAGCTTCTGATGCTTTCTTCCATCTCACCAACATTTCAACTTCGTTCCATGACTTGGAGAGAGTTGTTCCTTGGTTGCTAACCAGTAGCTACTCTGCTTGGTCAATAAAACAAAGCATGTACGAGGTGATATGGATCTGACCATATGTTTTCTGTGCTTGGCAATGGGAGGATTTTTCAAAGTCTGTACCATAGGCCAGGCATGACATAATCATGAATAACAAATCTAATTTTACCCTCCCCAATCTACTTCTCTTCCAGAGGCAACAATTCAAGAAACACAAGAAGCACTGTACTGATATCTAAATGTTTATTCAGGCATTTTGTCCTGACCTTTAGGCAAGTCATTGTTTGCTTCACAACTGTAGACCAGTCTCCCATACTAATACTGAAATTTCACACAAAATTTCCTAAAGAATACCAGACATGCTTGACTCTTATCAGGCTAAGTTAGGAATTTGTTTACTCGATTTATTTCAGTGCATTGTCTTTATGTTTTACATCTGCCATCTTGCCTGGAAAGTACCTAGAAAAAGTTTCCAACCCTTAGTGACAAAATTCTGTTTTGTAACAAGAAAGGAGTACAATGTGCATATAAATAGCTTCATCACCTGAAGGAGTCTTTTAGATGATATTCACACTTTTTGAATCAAGCAAAGATGGCGCTGATTCAGAGGCAGAACCTTATGATATGCAATTTATGATTTATGCAATTCTGTTTGTGTTTACACCATCAAAACTTAGAAGCTAAGTTCAGTATTCAGGACTGGCATGGAGTGTTTAAATTATTATCTTAAGTCCTCTCCAACTGCAGATGCCGTAGTTAGCACCTGGACCAGCATCAAAGGATCCTTAGAGAAAAAATACTCAGTCTTTAAAATGACAGAGGTGTTCCTATTCACAATTTTCTATACTTTTAATTAAAATTTCACATTGAAGTGATGTGTAATAAATGTTAATAATATGTAATAATGTGTTAATAAATGTTGAGTGGAGCTTTAAAGAAATGAGTAAAGAATGGATGTGCATTTCATGCAGTTCAACATCTTGATTGATTACCACTTACAGCACTCACTACTGTCCTATCAATATGCTTGTATCTAAGACATGGCTCGAATCTGTAACACCTTTACAGTCACTATCAATCATTTATTAACCCCTCACATATGTTGTATTAATAGAATCCTAATATAAAACCAAGTTAACATCCTATTAAATTCTTTCGGAGAGTTTTATATCAATTAACTCTTACAGAATAAGTCAGAAATAGCAGTCTCTTACATTGCATAGGACTACATCTAAAGGAATGTTGAGATACTTTTATTATTTCTACCTTCTTACAAAAATTGGGTGATTAAGGGAAATCCAGACACTTAATTTCTATGACAAAATGCAATAAAAATATGTTAGGATGCCCTCCATATTATTTTTAGGAAAATAAAAACCACATTACTTTTATTTTTTAGACTTCAGTTTATATCAAGAGAACTCTAAGAAAAAAAACTACATGATTTAATATCTTAGATACCAAAAGAAAATAAATGTGAGCATTTGTAGGGCCCCTCTGGACCATATCTAAGGTTCTTCACCCTAGGCTGATGAGCTTTACACAGCACTTTTGAGATTCAAGTACTATTGAAAATAACATTGCACACAGAAGGACTAGCACTTGTATTTGGGGAAAAAAAAATGCATTTCCATAAAACATTCCCCTTACCTTGTAACTGCATTATGATGGGGGTGGGATGACCTCTGGAGATCCAATCCACACCCCTGCCTAAAGCAGGGCCAGCAGTAGCAGGTTGCTTGGGGTTTTGTCCAGTTGGTTATGGAATATCTCCAAAGATGTGCACTACCCAATCTCTTTGGGCAAGCTGTTCCAGTGCTCAGTCATTCCTGTAGTTAAAATGGCTTTTTTAACTTATATTTGCATGGAAGGTCTGTATCTCAGTTTACATGCATTGTCTTTTGTCCTCTCACATATCACTACTGAATAGAGCCTGCCTCTGTTCTCTACCATTTATAGACATCTAGAAGATTCTTCATAGTCTTATCTTCTCCAGAATAAACAGTCCTGGCTCTCTCAGACTCAGCTTCTTTTGTGAGATGCTGCAAGTAGTCAGTTAATTTAACAGTCCTTTGTTAGACACATATGTCTATGTCTGTCTTGCAGTGGGCAGCCCAGCATGGGACACAGCACTCCAGGTATGTGTTACCGGCACTGGATAAATCATCTCCCTTATCCTACCAGCAGAGCTTTTCTTTTTCTGCAGGTGACCACAGCTATTCTCAGGGATTTATACACAGCCTTTATGTCAAAGACAAGCAGATTAACCTGTATGGACTCCTGATTTACTTAATTCCCTTCTGCCCTTTCTACTTTGCACTGCAGCTTCCTTCTCTGTATTTTGTGATCCACCTCCACGAAGGACAAAGCCGAAGTTTACTACTTAAGAGCAAATCTCCCTGAGCAGCTTTCTCAGTCAGAACTGCTGTGTATCCCACTTCATGCATACAACAGAAATATCACACCTGCACTTCATGCTCTCCCACTAACCACCTGTGGTGCTTACATTTCAACCCTACTACCTCTGCCTCTGGAGTCAGGCCAGACTCTTAGTCCCATGATACAGCTGAGCTGTCAAGTGGGATATCTTTGCCTCTGGAGCAGGAGAAAAGATCAGGAGCACCCCAGCTACCAGGCAGAAACATTTCCATATAAAGAGATTACATCGGGGAAGTTTCTCCCTCCACATCATGGCCCTTTCTTTGATAAATGATCTTGTTTCCACAGAAATCAATAACTATAGTACAACTGTCTTCCATACAGCAAAAATCATTTCAAAGTATAACTATAGACAATCTGCCTAAATTTCCCCTTCTTTTTTAGCCCTGAGTTTAGCTATGAATGAGGAAATTATTGCAACCAATAAGTTACTGATTTATATTTTTCTAAGTATTTACTAGTCTGAACATTTGACAGGAAACTGCTAAGGAACATTTTCAGTGATATTTCCAAAGCACATCTTAAATCCTACCAGTCCAGTAGTTGCTAGAAGAGAAGAAAGACAGAAGGATTTCCTATTTACCTTAGAACTGAAGCTGTGGCCATCAATTATTAACATAATTAGTTCTGATTGCCATGGCATTCACAGCTCAAATTCCACACATGTAAATCTGGGCTTCTTGTTCTGCACCCGTTGAGCAGTGTTCATGCAAGTGTGGAAGCCTAAAGAGGATAAGTGATCTTGCAGATGATATTAGGGATTAGGCATTAGGCACAGATTGTTATCCACTATTGTTTTTCCAAGCAAGCAGTACTGAAAAACCAACAAGAAAATGGAAGGCAATTAAAAGGGACTTCAGGGCCTTGGGACAAATGCTGAAAGGATCATGTGCCCAGGTAGTGTTCTTTCTCATTCCTGTTACAGGCAATGATGAGGGAAGGAGTAGGAAGAGCCAGGAAATAAATACCTGGCTCTGAACCTGGTGTGAGAAGAAAAACTTTGGGTTTTTTGTCCATGTGCTGGTCTAGACAACACCAGGCTTGCTGACAAAACAATAAGGTACACCTGTACCAAGAGAGAAAAGCATTCTTACCAGGAAGCTAACAGCTTGTCAGTAGAGCTTTAAACAAGGTATGAAGATGGAGATGAACAAAAAAAAAAAAAAAAAACCAAACAAAAAAAAAAAAACCAGCAAAAAACCCTTAACAGAAAAAAAGCCTGGGAATGGCACTCCAATGTCTGAGGGATACTGTGCTAGTGAAACCCTTTGGTCTGCCGCCTCTGAGTAAGTGGGGGTTAGAACTTCAAATGGCAGCAAAGATACAAAGGTTATTGATGGGGTTAGAAACTCAGTTAGAAAGTTAGAAACTTAAGGCTGAGTGCTGGGTCCAGCCCTGTTCAACATCTTTATAAATGACCTGGATTGAAGGCATTGAATATGCCCTTGGTAAGTTCACAGATTATGTTAAACTGGGAGGAAGTTCTGAAAATTGTAAGTGGCTTTGCAGATTCTTTATTTTCCAGAAATACAACCCACCCCTTTCTTTCCCAAAGCCTATATTTAATTTCTCACCAATACCTACCTTGCAATTGGAATCAAATTGCAAGGGAGGGCGGCAGTAACATACAGAATAAGTTAGACAATGAACTCTGCAGAATCCCAAACACAGTCTTCCTCTTTTTCACACAAACATACTCACACATTAGAAAGACCAGTGGTTCAAACAACCATGTGAATATTAATACTTCTGGTCGTCCATCCTGCCAAGTGCTATAAGAACAGGAATTGTTAATTTAGCATGATTTTCCAAATATGTCCAAAACTAGTGGACTGGGTAACAAGACATTTACCAAAATAATTGTTTTTAGAAGACTTAGAGATCATGAAATCATTTTTTTCTGGACAGTACTCAATTTGTCCAATGATTGGTCTGCAACAATTTTTCATGCAGCATGCAGTAGAAAACCCTGAGCTGAGTTTTGAGAACACCTGGGATTACCTGTGTTAATGTACTAACCACAGCACAAAAATAAGCACTTAATGTTGTCTACATCTGGCTTATATTATGTGGTGGGATTACCTGATTGCTACTTTTTTGTGTCCAGTAGACTTCCTACTGGGCTGCTATTGAGAATCCAGGGGGAAAGTTTATTTCTGTGCATATTCAATAAAAAACGGCTCAAATGTAAGCCAGTATGCAAGTTTCTCTTCTTTTCCTTGATGTGTCTGTGCCAACAGCAATGCCAAGTGAGAACAATCATAACCCTGGTAAAACATCAGAGAGCTGTTTGCACCATGTTGACAACTTTAATAATAGCTGAACAGTCCATAGACTGTCACAGTAAGAAAAGGGCAGACAGTTTTTCAGATTTTGCTTTGTCCCAGTGCTGCTGGCTAGATGCAACATGACAGCAGTTCAGATACACACACACAGGGTGAAGTAGCAGCAGGCAGATATAAAGCAGAAGACAGAGTATGTAAATGTGCATTGGGAGTAAAAAGGATTCAGCAGTAACAAAGCCAAAATTGTACACGTTTCTGACAGATAACGAATTTCCTTTTGGAGTTCCTTCTCTCTCTTTTCTGTTGGGTTTCCTGCTTGAAAACCAAAGAAATTATTAGAAACAAATGAACTGTCAGGAAACTAAATAGCAGGACAACACCCTATGCCTAAGCTGCATTTTTTTACCTGATGCATCTTCCAATGTGGCCAGACCCCTCCCAACTCCCCCTTTGATGTTGCCATTGCTACCATCTCCCACATCTGAGGAGACCGATAGGAAGCACCATCCATTCAGCATGGGCCTTATTACCTGAAGAAAGGCTACTGCTAGAGGCAGTCATGCCAGATTATAATTTACTGTTTGTGTCCAATTCTGTTGTTGCCAGCCACATAAATTAAAATGATATTCCCAATATACTGCATGGTATTTCTTCAAGGGCAAGAGTGGAATTCTATTTTGAGAGAACATTAGAATGTAAATGGAGGTGAAATTCTCCATTTCTTCCTTTCTTTTTTTGTAGAACAAGTCGCAGATATTGTTCAGTGCTTCAAAGTTAACAATAAAAGACCGTCATCTTATTCAAGTTGCAATGTTCAATGCTTTTGTTCTCCAAATCCATTTCACCACATGGAAAGGCTTTCTGAGGAGTTAATACACACTGCACAAGAATTGCCTCTTATAGAAGAATTATACTGCAGTCTAAAAATAGTGGCAGCTTTGTTACATGCATTTGAGATTCTGTCTGATGTTGGCATCAAAGTTGCAACTACTGAACTCATTTATTATTACATTAACCTATAAGAAGACTGTTATATGCCAGCTGAATGTGAGCAGAGCCTGTAGCAGGTAAATAGGTTGTGTCTGTCTTTTCGCTAGGTATAGTATAATGTAACATAACACAGCATAACGTAACATAATGTAACATAATTGATATGATATGATATGATATGATATGACATCGCAGGGAGGATCCAGGGAACTACAAGCCTGTCAGTCTGACCTCAGTGCCAGGGAATGTATTGGAGAAGACCATCTTGAGTGCTATCATGAAGCACTTGCAAGAGAACTGGGTGATCAGGCCCAGTCAACATGGGTTCACGAAAGGTAGGTCTTGCCAAACTAACCTGATCACCTTCTATGACAAAGTGACTCGGCTGCTGGATGAGGGAAAGGCTGTGGATGTGGTCTTTCTGGACTTCAGTAAAGCCTTTGACACAGTTTCTCACAGCATTCTGCTACGGAAACTGTCAGCCTCTGGCCTGGACAGGCACACACTCTCCTGGGTGGAAAACTGGTTGGATGGCTGGGCCCAGAGAGTGGTGGGAAATGGTGTTAACTCCAGTTGGAGGCCAGTTGCAAGTGGGGTTGAAGGGGGCAAGAGAAAGTTTTTTTCCTAGGCAAAGAAGGCCCCAGAAGGAGGAGGATGGACTGATTTGGAACCCATATGCACTGCATAGTCTAACATAAAAAACACAAGAGGCAAGAACACTAAACTAAGAAAGTCCTAAACTACTTCTGAGGTCATCATAGTCCTACCAGAGTGGAGTTATGCACTGACCATCGCACTGTGAGTATTATAAAATGTATCTGTCGACACACATATATATGAACCTCTGTGAAAAAATTATCTTCAGATTTGTTTATTGCCCATAATTTTGTGTATGCAAGAGCACCTCCCATACGAGGACAGGCTGAGAGAGTTGAGCTTGTTCTGCCTAGAGAAGAAAAGGCTCCAAGGAGATCTTTTAGCAACCTTCCAGTTCCTGAAGGAGCCTACAAGAAAGCTGGAGAAGGACTGTTTACAAAGGCTTGTAACAACAGGAGTAGGGGCACTGTCTTTAAACTGGAAAGGGGCAGATTTAGACCAGACGTAACAAAGCAATTCTTCATGATTCTATGGTGAGGCACTGGCACAGGATGCCCAGGGAAGCTGTATCTGCACCGTCCCTGGAGGTGTTCTGGGCCGGGTTAGATGGGATCTTGGGCAACATGATCTAGTGGGATGTGTCCCTGGACATAGCAGGGGGGTTGGAACTAGAAGATTTTTAAGGTCCCTTCCAACCCAAACTATTCTGTGATTCCATGATTCTATGGAATTTTATTTGCAGTCAGAACGCCAACCAGTGACTGGGAGATTGGGCATTTAAGGACTCTAGAAGATCCAATGGGTCCCTTCCAACCTGGTTGTTCTATGATTCTGATTCTATGCTCTGATGCTTCATCTTCATCAAATGTTTAAGAAATTTTTGAAAATATTATCCAGGGTATTCATTTTTAGGGCGACTAGTTCAAATAGCAATTAAATGAGATTTGTTCCCTGTTCACAGAGGAACTCTGGATGCCTTTCATGGACAAAGAAGCATATGGGATCTTGTGAGCCCAAAAGATCCTGTCAGTATATCATACTGCCAAGTACAGTCAGAAGCATCTTGAGGCACTCAGCAAACTAGCCCTAGGGACTGGATGGGATTAGACTGGATGAATGAGAATACAATTGATTTAAACCAGAACAACCAGATTTGGAAATAAACTTTGCCTCCAAAGTCAATCTGGGCTTTCAAAATTGCTGCTTTTATTAGGCATGCCTTAAGAAATATCAGAAAATACAGTTGTGTCACCTGGGGTTAGACAAAAGGACTAGCTGACTTGGTTACTCGCAACTGTCAGAAGTAGTCAGTATTTACAGCGAGGGACATGAAAAGGAAAGAATGATCCTTCCCTTTGTACATCCTGCTTGCATCAGGATCATTGGCTGCTCAGAATTTCATGGGAATACAGGGGTAATATAGAGATACATTCCCAAACTGAAGCTTCTTAATACACATATATGCTGTATTTAGTGTGCACCACGTTTGTTAAAAGCATGCCATGATCTCCATCAAGGATCACAAAATAAGCAGCAATTCATTCAACATCTATTTTAAATAATGTACTATGTGAGCCACAAATGACAGCATGAATTCAGTACTGGTTCCTCTTGCCTCCATGCCTATCCATTATTCACCTATTAACTGTTACAGACATGGACTTAGCCACAGGCTGCACCAGATACTCAACATGCCCCTCCTTTGGCAATATGGTAGGTAGGAAGCATATTGCAGTGATAATCACACAGCACAGGAGAGTCAAACCATTCAGTATCCCAAGTGTAAGGTCTGCAGATTACAGACTGACTCTTTTCTTTTTGGTTACAATCTCCCTTCATGCAATTCTGCATGAATTCAATACTCTGTTCACACGCACTTAACTCCAACCAATATTAACATCAGTCATTCACGCTCTCAGAGTTCCTTCATTTATTTACAAGCTGCCACCCACATTCACAGCTCAGCGGTTTTCCAGAGCTTGTGCTCTTCAAGTTAGTTCTCTCAAGTCACTGCTGAGTTAGCTCAGCTTTCTGCTCCTGAAGCCCTGCAAACTGACACGCATCTTGATCTGAAGCCTGGGATTTCTCAGTGCTGCTTGACCTTGCCCTGTGTAGCTTCAGAGAAATAGAGAGTTTGTTCATCTCCTGCAAGGTGGTTAGGCTCTGTGTCAATTTAATGCCAAACAGCTTACTCTCCTCACAGAATTGCAATGTATAACCAAACTGTCCTGGACTTAAAACTCCCTGTCAGTGCTCGTGGGATTTCACACAAATACAGTAGATTGATTTGCACGCTTTTTTTTAGAATTAGATCAAGTCCTTAGTTAAACCAATAGGCTTTGAACAATATTATTGATAGTTGTAGCACATTTTATTATGCCTTCACTGGTCATATACTTAGGCTGAAACATTAGCCTAATCAGTATCTGTTGATCACCCTTTATGTATTTTAAAATCTTACAGACTTCCTTGCTTGCCAAGTAGTTTTCAAGACATCTTTCATTATAAAGATGCATATTATAAAATCGTTCTTTCCCTATCTCTGCCTTTTTGTCTGATGAAAAATATACCTTCTTCCTTAAAAGCTTGCATTCAAAAATAAAGACAGATGAGATTCTCAACAAATGATATTTCTTTTGTGTTCATCCACAATGCTGGTATTGGGAATGTCTGAAACAACAAATCATTTAAAAATCATCTTTCTACAGCTATAGAAAAGACCTGGAAGAGGTCTCTGCTAACCCATCCTTGTGCTGCAGAGTAGCATTATTATGCATAAATCTATTCATGCAAAAGACTGTTCCTTCTTCTGTTACTCAGTACAAAAAGTTTAACATAGCATACAAGATAGCACATAAAAAAATAATATTGACTTATTCAAACCACCTGTCTAAGCACTTAAATGAATAAGAGGTAAAAGGAATGAGAAAAAAAAAACATAAAAGGAAGAACATCCCATTACATCACCACATGATGTTGGACTCTCAAGGCGAGAGGATATTACGATTCACTTAATAAAACATCTGTAGTGTCACATTGAAGTAACAAAAGGCAGTCAGCTATTTCAAGTGTTTTCTGCAATTATAGAAAGAACAATCTGGTTTTGACTGCCTCAGCTTCCAGCTAAATATAAGAAAACACACTCCCACTTCCTTATGTATATGTCTGCCTTGAGAAAGACAATCGCTGAAATCGCTTTCCTTTTTTTTTCCTGAATGAAAAAAAAGGGAGGCCTTGCTGGTAATTTGCTGTCTTTTTTCAGTTTTTCTGTGTAATACAGTTCATTTGTTTGTGTTTAACATCTGTATTCATTCCATTCACCTCACCATCCAAGGACCCAAGTTAGTGGCACTGACACGTTTAATGTCTTTTCATTGCTATGAAATATATTGTTCTTCCTCTAGCCACTTTCCACCATGAACAGACGCTTCCTAAGGTTCATTCTTACTATGCAGGTACTGATATGCTTCCTATTTAATTCCCAGGATAATCATAGGAAACTGCACATTGTCATAACATACTGAGTTTCGGAGTTTGGAATAAAAACCCTATCCCCAAGGCTGATGAACTAATAATTATACTTTTAGAAATCTCCTTTCATAAATTTGTTGGTATCCTGTTGTCATGTCAGCTATACAGCTTCTTAATAATTCCTTGGAAAAAAATTATCTATCTCTTACACTTTTATCCATCATAAAAATGTGCTTTTTCAAGCATCATTTTATATTTTCTTTAATAAAGCATAAATTAACAAGTCTAAAAGCTGCAGTAGAACTGTCTAGGTAGTAATGAAGATTTTTAAAAGTATCAGTACTCTATTTTCTGTTGGCTTGTCTTGACAGTCTTAGGTGATTTCAAGTTTAAATTGTCTTCTGATGAAAAAATGCAATGGAGTCTTGTACACATATATATTTGTCTATGTTTGTCTATGTATATATTGTTATTTACCAATTCATAGCAAAGAACAACTGTGTTGCAGCAACCTGAACAAGTTCTGCAACTGAAATTCTGACCAAAGAGACTATCTGAGTAATGAAGAGGTATGTTTGCAAAAGCATGTACTGCACTTACAAGCTTGTCAAAGGCTGTACAATATCACAGGCCTTGCAAGCTGCAGAATAAAACAAACTACTACTTCCTTTGCACAAGTACATCTATGATGGACATTACAGAAAGACTTTAAAGGACAGAGGAAGATATAGCAGCAAACTATTATTTGATTTCGTATTTCAAATAGCTGGAACAGCCATATAATTTGTTTCTGGCTCTTCTTAATTGCATGCTGTGGTTTCTACTGAATAGAGGAGGCTTGGCATCCTCCTGGAGAGTAACAATAATCACAGCTGGGTGAAGCTTCTGGCATAGAGGAAGACAAAAGGGAATTTAGAAATGTATACTAAGTCCAAATGCACAACAGGCAAGTCCTAAACATAGCTGGAGGGTTGCTGGCAGTAGATAACTTATCTGAAGTCAAAATACAAAAAAAGATAGAAAGGAGGCTTTCTCAGAGACCCTGAGAGTCCTGTTGGAGTTTGCTTACATCTACAAACAATTATGAGAAAGAAAAAGACCTACAGTGAAAGGACAAAATGAGTAAGGCAAAGGGACAGATTTCTTCTAAGCCTTTGATTTCATCTGCCTCACTCCAAGTATCTTCTACCTAAAGAGTTATGTCTTGGTAGCTTCTTATTTTGTGTTCTAATAATATAAAAGCTTTAGAGATTAGAAACATTTGGTCCTTCTTGGCACCATCTCTTAAGAATTAGAAGTTGTTCTATCTCAAAGGCTTTAGACAGCCCATGATTCATCTCAACATCAAACACATTGCAGCCCCTGCTTTCCATAAGCCATTTAGAGAAGAAATTGTCTGGAAGATGCATTCAAAGAAATGCATCATTCTAAATGGATATTAAATGAATTCACAGAGCATGAGATTAAGGGACTTGCAAATGAGAGCATTTATTCTGGGAAAAAGACTCTTAAGAGCTTATCCACTAATGCAAAATACAAAGAAATGACCATTTCTGATAATACTAGCTGGTTTGGGTTCAAAATACTGCCATGCCACTTACAGCCTACCTATTTTAGCCATATGTTTTAATATAAGACAAACAGTGTTATTTAGAAGGCACCTCAGTTGGCTAACTTGGGTTTGGACTGTATCTTTTTGCCAGATGAATCCCACCTTACCTACCTTACTCATGGTTACAAAAAAATTTGCCACAGGTAAATAAAAAGATGTTTACCAAGAGCTTTGGTTTTGTTTTTTTTTATTCTCCAGTGCCAAATAGGCTTGTTTCTTCTCTGAAGGTTGAACTGAGAAAAAATAACAGATGATGGTGGGTTGGAGTTTTTTTCTGTTTTCATAAACCTATACTATTTCTATTTTAAAATGTCTGTAACAGTTAGAGCTGGTAATGAGGTTTTCATCAAAACTACTTTCCTCTGGAAATATTATTTGCTTACATAAAAAAGTTTTCTATTTATAGTTACTGATGCCAATAAAATGTTCATCAATAAAGATTTCTTGGATCCAATATTCAAGGTCACAACACAAGACAGAGAAACTCCAAAGAAGGAATATTCCAATTCATTGTCTGCAATTCAAAATATGAAGAGCAAAGATTTGTTTCACATAGGAATTATAGAGTCTACATGGATAAAATTGGGTACCATGCCAGCCTAATTATTATTCTGTGAGAAATTTCCAAATGTCTAGTCTCACCAGGAAATAAGATTTTTTTTATATCGTAACAGAAAATAAAATATGGAAGAAATATTTATTGCCTTTGTCTAAGTATAGTGCACAGAAAATTGGCTGTGATATAATTTAATGAACATCAATGAAATTCTGATTGAGGAGTACTTGGAATTAATAGTTTATAAACAATCCTGAAAAAAAGAAGAGTGTTTATCAAAAATATTGAGAAAATGAATTTAATTAATTATAGAAGTTCAAATAAAATAACAGGCTCCTCATTAACAATTCGTGAACATTGAAAAAGACTGAATTTATTCTATGAAGGACTTGATATTAGTTGTTATTATCTCCTTATTTCCACCAGAATGCATTTGTTCTAGAACAATCCTGGTCAAGCAGTTCATTCTAACTCCCTCAGCTGCAAACAATCAAAAACCAGTTTTGGCCCCAACCCAAAATCCCAACCCAATGTCATAAAAAATGCTACCAATTCCTCTGACTTTACCCAGATTCTCAGCATTTCACAAAATTTAGATGATCTCTGAAACTGTTATTACAAATTAAAATAAAATAGAAAAATACATTTCCTAGATACAATTTAAATTTCAGGGAAATAATTAGTTATTTTCTAATTATTAAAGCGTCATTTATTGAATTAGTCTTTCTCTATCATTAGCCAAAAGGAGTTTACCATGAATTTTAACAGAAACATATTCTCATATGTCCTATTATTTTCATGCTTTTTATGAAATGCACTTTGCATTGTGGGATGAGCAGTGCAATGTAAATTTCTTACAACAGTGAGTTCAAAAGCATTTGAATCAAAAATTGAGTTTAAATAAATACTAACATTCTATTTCATACACATTTTTCCAGGTTTATGAAGGTACATGCTTCTAGCATATTCTCTCAGGACCTTGTACAGGGACTCATCGAACTTATTACCCCTGTTAGCCACCATGACAAACTCTCCTAACATGGTGCCAGGTAGCCTTGGATTTCCAGGTTAACAAAAACACCCCTTGAAATCTTCCTTTCAAAATTCCAGATCTGAACAGCACTATATTCTGGAGCATCTGGAATTTTGAAGGGAAGATTTCAAGGGATGTGTCTCCCATCCTGTTCACATTTCCACTGACTGGGCTCTTGGGAATCCTGCCTGGGGGAAGGATCTCAGCCTCTTAATTCACACTCCTTCCATGTCTTTTCCTACGCTATAGCCCAATGTTTCACTTTGCTTCCAAACTGAACAATAATTAAGTATTAAATCTTTGCTTCAATCCCAGACTTTGTTTCAGATAAACCTTTTCTCCAGAATTCATGTCGAACAGCAGCTGTTCAGTCTATTCTAAACTGGAGCAGTGAGTACAGGACCCATTATTATGAATAAGAGTTTTCAACCAAAATCCCGTCCCTGGAAGATTTGCATTCTGCTCCAGCATGTTGCGAATTTGATGATTCTCTCTTTTTCCATTTTTATTTCCCTTTTCTTTCCCATAAACAATCCAGGTGTTTACATTAATTATAATGAAAGCATATTCTTGCAGTGACATAGCAGTGCCACTACAGAGGAGAACTGTTAACAGCTACTAGTTCTCTGTGGTTAGAAAAAAATGTGAAGAAGCTCCTTCTAATCAACTAAGACTGCATTGTAACTGCTCAGTACATCTGTGGAGATACAGTATGTGTTTGCTTCCTTTCCCAGGAGATCACACATATCATTCAAACTCATTTCCTCTGATCTATAGCAAGAATTATCACTGATCACCTGCATTATAATAACAGAGAGGTTGTGTATCTTTATCTCAACACAGTAATATTTCCTTTTTACATGCACTAAGAGCCATTAATGTTTTCCCCCTTTCCATAGGCAAAACAAACAAACAAACTAACTAAAAGCATCAAAAGACTCCAAATTTTGCACAACTCAGTTTCATAAAAGTATTGCCCCCAAAAGTCTGCAAATAAGTACAAAAGATCATTTCAATGGTTGGAAAAAGTTGTCAGACCTGCCAAGTTGAAAAAAAAAAGTAGAGAGATTGGATCCAACCACAAAAAATGCTCTTTGAAGAGATAATATATATACTGAATAAAAAAAACCCACTAATCATCAAGGAAGTTTGCTGAATGTGGCCACTTAGCCCTTACTCTAGAAAACAGGCAGTTTGAGGACTAAGACAAACATTTGGATCAGAAGTGTCGCTCATGGTTGACTCTTGCCTGTTCTACAGCATAACAAGAGGTTCCTGCCAATAATTTTTCTCCTTCACCACTTGGAAAGGAGCTTTCTCATTCAGAGAATGTGAGCAGAGGCGCCTCAATAGGATCTGACAACTCCTGCATGGATTCTGTCTTTACTGAAGGTTCAGGATGCCTTGCTACAACCCACATGTACTAAACCTGGGTGTCAAAACAGAAGTTAACAACTGTCACTTACAATACATGCTCAGCTTTCCACTATTTCTTGGTTTATTGGGCGTCAGGGAAAATCAGTTCATTTTTATAGGTGTTAAATATTAGTATGAGGCATGCAAATGTAACATTCACCATTAAAAGAAGGAACCTTCATTGTTTAAGGGACAAGGCGCTAAGGGGCATAGTTTAGTATTTGATAGGAATTGTTGGGCTCAATGACCCGATGAGTCTTTTCCAACCTGATGATTCTATGATTCTACGATTCTGTGATTCATGCTTCTCAGACCCTCTAGCTGAGGAGTGTCTAAAGTATCTACCAAAGTAGTAGAAAGTTACCATTTATCATTCTCATTAGACTAACTCTCCTGAAGCCAGATGATCCATTCCAGAACACAAAATACAAAAGGAAAAACTAAACTAACTGACTATACCCAGCAATAAATAAGCTAAATTTCACAGCTCAGGGGTGCAAACATGTCCTGACAGCAAGAAAGATGTCTCTTCCTGTGATCACATGGGCTTTTAGCAAAATAGAGTATCCTTGAGCATATTTCTCAGTAATGGGTGTGATGTATTATAACAGTTCACAAATCTCCTACAGAGACACACTCAGAAGAATCGAGAACTGAGATTATTTTTAGTTTGTTGCTCCTAAAATAAAAAACTCATGGCCTTTCTTTACCTCACAGACATCAGTGATGAGGAGTTCATCACCATGAAAAAATGAAGCCATCAGGTTCTGTTCAGCAGGATGCTGTTAGTTATTCCAGTGATGATAGGTGCATCAGCTTTTGCACCTGCTTTTCTTGAGGTTTTCATTAAAGATGGGCTGTCCTGTGCTGTGATTATTTTCTTTTTTATCTCATGCTCCCATTGCAAATAATATTTTCATTTATAATTACACAGAAACTTAAGGTAGCAAAGACAGATCAGAGGGCTTCAAAGAAACAGTACAGGAACACATACAGGAGATCTTGTTCTCTCATGAAGACCCAAGTCGAAGCCATCAGCTTCTGCTAAACCTTCTAATTCTGTGTTCAGATAGCATTCTTTTGTTATTTTCATCTTTCTATACACAAATGCTAGTAATATCTCTCAAGTGAAAGGTGAATGATTCAGACTTAGGTTTCATGTTGTAGATAAAATATAGGCTGACATGTAGTACTATGGGGAGTGCCTACTTTAATGATAAAGAAAACAACAAATTTAGTCAGAAAAGCAAAAGGCTCTGGCAGCCATTTCTGACATGAAATATTTTTTTCTATATTGGATAGTCACGTCAGTCCAAGTTTTTGGTATATCAACAGTGAAATCCAAAGCTGCAGTGCTCATTATCTGTGACATGGTATTTAGCTGTATCACATGAAAGTAAAACAAGAGCAAGAAGAGGGCTGACTTTGGAAACATAAATAAAACACCAAATGAAAGAAAAATATATACAAAACTTCTCAAGGGATTGAAAGTAATTGCTAAAATATTGTAGCACTCGAAAAGCCTCTTTACATCCATCTTCTTATACTATCACCTAGCCAACACAATAAATATTATCCATCCTGCTCAGAGTAGCTGAAGGTCCATCCTCTTTTTCATTCTAATTTTCTTGATATTAATTTTCAGAAACATTCATAGAGCAAAGAAAAGAGCTAAGGAGTTTGACCTGGAGGAGATTTAAAGAAAGGGAAAATGCATGAGAAGCAAAAAGACAAGGGTTGAGTAGTGGGCTAGACACACTCATTATCATTGTATTAAAAAACACTGTAAAAAATCAGAAAACTGGAAGAATCATCAATAGCAAAGATCAAAATGATAACTTTAAAATATATATATAAAGTATTATTCCCAAAAACTTTTTCATTAAGAAAGGGAAACTCAATTTTCCAAGAATTTTAAGGAAAAAACCTGCCAAGAATGTTTACCATTCTTATAAAAAAAAGTTTGTGTGTGTGTGTAAATATATATGTGTAAAGTAAAATCTATTTGAAGAATGTCTGAATGAAAGGTGAGCCTGACATGCCACTGGAGGAAAGGAGAGTATTAAAAAATACTTTTAGATTAATCTAAAACCAACAAAAAGGATGTTGATAGTGACAATACCTGCTCTGCTCTTAGGAGTGAATCAGAGACCCTGAGTGTTTTTTTCTTTTATCATCTTCTCAGACCTCTGGCAAAGACCTTCTACCCACTATTAACTTTTCAAGAGAATCATTTTCTCATAAATAAAATACAAAATAAAAGAGACTACAGAAAAATCACAGAATCATAGAACAACCAGGTTGGAGGAGACCCACCAGATCATTGAGTCCAACCATTCCATGATGTAATTGATTCAGAAAAGCAAATAGAAACAGAGCCTATAAGGAGTAGTCCAAAATCAAGAAGTCTGTAAGTATCTTGAAGACTTTTGAAAATTACTGTCTTAGGATCCCTGAAAAAATATGTGCCGTAATTCAAAAAGAAAACAAAGCAGTCTCACAATCCCCTTGTATGGCTCAATGGAAAAGTTAAGGGAGCTGTCACAGGGAAAAGGTCAACACTTAAAAAAAGGAAAGCTTACTCAAATAAGCAGGACAGGCAAAAAGTAAAACAGATCGTTTGAAGGGTTAGAAAGATGGAGAAGCATGCCTTGAGTAGTGTGGTTTTTTGAACTTACAGTCATAAAATCATTAAGTACTTCAAAAGGAGGAACAGTTGAGACAATCAACAGGATTGCTTTATGACAGAAGTAGAAAAAGGCACTCGTGGATTCTTACTCAGCACTGGAAAAGCTCAATGAACTCTCTGCATCAGTATTTACCACACTGGGGAAATGCCTACATGCAATATTTTTTAAGGTAAATAGGTCAGACAGGGTAGACAGGGTACAGATAAATGTGCAGGATGTTCTAAGACCTATAGACAATTAACATGTAGCCAGGACTGGATGGCATTTACCTTGGAGAAGCAAAGAAATTGTGAAATTGCGGAGTCACAGCTGCTATATATCAAATACACCACAGGTAGGACTCCCTGTGCTACAGGACTGGTAGGGTGTCAAGGTGAAATTTCTGTAGGAAAGCTTTATGTTTCCACTGCATAAAACCTTGGCACATCCACATCTTGATTACTGTGCATGGTACTTATCTCCACACCTCTAGAAAGATATTGTGGAGACAGAAGATACAGAGAAGAAAATTTTTATAAGGATGGAGCGATTTTATCTGGAAAGATTAAAAATATCTCCACTCCTCAGTTAGAAGAGATGACTCAATAAAGATATGATTGAAATTTGAAAAATCACACAGTTTTCTCCATGGAATTTTTGGAAGCAGAAAGGATCAGCAGATACAAAACCCAGTTAGACATAGGTAACAAATCCACAAACAGATATTAGCATGCTGCTGACTGTAGCATTGCATGCTGGGGGCCTTGAGAGGAAGGGAAGGCATAACCCAGGTGACAGCTATGCTCACATTTTATCCTTGCACAGTCTCACTTTCTGCCAGTGTCAGAGTCAGAAGTCTGTGCTACATGGGCCACTGGTCTATCCCAGCAGGACATTTCATATTTTCTTAAGAGATTAAATAATGTGACATAAGCTCTGCCTTGAGGACAGCTATGTAGTGATACTTAATTTATTCTTTTCTTTTTCTCTCCTGACATCATCCATCAGTCTGGTCTACAGCAACAGTATCACCAAAATGCCAAAGCAGCAGTCTAGTCTTAGACAGATGCTTTATAAGCATGGAAGGTTCCTCACCATTCCCTAATTCACCAGTTTTCATTCCCCAACTATTATCCTGAAGAGATAAGATGTTTCTGGGAGAAATGAAAATATACAGGAGATACAAGAAAGAAAAGACCTTTCATTCCAGTTTTACTTCTACAGTTCGTTACTGTGTTTTCCACAGGCTGCCAGTGGGGCTGATGCAAAAAGACTGAAATCAGGAAGGAAAATTTCCAGGGTTTGTTTGTTTGGGCTTTTTTCCAGTTTGCTTTGATTTTTGACATAGCTATACTATAGAAGAAAATAACAGGGTGCCTTCACAGCAAGGCAGAATTCTGGCCACTCAAATCTCTTTCCAGTTTCTGAAATGCTTACTGATGTTCACATTCAATTTTCACAGGGTCCAGAGTCTCCTACCACTTTTGCTTTATTCAGTGTGTAAGAGCAGAAAATGTCTGATTTTCTGTGTGAAAGGCATACTGATGTTTATGACACTCTTAGTCTCAGCTAGGGAGGAGGAAAAAAAGTCCCAGACAGTAGGCACCTAGACATGCACTTAGACTCATGCACACACTGATCAAAATGGAAATTAAAAAGTTCTGGTTTGAAAAACTGATAAATGTGGATAGAAGCATGTACGAATTGTGCAGTCTGTATTTGAAAATTTCTTGAATGAATGTAGGAAATGTAGGTACAGCACACTGTCATGTTGACCTATTTAAATGACAGTGTTAGTCTGAACTAGCTGTTACAGAGTGGCCTTATTTCTGTTGGTCTGCAGCAGAAGATTGGCTTTATCGTACAATTTGCTTAATTCTCAATAACTCTGAATTTCCTCCTGCTTTACATACCTAACCAGCAGAAGCAAGATGTAACATGACAGCTCTGATACTTCAGTTTTGCAAGATTCATTTTGCTAAATCATCCCTATGCATCGGAACCACTGTATTTCTGTGTCTAGCAACATCTGGCAAACAAGCACTGATATATTATAATGTTTATTATGCCAGATGGCAATATGTCTTCAATGTCATCTGCAGCATGAAATAAAACCTTTGTTATCACTATTTATTTCCCACCCATCCTTTTCCTCCTTTCTTCCCTCTCCAGTAATCATAACTCAAATCTGTGCCTGCAGAGCATGTGTGATTAAATATTAAAATAAACGTAGGAACTGGCAACAGGTTACTTCACACCTGTAATTGCTAAAAAGTTTAAGGCATTTAATTGTTACGAATTTTATGGTTATTCAATGATATACCATTTTCATTATAAAAAAACCACAATATCGTCACAATTGAAAGTACTAGTAAACTATCATTCTGGAAAGTTCTAATTGTGTACCGTAAGGGACAAAAATATACAAGGTCATGCCTATTTGAATGCATATACATGAAGGCAAAAGGAAGCATTTCCAGCTGCTGTCCGCAGAATATCAAGTGATTTTTTTCTTCCACTTGGGATTCCCCATATGTTTTCTCCTTGAACAAGGGCAGTTTGAAGTCATTTTAATCTTCTGTTAATGGGGTTTACCTATCAGTCTGTTTTCTAGGAGTACTCCCAGCGATGGATTTAACCTGGGGCTGCAGAAGGAGAAAGGTGGGAAAAATTTGAGCACTTCTCTTGGTTTGTTCATCAGAAAGGTTTTTCTGCTCATTTCCTTCTGTTGCCAAGTGAATATTCTATTATGCTTTATCAATAAAATCTTTGTTATCTTCAAGTGCAGTGTGATTTATTGTGTACATTTTAGACCAGTTGGGATGAAAGCTTTTGTGATCAAACATATATTTTAAGCCTAAAGGATATTTTTTTCAAAAGCCAGTATCAGAAACCACCACGCATTGTAAGTCTCACAGCTTTTCGTATTTTAGGTGTTCACTGTCCAGAAAAATTAATACTCTGTGTTACCCTAAAGTTCCCTATCTATTAGCAAGCAAATTAAGATATCTGCCATTTATCAAAGGACTCAGCTTCCACAGAAAAAAATGCCACCCTTTTGAGGAGGAGTGTTGCTAGTATTTATAGATAAAGAGGAAGATTAGCAACACAGTTATCTTTCCAAAAGCCTGCAAATGTAGCACAAAATAAATGGTGACGTGTTTATTCTTCCTGTGGAATTTTTATGCAAGTTCCATAGTAGTTGGCTTATATGACACAGGACTAAGGAATTGCCCAGCTGTGTATTTGGTCTGCTAATTACTCTTTAATTTTAGTTACATTCTCACAAAATCAGTGTTGAAGATTAAAATGAAGTAGCGATTAGGGGGCCAAATGAATAATTGTGTGATTCTTAGTAGCTAAGGCAGCTCCTTAATAGTGGTGGCAAATTAAGCATGACATCCAAGCAAATGAACCCTACTTTTTGATCATCTGGAGAAGGCCTTATAGCTGCCAACCTATGCATTTGGAAATCAGTGCAAGTCCTGTGTTTAACTTTAGAAGCATGACAACTGGACTTTGCTTTGCAAATGAAAATCTGGGCTGGCTGTGAAGAGATGCACTTAGTTCAGTGCCTGAACTGAAATGTTTATGTCCAAAGCTAAGGATTTTAACAAAATCAGGCCAAAATTCAGGGAGTCTTGGTATTGACCTCTAAAAATAACAGCAGAGCCCAGGTTTATTCCTCTTTATAAAGATGTGTAGCCTCACAGGTAGAGAGTTCAATTTTCAACATCTAAGCTTGACAACTTGGTTTCCTTTCTCAAGTTCAGAGCTGGCTCCAACTTAGTTCCAGATAATCAAAATGAGCTGCTTATGATAATCCCAGGAGTGTGCAGGTGAGAAATAGTAACAACTTTATCTTTTTCAGAAACTATTTATTATCAGCACATATTGTTTCCTTATTATATATATATGCTTAAGATGCTAATATTAAACTGAAAATATCTTCATCAATGATACTGACAGCAAGATTGGGTGTAAATTCAGCAAGTTTGCAACTGACACCAAGCTGAATGGTGTAGTTGACACACCAGAAGGAAGGGATGTCATCCAGAGGGACCTGGATAGACTGGAGAAGTGAGCCTCATGAGAACCTCATGAGGTTGAACAAGACAATGTGCAAGGTCCTCTGCACCTGGGTTGGGGCAATCACCATTTTCAGTACACAATGGGGATAATGCAATCGAGCGCTGCCCTGCAGAGAAGGACTTCAGGGTACTGGTAGATGAGAACCTTGACATGAGCTTCCAGTGTGTCCATGCAGTCCAGAAGGCCAACCATATCCTGGGTGGCATCAAAAGAAGAACATCCAGCAGGTTGAGGGAGGGGAGTCTGCCCCTTTGTTCCTCTCTTGTGAGACCTCATCTGAAGCACTGTGTCCAGTTCTGGAATCCCCAATATAAGAAGGATATGGAACTGTTGGAATGGGTCAAGAGGAGGGCTACAAGGATAATCCGAGGGCTGGAGCACCTTCCCTGTGAGGGCAGGCTGAGAGACTTGGACTTGTTCAGCCTGGAGAAGAGAAACCTACATGGAGATCTTACAGCAACCTTCCTGTGCCTGAAAGGGGCTACAGGAAAACTGAAGAGGGACTGTTCATAAAGGCATGTGGTGATAGGACACGGGAGAATGGGTGTAAACTGAAGAGGGGCAGATTTAGACTAGAAATTAGGAAGAATTTCTTTACCATGGGAGTGGTGAGATACAGGAACAGGTTGTCCAAGGAAGTTGTGGATGCCTCATCCTTGGAAGTGTTCAAGGCCAGGTTAGATGGGGCCTTGGGCAGCCTGATGTAGGGGGTTGTCCCTGCCCACAGCAGTGCGGTTGGAACTAGATGATCTTTAAGGTTCTTTCCAACCCAAACTATTCTATGAATCTGTGAAATAAGATTGAGTACAGTTTCCCCTGCTGTCACAGAATTGTTGAGGATAGATTCATTTCATAGAATCATAGGATAGAATCAATTTCAGATTGATTTCTTCTCACGTCACAAACCAAGCATCTTGATTTAATGACTTTAGATGTTCAGACAGATTTGGACTAAGCATCCATCTCTGGCACCCATTTTATAGATGCCACAGGGTAGGGTTAGATGCCCCACTTTCCATCAGTGATTGCCTGAGGAGAGATATTACACCCACTGTGACACTCCCCATGCCACATATGAGTCCTTAATGCTATGGGAAGATGAACTTGACTCCCATGAGCAAAGGGGAGTTGTGTACAATGCAACAGAATGTATGCAGAGAAGTTTTAAACCACCCAGATGGTAACTGCTAGGCTGCAGGCAGCATTGAGCTCTCTTCAGTGGAAGTTAAGCTATGGGATGCACCCAAGTTATTTAGCTGTAAGCTTCCAGTATCTCATGTTATGAGCTGCTCTAAGGGCAGTGTAGACACACCCTGAGTCCAGTAAGTCTCTATGGGATCATTCTTCGCCTTACACAGCATGTCAAAGCTCACAGAAAGCAATTTTTCTTTCAGTGCCTCCTTTTCAACTGGGAAACATTTGAAGGGAAGCACTTACCCCTTGAGTGCTCAAGTGTGTACTTTGTATTGCCAAAGAAAGGGCATTCCAATAGCTCTTCTGGGAAAGCACACCATATTTCACATCACCCCATGCACTTTCAAGGGGCTTTGCAGAAATGGCTTGTTCTGGGACTTCTATGAAATATAATTAAGAAGGAAAATAAGGAAGTTTTCTTCTCTTTCAGGTTGAGATAATCCACAGACAGAACAGTCAGAATCTTTTTTTTCCTTGCCCAAAGTGCTCTCTCCACTAGGAGGTCATCTTTGAGACAGATATGTTTTAATTCCTAATTTATAAAGCAAGCAATTATGATATTCACAGATACAGTGCAGGTTTTGTGCTGTGTCATGGTTCAGTCCCTCTCAGCTTAATCAGCATCTAAAAGTGGTCAGTTGTGACCCAGTCCCCTTTGGCTCCCCAGAAGGAAAGGGGATTAGGAAGTAAAAGAGAGATTTGGGGGCTGGAAATAGAAACTAATACACCTTTAATGAAACAGTAATGATAAAAGGAAAATAATATTAATAAGAAGGTAATAAAATATATATAAATATATAATATTGGACTCCCTGATGACTATATGTCACCACAGCAGACACAGGGAAAACTACTAGGCTGGACTCAGCAGCACATGGGAGCTGGACTCAGGAAGTGGATTGTGGAACATATGAATCTGGGATCAGGGCAAAAAGACAGACAAAGTCTGTATTAGATGCTGGTTGTTGAAGAAGTGAACTTTACCTTCATGATCCCTTATTTTTATATTGTTTGTTATGTATATGAAATGGAACGCTCTGTTGGTCAGTTTTGGGTCACCTATCCTACCCACCTCTCCCTGCAGAAGGAATCCTTCTTCATCCCTTTAACTTACGGAATTCCACCATCTTGACTGACCTTGGTCTCCACGGGGACAGATGCAAGCAATGGACTTTCTGCACATCAATGCCTCATTGCTTTCATGATAATCATAAATTTAAATGTTATCACTTGTAGAAACAGACACTGATTGAAAAATCATGTAATGAACTTTCAGAAAATGAAGTTACTTATATCAGGCTTAGCTGGAAAGTTAGAAAATCAATTCTGACTTAGCTGTAAGAAAAAATTTCTGAGCAAGGAATGCATCAGTGCCCTATATTCACACATCAACAGGCACATTAATCTAAGAGACCCCTGGGCATGGGCTGGTAACCACAGAAAGAGCAGTGGCTGCAGTGGTTGGTACCAAGGTGTTCATGCTGATACTCAGTGGGATGGGTTGGTTCATGATGTACCAAGGCTAGAGATGACTACTGTCACCTTCATCAGCTCTGTTGCAAACTACATGTAGAGTGACATAATAGTGGCTGAGGCAGTGTGAAACTTCAGCTTTTTAGGCAGAAAGGAAAGATGGCAAGGGGAGGAAGGGAGTCTACTCATAGAATCCTGTGTACATCACTAGGTAAGGCTTCCTCAGTTGTCTGGATAACCCAGCCACTCAAGTGAGTGAACTGGGTGATTTCTCAGCACAACTTGAAGGAAAGAAAATAAAGCAAAACAGGGATGCATGTGGCTATAACAGAAATGGGGATGGCTCCACTCACTGACAGAAGCAGCTCAGTAAGGCAGTAAGAGGTGTCCTACATGCTCACAAGCCAATACCTGCATGAGGACAGCAGCACCACGCACACAAACATGAGCAATGAGAAGGGCATGGACTGGCAACCTCTCCTTTCAGTCTGAGGCATAATCAGAAGCATCAGACAGCATTTACCAAGCAGGTTAAAGTGGCATATGCTGGTTAAACCTCTACTTATCAAGTTAGTAAAGCATAAGCATGGTACGTGTTGGAACTGTCAGATCGGTTGGTTGCATGATCATAGAATCATAGAAACATAGAACAACCAGGTTGGAAGGGACCCATCGGATCATCGAGTCCAACAATTCCTATCAAACACTAAACCAAGTCCCTCAAGACCTCATCCACAAGTGCCTTAAACACCTCCAGGGAAGGTGACTCAACCACCTCCCTGGGCAGCCTATTCCAATGCCCAATGACCCTTTCTGTGAAAAACTTCCTCCAAATCTCTAGCCTAAATCTCCCCTGGTGGAGCTTCAGGTCATTCCCTCTTGTCCTGTCCCCTGTCACTTGGGAGAAGAGGCCAGTTCCCTCCTCTCCACAACCTCCTTTCAGGTAGTTGTAGATGATGAGGCCATGAGGAATGAATTCCCCTTTCTGGACATGCATGCAGCTCTGCACAGGCTGGAAAATTAGCACAGAGAGCTCTCTGACCAGCAGATCAGGCCTCCCACTTACATAATTTCTGACCACTGATCACTGCCTTTTGCAGCATAAACTCATACACAGTTGAAATTGTAAGCGTTTCAATAGGGAAAGGTTGAATGCTTTGGAGATAATTGAAGGTGAATCAAGAAAATTTTTCATCACAACCTTGTTTTTATCTCTAATTAACATCTATGGCAGCTCAAAATTCTCAGCTACCTACTCAAGAATACTTCTGCAGTGCTTGATGCAGTTGATTTATATGAGGATTCATTTACCATAGCTTAACACCAACCCAACAAAATCTAAGAAGGACATCTTTTGTTGTTTGTTGGGTTTTTTTTTCCAATTGGTAATAACAGGGCTCAGAAAGGCTTAAGAAAACGATGTTGATTGAAAAGCGTAAAGAAAGAGTATTTATAGTGATAAGATTGGGGGGGGTTAATTGTAATATAGTTCATTTGGGTAGTTTTGGAAGAAATTAGGTCTTTCTATGGTGCTTTGGGGTTTTTGCCATCACCATGAGCCATAGAATGAAAATCACGTATGTTTTAAACCACCGTGAACAAAATGAATTGCAAATAATGCATAATAATTGCATTTAATACTCTTTATTATTTTGTCTCTGGTTATCAGTTTGTAAACACACAGAGATCCTTGGGAGGAAAATTGTGAGCTCTTTGCCTGCTGCCAGGCTTTCTTCTGTATTTGTGCAGATCACAGCATGGTACATGGGTTGCAGGGCCTGAAGGACTCATTAGGACCATGCTGGGTGACCTCCTGTGCAAGGCTGGCCCCAGCCGAGCAACTATAATGAGAATTAACGATACCAAGGTGCTACACAAGGGCAAAGTAACGTGGCTTGTATTATGATTTTTGTGTTTATAGTTAGTTAGTCTGTCTCTCTTCAGTCTTCTTTTCTTGTATGCAAAGGAACTGAAGTTCTCTTGAACTTCTCTGGAAAACCTAGAGAAGTTTTCTTTCACAGAACTTAGCCTGAATTTGTTACTTTTCCTCTGAACTCTCTGTAAGTTTTCTGTGTTGTCTTTGAAACATGGTGCCTGTAATAGACTGGTGGATTCCAATTATAATCCCAGCAGTGCTAGGTAGAGTGAAATAATTATTTTGCTTCTCTTATATGCACAGAACCATCATCCTCATTCCTCTTGTCACTGGCCTGAAATTCAGAATCTTATATCTGTTGTAACATTTCTTCCAGTTCAAATCAAATTGTACTTATTTTTTGTAAGCAGTTTTAACCCTGAATCATAGAATCATAGAATCATAGGTCATGAGGGAAGGGGGCGTGACCAAAGCAGATGCAGTGTGCAAGGGGGCGTGGTCTGTGCAAAATGGGGTGTGGCCATCATGAAGTGGGCGGGGCCAGAGGAAACAGGGCTGGGATCTCCCCATGCTCAGCGTTGTCGAGGCCCCTCACATCCTGGGCTCAGGTCTGGGTCCCTCTCTGCAAAAGAGCCATGGAGGGGCTGGAAGCATCCAGAGAGAGGAAGGGGCTGGAGAGCAGGGCTTGTGGGAGCAGCTGAGGGACTGGAGGCTGTTCAGCTTGGAGAAGAGGAGGCTGAGAGGAGACCTCATCACTCCCTGCAACTCCTGGGAAGAAGGGGTGTAGTGGGGTGGTTGCAGAGTTATTTTCCCAAGTAACACAGGATGGATCAAGAGGAATTGGCCTCAAGTTGCACCAGGGGAGATTTAGATTGGATATTAGGAAAAATTTCTTTACTGACAGAGTGGTGAAGCCCTGACAGAGGATGCCCAGGGCTGTGGGGGAGGCCCCATCACTGCAGGGGTTAAAAAAATCCTGTATGTCTATGGTGCTTCAGGGGAGGGTTCAGCTGGCACAAGGGAGTTGGGCAGACAGTTGGGCTGGATGAGACAAGAGGGCTTTTCCAACCTTTATGATTCCATGATCCTGGGGCCCTAACCATCAGAGCTGTATGCATCCATAGGTACTGAGGGGCATGGTTTAGAGATTGGTGGGAATGGTTGGGCTCCATGATCCAGTGGGTCTTTTCCAACCTGGTGATTCTATGATTTTATAGAATAGTTTGGGTTGGAAGGGACCTTAAAGATTATCCAGTTCCACCCCCCTCTGCCATGGGAAGGGGCACCTCCCGCCAGACCAGGCTGCCCAAGGCCCCATTCAACCTGGTCTTGAACCCATCCGGGCATGAGGCAGCCACAACTTCCCTGGGCAACCTGTTAATTGAAACTTCTGGAACAACTGAAATTGAGAAGTTGTGACCCAATATGTTGGGTCAATATATAGCATACCTAGACTAACAGATATAGTCTATCTAAATAACATAGCTAACATGTACATACAGTTCAGCTCTCTCAAGAGGAACCTTGGCAAGAAAAGCAAAAGGCTGTTCCTCTGGCTTTCTGGGGGGTGGGATGGACAAGTGAGGACATGTGAGAGATTTATGAAAGATATAAAGAGCAGAAGTAATCTTTTCCATCATGTCGCATGCTGCATATACCCTGAAACGGAGAAGACAAGCACAGCTGGAGCTGAACTTGGCAAAGGAAGTAAACACTAACAAGAAGGGCTTTTACATGTATGTCAGTAATAAGAGGAAGATCAAAGAGAATGTACCCCCGCTGATACTTGAAAAGATGATCACATCTCCAGGTGTAGATCCATGACGAGTGGTGTCCCTCACGGGTCCATACTGGGACCAGTGCTGTTT
Source organism: Coccyzus lansbergi (assembly GCA_033558105.1). Lineage (NCBI taxonomy): Eukaryota > Metazoa > Chordata > Aves > Cuculiformes > Coccyzidae > Coccyzus > Coccyzus lansbergi. The sequence goes on along the minus strand of JAUMJK010000267.1, from coordinate 1,085,632 downwards.
AATATCTTCATCAATGAAATTAACAATGAGATTGAGTGCACCCTCAGCAAGTCTGCAGATGACACGAAGCTGAATGGTGTAGTAACCTCACCAGAGGGATGGGATGTCATCCAGAGGGACCTGGATAGGCTGGAGAAGTGAACCTCTGAGAATCTCATGAAGTTCAACAAGACAATGTGCAAGGTCCTACACCTGGGTTGGGGCAATCACCATTTTCAGTACATTATGGGGGTAATGCAATTGAGCGCTGCCCTGTAGAGAAGGACTTCAGGGTGCTGGTAGATGAGAACCTTGACATGAGCTTCCAGTGTGTCCATGCAGTCCAGAAGGCCAACCATATCCTGGGTGGCATCAAAAGAAGAATATCCAGTAGGTTGAGGGAGGGGAGTCTGCCCCTCTGTTCCTCTCTTGTGAGACCTCCTCTGGAGTTCTGTGTCCAGTTCTGGAATCCCCAACATAAGAAGGATGTGGAACTGTTGGGATGGGTCCAGGGGAGGCTACAAAGATGGTCCGAGGGCTGGAGCACCTTCCCTGTGAGGACAGGCTGAGAGACTTGGACTTGTTCAGCCTGGAGAAGAGAAACCTACATGGAAATCTTACAGCAACCTTCCTGTGCCTGAAAGGGGCTACAGGAAAGCTGGAGAGGGACTGTTCATAAAGGCTTGTGGTGATAGGACAAGGGGCAATGGGTATAAACTGGAGAGGGGCAGATTTAGACTAGAAATTAGGAAGAATTTCTTTACCATGGGAGTGGTGAGATACAGGAAAAGGTTGTCCAGGGAAGTTGTATCTGCCCCATCCCTGGAAGTGTTCAAGGCCAGGCTGGATGGGGCCTTGGGCAGCCTGATCTAGTGGGATGTCCCTGCCCATGGCATGGGGGTTGGAACTAGATGATCTTTAAGGTTCTTTCCAACCCAAACTATTTTTTGATTTTATGATTCTGTATCAAGAAAGTCAAGGTGCTTGAGCCGGGTTTCACCTCCTCTTACCAATGTTTTGCCAGGATTATTTATAACACTGGTGCACAAGCAAGGAAATTATCAAAAATGTTCATTTCAAGCTCCACTGCAAACAGAGCAAAACAATCTATATTTGCTTACAAAAAAAAAATAAAAAGAGCCACACTTCTGGGGACTTACAGGTAAAGTATAATGTGGATATCTGGAAAAAAATAGTAAGTATAGAATTTAAATAAGCTGCATAAAGGAACATTCTCCAGATAAACAAAATCTACGCCTAGTTTTCCTCTACTTTTTTTTCACTTGTGTTTTTCCTTTTTCCTTTTAACTTCCTTTATTCTTCCTCCACTAATGGTAATCTTTGTTTCTGTCTGAAGTTAGTTTCATTTCCCTGTTCTTTGCTATTGGAACATTGTTCCCTGTCTTTGCCACAGATCCCTTTTGAGATGAATAAATACCTGAACTGAATGACTAAGCATTTTGTGCCTTCCTATTCTCTCTATTTACACAAAGATTTATTTTCCTTTTTTTTACCCTGGATGTTGTCAAAACTAGTTCTCATTTCAATTTAAAGTGAAAGTTCTACCAGTAAAACAGTAACAAAACTAACCATAAGTTTGGAAAAAATAAGACAGGGTAGTTAATCCTGAATCTTTCAATATTTTATTTGAACGTGGGTTTTATTTAATTGCTTAATGTTACTTTACAAAATTTCTTTAAAATGTAACCTTATGTCATCTGAAATAATACAAGTTGTTGGTCTTTATTATATAGACCATAAAATGCAAATTAATTTTGTGATTGCATGCTCAGCTGGATTTATTCTTTACATACCACAGATCATAGAATAACAGAATCATAGAATAATCAGGTTGGAAGAGACCCACCAGATCACTGAGTCCAAACATTCCTATCAAACACTAAACCATCCCCCTTAGCACCTCATCCACTTGTGCCTTAAACACCTCCAGGGAAGGTGAAACAATCACCTCCCTGGGCAGCCTGTTCCAGTGCCCAATGACCCTTTCTGTGATTTTTTTTTTTTCCTGATGTCCAACCTAAGTCTCCCCTGGTGGAGCTTGAGGCCATTCCCTCTTGTCCTGTCCCCTGTAGCTTGGGAGAAGAACCCAGCTCCCTCCTCTCTACAACCTCCTCTCAGGTAGTTATAGAGAGCAATGAGGTCTCCTCTCAGCCTCCTCTTCTCCAAGCTAAACAACTCCAGCTCTCTCAGCCATTCCTCATAAGGCCTGTCCTCCAGTCCCTTCACCAGCTTTGTTGCTCTTGTCTGGACTCGCTCCAGACCCTCAACATCCTTCTTGTGCTGAGGGGCTCAGAACTGAACACAGGATTCAAGGAGCGGTCTCACCAGTGCAGAGTACAGAGAGAGAATAACTTCCCTGGTCCTGCTGGTCACACCATTTCTGATACAAGCCAGGATGCCAGATGTTTCATACCCTCTGGGTAACTCCACACTATACAAAGCATTGAATATTTTTTCCTTTAAAAAAAAAACCCAAAACATATTACTGGTTAAATGGTGTTTCCCATTCTAAATACAGGAATAAGGACTCATTTACCAAGAATTCTGAAATGCAGCAACCTTGTATGAATTTGGAACACATCACTACAGTAGGTCTCAATAGCAGAGTCTCATTTCTTAATGCTTCCTCTTATCTACCCATACTAGCTGTAAATTTTTGTTCCTCTACCACTCAAACATATTACTTAGTCACTAATAAGAATGTTATACTGACTCTCAGAGTGAGAAAAATACTTCACTGGGACTTTAGAAAAGACAAACTGGAACTTAAGACAGCTGAAAAGCAATATTTTTTTAGAGCAGAGATGTATGGATGGGTTTCTATGGATAAAACTGGCTGCTTGTTAGGCATAGTACAAGTTGATCTGTGATGTTTTTATGGATATGCTTTGGTCTTACCTTGTATATCAGTTATTTGGACCAACAATGTAAGACGAAAAAGATGCCACTCATTTTTTATCTCTTGGATAAAAAGAGATAGAACCCATCATTATGGTCAACTGTTGCAGACCACTCAATATGCAGCAAGTTCACACCCCACAGCCCAGGCTTTTCTCTTCATCTCACTCCTGAATTACCATTCCTCATCCCTAATGCAGGAGAGATTAATAGCCTAGAGACAAAAAGCTCAGTCATAACAGGCTGCACTCTAGGCAGGACAGTACTAATGGGAGGCCCCTTCCCACAGAGAATCTGTACTAAACAGGGAAGTGGCTGGATTCAGCAGTAAAATGAGACATGTGGGGAGATGAGATAGGAAATCATATTAATGGAGGGAACAATCTTATTTCACTTGTTGAACCGTAGCCTCTGTACATCATCTTGTACTATTCCATTCAGCCTCCAGCCATTCGCCAAGCTCTCTAGTACCTGATAGAAGCTTTTGATGCTGTGAGCTCTTGGACATTCCTGAATAAATTCATAGGGTTGTACCCTGACTCTTCCAGTAACACTGCATATGCAGAGCTGGGAGTTTTCCCGGCACATCCACCGATCTTTTCGTAATCATGTATCCTCCACAGGAGGAGAGACAACCAGAGAGAGTGTGCTTTGACAGGGAGGACAAAATGCTCTACTGGAAATGAATGAAGTGGAATCTTTCTCTTATCAGTGGGAAGCAGTTACCTAAAACATTAAAATGAAAATCGGTTTGAATATTATTAGTTAAAGAAAACTTAAAATACCCCTCTAAGGAGAAGTCTACTTAAACCTACTTTATATCAATTAAATTTTATACAATCACTGTTTTCTTTTTATCTAAGCAACAGTTCTCAAAGCACTCACTAGAATTGTTTCTGTGTTACTTCCCTCTAGTTGAAGGTTTTTTCTTGTTGATTCCTGGGATTCTCCCAAAACACTGTCTAGTATCAGAGCTCCTTTTTGGTTTACAGTTGTTTGGAACAAACAAATAGTAGGATGACAGCCCTGAATCCAGGAGATTTTAAGTTCATGCAAAATCCTAGTGACTGGCAGCATACCACTCCCTTTCCAGGCTTTCCATGGATTACAAAACGGGCTCTGTGCAGAGGCAGCAATTTTCTCCTTCACAATTACAAAAATCAGAGCCAGACTGAACAGAGGTTGACAGAGAAGAAGAAATGAGAGTGGAAGGGAAGGGAAACTAAAGTCACAGTAATAAGAATAGGTGGTTGTCTACATGAGACGTGTACAGACACTATGTCCTGGGCAATTGTTTTATGCAAGTGGTTAGGTGCTGGTCAGTAGCACCATCAAAACCAAGCACAAGGCCTTTTATTCTTCTGAGTATTACTGAATAACTGCCACAGCATTAGTTTTGCCGTGAAGCAGCTGCATCTGGAGCAGTATTTTTTTGTCACTTGTGCTCACATATTCATTCTTTTACCACTCACCTGAGTTTGTTACTGACAGCAGAATTTGGCTCACTGGATAGGAATCAGCACATATCTATATTTCAGAATTTGTTTTGTCAGAGCCTTGCATCAAGGCTAAACAGATGCTTCAGCCATAACATCTCCCTCTTTTTCCTTTCATTCCTCTTATTTATTTTAGCAAAGTCCCTGTTGAAACAGTGAAGAATTCCACACAAGGCAATGAAGATTCAATATACATTGCTTAGAGAGAATTACTTCCCTATAAATTGATTTCAAAAAAAGATCTTGGCATTCTGACCAAAACCACATCTCTTAAATTATCTCATATCCCTCCAAACACACAGTCCTAAGCCCTTTTTTGTCCATACTAGAAAGACAGTCGTACTTTGGCACGATTTGAAAGGTTTTGAGAATCATGATGATTTAAAACAAAGTATTCCCCAAGCAGACTGTGGACTTGAGCAGAAACAGCCGCAGAGTCCTGTGGGGCCTTCACAACGTAGAACTGATTTAGCAGGGAAGTGTGTAGATTGAACAGTGATGGATGTGATAGAAAACTCTGTTATATAGAAGATAGATGACCATTTGAAAAAGATCAAGGAAAGACACACTGAAAACCAGAAAAGCCTCTGGCTTTTTGTAAATTCCATCAGTATCAGGCACAGTAAGGATGCAGACAAGAATTTCATGGATAAAGCTATGTTCTGCAATTTGGTCTTTCTTCAGATGGACTGATGCAGTATGAAAAAGCTGTTGCTGTAATAGATTTCATTAGGCATTAGTGCAGCTATTTAAAAAGTCCTCTTACACAACGTAAGGACATGCATAAGAATTGTTCAAACACTTACGTGTTGATATTTCTAGTGCCAAAGAGGGAGAAAATAAGCAGCTAACATCCCCTAGCTTCTCCTGGACAGGGGCTGAGCCCTGGAGCTCTGCTCCCGGCTCCCTTTCCTGCCTACACTGGAGTAGATACTGTGCGCAAGGTGCTGCATAGATAGTCACTCCTAGACCAGAGGTCTTCCATAGCTGATGATGGTCAGGATGGGAGAAGAGGCAGCAGCAGATGTCCTGCCATTGTTAGTGCTGGATGGCCATGAAATACATCACTTATTGATTTATTTTCTGTAGGAGAATCGTTTGTTTGGTTGTGGAGACTAAAGATGAAGGTTATTCATCTGTCTTTTTCGTAGTAAGAAATTTGGTACCTTTTATATTCTACTAGCAAAAGATGGAGTGATGGAAATGCATCTTCAAACATTCCCTGTACTCTCAAGAAAACATATCCCAAGACAAAATGATATTAAAAGAAAAGCACTTTTTTTTGATAAATTCCTATCAACTAAATACAACCTCATCACACTGGAGAAACCAGAAAATGTACTTTTTGTAAAGACATTATCAGAAAATACATACGTTTGTGCTTGCATGTTTAAGTTAAATTCAAAGGGCTCATTCTGAGACTCACGTTCCATTTTTAGTTTTGCTAATGCTGTTAATACTTTCAACACCTCATTAGCATATCATGTATGTTCTTTAAATTACACAGGCACTGCTATCAAAAATTTGCTGAAGGAAATTCCAGAGAACACAGCCACACAAAAAAGACACTTAAAATCTACCATTTCAGTGTTAGCCAGAGCCTAAGTACATCAAAGACATATTCTGGAATGGTATGATTGTAAGCCTGCACAAGTGAAGAATAAGAACCAAATGAAAGGGCAGGACTCCGAGCATCTGCATTTCTGTAGACTAAATGCACTTATAAAGGAAAGCGCATTGGGAGACACTAATGAGCTGTACACTATAGCAGCACTGGAAGAGCTGGGACAGAAGACTGGCACCAGAATCCTAAAATTATAGCAATAAAAATTATCAGTTTTCTTCCTCACAGTTTCTACTGCTTTCCATCTGGTTCTTTCTAATGGGATAATTCTACACTTGTTATAGAATTTAAATGAAGAAGCCTCAAACATAGGCAAGCAGAAAATGTTGTCCATGAAAAATTCCTACAAGTGCAAAATTTGCAATAGGAGACTTTGAAATGTGATACATTAAAAAAAAAGCCTTTAAAGGACATTGTGTGAACAAACATAGACTTCTCTCACAGCACATGACAAAAAAAAAGAGCCAATTTTGAAAATGTTGCAAATGTTTGGGGTTTGGGGTTTTTTTTTTTTGCATTTTTAAACCACAGGAGTGGTTTACAATAATGTCAACTTAAAAGAACTCATGAAAGAAGATCAAATACTTTTTTAAAAAGGAGCCATAAAGTAAGGTTTCAGCCTTGGAGCAATGTGCCTTCAGGGGTTTAACTCAGTGACCATGTTACTTGGCTCATTTGATGATTATTTCTTGATCTGAATACCAACCCTTAGGAAAAAAAAATTAAATCCAACAAGTACATAGCAGACTCATTTATCTGCCTTGTAACTGCTAAACAAGTGACTGATTTCAATCCCCTAATTTGAATTTACAAATACAGAGAAGCCTGTACACATCAACATATTCCTTTCTATGCTCATACTCCAGAAAAGTTTGCTGCATTTTTCATTCCCAAAAAACCTTAAGAGTTTTACTGATTATGAACAAAGATTACTTTGCCAGCTCATAAAATAATTTTATGTGAGGAAATACAGCAGCAATTCTCTTCTGTTTTTGAGAATTAAGGAATGGGAATCTTAATCAGAGAGGGGTAATATCAGCTAGTTGCATAAAACAGAATAAAAGCACATAAATGGTATAAAACCTCATGCTTCAGGACATTAGTCAAGCAGTAATGGATGGGTTAGTACAAAAATACCTCTGGGGAGTGGACAGTTTTTTTCATTTCCCCCTTCATTTATCACATTTGAAAGTTAACTCATCTGAACAGGTGTAAATGAGTCCAGTGGGTCTAATGAGACAAATGAAAAAGAGGAAGGGAGATGCAGTGAGGATAGCTAGATTGGAAACCAAGCTTCATGAAATGAAAAAGCTGAATAATGCATTAGTCTGCATGATAGCCACTTCTGCTACTTTCCCCCCTCTCCTCGCCCCACATTTTGTCACCGATTACCTAGGTGAAGCAATTAGGCACATTGATTCTCAACTACCCGTAACCTATTGCTAGCTCCCCAGCAGGGATGAGCCTGTATGAATACAGCAGCTTTCCCATTTGCACGGACCAGTACATTTTCAGGATCAATTTAGCTCACTGTTATAATGTGTAAAAGAGTTGTAATGTGTCTTCACATTACATTTTGTGTAAACCTAACAGTGTGTATTTGTGATTTTTTTGTCTTCTTCCCAGCATGTGCTCTTTCCATGGGGAAACATGATGTATTATGCGAATTTTGGTGTCAGCTATGGTTTGTCTTCACTTCAGTAATGTTTGTTTCTATGCAGAGATCAGTCTTAATGCGAAATCCTAATGATATGATTGTAACCTCAGTAGAACTAGACTAACTTACCTCTATTATCCTCACCTGCAACCAATTTTGGCTATTTATTTGCTGCAAAAACTACCAGCAGCCTGTCTCTACCAGCATTTTACAGCAAGATAGCTACAAATCTTGCAGAAACACACCTCACTGCCTATGTGCACAAACTCCGCTGCCAAACAAATTCAGCGCAAGTTGTACATAAGCCAGATTCTCAGCTGGTGTCAACTGGCGCAGCTCCATACATGTCAATTACAAGCAATATGATGTCTGTCTCTCCTGGTGGTTGGTCATGTGCTAATATGCAACAAGAGAGGACACAGCACTCTTGCCGGACTGCAGCAAAGCACAGTGAATTAACTGTTTGCATGGTTTAATGGTTGCCCCTTTTACCCAGGATAACAGTGGCTAGCACTTTGACCCAACCATGGTTCCCAGCTCTGCTGGAGAGGATAAAACCATCACCATAATTGTCTTAATTGTCTCATTACATAGGACGATATAAGTAGCTGTCAGCTTTTCTTGTGGACTTGGATCAAGTGAGAGGAGACCTCATTACTTTCTACATCTACCTGAAGGGAGGTTGTAGAGAGGAGGGAGCTGGTCTCTTCTCCCAAGTGACAGGGGACAGGACAAGAGGGAATGGCCTCAAGCTCCGTCAGGGGAGATTTAGGTTGGAGATTAGGAGGAAGTTTTTCACAGAAAGGGTCATTGGGCACTGGAATAGGCTGCCCAGGGAGGTGGTTGATTCCCCTTCCCTGGAGGTGTTTAAGGCACGGGTGGATGAGGTCTTGAGGGACTTGGTTTAGTGTTAGATAGGAATAGTTGGACTAGAAGATCCAATGGGTCCCTTCCAACCTGGTTGTTCTATGATTCTGAGATTCTATGATCTATAGAGTCAGAAGAAGTGGCATTGTGGACACCCCAGTAGTCCAATGCAGAGACACTCAAAGCAGGAATATAAGCATTTTATGAATGCACTACAATTATTTATCAGTTAATACACACAGCAGGCATCTAGGGCTAACTGGCTACTGGACTCAGCATGAGCACATTTCCTGCTCATGTTAGAGGCACCTCATGAGTAATCTGCTGTCCAGGTAGCTGTCAGTCAAATGCAGAAGAGTCAGCCTCCTTGTTGGAAGTGACTGAACCTTGACCTTTCTGCATTGCTCTCATTTTATTTCTTGGAGTTTTATACCATTACATGTCAGCAGTTTTCTCCTGAGTACTTAATTTATGGCTCAACAATTTTGCTTCTGTCTATGTTTTTACTTTTCCTACATTGCAGAGCTTTGGTTTATGTTCCCTTAGAGCTCAACATCATATTTTTTTTTTTTCAGTAAAAATGAGCTGATATCAGAGTTCTACTTTATGAACCCAGGTCTTGTGTCTCAGACACAGCTGCATGCTCCATCACCATCTCCAATAGTGCATTCACACTCTTTCCTTCGTACCAGCCAGCATCAGTCCTTGGGCAGGTAAGAAACAAGCTTGGAAATAGGATTGAATCCAGATAGAAGAAATTACTTTTTAATTTAGTGTGAAGAAGTATTTAGTTTACAGCCAGGCCATGTTCTGGGCCATGCAAGTGTTACCAGAAGACTTAAGGAGGAACAGCCATAGGAGGACAAGCTGAAGGAAGAGCAATCCCATAGCTTTCATCAGCAAGGTGATCTTCCACCTGATTTTGCCTATTATGAAACTACAGTTTGGAACAACCCACGCAAAAAGCTTTGTAGCAGGTTAACTAAGCAAATTATCCATAGAAGATGCAAGTCCTCCTTCCCCTTGACAAAGCAAGGAATTAAGTTCAAGTCTCTTAGTTCTGTAGAAGTTCCCTTGGCATTGAACTACTGCGTAGAAGGGACACGTTTTCCTTTCTTCCTTTATTTTGTGAAAGGTCTTTGAATAAACTCCTCCAGAGCCTTCAATCTCACTTTTCCAAAAGGTATCCAAAATTAGGATACGGCTCTTCATTCCATATAAATATCTTCTTCTCTTTGGTGTAATAGAAGAGAGATTTGAAAAAGAGCTTTCTCATCCTTATTACATCTGTACTGATGCTTCTGAAGGAAGATTACATACAGACTTCATTGTTGTTTAACATAAATCTTTTGCACTCTATTAATTCTCATTAAAATTTTCACCACAAGAAAAGATCCTAGTTTCCAAAGGAAGTCCTGAGAACAGATGGAGGGGAGATTGAACTGATGGAAGGATTTATTTATTTGTGCCTTATGTCATTAAATGGCTGTTTGTTAAACTCTAGTTACAAATTCTGTTCAACTGATGTACAAGGAGGTCTTTTTCAAAAAATATCTACATTTTAGGATCCAAAGAGGCACTTTAAAAGAACCAGGTGTAGAATCTACAACACAGAATGTATGGACACACAATCTAAGAAAGCTGAGTTTTGAGAGGTGAATAAAATTACCACTGTGCAGCTGGGATTCCACAGCCAACCAGTTGTGTCACATGCCTTATTCCAATAATGAAACAGAATATATTAGATGATGCAGAATGTGTTTCCTTATGAAAAGTTTGTTATTACCACCCAGCTGCTGGGCAATGATTTCTTACACCACAGTGATTCAATCATTTTTGATTTTATGCCAAAAAGGTACATATCATCAGTGCTAAGAGCTCAGATGATGAGGGGTAACTTTCCAAGTTTCCGTGGTTTGATTGCATTTCATTGTGTGGAACTTTAGATCCATTCTCAGGAATAACACAGTCATTTGTGCTCACATTGCCTAAAAAGGCTCATGTGGGCTTTTCAAAAACATTCTAGAATATTAGAAACGTAAATGCTATTAAAAACAGTGAAGTATTTACATATGATATGATACTTATCCTAATGTATATCTGCCAAAGTACTTCATCTTGTAACTTGTCACATCAACATGTTTCAAGATGCATGACAAGATGTTTTAAAAACTTAAGGTGTTTGTGTTTGTGAATTATTTCACATTGAAAGGGTTTTCAATGGCTGTTTGCTCAATCTAATTATTTTTGTTCACAGTAACTTGCAAAGTTTTCTATTTCTGCACTCTTTCAAAATAAAACTAAGACTGCATTGAGCATAATATTATAGAAATTATTTTCCCCGTATACATTTTATTTCCTTATTTTTCTCATATCTTTTTTGTTACGAAATCTCTTAGTAAATCAGGAAGCACAAACAGAAGGGCATAGTAGCCATTTCCACTGGAATGCCAGTGTTTACTTCTTGGTCTTTGTTTTAAGATGACTTGTTGTCTCCCCATCAGTATCCTATACAGCTAAAAAAAGCGCTTTTTTGGTACTCATTTTGGCCTTTACATTAAGCTGGGCTTCATCTGACTAAATGTCTTTAATGTATACTTCAACACAGAAGCTTCCTCTTAGAGTTTTTGGAGAGAAATAGGCATTGAAATAGAATGGGGTTTTCTACCCTAGACAATACACCTCTAAAATGGGACACCTAAAATGAGACACGTTATTTGTGCCCTCAAATGCAGAATTATTTCTCCTGACTAAAAGGAACTGATGGGAACTAACTCAGACACAGATTTGTTTAGAGCAGACATTCAAAACTGGTGTGAATGATCCAATATTTTTCCATTTTTTCCCCAGATCCTGTTCATGAAAGGAAGTGGAAACCAGACACGATTTGTCACTGCTGCCAAATCTCTACCATTCCAAGCCCATCCCACTGCATTTAGCAAAGGAACACTGCTGATCAGCCTGATGACAAGGAATTAAATGCATGTTCAGTGTCACCACCCCAACCTCCACAGCTATGAAAATATCCTGTCAGTGCATATCAGTTATAAGTATCCAGCTGAAACTAATTACCACTGGGATGTTAAATAAAGGTTATCTAATACTTTATTTCAGGGGTGGGGGAGAGATTTCTAACCTAAATCACATAACAATATTGAATGAGCTGCATTTCAGTCTTGTTGGCCAATAAAGCATTGATTGCACAGCTGATGCCACAGTACAAAATGGCATTTAAAAAAAACCTCTCTTGAAAAGCTTGTGAATATTTCACACAACAAAGAAAAGTGTACTATGCATAAAAATATTATGCAATGTGTTACTCAAAGCCAACATAGTGTGAAGTATATTATTTCCTAATATCCATTTTTATGGTACTTCTAAGAGGTCTGTAAGTCATCTGTTTAGCCCGAAGAAATACCTCCTGAGTGTTACAAAGCTAGGAAAAATCTGCAGCTCAGAATTCATAGGTTTTTCAGTAACAGCCTTGAATATTTTAGAGGCCAGCTAAATTCCAGGCCTGATGGAGCTTGAGGCAACCTCCACAGATCCAAATTCTGACTTCTGCACAATGTGTTCTTCTGAGCCTGATCCATTAACCCTTGGTGAGGCATATTTCATAGTGTTCCTGATGCACTCACGTGTTGTCATTCCAAAATTTCTCATGTGTAGAACAAGGCTCTCTGAAAGCATTTCCTTCCACTCACTGACTTAAAAGCAAGAGAAGAGACCACATTTTAACCACCGCAACTCCACTGAGATCCATCCATGCTCTAAGAGGAATTGTCGCAAGTGAGTCTACGCGTTCTTAATAGTTTTCTTCTTTGGATCATAGTTGGAAAGATTTACAAAGTCTGTGGAAACTGTGTTTCTAAGTGCTCCTCTGATAATCCTCTCTTTATTCTTTAACTGACCATGCCTTAGTAATTACAGTTTTTTTGGTTTTTTTTCTCAAGGATCTGTATTTCAAAAAACACAGGAAGATATTTCTTCATCAGGTCCCTGTTTTTGCAAAACAAAAAAAATTAATGAACTTCCTTTTTGGCCAAGACCCTCAAAACACATGCTCCTTTCTTACCTTCGTTGACATTTGAATGCTGTTTAATCAGTCACAAGAAAGGGAGCACAGCTAAACAGAATGAAAGAATCAGAAGAGGAAATGTGGGATCATATTCTCTAGTTCTTTTCATGCTTTACTCCAGAAATCATAAGTGAGAGATTGTCTGATTGGTTCCAATCTCATTTAATAGCCAGCTAAAGACTTTCCTTAAAGAAACCAGTAACAGTCAGTGACTCTGAGTACAAAAGAGCTTTCAGGGATTTTGTTTCTCAGTCCAGGGAAAGTGTTCAGAATCCTTCCTGATAAGGTCATTCTGTAGCTTTAATTTCTCATTAGAGAGGTTTTCAATAAGTCTGAAGTCAGACTTCCATTCAGTTGTATCTTGTGAATACAAGTTATTGTGCCGTTTAAGTGTTTGTTATTTTAAAAGAACATGTGGCATAGATGTGTGTGTTCTCCTGATCAACTTTAGATAAAGTGTTCGCGCCTTCTTTGGAGCATTTTGCAATGTGTTTTACTGTGGTCTGTTTAAGGCAGGGTAGCTAGTACGTTGTATGGCCATTGGAGGTACAGGTGCCAAACAGTTCTCCAGCATTATGCACACATTTTTGACTTGATAATAAGCTGCAGAAAATTCATATCTTGTTAAAGAAAGGAGGGAGGGGGCAGCAAGGAGAAACTAGTTTTTGAGGAATTAAAATCTGAGGTAGTGCTGGGTCTCAATCCTAGCACTAAGTGCAACCTACTGTTCTTTTTCAAACTTTCTTGTTTGCATCATGTTTTCACTCTGTGGACTGAAAAGAAACAAAATACAGAGGGAAGGGTTTTCCCACTCCAGCCCTGGGACTTTGCTGCAGGACGCAAGGAGTGGGGAAGGATGGGGGTCTTGACTTTCACCAAGATGAGCAGTTGCCTATGACATGGTATTTTACTTCAGCCTTAAAAGAGAGAATAGAAAATTAAGGCTTTCCAGATAAATGTTCCTGCACAACAGTTCATTCCCTTTGCTAAAGATTTGCAGCGATTCCTTGAGTTGAACCTTGGGGTGGGGGGAAGAAAAAAAGGGGACAGTCTTTTAAAGCCACTCCTGAGTATCTCCATCGCATCCCTGTTCAGCCATAGTCAAAGCAAGAAACTGCCCTTTCACCAACACCCTGAGACCTCAGTGGAACCAGAGCTAACAGGCCTCCCTGCAAAGGCTCCATTTTCACTACCACCCTGCAAGTGGCTGCGAGGCACTCAGTAAAGTGTGAGACTCTAAAACAGCAGGGTCCCACACCACTCACCAGAAGCCTGTATTTGCATTCAAAAAAGAAAGAGGAGACAAGGGTAGTGAGATGCTGGCACAGGTTGCCCGGGGAAGGTGTGGATACCCCATCCTGGGAACTGTTCAAGGCCAGGTTGGGTGGAGTCTTGAGCAGTTTGATCTAGCAGGATATCCTTGCCTATGGCAGGGGGTGGAACTGCATGATCTTAAAGGTCCCTTCCAGCCCAAACTACTCTATGATTCTATGATTCTGTGTCCAACAGTTGCTTTTATTCCTGAACATCAAGTGAAACAAGTTCCTTCACAGAGGCAATGCCTAGATAGCTGAGCACCCCAAAGTACACAGATGGACCTAATTTTCTAAAATTATCTTCCTGGCTGAGTAAAGTTCTTAACAGAATAAGGGCCACAGCATTATTCCAATATTTTAACTTAAATCTGACTCTCCAAACACCTATGGTAATAAAACTCTCACTGTATCTGTGATAATAAAATCAGGTATGACCAGGAATGTTTCTGTGCTCCTGGATCAAGGTCATCTTTGCAAATAAATCATTACACTGTTTCCCAGTATCATATGGGTTTTTGACACCACCTCTTTCACTTCCAGGTATGTCCTGGATATTAATGTGTCCGATGACCTTTCTCAATAGTTAGTTGCTATTTAGTCACCATCTCTTGGTGGCTAGAGCAGCTAATAAGTGTAGAAGTGAACAATTTCAGAGCAATTGGCCTCCACAATCAGCACCTTTCCTAGCATGTTTAACCTGATGTGATGGCCATAGACTGAGCATATAAACTAAGGCCATAAATTAACATCTGGGCAGGTAAATAAAAATGGCTTAATTATCCACGTTGCGGAGTATCCCAAACTCCTGCTAGAGTCAATGACATTGAAAGTTTCTAGTGTTCCAGTGAAAATTAATCTTATCTATTTTTGTGTAGAGTTTTATAAATCTGATGTTAGATTTGGAAATTTTGACCAAGTTCTGTGTGACAGTATTTAATATGGGATGGAATACTCTCATAATCTCTATTGAAAATGCAAACTTTCATTTGCAAACAGAACACTCCTCTGCCTTGTTTGCATTAGTTGAATGCAGAAGTTGAGCATAGAAGTTGAATGTGGTTGAAAATATAGTAAGGCATAGGAAGTATGTTATTTGAATATTAGCTGCAGAAGGTAGTATCTATAAAGTCTCAGCCAGTAAGATAAATTCTGAAACAAAAAGGAACAAAGCCTGTGCAATTCAGGGTTTGCATCTGTTTCTTGAAATAAGCAGCAAGTTTTGACTATTCTCTGTCACATCAGGTGGTATCTGAAATGTGGAAAGGATTTTTGGATTCTAGTCATGGGTGTTATTATTCCCTTTTGAAAATCCTCTGTTTATGCCTCATTTCCAAGTTGAATGTAGTTTCTACAAGATCTGCACATGGAATTGCAGAATAGTCATTTGCTACTGATATTCTTTAGTCCTGAAAATAGCTTGGGATTAACCAAAGTAAAACCCATGCACGGTTTTACTATGGTATACCTTTTCTCACTAATTATTTAGTGTAATCTCTGCAGTCACTTGTTAGCATGATTGGGCTACGGTGTGCTTGTCACATTAAACATAGCATGGATTACAAAATTGACAATATTGTCTAAATTTTAATTTCATTTTAGACTTCTTACTGTAAAAGGTAGAAGATATACGTTTGTTACCTAGATATTAAAACCTACTTTATCCATAAACCTGTCTTCCCTGAATTACCCTTATTAATCATTTTTGTCACAGCAAAGTGACTGGAGGCAAAACAATGAGTAAGCAGCAATTAAAACAAATGATGAAACAAATGGACCCATTGCATGGACACACTACTTTAATCTTAACAAAGACTGATGCTTATAATGGAAACAAAACTAACCTGGTGGTCTTCATCTCTTCTTATCCCATCTGCATCTTAAAAAGCGAGCTTGACTCTGTCTAACTCTTCACTGGAGGGATGTTTATGACCAGGGCTGTCAGCTGCCTTTAAATGGTGTTGTTCTGCCGGCTTTAATAGAGCTATGATGAGTTAGTCTGGCTCAAGATCTCAATATACATTGAGTCAATATACATTGGGGGGTCAAAGGGCAGAGTAAAAGTATGTGAAACACCTGTCTGAATATAGTGGGATAATCACCTCTTTTGACCCACTGGTTATGCTGTACTTGATGCACCCCTGAATGAGCTGCCAGGGCACACTGTCTTGCCACCCCTGTCTTGGCTGCCAGGGCACACTGCTGACTCCAACTGAGCCTGCTGCCAACATTCCCAGATCCCTTTCTGCAGGTCTGCTCTCCAGCCACTCCTCTCACAATTTATACTTGTGACCAGCATTAGGTGTTTGGTTTTGCATTGTATCCCTCCATTTCCATACTGCTGTTCTTCAAACCTTTGTGAATGAAAAGAGATATCACAAGACTGGTGTTTTCTAAATTCTCAATTTAACTATACTTTGCTCAGCCCTCAAACTGGTAAAACTACATTGAATTTCCCCCACCTCACAACTTTAGGACAGCCTGAAATGGCTGAAACTTCCATTATGTCATGTTTCACCACTTGTAAAACAAGGGTAGTATTACCTGCCTTCTTTGTTCTGCACCGCGGAGCCTCCATAGACAAAGTGTTGCATAAATGCTCAGATAGTAAATCAAGGGCAGGACAAGTACAGCAAGCTGAAACAGGTCTTAAATCTACAGGCATAACCAGAGCTGGGTACGCAAAATATTTCAAAAATAATATAAAAATGTGAGACTAATTCCCCGTAGTGAAGGAACAAGAATAATTGCAGTAGTGTAGGGGTGAGATGGGAATCTTGGGAATTATCACTCTCACAGAATTAACTGCAATAGCATTTTGCAAGTACACAGGACATGAATATGAAAGATCAGTCAAAAGGACTGGAAAAGTGATCCAGCAGAGCTTTTGTAAAAGCCATAGTCCTGGTGGCTACTGATAGAAATTGAAGCCTTTGTGGGTTTGTTTGGTTTTTTTATGGACTAAGTGAACATTATAATCCTATGATTCAACTTGTATTAGCATAGTTTGTTTCCCCCCAAAAAAAGTCCTGCACCAGCAATATCTATGGGAAAATTGCTATTAAACAAAGAATCAGGTCTTTGCTCGTGGATTCAGATAGCAATCACATCAGCGATATATGGGAATATGGCACCTCAAGATTTCCTGGGTGTCAGGTAGTTTGATATCCTTGATTTGTCTGGAAAGCTGCAACTGCATTTCCAGATGCAGAGACAGACTATATACTTAGGGAGGAGTTTCTTTCTCTTGTGAAAATACTCAGAGTCATCAGGATATATAATACTTCCCAAAACCCCAGAGCTATTTGCAGCTACAAACAGCATTTTCTGCACTTGAGCTGCTAAATCTCAGACCTCTGAAAACCAGGAAATAACAGAGATAAGCCATGCACATATACTCTTTATCCTAACACCTTTAGTTCTGCTGACCCTCAGCAAAGTGATAGAAAGGAGGAAACACCTGCCAGTAGTTTAGCTGTACCCAGTTTATTAGCTATAAATGTCCTGAAGGGCAGAAAGTAATATGGAGCAATCACAAGAGTTGAGATTGTGATGTGAAGTGCTTCAGGCATCCTCTGTGTATGTAGAGAAAGGGAAAGCTGCAAATGCACCTCAGCAGAGGCTGTGGTGTCTCATTTCAGCAATGCACTGAATAGATTGTGCCAGAAGCTTAGCATAATTTCTCTTTTTGTTCTGAGGATTATAATCTGTTAAATGTGGGATGAGTGAAATCTGTGGGGTTTATCCTGGGAAAATGAAAGATGAGCATTAAATGTTATTGTATATGAAGTGTGAGGAAATTACAAAAAGAAATTGAAGCGCCCTAAATATTAGCAGATGGGTTGCTTTTTTTCAGAATACAGAAAGTATTTAACAGTAGACATTTCCCGCTCTACTCATTTCAAAGACAGGGAACACATGTAAAGGCTCAGTATATCACTTACAGCTGGCAGGATTATGGATGCGCTCCTCATCTGCATTTGTTTTTACAGATCTGAGATGAGCAAACTCAACAGAGTTCACTTCTGCCCAGAGAAACAGTGGCTGCCCCACCCCTGGAGGTGTACAAGACCAGGTTGTATGAGGCTTTAAACAACCTGTCCTAGTGGAAGGTGTCCTTACCTATGGCAGGAGGATTGGAACTAGTGAATCTTTAAGGTTCCTTGCAACTGAAACCATTCTATAATTCTATGATTCTGTAAACATTGCAGAAGAACATGGCACATCATGGTCAGCCTCATATTTAATTAACAAGTTCTGCCACTCTGTTTCCAAGGGGCTAGTTTACTTCTGTTATTAGTTTGGGTTTTACATTCTTGGCCTGCTTTTGAAAGAGGAAGACTGGAAGGCTAGCAGGGAATTAGTATCTGTTTCAGGAAATATAAATGTTCCTCAGACAGGACAACAATCAAGCACAAAGTTGTTTTCTAGTGTTTTACATGGAGATACTACCACTTTTGGACAAAAATAAAGGTTACAATTTTATTTTAAAACATTCTTTTGTCTGTTGTATACATTGTGAGCATGATGTGGAGGGTATGAATATGCTTGGAAATGTTTCCAAACGGTTTGTTAGACCCCTGAAAAAATCACAACTCTAGTTTATGTGCTCACATGTTAACACTTCTATTCCAAGGTGGGAACAATAAGTGGTAATTACAGGTGTGAAAATCATCTCTCTAAATATGGTTCTTTCAGCAGAATGAGAATATCCATGAGAATAAATATAAATGGGGGGAGGGAAGCTTGAAAATCTGTGAACTGCTTTCTTGCTATCACTGCTAAACAGCAGTGCTAGCACATGACAGTCTGTGATGTGCGTCAGGGGCACCTGTTCTCAGCTCCTCTATCCAAGCACTGTCTTTAAAGTATATTTCAAGCACCTTCTTCCCTCTGTTCTCTTTTACAGAGGGGCAAGGTAAAACCTACAAAAGAACAGAAGTCCTCAGTTTCATAGGCATTCGTATAAAGACAGAAAAAAAGAATGCAAAAACCTTTGTTAGATTGACAATTGCTGCCAATTCATGCACTTCCAAAGCCAGAGCACACTAGAGCGTGTGAGAAGTCAGCCTCACTCATCCTTCATATGAGTAATTGTTAGATACCATCAGGAAACAAATATTCCTGTATCCCATCTACCCCTCTCACCCTTGCTTTGAGTGTGGCCCCTTACCTCAGGACCAACACTTTCTTCTATGTTTCCAGAATCTTCCTTCATTAATTCTTGCTACCCTCTTTGCAAACATTTCTGTTTGTAGCTAATTCTATTTTGCAAGCACTGCCTTAATTTCCTGCTGAGTTAAGATGAATTCATTCCTCACTCTATCCATCCCCTTCAAGAATATCTAAGGTTGATAGATACAAGGACAATAACAATACAAATAGTTTCTAGCAACAGATTTATTTATTTTTATTTTTGGTTTAACATGATAGAACCATACTAAGAAAACAGAAAAAAAATAAAAGGCCAATGTGTTTTCTTCTATTCTGAAAATAGTCTGCTCAATCAGCTTATTTATGTGTCAAAATGATTCTGCAGTTTTTAAAAATATAGCCCAATGCTATCAATAAGATAATTTGTAAAAATGCAGAAGCTACCAATTCAGTTCTTCATTTAAAACTTTGATTTAAAGTCCATTAATGTCAGCAGAAGACTTTCCACTGACTTTTGAAGGAGTTTGCATCAGGCAATTATGGATGTAGTATTTCTGGTTCAGTGGATGAAATAGAAGCCAGATATGAAAATTAAATCACTTAACTGTAGGTTGTGGACAGAGGAAAAACACTTTTACTTTATTAAGTTGAAGCATGTGTTTTAGTCTATTGTGCAGAGGAACACAAACAAGAAGAGCTTTACTCTAACATTCTAATAAATCACCTATTCCAGCAGTGGTGTATACTTAAGCGGCAGACATAAAGATATTTTCAGACAGACTCTATCCTGTTACTTAGCACCATGTTGCCACAGCTGTCTTCTGCTTAATTCTAGTCACACCTCTCCACCTTCGATAGTGCTTTTGTTGTGAAGTCACCTTGTGGGTCTCACACAAGCTGATTTTACTTTACAGATAGCCTTGTATGTTTTCCATGTGATTATAGAAGAACTCTACCAGAAATATGTGCTAGGTGGCAGTGGGTAAACTGTGAGTTATTTGCAATGTAATCTTCATAACAGTGAGGAAAACCAGGAGGAGGATTAAATGTAATGACCACTCAGCTATAGTTTTTCAACACATTATCAGCTCAGCTTCCTGATAAAAGTGACAATATTATGACAAAGGAAAGCTAGTACCTCTGCATCTGTTTTTTATTCAAATTGAAAGCACACAGATGAAAAATATCATTCTCTAGCCATCAGATTTTCCTGTGTTCTGAGGAAGATGCCATGGTTCTCCTGAAGGTAATGACTTTCTCGAAAACACTGCAGTTTGTCAATGAGTACAGTAGCCATTTCCTTCATGACTGTAGGTGCTACAAACTTTCCACAGCTGTTGTGTGGCCTGTTAGCCAAGACAATGTTAGCAAGTGTTCTTTCACGTGAATTGCTAAAATAAGCGTAATAACAGATTTTGCCAATGTGCTCTTTTAAAGAAAAAAAGATGTCTTTTATATGGATGAGGAGGGAGAATAATGTGCATGCTAACCCAGAACAAACTTCCCCACCCCTGAACTATATCTCTCTCTGAAAAGTTATTGAAAGTTGAAAGTTTTGAATAATCCCATTACTTGTGGAGCTGTGACTTTAATGAAAACAAACAAACAAACATAACAAGATTTTGATTAAAAGGTCAGAGTAGAAGGCAATACTGTTTATTCTAATTATGCTGAAAAGCTATGGGAGATGGATGGCAGCTACAAAATTAAAAAAATATTGCACATAGTTATTCATTTCATGGGTATAAAATACCTCTATCCATTTCTTACTAGAAAAAAATTAATTCTGTTCAACTTAGAGAAGATTAAAAGGAGACCTATGAAACTTCAAATATGTAAAACAAAGCAATAAATTGTTTTCCATATTTGTTGGAATGGACATAAAACCTATAGGATTAAATCAATATAGACGGATTTATTTTAAACTCACAGATTTTCCCAACCATTTCTCATACAAACAGGTTGCGTGGAGAGACTGCTGAATATCCTGACCAAGGAGGGAGAAGAAGAAGGTTAGTATAGGCAAAGAGGAATAACAGTTGAGGCAAAGAGATGAGTTGGGTGACCAGTGTCCTCTGAATTCTGCTGTTTCATGATTCACCAAGCATCATTTTTCATCAGCTATGGGTTACTTTGACTTCAAATCTTTTTGATTGTTCTCTGTCTCCTAAAGACTTATTATGATACGAGGTATTATTATGAGAAAGAAAATGTTTATCACACATAAGGTGTTCTGAACATCTTCACCTTCACCAGTGGCACACCAATCACCTCACTGTCATCTTTAACGAGAAATGGTTCATGGTGAGGTCCTGAATAAACAACCAGACAAAGCATCTCTGGACATAGTAGACTCTCCTCTCACCTGAAGGCTTTAAAACAGGAAGGATCATCAAGCTTAAACAGATTTATGGAAATGGGAAAACATAGATATTGTCCTGTCTATGATGGAGGTCAGACTAAATTAATATTACTTGTGCATTTCAGTGAATCGTGACCACACCAACACTTGACGGCTGGGGGATGAGCAGAAATGGAAACTCCTGAAGGTCAGAAAGCCATATTTGCCTGTTACAGAGCTGGACTATAACCCTTGCTGACCTTTTTCCTATTCATTTCCCTTGTCTTGACCAATAAATAAGCAAGCATGAGCAATAAAACCATAAGGAGGAAAACTTGCTGAGTAATGAACTGGATATTTCCACATTCCTGACCTTGCTGGGCCATTCCACCAGTTTAGAGGATCATTAATCAACAAATATCTTTTATTTTATCTTTGTCTGGAAAATGAAAAGGTTTACACTTTTTATTAAAGTCACACACATGCAGTTTATAGAGGCTTATTCAATGAATTAATATTCACTTTAATAAATGGTTTACCAGTTACTATAAAAGCTCTTTGGTCCACATATTGCCTGTAACCATGGCTTCTTAGCTCTCACTACCACTTCTTTTATATTCTACTCTGTTACTTCTACACAGTGTTTACTATTAACAATCAATTTAATATAAAATATTCCTTCATACATAATGTGATCAAGGAGATCAAAAGGATTTTATTTTAAGGCTCCTTCTAATATTAGGAAACAAAGACCTTTTGACCTTAGTTTTTCCTCACTCCTCTTGCTTAAGAGAAACAATATGAAGCAAAGC
Source organism: Coccyzus lansbergi (assembly GCA_033558105.1). NCBI lineage: Eukaryota > Metazoa > Chordata > Aves > Cuculiformes > Coccyzidae > Coccyzus > Coccyzus lansbergi. The sequence continues at coordinate 1,063,392 of JAUMJK010000267.1, read as the reverse complement.
AACCACTAGCAAACACTTATTAGTCTCTTGGTTTTATTTCTGAAAGTTCTCTATTAAAATCCACTTAATTAGATGCATAAATCCTGTAAATGATGTCAATGTTCATAATTAAATGAGACAATTGCAAAATCAGCTGCAGCACAAAATATAGATAAATGTGGGAAGGAATAATAAGGGATTGCTTTATTATAAATCTGCATGACTAACACTATCATAGTGATGTCCCAGAGAACCTATAACATCTGCTTCATACATATGAAAATTCAATTAAATTATCAGCCATGAATTGCTGTAACACAAATATCAACAATGAAAACTTTGAGCTAATTATTTTGAGATTATTTTAAGCAGGAAAAGGTTGTATTTCAGTATGATGAAGTTGGTAGATTCGTTTTCTGATGCTTAAGCACCTTAATTTTGTAAAACTTTTAAAATATGTGTCTTTCACCAACGGCAAGAATACAAAACCAATCAGGAACGTCAACTTAAAATTTACTGCTGCTCAAATAACAGAAAAATAGAAGGCAGCATCTTAACTGTAAATTGTCATAGCAATCAAAGCTCTATTACTTAGGGTATTTTATATGAAATTGGGTTCCATATACAAGCCCAAGGTGCATCTTATTGTTTCTTTAGAACATATACCTGTTTTCATGAGCTAAGATGTATGGTTCTGTCATTCCAGTAGTTTGACGGAAGGAAGAGGACTTTAAAAAAATTGTCCAGGGAAGAGGGATTTTAAATGTTTACATCCTTCCTGCATTCAAAGCATAGAAGAGTGACAGAAATGTTGACTTTACTTGCAGCATCTATAAATATACTTTTATGTGTATATTTACACATACATGAATACACATATATATGTATATGTTCTCCCAAGTGACAGAGGACATGACAAGGAGGAATGACCTCAACCTCTGCCAGGGGAGACTTAGGTTGGACATCAGGAAGAAGTTTTTCATGGAAAGGGTCATTGGGCATTGGAACAGGCTGCCCAGAGTGGTGGTTGATTCGCGTTTCCTGGAGGTGTTTAAGGCACGGGTAGATGAGGTCTTGAGGGACTTGGTTTAGTGTTTGATAGGAATGGTTGGACTCGATGATCTGGTGGGTTTCTTCCAACCTAGTTATTCTATGATTCTATGTATATGTATATGTATATGTATATGTATATGTATATGTATATGTATATGTGTATGTATGTAAACCAATACATTCCTCTCCTTTTCCTCCCTCTCTAAAACAGGCCAACTTTGACCGTACTGACATCTAGCCAGACACTCATCCTTAGGGAATATACACCAGATCATTACTGTTCTTTCAGATCAGAAGTGAATTTTAATATTTATCCTCAAATACATCTTGATGACAGATGGTCTGTTCTTCCCATGAATAATAATTAGGAGATAGGTCCACCAAATGAACCTGGCAGTCCTCTTGCAAAAGCAAATCTCAAAGTCTTCAGGCAAATGCTCGAGTCTGCCACTATAAGGTCTCATCTGAAGGACTGATTCCTTCTTGGTTTAACATCAGCTGTCCTCTATTCAGTGATTCAGAAAAAAACTGGTCACATTCAGAACCAAGCCCAGAGACACAACTAGGCAGTTGCCCCATGTCCATATTCTCTGCTTTGACAGTACCAGATAGTGGCATCTTCTGCTGTCCCTTACAGGCTGCCAAATCCATTGTCAATGATCAGCAAAGAAGGGCATACTTAAAGCATTGAATTGCAAACGGCAAACAGCTAGATGGAATGGTCACTCCAAGGATTTATCCTTGAAGGTCTTCAAGTAAAGTGTCTAAGCAGAGACCTTCACTTTGTATTAAAGGAATAGCACAACATGTCCTTGGTCATTGAATGGAGATGCAGAAAAGTACAAAAAAGTTCTTCTCCTTCTCTTCCAAACATCATATTAAAATCCTGAAGCGTAATACGTAAAACTAAAAAACAGCAGGTAATACATATCCTTGGACTCAGAAATTGCTGCAGAACTTAAAGAAGGCATTTCTGTACCATAGCTACTAAACGAGGCACCTATTTCAGTTTGGAGAAGGCAGATCACTGATCAACCAGACTTGTATATCCAGACCTCTAAGGAAAAAACCCTTTAGACACAGAGTTCAGTCCTGAAGTAATCTTTAGCTCTAAGATTTAAGAATACTTTATGAAAGATGATGTGAATCACTGGAACAAATTTGCTAGAAGAAACCCAAAGGCCACTTCAAAGCATGGACTTTGGAAGAAGAGTGCAGTAGAGGAACACTTGGTATACATGGGAAGGTGCTGGCAGTTGTTGATGGCTCAAAGGTAGCAGGACACAAAGCAGTTTTGATTCAGGCACTGTCCTGTTGACTGTGATTCCATGGTTTCACGATCAGAGCTGGCTTGAGTTCAGATGGCTCAAAGCACAGGTGGGGATGAGGCAGGCACAGCTGCCCACACCCTTCCAGGCAGATGTGCCTTCAGACTTGATCAATCTTGTATCAAGCTGGAGTTAAGTATTTGTTCCTACACATGCTTCCCCTATTGCATCCTGCAGTAAGGCTCGTAGCTCACAGATTTCATGGCCTAATTAAAGCCCATTGTATTGGATGCATAAAGTACCAGAGCAGGAGGAAAGCTATGGTGTTGCAAAGCAACAGGGATCATACCCCCTTACCACAAAAAAACACCACAGTTTCCTCCTAAAACTTGATTCTGGACCTTTTTATCACCATATGGCCCAATGCAGCCTCTTTTATCTCACAGGATCTAGAGCACCAGATATTGGTTTGTGATGCTCAGTGCATCAGTGGGAATACACCTGTGCTGCCTTATCATTCCTTTACCACTTAACATCAACAATAAAAGTAAAACCCAGCAATTCTGTCATCATACAATTCTGCCCTAAGGCTGAAACATGACAGAATGAGCTGCTTCTGACAGACATCCCATAAAGTGCCACCTGCAGAAGATGATGCTTTGCAGTGTTTAGGACACCTGCTTAAGGCACCTGTGTAAACTAAACTGAGTTAGTTAGCCCTATGCACATACAAATGCATACTCAACAGTCTGTTTAAAAGAAGGCACATGGACAGCTAATGAACAGCTCTTCCATGGCACAGCATCAGTCTATTAGCTGTGTTTCATTTAAATATCTAATTTGAAGAGATAAAAAGACCAAACCTGTATCATTGGATTACTTCTAATCTGAAGGCAAATGGAGGGCCATTAGCTACAGATAGCCCGTATTATTCACTTGGATATAGGTCCTATCTTTGTGGATGGCTAATACAGTGGTTTTGCCTCCGTTAAATGAGATCTCTGTGGATTAAATAGAGCCAATACAGTAAGTAGAGTTTATACTGATAATCTGGATCAGAAATAGTCATCTATCATGTGATGAGCTACTCGTTAGAATTCCTCCCTAGACTGCAGTCTGTTCCATCTAGGTTCTACTGAGGACATTAAAGTTAGGTGCAATAAACTGACACCTGCATTGCACAACAGCTTGCTACCACCTGTACACATTCTCTTCTTTATCTGCATTGATATTTTATCCATTTATATTAACAGATGATTTCAGTTATAATAACAGATTTAATATGTCAGATTTTAGAAAAATTCCACTCTGTCTTGTAACTGAACCTGGGATCATTATTGATTTTTATCAGCCCTTGGGTTTTTTAGCCTTACCTTGTGTGTGAATTTATGAACAATGCAAATTGTTATCATGTGTAACAATATGATTGTGTCACTCTTCCATCACTGCATCTTAAAGTCCTGTTGAGTCCTGAACCCATTTTTTCAGTTTTTATTTCACTGACACCAGGAAATCCCTAAAGCTTTTAAACAACTGCCCCTCAGATCTCACTAATACCTTGGTGAAATTCCTCTGACTGCGAGTAGACCTCTGCTTGAAGAATTAATAGCTGAACCATTTGCTCTCCCCTTGATAGGGGAGAAAAAGAGTGCCGTTCAATGTATTTTTATATTTTCTTCCCCTGCTGTTCTGAGTGTAACAGTGTAGTATGTAGTTAAATAGGCCTTAGTGAAAAATTTCTTCAATGAAATTAGAAAAATGACACACAAAAAAAAAAAAAAAAAACCAAAATAACCACCTTGCATACAATGGTCCTTATTGCATTAGTAAGTTAATGAGACCAGATGGGAAAAATGTGATATTTCTGTTCCAGGCAGACTTCAAATTCACACCTATATGACTCAAAATTGTATTTTTAATTAATGTGTTTGCTTTCCAATAAACATTCAAAAAAAAAAAAAAAAACCTTACAGCCAAGGACTAAATATGCTGAGATCCAGGACTGGTCAGAGTCCTTTGTTCATTGAGTTTGCTAAGGTCTGGCTTCTCAGTTGGATTCCTCTGCTGTAAATCACAACCCGGTCAATAATGTCACACAGAAGCAGTGCAGTCAAGAAAAATATTGGAACCAACACCGGAGCTGTTTGAGTTCCATGTCCCAAACCTGCAGGCCCCATTTGTCCTAAATATCCTGAATCTCATTATTTTTAGCTAGCATTTTTATGATCATAGTGTGGTTAAGTCAAATGTGCACACCTTTTTGACTACCAAATAATCCTAGATTTTTTACAGAAGACTGTAAAGTAGCCTTGGTATAGCAGATTAAGAATCAGCTTCCAGTCAAGTAACAGAAGAGATATAATAAATAGATGCCAAGATACCATGTTTTTACTGTATTGTAAGGATATATCTCAGCATTAATTTGACCCTTTTCTGCTTTTTTTCCCTTTAATATTATTTCTTTGGCAATAAAGTGATTGTCATTAAGGTAACTAGAAATCCAAAGCTATCTCCCTCTGGCTCAATAATATCTTCTGCAGTCAGGATCTACCTTTATCATCGGTCTGTCTGACAAATGTCTCTGAGGGCAAGTACCCCAGTGCTTAGATGGTCAACAGCAACCAGCAGAGTGAAAGCACAGGTTAACAATTCCCATAATTCACACTCTATGAATATCCAGAATACAGCATCATTTTCACATCACAGCTTACGCTTTTCACTATCCCTGAAAATTCAAGGGCACCTTTCTTCCGAAAGATAAAAAATATCTGTGCAGTCAAGAGCAGACATTCAGTTCAGTAGCCAAGAAGTACAAAGCCATACTGGGCTTGGGGGCCACTGGGACCATCAATCTTCCCAAAGGCACTTAATATTCCACCCCCTAGGACTCTTCTCTGGCTGGTTTTCCACTTCAGGATCTGGCACTTCTAAAGGAATGTCTTTGCTGCCCAATGTATTGATTATGCATTAAACTATCGCAAATGATAGCTACTCTGTAACATTATAAAAATGCATATGCATTTCTATACTGGCATTCAAGAGACCTTATCTGATGCAGGTATTTAAAAAAAAAGAAGGAAATAAGCCTTAGCATCTTCATTCAAAAATAAAACAATAGACAAGAAGTGGATCCAGACAGGAAAGCACAAAAAGACCTTGAGCTTCTCTTTCTTTTCATTCAGGTTCATTTCAGTTTGAGGACTGGTATTGAACAATGAAATAGTTAAATATACTGGATTAAACATTTATCTTAGAGCATTTGCCTTTTCACACATAAATTAAATTTTCTTGTTTAATCTCTGCTTTTCTTCTAATTATCTCTCTCCACACACACTAATAGCTCACAGCTAGCATCTCTCTTCAAGCAAGATGATTAGGAAGTGTCTGCTGTTGTTGGGATTTCTTTTTTTCTTTAATTTTTCCCTCTTGGAGATGATGATAGCATTCACTCTCCCTGAAAAAGTGGCTATGGACATACATATGGCAATAAATATACATATGGCAAGAACAGACCAACAATTTAGGCAATTTCTCCCAGAACAGGGCACCACTTACTTTTTTTTTTTAAATCACTGTTTTACTGATTCTTTAAAATAAAAACTCCCGTAGTTCTTCCACCTCAACATATACGATTGCTCTTTCTATTTCAGCATTGGTATAATGTGTGTGTTGGGGGGTAATGTTTTAGAACTGAGTATCCATTTAGTCTTTATTAGAAAGAAGCACACATAGTTTTCTGTGCATTTTAAATGTGTTATTATGAAAATGGGTAAAAAAAGAGAAAACTCAAGCCAAAAGATATGAGTAGCATCTTTCTAGAAGCAACACAGCCAACAGTAATGAACCACAAGCCTGGATCTTAAAACATCTTAGTTTCAGTTGCATAAAAGGTAAACACAATTCTCTACTTCCTTAATGAAAGACAGATTCTAGCCAGCCCTAGACTGGACTTGTAAAGTCTTCCCTGAGCACTTCCTTTTATATCAAGAAACACATGTATAGATGTAAATATATATATATATATTATAGAAATATGTCAAAACAATAATACAAAGCATTTGTATCACTGCCTTCTACCAGGATTAGAATTAAATGTATCCACATGAATATTCCTGTATGTGGACTAATCTCTCCTTTACTGTTAGAGGGAAGTTTTAGATGGTCATGTTCCTTAGGAAAGGAACAGCCTTAAAATCCTCAAGTAGACAGAGATACAGATAGATAGACAGATAGCTACATCCATATACGCATACTAACAAAGAAAAAAATCCCATGCTTTTCTGCAAGGATGTGTATCTCTAAAGAATGTTAGTAAGGGCATTGTCCAAATACCACTTAAATACCAACAGGATTGGGGCATCAACCCCCTCTCTAGGAAATCTGGTCTATAGTATAATAGGAAAATTATTTTAAAGTATAATAATATAATTTAACCTTTGGTCAACCCTGAACTCGTCAGGCAGTTGGATTAGATGATTGGTTTTGGTCCTTTCCAACTGAAATAAACTATTCTGCTCTGCTCTGCTCTGCTCTACTCTGCTCCATTCCGTTCCATTCCATTCCACTCTGCTCCACTGCATCAAGTTCCTGATTTTGCCCTCAGTCTGAATACACAGTATAAACACTGAGACACACTGAAAAAAAAAATCAAATGGTATGTAAATTACCATGTTAATATCACTGTGAAGTTTGATCTTGATATATTTTTTCACCATTTCCAAAATATGGCTTTCAATTGACTTTTTTAATATATATCACATCACAAACAAGTACTTCTTACTTGCACTTGTGTTCTGCTATTTCAGCTCATTAGTGCATTTGGCTATCATGTAGCTCCAAGCCTTGCCAAATTAATTGATGAAGAACCATTATGAGACAAATATATCATCCGCATTTCAACCGCTCGAATGGAAGGTTACTGAAGTAATAATCGGCAACATCAAAACCATTAATAAAATATAGGCTGGGAATGGCTAATTACAAAATTCTGTACCTATTTCCCAAAAATAAATTTGCTTTTGAAAGTAGTTCTAATACGCATGATGACATAGATGAATGATGCTGATTAAAAAGGAGTGAAGAAAAGATTATCACTTTAGCATAGAAACCACTGGCATCGTTATCAGCCTCATCTAAATAAAAAGTGTTAATTTTTTCAGTGACTTCATAGCTTTGCTGTGAAATTGCAGGTGTTACTGTATACTGGTAGCTGAGCACAAGGTAAGGCAAAAATGGAGATAAAGTAGGTTAGACCAAGAACAAAAATCCACATAACATGAGAAGAGATGATAGTTCTGTCTCTTTAGAACAGGCTTTTCATGGACATCCTTGAATGTGAATGAAACATTTGTATTGCTTCTGCCGGTGAAGAGATGTCCCTTCCAACATGAACAGACACATTCACTTTTAAGCAGCCAGTATCTAGTTAATGAGTAAAAATGTAAATTGTCAAGAGTGCTTAATGTTGTTATCACAACCCAAAGACATGAATAATCTTACTAGAGAGGGAATGAATAGGACACAGGGCTCAGAAGTATTCATTCTCTGCCACACATTTGCAGAAACCCCGTAGGTGTATCTCTTTCCTTCTCTATACTTTTCTTTCCCACTCCCTCAGTCTTCTTGTCAATTTAAAATTTAAACTCTTAGTAGCAGGACTGGGTCTCACTATGTGATTTGTACAGTCCCTCGCACAATGAGGCACCAATGTAATGCAAATTGCAGTATTAAATATTCATACAAAAGCTTCATAGTGTGACTGCATGAAATCAGAATAATCAGGGAACAAGCATAAGCAGAGCACCTAGGTAAGATGAAGCACGGAGATTTGCTATTACAATCGCAGTCTCATTAGAGGGAAGTGTGCTGACATAAGCTGTGTTTTCATTGTCGTAAGCCCAATTTCATAACAATGTATTAGAGTTATGAGTTCTAGCAAGCCATAATGTTTTCACTTTTGGCTGTGCAATCACACATTGTTAGCTTAAGACATTTAAACTTTATAAATGACTCTGTAATACGTGGTCTTTTCAGCTATAAAATTGTTCCTTAAAAAAATATCTGAGGCATTGATCACTAGAGTCAATGTCACCTAGCAGCAAATAAATTTTGACAATAAGCTACAAGTTAACTACATAACTGCAAGCAATTTCTTCAACTACAAATTAGTCATATATTTTCTTTCCATCTAGTAAAAACATCACTAAAATGCTATGCAGTGTTCCTGTTCCTATCTGATGCTTTGCTTCAGAAATGGGAAAGGATGTGTCATGTAATTATTTATTTGCTACAGTTTGCAGGACTTTGCACTAAGTATTTTAGCTGGAATGCCTGGATTGTTACAGCCTGTTTAGGAAAACTTGCCTCACTCTATAATCCAGATAAGGAGATGAAAAACCTACAAGTGAATGTCTTGATAACATGAAAATACACTAGTTAAAATCAAATCCACAGTGAGTAAAAAGGGGTTTTTTCTCTTTATTGAATGATTAAGCCTGTCTTGATATATTATATGTCTGTTTAGTCTGTAAGATTTTCAAGACAGTTTTTCTCTCCTGTTCATCATGAAGTGTGCTTTTTTTGTACATTATAACTGTGGAAGTTCATTCTTACTCTATACCTCCTTACCAAAATTGTTCCTCTTTAAATGAAGAAAACAAAGCTAATGTCCATCATAATGAATTTATATGCAATATATATTGTATAAATATATTTGTATCACAGTGGTCATGAATCACAATTACAGGGATTTGATTTAGAATTAATATTTTGCACTTTAAAGGTTTAGACCACAGGACTTCAGTGTGTTCTAATAGCAGGCTTTGGACAATATTTTCAGGAATGAACAATAATGCTTACACTTGAAAGACAAGTGGGCAATAGACTTACTTAACCCAAAATCCAGCATTTACAACTTTTTCTGTTACGATGATGTCTATACTTTGATCAAAGTTTCATGACACTGAAAGCTTCACCAGCTCCAGATTGTGACTGTTTCACACCAAAACCCAAATTCCATTCCAAATCTACTTTTTCTCCATCTCTGTGAGAATGACCCCTGCCGATTACCAGAGGGTAGAGCTAGCCCTAAAAAGAAGGAAGGGCTGAGCAGGTCAAGGGCGCTCTTGTGGGGGACCTTCATAGGTGAAATATCACAGAAGTCAGACAGGAGAGAAAGTAGAATCTGGACACGGGAGGTAACAGGTTCCAACTTTGCTGTCGGGCTGCATATTGACAAGATACTGAAAGACATATCTCATTTCCCTGCTATCAATCTGGATGTATGGTGCAGCCAGGAAAACACTGATCTGGATCCAGGTAAGTCAGAAAGTCTTGACACAACCAGAGATATGAGTTGGCTGATGCCTTGATCACAAGGGCTTGGGCCACATACTGGCAACATACAGAGCTAGAATATTTCTGCATTGATATCTTTAGGGCTCTGAACTGATTGAAAAGCAAATACACAAGATTTTAGGATTTTTTAGATACTGCCAGCAACTGTTGTTGCTACTGCTGGCTTCTGGTTCAATAGCAACGTGGGCATATTCCTTCAATAGGAGAGGTTGTGATTTTTCCCAGAGAACTTCATGTTCTCTGTGAGTTTATTCATGAACAGTGGAAACATCATTAACATTCACTCTGAGCAAAAGAACAGCTTTTACATTCATTGGATGTCTCACTCGATCCCATATGTTGCTCATCACATTGAACACTCATTCCCCTGGACCATTTGCTCCCAGTAAACAGAGAGTACATTCTGGGAAGTACAACAGTGTATCTTGAGAATCAAACAGTTTCTAGTTGCAAGAGAAACAAAACACAAATGTTTTGAGTGATGAAATGGAGAAAGGACATTTTTAACTTGCTTCGGAGGAGTCCCTGTAAAACTGACACTGACCTATTAGGACTTACAGTAGCATTTAATTAATCACGTGGGGGAAAGTTCTTGTGGTGTAACTCAGCCTTGTAAATTCTAGTGTTTGTTTTTTAACAGACACTGTGTAACTTTCCCATCTGATTCAAGTATGAATTTCCCAGCTGAAATACTGAAGGGAAGAAAACCCCAACACCCTAAGGTTTTTTAAGCTTTTTTTTCCCATACGAACTTGCAATTCAGAGTTATATTTGAGAACTACTACTGCATTTATGGGTTTGATACTGCTTGTACTAAATGTATTTCTTTCCATTGAATTTGTACAGTAAGAGTCCAATAAATACATACAAAGAACACTTAGACATTACTGTGAGCATCATATTTATTAATATTTATTACACCAATCCATTTCATTACTTTTCAACAGATTCTTACATTGATCTGGCAGTCAAAATAAAAAAAATAGAAAATTTAAGGGAAGATCTTTCCTTCAGGATTGGAACCATAAAAATTACTTTCTTTCTTCCCTCTATTCACAAGTGTTACCTTTTTCGTATTTATGACATTCAACCAAAACCAAATCTCTGGTTTCCCAAGTTTTCCCTCCGTGTTCTAACAGAGCATATATATTTTTATCTCATTTCCCTTTGCTCTGGAAAGTCTGGTAGTTAACAAATTTTTAAAAATAACCAGCTTTATAGCAATCTTAAATGAACCATGTTTGCAGACAGACAGTGGAACTGAGGAGCAATCTTCAAGTTTTTCAGATACATCACAGTTACTGACTACAATATTACTCAGTGCCTATTTTGATTCAACTTACCCACAATCATATGAGAAAAAAAAAGCCAAAAATAGGCACATAAAAGAAAACATCCTACAAATAGCCCTCACAATGGGCCAAATCTCTGGGGGAAAAAAAATCATTTTCTAGCGGTCCTGATTGATGCACCAACATGGGTTTTCACATCTTCTCTGAATTGATTGTGAAAGCTTTCCAGACCTGGTTTAATCACTGCATGAAGGTCATGAAATCTTAAAAGCCAGACAGAAATAAGAAAGGTGTCTAAGTTGTCTAGATGAAATCAACTGTAATATTTCTGCGTGATTATCTAAAGTGAGTGTTGTTCTTGAGCACTCCTTCCACAAATTAATAACACATCTGCCATGGTTTATCACTTTTAATTGGGAAGGAGGATTTACTTTTTTAAAAAAAAAACAACTTTAACCATGCTGTCCTATCTATTATTTTGAGGTAAACCAGCTGCAAGTGGAAGGGGTCTGATAAAAACATAAAGAAGCATGCAACCTGATAAGAACCTTCAAAATCTGTGGACAGGAGCCAAACTGAAGCTGTGGAGTACAGCTATTGATTAATTCCAGTAAAAAAATCATAGAATCATAGAATCTCCAAGTTGGAAGAGACCCGTCAGATCATCGAGTCGAACCATTCCTATCAAACACTAAACCAAGTCCCTCAAGACCTCATCCACCCGTGCCTTAAACACCTCCAGGGAAGGGGAATCAACCACCTCCCTGGGCAGCCTGTTCCAATGCCCAATAACCCTTTCTGTGAAAAACTTCCTCCTAATCTCTAGCCTAAATCTACCCTGGCGGAGCTTGAGGCCATTCCCTCTTGTCCTGTCCCCTGTCCTTTGGGAGAAGAGACCAGCTCCCTCCTCTCTACAACCTACGATTCTATGATTCTCTACAATCTCCTTTCAGGTAGTTGTAGAGAGCAATGAGGTCTCCTCTCAGCCTCCTCTTCTCCAGGCTAAACAACCCCAGCTCTCTCAGCCATTCTTCATAAGGCCTGTACTCCAGCCCCTTCACCAGCTTCATGGCTCTTCTCTGGACTCGCCCCAGAGCCTCAACGTCCTTCTGGTGCTGAGGGACCCATAACTGAACACAGGATTCAAGGAGCGGTCTCACCAGTGCCAAATAGAGAGAGAAAATAACCTCCCTGGACCTGCTGGTCACACTGTTTCTGATACAAGCCAGGATACCATTGGCCTTCTTGGCCACCTGGGCACACTGCTGGCTCATGTTCAGTTGGCTGTCAACCAACACCCCCAGGTCCTTCTCCTCCAGGCAGCTTTCTAGACAGTCTTCTCCTAATCTGTAGCTCTGCATAGGATTGTTGTGTCCCAAGTGCAGGACCCGGCATTTGGCCGTGTTAAACCTCATGCCACTGGACTCAGCCTGTTTAAGTCCCTTTGCAGAGCCTCCCTACCTTCCAGCAGATTGACACTTCCACTCAGCTTAGTGTCATCTGCAAACTTGCTAAGGGTACCCTCAATGCCTTCATCCAGGTTGTTGATAAAGACATTGAACAGGGTTGGATGTAGCACTGAGCCCTGGGGAATCCCACTTGTCACTGGACTCCAGTTGGATTTAGCACCTTTTACCACCACTCTCTGGGCCCGGCCATTCAACCAGTTTTCCACCCAGGAGAGTGTGTGCCTGTCCAGGTCAGAGGCTGACAGTTTCTGTAGCAGAATGCTGTAAGAAACTGTGTCAAAGTCTTTGCTGAAGTCCAGAAAGACCACATCCACAACCTTTCCCTCGTCCAGCAGCAGAGTCGCTTTGTCATAGAAGGCGATCAGGTTAGTTTGGCAGGATCTGACTTTTGTGAACCCATGTTGGTTGCACCTGATCACCCAGTTCTCTTGTAAGTGCTTCATAATAGCACTCAAGATCACCTGTTCCATGACTTTCCCTGGCACTGAGGTCAGACTGACTGACCTGTAGTTCCCCGGATCCTCCCTGTGACCCTTCTTGTAGATGGGCACTACATGAGCCAGCCTCCAGTCCAGTGGAACCTCCCCAGTCTTCCAGGACTGTTGGAAGATGATTGGAAAGGGGTTTGGCCAGTACATCCGCCTGGTCCTTCAGTACCCTTGGGTGAATCCCATTTGGCCCCATAGACTTGTGGGTGTCCAGTTGGGCAAGCAAGGCTCTGACCACCTCCTCTTGGAAAGAAAGAAACTGAGATACTCAGTGGCATTCCTCATTTTCCACTTATTAATGTGTTGTTCTTATGGGCTAGGAAAAAATCATATGTGGATGGAGCCAGCCATCACCTTAACTTTTGCTTTCCATTGCAGAAGGCTTAGTACCCAAACCAGTGTGGTTCCTGGGTACCAGCAGCTCACGTCTCAAAAGCTGGTTCACCAACAGGAAATGTCCTACTGGCTTCCAATTGTGTGCTTGATCGCAACATCCCATTTAAAACTTCCTTCCTTTTCCCAGAACAGAGCAAGGCTGCACTGTGCAAAGCTTGCGATAAATATTCTTTCTTTTTTTCTTTTTTTTTTTTTTTTGATAACTGACAGCTGGTGATGCTTACTGCCAATAAACAGAAGCTCACGCAAAGAGAGAACACTGGCTCACCAGTCAGCTCTTTCTTAAGCACAAAAATCAGTCTCCTTAATAAAAGTATGTGTCACTTGCACCTTTTTGCTTTCAGTTGCAACTCGAAAAATAATAATTTCTCTCTTTCCATAGATCCTGAAGGCCTCAACCAGCTCCAAGGCCAATTTAGAATGAGCCTACGCTAACTAGATATTTATTATTATTTAGTCTCTGAGTTATCAATCTAAAGGGAGAAACAAAAGCATGAGGGAGATGGGAGCACTGGGTGGAGACATCATTTGCAGAGTGAAGAAGAGAGCTTGATCTTCCCAGTCTGAGTTTGATGTCCTATTCTGTTTATCATGCACTTTGGAACCCCAAAACCCACCAGCTGTTCAAGAAAAGGGTTGTAAGCACCAGGCACAGGAGCGTGAGCATGCAGCTGAACAAAGCAAAGAGAAAATGCAAGGTCCCTTGTGCAGTAGCCTCTCTCCCCACACTGGCAACAAGAGATGTGGGTGGGAAGGAGGTCAGGCAGAGGATCTGAGTGCATGTACATGGTAAGCAGCTGATATCCCTCAGACAAGCACCCGGAGGAGATTGATTTGTTGAATTGTCCTTCAGATTTACTGCCTGCTTTCCTGTCCCTCAAGCTCCCTGGTAGATTTGGGTTTGAGCTATTGCTGCCAGCCTTTTGGATGACGTTCCTGCCTGTTTTATAACTCTATTTAGTACCAGCTTACTTGATACATCTTCTATATCTATAATGATCAAATAAAATGCTACAAATCTACCCAACAGATGACAAATCCACTTCTCAGGCATTCCTCCCAATGTAAAGAAACTGTTTTTAATTGTAACTATTAGCATAGATGGCCTTCCTAACAGCAGATCATCTGCCGTTATACACAGAAACATTTGATTTGTTTACTTTTACAGAGAAGAAATACAAAGCTGATAGAAATAATACAACTGAAATGTTCACATACTCTTGGTAGTTACAGGCAGCCTTCACCAGTGCTCCAGTAGGACAAATGCCATCAGCAGCAGCCACAATAGGACCAGGTTCAACCTTTCAGCTACTTCTTTGCTCCATGACCTGGAGACTATTAGATGAGCTGCAGCCACTTTGTTTCCTCCATCCCTTATCAGGTCCTTCTATGGTTATAGCAGTAATATTAGTGTTTTTATTCCTCAGTATTTCTCCTGTCTCAGACTAGCATGCCAACAAGGTCATCATCTTCAAATCACATGCCTGAAAGTCAAATAAAGGAGTGTTATAAAACTAATTTTTTTATATATTTCTTTATATCTTAAAGCTAATTGTCAAATCCCACAAATCCTCACCTCTTTCTTAACAGCAAGTTTAACATGAAACCTATGATTGTTCCAAGCCTGCAAGGTCCCATCAGCTCCACTTTTCCTTTCCAGTGTGGTGGCAAGCCTAGCAGCAATGCCTTTGGCTGCACTGCTGAGGACCCTGGACACTATGTCCACTGCCTGCAACAACGCAGGCTCAGCCATTTTGTGGAGCAGCACAAGAAAAGTAGCTGGAGTGCAAATCTCCACAACTGCTCACATTTTTCATGTCATAAAATGACAGGTAAACACCAGAACAGAGATGTGAAGGCAGAGAGAATCTGACATCTTCCAATACCAAAACTAGGAAAATAAGACTGCACAAGTAACTACCTAGACTTAACAGCTTTACATCATGTTCTCCTTTAAATGAACATGTTTGTGCAGAAGCTCCTATCTATACATGCCTGAGGACCTACTCTGAAACTCAGTCCGTAAAAAGCATCACTTTTTCTCCTAACAGGCCAGCCAACTTACCAGTGATTTCTAAGGAGGACTTTTGAGCCCTCTGTATATTAACCATTTTTTTCTCTCACACTTACTGGCTGTCAGTAGATCGTATGTTTCTTTCAAGGATAGATCATGTCATGTCTTAGAATTCATTGTTTTGGAACTACTTATCAAACTCATGTTTGAATTTTCAAGTAAAATTCTGTTTAATCTTTCATCTGACAGTCTGTGGCAAGCAGTTCATATCTGTGGTGAGCTGTGATGTTAAATGAATTGTGATGGAACCGGGAGACCTTATCTACCTGGCACAAGGCCAACAGTACCCAGATTTCTTGCCATTGTGTACACCTTCCCCTGGTTTCCTGCCATGAAGAGTCATCTGATTGCATGCATGTAGACTTAGTGACTGATATGCTTATGCACCGTAACTCATTTTCTTCCCCAAAAGCTTTGGATAGACAAGTATCAAATAACCGACTTTCCCATTTGTGGGATTCTTTCGTAAGGAAGTCAGTAGCAGAACATTGGCCAGTTGAACCATTTTGATGGGTCAAAGATCAATCACAGTTTATAGATTAGGTACTTCATACATGTTATAGTGTTTAATTTTATGATCAAGTGCTACACCTACATGCACAATGACAGAAGTACGTAGATGTAAGACTTCATAGTTTATAATAAAACAAGATCATTCAGCAAGATAAGCAGTAAGGTCAATATAACAGTTCGCTGCATTCTCACAGCCAGTTCCCAGAGAGCAGAAATCTCAACTATTTTATTGCTAGCACTGTAGAGTACAGGTGGTTACACTCTTCTTTCCTTCCAGTTGATACTGTGGAGCATCAACAGGCAGACTTATTTCCTCTGCTTCTTCCCAAGGAAAACACACCACTGTCCTGACAGTTAATAAAGTGTACACCTACAGAAAAGTGCAGCAACCAGTGTAAAGTATGACCATCTTGCTTACAACACAGTTCTCTAAGCCACAAGAATAAGCTGTGTGAGATGAGTGTAACTTGTTGCCCCTAATGTTCTGTTTTATGATCAAAATCCAGATTATTATCTATCAGCATATTTTCAAAGATTCCATTCCTTTGTATTTCTCCACTTCAGTTGTCTTCATGAAATGGTAGAGTCTCCAAACCTGATTATTCAGTGTTGAAGGCAATAGAGACGCATTGCCAAGATATACAGAAATTAGTTTATGCCTGATCCAGCCTGCTTCCCTGACATATAAGTAGATATTGTCTATAAAGAACTGTATTGAACAACAAACTCAGTTGAAGGATTCTGAAATGCTATGTCGTATAATTCTACTTATATTTAGTTTCAGTAACCACGATGAATTGTATAACTATATAGTAATTGATACTCCAAACCAAACAGGCAGTCAACATTTGGAAGAGATGTTTCATGGTTCTTTTAACCATGAAAAGAAGAGTTCAGTGTCTGAAACGAAACAACTGGTTTTTAATTGTTAACGTAAAAGGCAGCTAGTACCAAAATATTGTTTCAGTGATCAACTTTTCTGTTATCCATTAGCTTCTCCATTAATATAAATGGAGGTTTATTCCCCTATAACTTTTTCTCTCTCCTTGCTTTTAGAGAGACTTACTGTAGGAACACTTAATACTAGAAAATAACTGCATTCTGAGGCTAGAGTCTGTCATTTTATTGACACTGAATAGTATTCTCTTCTCCAAGCATTCTTACTGTAACTGTTGAGATCACTCCTGAAGTAAAGAGATAGTGATAAAAGAGTATCAAACTTTGGCTCGTTAAATTGGAAAGAAAACATGAATATAATTTTTATTACTTCCTGTTGTTTGAGTTTTATTATTATACTCAATATAACATTTGCAGATGGTACTTAGGTTTTAAGACATCTGTGGAGACCATCAAAATGACGAATGACAAGAAAAGGTAAGAAAGGGAGTTATTAAAGTATGAGAATATTGAAATTCCTATTGATATCGATTAACAGGCTAATCAGAACAGAGAATACATGGATCATTACATATTTCAATTCAAATTCCAAGGCTGACATACTTATATATTTTTAATAGACTCACAGCAATAATATATCTTTAATCAAAGAAGCTCAATAGCCTATTATAGAGCAATAATATTTGGCTTTAAATCTCACTTCCAAATAAATTAACGAAATACAGACACATTAAAATAAATTTAGGGAGCCATTCTTTACAGACTTTTTTATTTGATAGTTCTGCAACAAAAAACCTTTGGAAATGAACAGATAATGCTTCACAAAGAAAGAGCTATATACTAACATTCACTGTAATAAATCTGGGATACTGATATAGAATATTGGAGATTAGATTTCACTCTAAAACAATGCCAATTGGCATTTTTTGTATTAGATCAGATAGTATTTACAGTGCATTCTTGCCCTCTTGGAAAACTGTGGTCATTATTTCTTTATAAACAGACTGCCATAACATTATTGAAAAATCTGACAATCATACTTTCTACGTAATTACTTTTGGTCACAGAGACTAAGGATAAAACTTCCGAAAGTACCTACAGTATGTAGTACTGTAAGTCCCTGTGTCTTAATGTCAAGTTTTGTCCTGACAATACGTGTTTTTGTTGCCTTTTTAGGAATGCAGGATCAGAATCGTCAAATTCATCATATCAAAATCTACCAGGAGATATATCATTTAGCTACACCAGAGTCTTCTACTGTGCCCCAAAATGTTCCTTTTCAAGCAAAAGAAACCTTTCATCTTTATGGAAAATATTCTGAACCTCTGGGATCATTTTGCATGAGAGCTACGCAAAGAAACCTCCTACTGTTACCATGACCTCAGCTTGCCCCTCTGTAGATACCTACCAGATATCTCCTGCCAATTTATCAGACATCCAGGACAGATTCTGTTTTTTTTACAGACCCCAAACCCACCTGATGTTTCTCTTTTCCAGAACACTATGTCTGATAAAATCAAGATAACATGGAATCCCAGCACAGTTCATCAAAACAGAGAAAGAAAAAAAAATATGGCATATAGGTAGCAAGGTTTTCCATGCTTTGTGGGCAAACCTAATGTTCTTGGATCTATCCAAGCCCAGAGTGAAAACAGAAAGCTATGTGGCTTCTCTACACTCAACTGACTTCTTGCAGAGCAGAAATGAACTCTTCAGCCAGCTAAAATGAGAATTTAATCAAGTATAATCTATAAGCATCATTTACCGTAATGCCCTGGCGCCCAGCTACCTTTCTTACTACTACCTCCAGAAGAGTTGTTTTTCATAAGAAGAAAAAAAGAAACAAAAGAAAATTGTGCTTTGATTTCTAACAATGTGGAATAAAATAAAACTTTATTTAGTCAGTTTCCAGAACCTTCTTTGTTTTTAATAAAAACAGCACTAAGACTCTCCATGCCTTCTGAGGAAAAACAGAAAGAATAATTACAATTTACAAAAAAAAAGCCCTCAATATCATCTAAATTTAGTGCATCACACTGTTATCTCACTCACATACTTTATTTCTCACCTGCTAAATTATACTTGCTGGGAACATAGCCAAGAAACTACTGCTGGCATTGTCACTCTTTGTAAGGAACAACATTAAAGATATTACTTGGAGAACACGGGTGGGTTGTGGTTTTTTCCTTAAACTTGGAATGGAAAAATATCTTAGAAGCTATTAAAGAGAAGACAAATTAACTGGAAACTTAATCCACTGCTTTGTTCTTTGGAAATGACTAAATCTAATAACTGTGAAGAATTATTATGGATGTTCAATATCTTGCTCAAGAAAATATCTATGAAATAGATTGTATTGCCCCAGAACTCCCAACCACAAAGTAAGTGTTACAAACTTATCTGAAGGAAATGTGGGAGGTAAGGAGGGAAATAATAAACATTTTCTAATACAGAAGTCATTCAATTAACATAGTGCAAAGAACAAAGTTAATTTAAACTTTCTAAATATTGTATGTCTGGAAAAGGAACAAAAAGGGCTTGATTTCTGCTCCTGCAATGACATAGAAGTCTACTAGGGTGAGGAAATAGATTGTTTGCTCTACCTAGGCTAGAGGAGCTCTCAGGGAAAGAAAGCAGAGGGAGAGTGGCCTTTCACAACCCACCATGGCTACACTGCAGCATCACAGATGATCTTACCAGGATGAAGCAAACAACAAATATTGCAAAAAAAAATTCATCTCCCTCTGAGCTCCACCTTTTGCACAATTCAAAGCAGAACAGACATGAACATAAAGTTAATTTTGTTCCTCTTCTGACAAGAATCCTGTTTGTAACATTATGTAGCAAAAGGTTTACAATAGATTTTCAGTGTAGAGTGTGATTGTGCCATGCTTGGATTACACGTTTCCTGCAGGATTGAGGCTGATTAGACCTTCAACTCTCGAAATACGTTGAGCACCTCACTTTCAGAACCAGAAGACCCTGAAATCCAAAGGATGTGCCAAATCCCAAGCCCTGTTCCCAGACTCCTCCACTACATATAACTTTACGCATGCATTGAATGCATATGTGCATTTTCATTGTGCATTCAAAGATAATATTTATGCATATCCTGTGTCTCTAAACATTCAGTTTGAAAACCCAGCTAATCTCACTGGTAAGAATGTATAAATACATCAAATGTCATTTTTTCTGAGAAACAGTACAGAACCTGGTGTAAAAGTGCTGGGTATGAAATTAGATTAAAAAAAATTATCAAGACCATTATTTTAAATACATCCACTCCCCTGTTACTTATTATGATGTAATATTAACTTCCAGCTGTCAGGATTATATTGGGGTTGTCTTTCAGATTTCACAAGCTGCTTATGTATCTTTTTCAGATGTGCAAAGATGGAAAAGTCTATAATTTTTTTAATGTCTGGCACATTTCTTACTGTTGTAAATAGAGTAGTTTTTGCATATAGTCCCATTATGAATGACATTGATTCATTTTTAAATGCAGTCCTCAACAACCACTTGCAAATGGCTCTTCTTTAAGTCAGTTAGACACTCAGATGCTCTGTAAAGATTGTTTGTCAAAGATAAGTACTCCAGAAGGTTGTAAACAAGCTTCAGATATAACATAAATGCATCGCTGTTACAAATACCTTGCCTTTGGTGAATTCTTGGCTCCATTAAAGTTGCTGGGAAATTTGCCATCGATCTGTCTGCGGCCAGCATTTCATCTATGTATTCTGTTTTAATGCAGGACCATTGGGATCTTCAGCACATTCCCTGGTGAAAAAAAGATCTAATGCTCAAGACCCAGATCTCTACTTTTAAAACCTTATGCAAGCAACAGGACTGCATCTTCATTATCATTCTGGAATGGCTATGGAGGCTTAGCTTCAGCTTCCATATCAGAATGTCCCCTTCATTCAGCAGCCCCAGACAGGGACTAAGCTTTCTCCAATTTCACAGTGTCACAGAATGATGGAGGTTGGAAGGCATCTTTGGAGATCATCTAGTCCAGCCCCCTGCTCAAAGTAGAATCAGTGAATGCATACTGCTCAGGGTTGTGTACAGTTGGTTTTATTTAAGATCTCAAATGTTGGAGATAACATCTTTGGGCAACTTGTGCCTGTGTTTGACACCCTCACAGTCAAAAATGTTTTTTCCTCATGTTTAAACAGAATTTTCTGCACTTCAGTTGGTGCTCATTGCCTCTTGTCCTCTCACTGTGTAATACTGAGAAAAGTCCAGCTCCATCATTTAATCTCCACCATCAAATGCTTACAGGCTTTGATAAAATTCCCTCGAACTTCTCTTCTTCAGGCTGAACAGTCTCAACTCTCTCAGCCACTCCTTATGTGGTATTGATTTAGAAGAGGAGTTAAGCATGTGCTTATCAGAGCTTCATGTTGAAAGGTCATCATACTTCATAGGGGCATGCAAAGATGTTCAAATGCCATCCTGATCGAGAAAAAAGTTCCAATATTTCAAAATTGTCTGCAAAACAGAAATCTATGGACTCCCTATCTAATCGCTGCAGCTACTCAACAGCAAAGCAAGGAAGTCCTAAAATCCCCAGCCTCATAGCTTGTGGAGCCCATCTGGAGGGCTGCCTGTTGGTTAAGACTTGAGACATCCCTTATTTAGAGTTCCATACTAGTCCAACTTCCATTTCACGCATTTGAGACAATACATTTCCACTTTATGACATATTTCAAAAACAATAATTTACTTAAAAATCACAAAAGAAAGAGATTTTCCTTAAAGACAGTTATTTAAATTAAAGCATTTCCTGCAGGACATAACTTTAAATTAGAAAATAAAATCACATATAGGCATGCAGTTTAACTAGGAAGACTACTGTACAAATACTTGTTAACGTCAAAACAAGTCAGACTCGAAACTGCTGGTAATAATAAAATTAAAATTAGATGCACAGATGAGGCATTGAGTTAAAACTTGGACTGCTCTTCACTAATTCTGATGGGCAAAATTAATCCCATTACAGAAGATCAATAAATGATTCATATTTCACCATGCACCAGCTGAGGTCTGATATGACATAGCGGGCAGGGTTCTCATATTAAAATTCAGAAATGCAAGCACTTGAATCAGTATTACTAAGATGTTAAAACCCTGTGCTGGTGCTTCATATTTCTACATGGGAAAATTATATTCTCACTCTCATAAATTATTCTGTGACCTATATATGACAAGTTTTAAGAATCCCAAACAGCTACCATAAATGGAAAGTAAAAAGGGAATAGGTCTTATGCTGAACTCCCATAGAGGGATAGATTTCCTTCACTTAGAACAATTTAATTTACACTTACTTCAGCCAGGAACTCGTCGTGTCATATTAACAAGCTGAAAATGAATTGTATGGATGTTTCCAGCAAAAAGATACTATATCACATCAAAAGGAATTAAGTTTCACCGAATAGAATTGAATTAAAAAAGCAAACTGCATCAGCAAATAGTGCAGTGGTATTCATCCAGCTCACCCGTTGGTGGTTCCTGGACCAAGATATTTGGAGGATGAGGGTGTAAGTGAAGAGTATCAGAGTACATGGTTGTCAGGCATGTACTCAAAACTCAAGTCTCCCTTCTAAAAGGTCCGTTAATAAATTCGACTTCTAGTGATGTAACCTATACTCCTTATACAGTCCCTGCAGGCATCTACAAATAGTGGCCATAAATTCAAGTCCCTCTATTCAAACACATACCTTAAATTGACACTTTGTGCTTGGGTTTCCCCATGGCAAGTAGAACAGCTGGGGCAGGCAGGACAGGGGATCTAATCTCACCCCTCATTACCCTGGCCAAAGAGTTGCATTATCACACAGAGGGAAACACTCTGTGCCTGACTAATCAAAGCCACACATTGAGGACACCAGAGAGAAGGTCATGATTCTTTTCCCCAAATTTGCCTGTATCAGTGTTCATGGTGCTTTATTGCTGATTTGCAATCTACAGTTGAGCCCTGAATAAGACTCCAAACAGAACAGCAAACAGCAGCACCAGAAACAGTTATATGAAAAGGAATTCTCCAAGAGTATTTGCTGGTTTTGTTCATAGATTTAAAAATCTATTGCACCTTAAACATACTGCACAGACATTCCCTGGAATTGACTACAGCCTCATTTTATGAAAATGCCCTTTCACTCTTCATTTCTGGTGGCTTTCAGTGAAACAATGACTTGCCAGACTGATCGAAACTAATGGTCAGTCAGATTATTTTATTTAATTCTTTGAAAATCATTAAAGTGCCTACAGCAATTTTGTGTGAAACATACTCTGTATCAGGCATCTTCAGACACTCTTTAGGGCTTCCTTTGCATTTAGAATTGATTAAGAGAGAGCTGTCATATTAAATGCAGGTTTATGGATAATAAAATGCCCAAATCGTGAAAACGCCAATATTCCAACAAAAAATGAAGCAGTAGAACTTCCTCGGGCACACTTTCAGACTGATTTCCTGGTGTGAGATATACCCATTAAAGAATAACTTAGAATAACCCTAAGGAAAGATGAATTGCAAAGAAAACCCTTACTAACAATGGCTTTCCTTGTCTGGTTGCTCATATTGTGATTTACCATGTCAAAGGTAAGTGCTAAGATATGGCCCAATTTTTCTAGGTACATGTGAATTCTTAAAAGGCACATCCTTCTTGGAAGCACTTGCAGTCATCTAACAGCACATACTATGCAGCACTTTAATGAATATATTTTGAGTAATGCGGTCTCATTATGTGACATTTATTGTTATTCTTCTGTAATTTATCAAGGAAGGTATTAGAGTCTGTCACTGGGACTTATCTTGAATATAGCCCCTAACTCTTGTGCTCCCCTGCATCTGAGATGTCTTTCACCATTTTGACTGAGTCAGTAGGTGGAGAAAGGGAGCAGAGACTAAATCACAGACCATATAGTAATGCCTTGAATGTATTTGGACTACCACCCTTGTTAACCACCAGCTGATTCATCCTTTTGACCTGTGAGGAAATCACATTAACTGGGAAGAGCAAGCAAACTCGTTGTACAATAAAACCCCGGTGGAGGTTTGCCACCAATCCCATTTTTATACCAAATAACCACAGGCTACTGTAGTGAGTACTACTCCAGAGAAACCTCAGCAGATGGACTGATGAGGAATTTTCCAGTTATTGGGTCACTATCCAAAAATACCATTAAGGGGAGTAATCACAGCACCCAGGTTTGGGCCAATTTATCTCTGTAATTTCCACTGAAGCTTGTCTATATTGCATAGACAAGCAGGTTCCCCTGATCTCTGACTCATTTTCTCTGTCCCAGGAACTATAAAAAGTTCAGAAGAAGGCCAGCTAATTTTCTTAGGCGCCTAGAGTTAAAAGATTTCAATGTTGTCTTTGCCTACATCTAAATGTTTCATCTTGATTTTAGTGAGTCTTCACTTTAAAAATGGAACAGAACATTTTTACCTCAACTGGCATTTTTTTCCACATTTAACTTTTACATTATGCACTAGGCAAGTGAAGAAAGTTTAAAAAATTGCATGTTTTGCATTTTTATTATCAAAACAAATCCTTTCTATTTTCTTTATATTAAATGTTTTGCTTAAAGCTTGAGATTGTTTATTAAGAAAAGGGCTTATGGGTAATATTTTTAAAAGCACATTGCTTTCATTCCATTTTTTAATGGAGCAAAGTATATCAGCATGACATAGTTACTCAGAAAACAGAAAATCTTGATCGTACACTGCTTCACTCAACAGTCATTCACCTCCAGACCAGAAGTAACTGCATTAGTCTAAGCCAAGTTACTAAAACTGAGCAATGAAAGCTGGAGGTAGCGCATTAGCCTTGGATGGATACTGCAGAGGTCAGGTTAGATGATGAACTGGTCAGTTCTGGCCTTAACTCCAGGAAATTTTGCAGTCTGTTTGGGGAGTGAGATATTGCAGTTTCTATAGACTGTGTAAAGCAATTTGTCAAGTCTTGGGAACATGAGTAAAGCCAAGCCTCTAACAGGATTTCTAATATGATCATCCATTGTTCTAGGTTAAAATAGAGAAAAGGAGAGGAAGAAAAAAAGACTTAAGACATATTTTCAGGTCTGTCAGTTAGCTAGTTTTTGGATTTATGCCTTGTTCCCAACAGCTGATGGAAGACCTTTCCCTGAGTATCTGAACTATCAATCAATATCTGGCTCAGTGGCCAAAGTAATTTCAGAAATATCTCTCTACTTCATTCCAAGACTTCAGCCTTTTGAATTTTCATTGTCAAGTTGCATTGCAGCCTCCTGTAGCACTACCACAAAGTTGCCAGAGGGTCAAAACATCTGACTAGAGCCTAAAACAGCTGCCTTCTTTCTAAACAACTTCTCATATGTACCTGGGAGAGAGTTTCAAGTCAGAGTAATTATTTAGGAGGCCTTCAGCCTGGTTCTCGTTATTCTGTTTTCCGAGGGCTCTTCGGAGCCTCTCAACTACATGACTGTAGATTCATTAATTCCTAAAAAATGTCTGTTGGCATATATTGCTAAGAGTTCAGCATCCATCCAGGCACACAGCAGAAGTGGTTGTGGATGTTGGACCATGCAAATAACAATTACTCACATCCTGTGACAAGGTCTGGTTCATGGCCATCTTGTGAGAGAATAGACCAGAGTTTTGGTTTATGTGATGGACATACATCTGGTTTTAAGGCTGTGATTTTTTTTTGTAAGTTTGCCATGCATTCATAGGGTAAGAGACACCTGCCTTCGATTTCAGACACATGGTGGAAATAGCCTTATTGTATATTCAGCTTAAATGGTATTAATAGAGTTTAGTGTCACACCCTCTCGCCACAGCATTTTGTACCACAAGGCTAAGGCAATTTTATTCTGCAAAGGACACTCTGGCAAATGAGACCTTTCACAAACTTTGTCAGGAAAACCCGGTTGCCAGAGATGTACATCAATCAGGATTGACATCTACAAGATACTTGCAAGCCTAGAAAGACTTTTAATCTGTCTGAAAGATTTTTAATCTGTGGATTTTCCTGTGTTCCACCAAAGTTTACAGGCCAATGACTTTTTCCTGAATGAAATCCAGTAGATATTCATGCTGCTTTTCTCTCTCAAAATAGCTGGATGTTTGAGGAGCCTAAGAGAACTTTGGGAATCATGGCTGAACACTGGGGGCTGTTGATCTGTATCAGCACTAGGCAAAGGCAGGAGTATTGAGCAGCAACTAAAGTGATTAATCACAATGCCCCTAGTTTGGTCACTTGATTGATTAGGTCCCATATAATTGTATGGGATGTTAGATAACCATATAACCCTTTGATCTTGTCATTGCAAGCACTGTATTCGGTGTTTTTATACACAGCTGAAATTGTAAGGGACTCCATGATGTGACTATGGTGCATTTTTAACAGAGTAGAAGTCTGGCTAGAAAACTGCCTAGAGGAGAAGGACCCGGGGGTGTTGGTTGATAGCAACTGAACATGAGGCAGCAGTGTGCCCAGGTGGCCAAGAAGGCCAATGGCATCCTGGCTTGTATCAGAAACAGTGTGACCAGCAGGTTCAGGGAGGTTATTTTCTCTCTCTATTTGGCACTGGTGAGACCGCTCCGTGAATACTGTGTTCAGTTCTGGGCCCCTCACCACAAGACAGATGTTGAGGCTCTAGAGCGAGTCCAGAGAAGAGTGATGAAGCTGGTGAAGGGGTTGGAGAACAGGCCTTATGAGGAACGGCTGAGGTAGCTGGGGTTGTTTAGCCTGGAGAAGAGGAGGCTGAGGGGAGACCTCATTGGTCTCTACAACTACCTGAGAGGAGGTTATAGAAAGGAGGGAGCTGGGCTCTTCTCCCAAGCGACAGGGGACAGAATAAGAGGGAACAGCCTCAGGTTCTGCCAGGAGAGGTTCAGGCTGGACATCAGAAAAAACACTTTTCACAGAAAGGGTCATTGGGCACTGGAACAGGCTGTCCAGGGAGGTGGTTGAAACATCTTCCCTGGAGGTGTTTAAAGGATGGGTGGATGAGGTGAAGAGGGTCATTGTTTAGTGATGGATCAGAATGTTTGGAGTTGGTGATCCTGTGGGTCTTATCCAACCTGTGATTTTATGATTCTGCAATTTTTTAAGTTCTTCTCTTTCACCTGCTTTAGTTACCAATGAAAGTAAAAGGTTTAGAATCCTATCCCCCTTGTGTTTTCTGGCATCTTTAGATGGATATTATTCTAATTCTTAAATCTTAGGTGACATTGGCAATTTAAAGTCTTGAATGCACTCTCATCATAGAGAGAACATAAATTATTTTCTATTCCAACAGCACCGAGGAACAGAACAAGATCAGGTACTGTCACTCATTAATGTATGTTTGTTTGTTTGTTTGTTTGTTTTAAAAATGCAAAGAAAACTCATTAAATACTTTTCAAAAAGGAAGACAAATTAACGTCTGTCTCCAAAACTGTTCACCAGATCTGCATCTACCAGAAATAATATTGAAGATAGCTGCTTCATTTGAAACAAAAACTTTTCTCTGCGATCACATAGATGTGATTTACCTTCCTTTTATTCATCTCTTGTTTAGACTCACACATTTGAGCTAGACCTAGTAGGTCCCTGTCATAGTCATTGGTCTCATGACTCTTACATTCATGAACAATTCTGACATCTGACTTAATAGGTATTAAGCTTATGTCAAATTCGTACAGTCGCATGTTGAAGGATGCACTGGATAGATGGATGGATGGACAGATGGATCAATCTCTGGTCACACATCAAGAACCATTTGAAAATGAGAGAGAAATTGCTTCTACCAAGGCATGTTTCATCTCATCTATTCTAGACATCAACCTGAGAAAGAGATTAATCACCCTCGGTAATCTCTGTTTATTAGGCAGGGATTCAAGACTGAAGGTTTCTCACACTAACATCTCTATTGGAGAGGTGTGAATCCAAACAGGAATTTTCCCCCACCTTACTTTACTTCTCCCATATTTAAATGGTATAACTCAATTTATATGCTACATCTCTGTAAAGACAGGAGACACTCATTTCATGCACACTAATCACCTGACCTGCACCTCAAAATAGAAGATAAATAGAAGATGATGCCCCACCTTTTGTTCAGTTTATTATAATGAAAAAACAAGCAGTTTGTACCCTAGGTGTGATTTATGCTGAATGATGTACATTATTTTCCTTCCGTTATTGAGTGTGTCAATATTTTAGGAATAAATCTAGAAAATGTGCAAATTCTAATATCCATGTATGTGAGTTTACTGCCTTTATACAGACAAGTTAACACAGTTTGCATCAGCCAATTTATTTCTTGGCAGTTTCTCAGTTTTGAGATAGAAAGTAAGTTGTCTGTGAAACTATCTACTCTTATACATCTTTGCATGGATTAATTCCTCACTCCTTTTCTGTCTACATACTCTGGATGTTTTGGTATGCCTTTGGATAAGATTCCTGCTTGTAACCTTCCATGATTCTATGATGAAGGGAAAAAACTACTCCTTCTTGTCAAAATGAAAAGATCCATGAGTAAATAATTGCTGCTCTGCATTTCTGACAAGCAGAGCCCTGTACATGTTTGGGGTGGGAAGCATGACTCAGAGACATCCCTCGGGGAGCACTGAGCAAGAGGCAACATGGATCTAGCATGTAGCATGCTTTGAAACAACATGGTGAGTGTATACTCCTCCTGCATAGACACCAGCTAGCTGCAAAAGCCAGGCCAGATAGCTGGAGGTGTTGGCGATTCTGCACTCCTCCAACTCAAGGCCAATGGGAAACTGCAGGGCTGAAACTCAAGGGATCATTTGCACTGAAGGGGCTGCCCTGCAGATTGGGGCTGGGCCAGCCCCTCTGCTACTTGAAACGTTGTTCAAGACTTTCATTTTTGTAGGGTTTGAACAGCATCCAAATAAGTTAAAAAAACAGATGGGACGAAGTGCACTTGGATTTAAATTTGGATTTCACACTGCACATATGTATACACATGCATGCACTCAGCACAGCAGCTTCTCTGATCTGTGATGGATTTGAGCCACTCTTGAGACAGAGATAAGTCGTGACCGTGAATCCCTAAATTACCCACACCCCTTGAATTACAGCCACAGATACTGGAGGGACAAAAGAAGAGGAGAAAGAAATTTGTCTTTCTCTGAAAAAAAGAAGTATTAATCAACCCACAGCAACTACCTCTTCTTTCCCATATGCCTCCTTATTACCTTTGACAAATAGAAAGTAATACTCAGCGCGAGGTTTCCTCTGCTGATTTTCTGAGTAGTCGCCTTTCATATATGAACAGACAAGGACCAAACCATTATTTCTCACTGCACCTCTCAGCAGCTCTGAGAGGCTCATGGCTTCTTTCCTTTCCCCCAAAACGGAAATGTCTAAATGCTGTAGAAATTCTTGATTTTTCCAACAGATTAAGTTTCTCCTTTAGTCTTTTACACCTGCATATCTGGGGAGAGGACTTAGGTTATATATCCCCTAAGCATACCTGTGACTTTGAAGGGGACTTTCAAACTGGGAGAAGACTTTGTTCTTTCCTTTTTTTTATAGATTTCATCAGACGAAATTGCCACTTGCCTGGCGCTCAGATAAGACTGCACAGGCTTTTTAGGCATCTGGATCCCCTAGAAACCTTCCCCAGGTTGGAAGAGACCCACCTGATCATCGAGTCCAACCATTCCTATCAATCACTAAACCATGTTCCTCAGTACCTCGTCCACCCATTCCTTAAACCTCTCCAGGGAAGGTGAATCAACCACCTCCCTGGGCAGCCTGTTCCAATGCCCAATGACCCTTTGTGTGAAAAACTTCCTCCTGATATCCAGCCCAAATCTCCTCTGGTGGAGCTTGAGGCCATTCCCTCTCATCTTGTCCCCTATCACTTGGGAGAAGAGCCCAGCTCCCTCCTCTCTACAACCTCCTTTCAGGTAGTTGGAGAGAGCAATGAGGTCTCCTCTCAGTCTCCTCTTCTCCAGGCTAAACAACCCTATATTTACTATATACATATAGTAAGCCAGTTTTACCATGTTTACAGAGTTATAGCACAAAATGTTTGTTCAGAAGCAGAAAAATGTGTAGGCAGCTTCTGTACCCTCTGAACCACCGGCAGACAGGAGTTCCTTTCTGCTGATAGAGAGGGTAGCATCCTGCCTACTGCCATGGGCCTTGAAGAGACTTCCATAGAATGACAGAATGAAAGAATCATAGAATAGTTAGGGTTGGAGGGGACTTTAGAGATCATCTGGTTCCAGACCTCCTGCCATGGGTGGGAACATCCCACTAGATCAGGCTGCCTAAGGCCCCATCCAGCCTGGCCTTCGACACCTCCAGGGATGGGGTATCCACAACCTCCCTTGGTAGCCAGTTCCAGTGTCTCACTACTCTCATGGTGAAGAGGTTCTTCCTAATATCTAATCTAAACCTGACCCTCTCCAGTCTATGCCTGTTCCCCCTTGTCCTATCACCACAAGTATGGACAGTCCCTCTCCAGCTTTCTTGGAGGCTTCTTTCAGATACTGGAAGGTCACTCTAAGATCTTCTTGTAGTCTTCTCTTCTCCAGGCTGAGGAAGCCCAACTCTCTCAGCCTGACCTCATATGGGAGGTGCTCCAGCCCTTGGATCATCTTTGTAACCCTCCTCTGGACTTGTTCCAACAGCTCCATCTCCTTCTTCTGTTGAGGATTCCAGAACTGGACACAATACTCCAGGAGAGGTCTCACGAGAGAGGAATAGAGGGGCAGCATCATTTCCCTCGACCTGCTGGCCATGCTTCTTTTGATGTAGCCCAGGATACAGCTGGCCTTCTGGGCTATGAGCACACACTGACAGTTCATGTTGAGCTTCTCATGGACCTGCACCCCCATGGTGCACTTTACAATGGTTGAAAGAGGAAGAGGGCTTAGACCAGACCCCCGAAAAGATGTGATGCACCCAACTCCAGGTATAAAATAGTTATTTCTATCTTGGGGAACATCTAGTGCTCTTAACCTTTAGGGAGGTGCAGGGCTTGCAGCTGTATGCCTACCAAATTAGATTAATCTATAGTTAACTATAATTATAGTTAACAACTAAGCAGGTGTTTTCATGATAATCAGTTTGGACTTAACTAGACTGTGGAGGACTAGTACAATCATCTGGGCATTGTCTTGCAGGCAGCGTCATGAGGCCCATGTAAATGTCAGTCCTTTCTCCATGGTAAGGAATGTGGATGACCAAACAAGGAAGGTATGGAGGGAATGACAAGGGCTGAACACAACTATCACGTAAAAAAAAGACAAAAAGAAGAAATGGAAATGGAGAGAGAAAAGAGAATGAAAGGAGGTTGTGGAGAGGAGGGAGCTGGGCTCTTCTCCCAAGTGGCAGTGGACAGGACAAGAGGGAATGGCCTCAAGTTCCGTCAGGGGAGATTTAGGCTGGACATCAGGAGGAAGTTTTTCACAGAAATGGTTATTGGGCATTGGAACAGGCTGCCCAGGGAGGTGGTTGATTCACATTCCCTGGAGGTGTTTAAGGGACTGGTGGATGAGGTGCTGAGGGACATGGTTTAGTGTTTGTTAGGAATGGTTGGGCTTGATGATCTGGTGGGTCTCTTCCAACCTGGTGATTCTATGATTCTATGATTCTAAAAAAGGAAGGCTGCTCTTGCACCTGAACTCATAGGCCAGAAATGGTTATCTAAATCATGTTCTTCAAAGATCTGAGGGACTTATAGAAAGAAAAGCTGCATTTTTCCTTTGCATTGTCTGTGTAAAAGAGTCTTAAATCAGGACAGCCAGAGTAGGCGTGCTTGACTTATACAAGTTAAATGATGCTGTATAGGAGGGCAAGATTTGTGCCTTAGCTTCATCATCTGCAAAGGTTTGTGTGATTTGGTTTTCTTTGAACTTCAAAAGTAAACTCGAAGCAAACTGGAGATGAGAAAGTAAGATATGATACATCCATTCTTCTTACATGAAATAAAATGATAAGTCTTCAACTTTCACTGAAGATCCCTAAATACCTTAAGCCAGAATGCAGCTTCAATCCTGAAGTTGCATTATATTCCTAATGAACCAATTGTATTCATTTTAAAATATTTTTCTCTGGTGGTTTTAAAAACATTTGTCAGATATTTAAGAAG
Source organism: Coccyzus lansbergi (assembly GCA_033558105.1). Taxonomy (NCBI): domain Eukaryota; kingdom Metazoa; phylum Chordata; class Aves; order Cuculiformes; family Coccyzidae; genus Coccyzus; species Coccyzus lansbergi. The sequence continues at coordinate 1,031,499 of JAUMJK010000267.1, read as the reverse complement.
TTTCCCCTCAGAGACAGATGCATTTCAATGGTGGATAAAGTAACATGCATGTGCAATTTAAATATCCCTGTTTACACGCAGAGATCATTTGAGGTGAAGAATACTAGATACCATAAGAGTGTTTCATTTGTTGTATGTCTGATAGTTAAAATCTTCTTCTTCATCTATGTTATTCATGAAGTGTACATTTTGTCTCTGAGATCATGAATGGAAACTTTGTGTGAAGAGGATTATGAATTCTATTATTCCTGTTCCTGGGGGAAAAAAAAATAAAAACCAAAACAACAACACAAAACCTGAATTTCTAGCACCAAAACAAATGTAGTGTCTTTAACCTCCTTCAGCAGCAAGATATAACTATATGATAACAGTATTGACTGAACAAGATAAGTCTGTTCTTACAGGAAAAGAGAAGCATCTCCAACTCAAAGAAACTCTTAAGAAACGAGGGTGTGCATTTACTAAAACTTCCTTTTGCAAAGCAAGTCCACATAAGCTGCATGTCAAGTTATAGTTGTATATGGAGGCTTCATTTTCACCAATTGGTTCTCTTTCCATGGATATTGGGACTACCATTCTGAAAATTAGTCCAAAAAAATCTCCTAATCTCTGCTAATGTTGCAGGAAATGGCATTAAGAAAAAAAAAACCACTATTGAAGTAAACAAGAGAATATGTTTTCCATTCCAGTTAAACACAGGAACTTCTTGACTATGCCAGTGCCCCACTTACAAACAAACAAAAGCATTGCAATAGGCATTGGAGTCTTTCAGCTTCAAGTACATACTCAGAAATGTTCTACTTGTGAGGCTAATGTCTAATGAATATTGCAGGAGAGCTTGCTGGTTTAGCTTGTATCAAAAACTGACTGCATAAAGCATTAAATACACAGAAAGGAGCCACAAGTGAACTTTTTCTCTTCATGCTGGAAAGAGGTTAAGTGGGAAAATGTTTCAGAAGCTGAATGATTCCCAGACACTTTAATTTATGTATTTATTTATTTATCATCCCCTATTCAGATGAGGGAGAAGAAAGAGCTAAGGTTCTGTTTTCTAAATATGTGGAAAATGATAAAAGGGATGGCAAAATCTGGAACTGAAGAATGCAAAACAGAATCATAGAATAATAAAATACTTTGGGCTGGAAAGGATCATCTAGTTTCAATACCCCTGTGGTGGGCAGGAACACGTCTCACTAGACCAGGCTGCCCAAGGCCCCATCCCGCCTTGCCTTGAACACCTCCAGGGATGGGGCATCCACAGCTTCCCTGGGTGAACTTCCCATGACACGAGAAGGGTAGCAGCAGAGTAATAGATGACCCATCATTTGTTCAAATGCTATGCAAACACAGATGGGTAAGGTGCCCCAAAAAGTGAAGCTCTACATTCTACTACAAACCAGATGTGGGACTTGGAGGAGACATGAACAATTATGGGATAAAAGGAAGTCTATATTAAAGTGCGAAACAAAAATATGTCATTTATAGAAAATCATATATGTAGTATATGCAAAATATCACTACCATTTCTCCTGATAGGCTTTGAACATTCAGTTGAGCACACTATCCAAACACACAATTAACAAGTCTCTGCCCCTGATGTTCTCCTGCTGCTCTCAGGCTTGACATAAACTAATAATAGTTTTGCAATATTTATCTTTTCTCCAGTGCTCAGAATTTTTGTTTTCTTTAATGAGGTCTTCTACACAGCTCCAGCTTTCCAAGAAACCTGCTGTAGTTTCTCCACCCAATATGAATATCAGTGACCACTGCTTGTGTTGCCTTCTGCTAGAGCTTCCCAGCACTGCAGCTCATTTATGCAACAACTCATCAGAGCAACTCTAGCCTTCACTCACTGCCATTGCTATGGCTGAAAGATTTCTTCCATGTTCCTTGTAGTGCTCCTGTTCTGAGCAGTTGTATCCCTAGAGATGTGCTCAAAACTGTTAGAGGAGAAATTGTCTATAAATAAATCTTGATGGAATAAAACCTAGATGACAGGCACACGTTCCCACAAACAATGGGATGCTAGTCACCACTGACTGAAAATTGAACTTCAGTCCTGAAATCAGAAAGCTTGCTTTGTTGGTGAGGGTTGTTGACATAGATACAAAGACTGGAATGTGTTTATTCCAGTAGCAATTTCAAAATCAAGATTAGATATTTCTTAATTTGTTCTGAAGCATTTACTCCAGTTAAAACAAGGATTACCTCACAGAAGGCAAAAGGACATTGTTATATGGAAAGGTTACACCAACAAGCAAAACTGTATTTTCCCACTCTTAAAACTTGTAGGAATATTCCCCTTAGCCTCCAAGGAGTCTACAACATTCCTTCCCAGTTCATTTAGAATCATAGAATCACCAGGTTGGAAGAGACCCACTGGATCATCAAATGCAACCATTCCTATCAAACACTAAACCATGTCCCTCAACTTGTCACATATACCAATCTCACATTGTCACAGAATTCAACAATTAAGTGTAATGATATCTGGCAGTAGAGGATCAAGATGTTGTGTAAGAGCATCAAATCAATATTTCAGACTGGAGAGGAATCTGAAAAACACTGAGTGCCGCTTAAAATGCAGTGGGAATATGAAGCACCAGGGGGGCCTGATCTCACCACACTGACAGTATTTTGCACATGGATATCCAGCAGCATTCTGGAAATCAAATACTGTATCCATTTTGGATGGGTTTATCCACCTTCCTCAACTTCCCATACTCTCTTAACAGCTGAGCTGCTCAAAAAATTCTCTCTCACTTCAGACTATCATTGTATTTTTTTTTAAAGGGAAGAAAGGTCATCTCACTAAGAGTTAAATGATCCTCTTGAGTATCAGGGAATGAAGCCCAATGGAGGAGCACAACACACACAGGAGGACAGAAGATGTCTGAACTGCAAAAGCAATTGGCACCACAGCATTTCAGGACTTATTTTCAATGGCTCAATGTTCTTCCCACAACACATGAGTGAGTTTTATGGAAAGCAGATAACACTCATAAAAATATCTCCTTCGTTAAAACTTGATTTCCTGCAAAGATTTTCTGAACTGTGAATTTTCAATCAGTTCCAGACACAATCCTTTGCAAATGGCATTAAAAATGTTGAGTTTATTTAAAACGAACAAAGAGGGAAACAAACAAAAACGTTTTCATGTACTGAATCGTAGAAGTCTCCTGAGAGTTTAGATTCTTATAGTTAAGAAATACTGCTAAATATTAATGAAAAATCAGCTCAAAAATTTGACTGAACCAGAAAATAAGTGACTATGATTTATTAAGTGATCAGCCTGATAATTCTGTTAGATCTGAAAATTTTGTTGTCTTACTATTAGAAGGTAATTCTAATTAAAGGAAACCGGGACTATCTGTGACCACAGCAGCATGATCAGAAGGTCAGGGAGTGAATTGTTAATAGTTTACATGTTTCTGCACCAATCACTAATAACATGCTGTCAGTCCCACAGACAGTGAAACAATGGACATTGCTGGCTAAAACTTTAAGGCAGTTAATTTCAAACATGGGTTAATTTTTATTGGCAAGATTAATTACTTCTCTTCATGCCACTTAGGTGTGGTTATAGCAGGTTCTCTGCCACTGGTAAGTTTTAAACTAAAAGTGGGTTTTCTGGTCTTTCTTTGCCTCCAGTTTGAACATGAATTGATGCCAGGCAAGGTCTGTGGTTTGTCTTGTAGGGATGTCAGAATACATATTACAGTGGTTCCTTTTCACATCAGATTTCACAGGTGTGTGTGAAATACTAAAGTCTCTTTTAAATGCAATCATGCCTTCCTAGATATGGCTGAAAAAATGGCTTTGCTGAAGTCAAAGCATGGCTCCAGGTGGCTTCAAATAAGTTCATCACAATATTTCTGATGTTTCTAAAGGAAAAATTCCCACAGAGCTGGAACTGGGATCCTTCTGCCTGACAAGGTATTGCTTACAGAACAGTAAAATGAGAAAAGAGGGAATCTAAGGCAGTAAACATGCAAACACCACTCTGCGTTTTTTATAACATCCAGAAAAAGAGACCTCAGGCCTACAGGAGTGGTAGGAACTGAAAGAAGGTCCTGGCACCTGGCGTGGAGTAGGGACTTAGAAGAAAGACACAGGATGAAAGAGGGGACACAGGGAGAGGGAAGGAGATAGAGATTCCTCATGTGCAGAAATGTCTCATCAGGAGTCTCTTTGTATAGGATAGAAAGACTCCATCACAACAGTCATTTCTAAGAAACAACTTGAAAGTCATCCCTCTTGTTATATTCCTCTCTGGAGGAAATCAAAAGAGCTTCTGCAACCCTTCCCCTCTGGTTGTCCACAATACAACTCTATGTCTCACAGTCAAGACTCTGGGATTGTTTATAATGTCCCAGATATTTGGTGGATAACCTTGAAGATGAGGAGGTCGCTGGATTTTTTATTAATGTCAACATTTTTACAAAACCATTTAATATCTAATATTTTTCTATAGCCTTCAATGGCACTTATGCATATGGTTGTAACTTAGATTAATGTCCAGTTTTCATCCATATGTTAAGATAGAAATAGAATTTTAATTGAAAGTTTGTAACTTGAACTCAACACTGCAGATATTTAGTGACTAAGAAAAGGAAATACTCTCACCCTCTTTCCAGTTCATGGTATCATTTCCTTCAGCATAGTCTTACTTTGGAGCAACGTATTAAAATAAATTCAGTTACAGTAGTAACACTTTGCACTGTTACAGCGCTTGCCACTAGTAAGTTAAATAGCCACTCTTTTTCAAAAGACCAAATACTTTCACCACCGTCCTGGATTTAGGATATTACAGACTGGTGAGAGATATTCAGTAATGTGTCTCAAACCATTCTTGACATCTGCTGCTGAAGCAGGAATAGACGGCAAGTCTCCTGAGTGTTTACCCATTCATTTCACCACAAAATGATCATTTCCCTCTATGACATGAGTTCTTCAGTCAAGAGTTTTCAATTACACAGCTTATGCACACAATTCACATTTACCTTTGGATTAAAAAAAAGCATTTGATTAAAAAAAGACCATCTTTTTTATTATTATTATTCTATTTCAAACTAATGATATTAGACAGACTTGACAGAACAAGACAAAGGTGGGCAGCTCACATCTGGGATTACTCTGACAACATTAACTTGCCCCAGTAGCCCACTCACTAGGAGGATTTGGTCAGGGCAGCTGAAAAAGTTACCTACTGGGGAGAAAAAGCATACCAAAGGAATTGTGATCCACATCCTCATCTAAGAAGAGTCCTCACAACTTGCACATTCATGGTGTCTACAGCTTAAGTGGGAAAGTATAAACCCCTTCTAGGTAATTACTGGACAGGAGTAAGTACTACGAAGGTCTTAACTGCTAATTTTATTCTCTTATGTTGATGTTTTTGGAGTCACTTAGTACATATAAGGTGACACCCAAGATCACATTCTCACCATTAAATCCATACTATTTCTCTACTATCCTCAACAGTGGTAGAAAGGTTGTTCCTTTAATTTTTAGTGCTGAGAGACAATAAGGGTGTTTTATCTCTAGTGAAAATGAGGATGAAACACTTATTTACAGAAACACGGTTTTCATGTGTTGTGTTGGATCAGGGCCAACATAGTCTGCACACTGCAGTATGATGCCATCTGGGGTACATTCTTTAACTCCACAAAATGCAGTAACTTTATCAGAAACAGATTTTGTCCTATGATTTTAGTCTAAATGAACCAGTGCCTTTGGCCCAAGATGCAGTAGACTAATATGGCAAAGATTATCCCACTGAGGTCGGAATAGTACATCTTTCGGAAGACATCATGAGTTGGACGTTTTACCTGGTAAAATTATCCCAGACTTCTCCAAATGACATAAACATTTTATAATAAGCTATTATACAATAAGTATCACTCTTTCTTTCTTTTTTTTTTAATTCCTTACCAAGGAATGCTTCAGACATTGGAGGTCAGGGACTCACTTGAAGGATTTGTGGAAACTAAAGAAAATAAAAGAAATCCTTCAAGAATAAGTCTGTAGAGTCCAACTTGTGATGAAAAAAAAAAACAGTTTACATAGTTCTATCAGTAGCCTCTTGGTACCCCAGGAAGGGAGCTTACCATAACATTTCTATAAACAATTAGAAATTGTATTTTTGGGTACTCCAATCTATTCTCTTGGACCTTTGCAGTTCCTCAAATAAATTGGCATTTCTTTCCCCAGAAGAAACACTGATAGGTTTATTTGAGTATGATACAGCACATTGCAGCTGTCCCTGCTTACCAAAGATTGTCCCATTTTGGTTTTTTGCAAAAGGAAAATAGACCCTTTTCTCTCTCTCTTCACCTCATTACCTGTTTTACTTTAATATCTTTTTGGCAAAAGGGGAGAAGGACTGGTCTATTCCACACCCTAAGAGACCAAGATGTTTAATAGCATTTAGATCTAACTTCCATTTTGTTAGTAGGAGATACGGAGCTGCCCTGCCATTCTCCTTCTTACCTCTTGTCCTCAATTTTCATGCACTCTGAAATGAGTTCAGCAGCCATCTGTAATTCCACTTTTAGCAAGCTGAATGTCAGAATTCCTGGTTTGTTTCCAGTGTTAGATAGCCCAAGGGAAACAACCATTAGCTTATTCTAATGTCAAGGGATGTGACATTTTCTACCATCAATACATCAACTTTTGGCATATGAAATTTTGAAAATCCTCTTCTCTCCAAAGCAGAGACCATAAAAGTAGCTTCTAATATTTTCCCTCTCACAGGGTATATGCATGGTTATACAGAGCTTCCAGGAAGAACTGAGAAGATAAAACTGTCTTCAACAGTGCCCATCCTAGAAAAAACGCTTACGCTTTGAAATATCACAGTCAGTACATTGTAAAAGCAACATGGAGACTGAATAAAGGAGAGGTACATCTGTATTTTGCTGGTCAAAATGAATGCAATATTATTTGGTTCTATGCATGCATAGTTTTGAGTCATTCAGAATATCCTTTTATCCTAAATGTCATCAAGAAGCTGTCAGCATAATTACACCATGTAGTGCATTTAGCATAAGAATAACTGTAATACGAGCAACAAAGCTGGTGAAGGGGCTGGAGAACAGACCCTATGAGGAGCGGCTGAGAGAGCTGGGGTTGTTTAGCCTAGAGAAGAGGAGGCTGAGAGGAGACCTCATTACTCTCTACAAGTACCTGAAAGGAAGTTGTAGAGAGGAGGGAGCTGGGCTCTTCTCCCAAGTGACAGGGGACAAGACAAGAGGGAATGGCCTCAAGCTCCACCAGGGAGATTTAGGCTAGAGATTAGGAGGAAGTTCTTCACACACAGGGTCATTGGGCATTGGAATAGGCTGCCCAGGGAGGTGGTTGATTCACCTTCTCTGGAGGTGTTTAAGGCACGGGTAGATGAGGTCCTGAGGGACATGGTTTAGCGTTTGATAGGAATGGTTGGACTTGATGATCTGATGGGTCTCTTCCAACCTGGTTGTTCTATGATTCTATGATTCTATGAACTGCGTGAGCAGACACTGCAGAATATGATGATTGGAACCCTCATAGGGTTTCCAGAGAAGTCAAAGGAGCGTCTGCATGTTGTATGTAAATATTACAGTAAAGCAGGCAGAAGATAGCTTCAATTTAAAGATATTATCTCCCCACAGAATCTGGTGAAAAACCAGAACTCTAGCTTTACTCTCTGGACCTTTCTTCATGCATGATTTGAATCACCCTTGAGAAACCAGCCTACCTCCCCTCTGATGGTAGTAGAAGCGTAACATAGCCCCTGGATTGCTGGGATTGTGACCCAGTCAATAACATGCTTCTCTCTACATCCGCATATCAAGAAAATGGGATTACAATGGGTCACATTGAGGGTTCTGGAGAGTCAACTATTTTTCATTGTTTATAGCACGCTGTGCTGCTCTCTGGACACATGCATAGAAAAGAAATAACAGAAAATAAATAAAGTTGCATGGTTAGTGCTCCAGGGGTGCCAGCTTTTGCTGCTTTATTGAGGCTTGAGATATATACTGATTTACTTAAAGTTGTGGTTCCTTGGGTCTGGTGAGTATATGTCAGTTTTATTTCCATTTTTTAAGAATGCTTCTATTTTTTGTGGTTGCAGAAGCTTGAAAAATACGAAGACAAATAAAAAAAGGAAGCCAAGAATATTGTGGATGGTGGAAGCACTGGGTTTTCAATGATCTGATAGCCTCCTTCATTTATCTCATGCATTTGTAGGGGGTCTGTGAATCCTAGATTTTAAATGTGCAGAATGTGCAGCACTGGTGTGGGAGAATGGCATTTAACAGCCCAAGATACGTGTACGCCAAACAGATTGGATGTGTTTGGGAAGGAGCAAGCTGAATAACCCTCCAGCTTTCACCTCTCTCCTTACCATATGCTTTGCATAGATAGTGGCATATTTATAATGGACAGGAATATATTAATTTCCAGGAGTTGATTCCCAAATCAAGGGAACAAACACTCTGGAATGGTGGCCCTAGTTGCAACCTCCATTTCCTCAGCTATGGCAGATGCTGCAAGAAGGAGTGTGATCCAGGTTTTCTACTAGTATAAGGAAGCACGTTTGCTTCCTCATTGCCACAAGAAACTGCTTAGGAAAGAAACCTGTAGAACGCTGTCTGATTCAACACAACCAATGGGATCTCTGATGTCCACACAGTTAAGTATCCCCAGTCAAACACACAACTATCAGTGAGGGTGATTTGCTCATGAGGAGAATAATAAAATACAGAAATTGCTATGAAAGACAGTGTGTGTTGGATCAAAATTTAGCAGGCCCAGGCTGAGCAGGAAAAGAAAGCTTTTTTAAAGAAAGATGACAGTGCTCTGGGTTTGGAAAGAATGAGATTTTTTGATTGAGCACATTCTTCAATTAATAAAGTATATTTCATTGTGCTTCTAAAGGAATCCTGCTCAAGTGGTAATGTTGAACTTTCTGCTATAAAGCGAAGGATCTAAGTGAGATTTAATGATGCACGGGTGTTGTGTAAGGTTTCTAAGGCTGGAGAAACAGGACTAATGTTGGAATTAGTACAAGATGCCTATTTCCAGGAGTGGGGTGTGTCTACTTCCTTGTGCAATGGTGGGTAAGTCAATTAAACAGTCTGGAGTTCACTTTCCCCATATCTAAGAGAAGGATTTTCCTTTTTTTTTAACAGTATCCCAGAACTCTTTATAACAGAGAGTCTTTCTTCTTATGTATTAGGAAACTGGGACCACATTTTTGCTGCAGAATATATCACTATTTTGGTAAAAAGAGTATAAAGACAAAGCAACATTTAGCAGGCACACAGACGGTAAGGATTCTTTTTGATGGCATGTTGTCTCTCACAAACAACTTGCTGTTGACTTGTTCTACTCTTTCCTATCCTCATATGCTGAAGATACAGAGAGTCTTGTTTGCAAATTTAAACTTTCACTGCTCAGACAAAAACACTGGAAAACGTACCACGGGGTTATGAACCAGTCAGCTTGAAGAAAATGTGCTGGCTGGCTCTTTCTGTCACAGTATCCATGACAGGCATATTACACATTTCCAGCCAGGGAAGGAGGGGGGAAGAAAAGAATACATGCTTAAGCCCCTTAAAACAAAGTGGAAGCTTTTCCCGTGATATAATTAGCCTCTGGCAATGTATCAAATTAGGCGGTTTTGTTTTGTTTTCTGTTTCATTTGTGTATGTGAAATATATGGTCAACGAGTTAGGGACAAGTAGTTAAAAGATAATCTTACCACACAGATCAGTTGAAAGTTTCAGATAACTGAATAATGTACTTCTGAAAAGGACACTTTGTATACAGGAAAAATGCTTACTTGCCAGGGATTACGAAGGTCCTATGTCTGTCAAAAAACCACCATACTTGAACCTAGGGTGAGCTGTTAGAGCTGAAGCCATCAGTTGAGCTGAGAATTCAGCCTGTGAAGGCTTCTGAGAAAAGCAAATCAGAAAACATGACATTTCCTGACACTGTTACTGAAAGTGCCGTGATCCTGCAGGCACGGCTGCCAGCTTCTTCTGAAGCACAAACGTCTCATCTTCAGAAGGGTCACTCAGGGCTCACATATCGATCAGAACTTTACCTTACCTGCACTAAAACCAACAGCGATAACCTTGATTAGGTTGCAGTGAGATCGAGTATTGGAGGTGCAGGTGTTTGATGTTGTACTTTAAGAGTGATATTAGCTCTATCTACATGACTGTGCAGACAGGACCACAACGTTATCAAATGCCAGGAAGGTCACTGAAAGTTAAGGTCAACAGCACAACAGAAGACTGTGAACCATCTGACCCACAATGAGCTAGTTTTTAGTGGAGAATTTTCTTCTTATTAAATTCACAAATACCTCACTGAACTTCTATGATCGCTATCTGTCTATGCATAAGAAGTCTAAATATACATTTATAAACACTCATGGTGGTTCTCAAACTCTCTGGACCAAGAGAGCTTCAAAACACTTATGGGTGATTTTATGCCACTCTACGCATTTTTCAGCTGAAGGCATTGTGTTAAATCAATGGTTGCCCAAGCTGTCAGTGGGCCATTTCCCTTGGGTCACCACAGTACAATTTTTGGGATTACTAAACCAGCATAAAACCACTAGTACCACTGCTGAAGACAAATTCTGATACTGAGACTGAAAGTCAAAGCTGCAATGTGAAGGTAACTTCCCTACGTCCCTCTGTCTGTAATCCATGAGTGGAGCTCCAGAACTCCTAAGCACTACCTCAGCTTCCCCTGCTTTGATGTCAGTAAAACATGGTTAGATGTGCCTTCACGCTAATGGTAAGACCTTCACCATTATGATGTATAGTGAATGAAGAGATTAGCTGAAAAGCTAGCCTTTGCAGTGACAAGGACGGCAAATGTATGATTTTTAAAATTAGATATCTACCAGACAGAAGAGCAGAAAAGGAAGAGATACAACTGCTGCTCAAGCATGAAACTGAGGAATGGACAATTCCATGTCCTTGAGTGCACCCCTGACACATCCTCCATCTGCTGCCATGTAACTCTCATCCCACCTCGTGGTTCTGATTTCCCTTCTTCTATCACTTTAGGAATTTACTCCTGAATCCCTTCATCTCAACTTGACATCTCAAACTGGAGCAATTTCAACAAGGACAAAGACTATTTGGCCACTTGAAGTGTCTGGGCTGCCTCCTTTGCTGGAGAGGTGGAAGGATTAAACCACATCTGCCTGTGGGCACAGTGCCGTGAAACCACACACTGTACAAGAGGTCAACTGAAACATCCAAAAGTCTTGTCCAGCCTTGCAGCTGATGAATATTCACCTTCAATTTGGTAAATGTCTGGAAGTTGGTGGAGAAGACATGTATACATTGAGAAAGCATAGGAAGCCACCAAAGGGCACAAGTAAGCAAGGCTTCAAAGACAAGAACATGTAAAATATCATAGAATCATAGAATCACCAGGTTGGAAAAGACCCACCGGATCATTGAGTCCAACCATTTCTACCAAACACTAAACCATGCCCCTCAGCGCCTCGTCCACCCATGCCTTAAACACCTCCAGGGAAGGTGAATCAACCACCTCCCTGGGTAGCCTGTTCCAGTGCCCAATGACCCTTTCTGTGAAAATTTTTTTCCTAATGTTCAGCCTAAACCTCCCATGGTAGAGCTTGAGGCCATTTCCTCTTGTCCTGTCCCCTGTCACTTAATATTATAAGTAATAAACTACCATACCAATTACAGCCATCTAGTGGGCATACGTATTAAAAAAGAGCTGTCAACAAAGTGGCGTCCCTTGTATTACTGGAAAGTATGCCTCTTTCAAGTTCTGATCTATTTCTAATTAAACCAGCCTCTACAGGCACCTGGGAACATGATGCTATGCAGAACAAGGGCTGAGCCACAAAATTGGAATAATTTTGTGAACCCCTCTTAAGTTTTAAGCTGTTTGCATCGAGGGCTTTGGTAAGTCTCTGTTAATAGTGTAAACATGGGCTGTAATTGCAATAACCCTTCAGCATTTAAACACAGGAACAAGAGAAAAAAAGGCTCTACTTCTTCATGAACATTTTGTCTTGAATTACATCTACAGGGGATGCATGTATTATTCAATCACACACCTACTACTACTATGAAGTTGTTCTTAATTATACTACAAGTGGAACCTCTCAGGTAATCAGAATTCAGGGCTAATGCATAGCTATTCCCCCATCAATTTATAATAGACACAATTAATCCAATTTAGAATTTCAAGTTTTTAGTGATTATTAAATGCAAACAGGAGGAGTTTTTTTTTTTTTTTTTTTTTTTTGCTTGGGGGTGAACATTTTATAAGTACATCTCTTTTTATGACTCAGAAATTTATAAAGTTACAATCACCACAAAAGTGGTGAGAATATTAATATTAAAGAATCATGACAGAGCATGAACTTCAGAGCGTTTGGACTAAACCCTGTGGGAATTTACTTACACATCCTCCCTCTTACCAGCTGGGCTGACCTTTTTGCTTACTCTATGCCTCTATTGCTTTTATGCTTTTGCCTTGGGAACTATTTACATCACAATATCAATAATAAACAGACAGGAAGGATCCAGTCACAGGTCCATGAACCAGCATCTTGGTATCTCTTTTGTTTCCTCAATTCCTACTAAACATAAAAGATCAAGTGGCATGCTTACAGAATTCCTTGAAGGGAAAAACCATATGTCACTCTTATACAGCAAACCAAAGCTCATAGCTTACAGCAATATGTCTCACAGGGGAAAAAAAATTAAAAAAAAAAAAAACATAAACAAAAAAACAAAGGCTTGTGAATTGGAAGAAAATACTTCCCATGACTGAGAAGGCATTACCTCTTCGGAAGCAAGGATTGCTCAGGAAGTGGTATCTTTTTTCACTCCCAAGTTTAAAATATACCTGACCTATATGATTTTAATATTACATTTCAGATTTATTGCCATGTAGTTATATATCACAGTACCTACCAATGCAACATATTGATACAAGGATTTTGCACATCATTAGAAATGCGAATTAAATCTCCAATACTGTTTGAGTGTCATGTTTACCATATACTTGTAGATGATTCATGTTTCAGTACCTTGATTTCCTTTACATTGTGCCTTAATCTAAAACCAACCCTTTTTTTAAAAAAAGGAAAAGAACTTACCCCCTCCCATATCTCACAAAACCAAGGTTTTCCTCAGCCAAACAGAATGAATAGGTGGGGAGAAAGTGGAGGAATCTCAGCTTTCTCTATTTTTAGACATCTCTGGCTGTCACAACTGTGAAGAAAACCCAAGCTGAGCTCCACTAGAGCAGCAGTGTGTGCTTGGAAAAGCAGAAGAGCCTGAAACAATTGCTCCAAGAAATATGAACTTCTGCACTCCTCACAGCAAAATGATGAGAGATACTTATATGCTAACATTGTTAACTGTTTCATGGCTCATCAGGGCATAGCAGAAAGCATATGAATCTCTTCACAGTTTGTGCTGAGTGCCTTTCCCTTTTGTGTCATCCTTTAGCAATGCCCAGAAGACCTTGCAAAGGAGCAGCTGTTTTAGCTTTACAGTACACATGCTGACAATGAACAAGGCTCATCCTTCCATTCTTCTACTGGGACAGTGCTGGGTCAGATAGTTATACCTGAGCACCTTCCAGAAGCAGCTCAGATATATCAGCATAAGAATTCATCCAGAACAGCTGATCCACAGCTAAGTAGCACCAAGTACTTAGGCCCAAAGCTGCCCCTTGGTAGCCATACTGCTTCCAGCATCCAGAGTGTGAATAGGCTCAGTTCATTGTATAGTTGTGTGGTTGGTTATCTCCATGAGGCCCCTGTTGGTTGCTCTGGCACTTTTTCAGGGTCTTGGAGGCCAACCTCCATCCTGCTATGTAGGGAGAGAGTTCACCATATGGTACAAAGATGTGTTAACTTCAAGAGGTTAGACAAAGAGCAAGTGCTCTGTACTCACATTCTCATTTTTTTATTAAGATAAATTAATTTGTTCCTTTACTTGTGAGTCTTTCATTAAATATCCCCTTCACCTACCATTGTCAGAGGTACAGGCCTTCCTAATACAGCAAAACACTAGATAAATTGGGTTGCTTCTCTTCCCAGAAAGCAGCAACAGGAATGGCATCCTGCTCTTTTGCATTACTAGCTATTATGGTGTGATATTACACTGGCAGAAGCTCAGAGAAAAGTTAACATAAAATGCTCAAAGAAGACAGCATTTTAAAAGATTAAAACTTGTGATGGGTTGCCTACAGGCAGAATGAAGTTGAACTGCTGTTACCAAGATCAATATGAAGACTGCTGGGATACTGTGCTTTTAATTTAAATATATATATAAAACTTGAAGGAAAATACTTTTTGTTTTACTCGCTCTGACTTTTCTTGCAACTCAGTTTGGTACTCTTTAAAACTGTCTTTAAAGTTACTCATGATCAGCTACAGATGATCTACTCTGGCTTTAAATCAAGTTTGCATGCCCCATAGTTTTTTAAATATTTCCTTCCTCTTTAAAATGAAGTCATTAAGCAGTTTTTATTTAACAAATTCCATTTCTCTGCAGCCTACTTAGATGTATAGGGAATAAGTGGATGCAGTCTAGAGGAGACCCCGACAAAGGACTATGCAAAGGGGACGTGGTTTCTTGGCTTCTGTTTAGAGGGTATCACCCAGAGATGTGCACACATAAGCCACTATGTACACTGTGCTACGGGACATAGCTTGTCCTCTGGATAAAAACCCCTCAGTCTCTGTATATGTAAGCACAAGAGAAGTAAGAAGATACATCTTTTTCTCTCTCTCTGTGTTGTGTTATCAAGGCAGCATCCACCATCCTTGATCCACTAATCAAAAAGAATAATTGAGAAATTACTTAAAAGCTGCACTGCTCCACAAGGGTACCAAACATTAGCTATAAAAACCTCTTCATCCTAGTAGAAATGAACAAAATACGAACCATGGTAGCTAAAGAATAAAAACACTAAATGAAAATACAGCAAGGCACGCACTTTTAAAATACTGAGAATGATTAACCTCCTGAATAAACTGCCAAAGAAAGTCATGAACTCCCCATCATTTGCTGCCTTTGGAGTAGGACTCTATGCCTTTCTGCAATTTCTGCCTTAGACAAACACAAGTTTTGGGCGCCTTGTAGGGTAACTGAATGAAATGCAATACCCTGTTATATGCAGGAAGTTTAGTGATTTAATGGTCCCACCTTGCTTTCAGTTTTCTACATTTCACTGCTCATAATTATGCTTTACTGAGAGCCAACATCATGTTGAAAAGTATCCCGTTCTTTTTTACTTTTGTGTATGTGCATGTGGGTATAAGTTCTATAGGAATTCATCTTCCATGTTGTATTGTATCACACAAGTCATGTGGCCTTTTTGATGTAAAAGAGAGCAGTACAAAATATGATTATTTTTTTTTTCTCCAGCCCCACAGGCCTTGAGACCTTGTCGGACCACATGTTCAGCAAGGTGTAACATTAGCTGAGATGTCATATCCACTGCAGAAGTACAAGGTGCCCTCACATCAGGAACTCCTCCATGCAGCAGATGCTAACATTTAAGTCTCTATGCTGCCATGAGCCCATGGCTGAAAGACAAGTTTGGGGACTTCCCTGTCTTTAGACACTGATGTTGCACCTCAGTGAAGTTTTTCCAGTGCAAGGAACATCACAGATCTAAATGGTAAATTTGATTTCATGGTATGTCCTGTAGGATCAGCACATTTGCAGTCATAAGGCAAACACAAAGTCAGTCCTTCTATTCAATTTTTATTCACAAAAAGCAGTCAGTTGAGTTCTATGTCGGTGTAAGTATCTTTCATCCACACAGCTTTGCAACCTAAACTGAAGAAGACACAAAAACAAAGCAGACATCATATAACTGCAGTCTGAGCTCCAGAGATATTTTTAGGGCATGTATAGCTGAAATTGGAGCCAATTAATTTTTGTCTTCTTTGAAGGATATTGCTGTGATGGCAGGACCCCAAACCTGAGAGAAAGTGATTGTCAGAGAGAACAGGTATCTTAGAAAAATTACTCAAAATACTTTATCTGCCATCGATATTATTAATACGGTATGTGCCTTTTAAAGAAAAAAAAAAGACAAGGTTAAAGAGGGAAATTACTTTAAGGACATAATAGAAATTGTAGATAATAGGGTTGGAAAGGATCTCAGATGCCACTGGCAAATGCTTCCACTCATAGCTTGTAAGAAACAGGAAGACACTCGCCCTTTTCAAAACTTTTTCAAGACTAAGACACAATTAATCATAGTTCTCTGCAGGACTTCAATCCTCCTTACTTTTTATGTATGTGGCTCTAGGAGATATATGAGACTTATCTTGAGTATTGGTCATTCCACCTGAAAAATAAATCAAGCATTGCATACAAGTTTTGAGAGTGAGACATTTTTTAGACTTTGATTTTATGTACCTATATGCCCTTTAAATTAGTTCTGTATCTACAGACAAATTCTTCAGCTTAAACCATCTTTTCATTGCTTGACTCCCAGAACATCACAGAAATGCAAAAAAACAGCTAGAAAATGCTGAAAAAGGGTTACTTTTTACAACATGTAAGGATGTGGTTTCGCAATGCAAGGTGTTGCATAGACAAAGAAATACAGTTTCCTGGAGCAGTTGACAGGACAATCCCACAACAGCCCTGTGGGTAAGGGGAGAGGTAGCACACCACAGCCTGAGGATGCAAAACATACCCCATAGAAGGGTGGGGAGGAATATTTGAGGTCAAATTCTTTGTAATGCGAAACTCTAGTGGGGTTTACAATGTGTGGTAAAAGTTTAGGCAATTGTGCAATATAACCAAGAAGTAAATTTGGAGAAACACCTTGAGGGCAGAGAGGAGCTTAAATTTGCTATATCTGTATTTTCTAATTCAACTACAAGAAAACAGCACACAACAGGGAAACACATTCCTAGAGACCTGGGAGAAAACTCTAAGTCATTACAATTGTTTTTATTATAAGTTTTAATAGTATATTCCTGTTTAGAACACCAGGAGAAGTTAGGAGAAAGGTAGTAGGAGCAAACAAGAATCTATCTTCAATAAATGAAGCAGCTGATTGAGCTTCAGGTTTCCTAAACCAAGCCAGACCAGTGGTGGGCTCAATCCAGTGCTGTGGCAGCTTCCTTGTTTAGTGCCTAGCTGAGGCACTAAAGCAACTAAGGAAGAGTGTGGTTTTAACTATAATGGAGGACTGCCTTCCATGGGTTTCATCTTTTTGCTACAAATATCATAATTCAGCAGTTAATCCTGTTAGCACATTGCTTGTTTCTTTAATTTCGAGCCTGCCTAGATCTTAAAAAATAATTCAGTAAATATGACAGGCAGATAAAACATGCTTTTTCAAAAAAACAACTTTTCTCAAAAGCACTGACATAGATAAAACCCACTGGAGTGGCTGCAAACCCGAAATACAAGCATGAATACCAGAAATTGGGCTGTGTTTCCTACCATACTGCAAAGGTTGGGGGTGAACCAAGAGAATTTTGGCTGGGTCACTTAAATACAATCAAAAGGCAGACACTGAGGAGACAATCTGTAGCAGCAGACACTATCGGTGCTAGAAAAACTGTCACAAAATATGAAACATAATTTTTTCCTTAATTTGCTACATGTATGCTACCAGCTAGGATGACTCTTTTTCTCAAAACTGTTGATTGGTTTTGAGTTATAATTATTTTTTAATTGCTGTTTAAAGGTATTTATACTCTTAAAGAATCATGATTTTTCAGGATAATTAGCTACATATTTCTAGAAATTGAGACTCTATTTACCAACAAACTGTAGTGGTATTGAAGGAAAAACTATTTATTTCACTCTATACTCATTTTAGCGTATCACTAATCTCATTTAAGACTTCTTTCCAGTGTCTGGAAAAGTGCTTCTTGATAATATATGCCCCAAAACCTGAACTTAATTTTCTCAGTATTTATTTTGTGGGGGGAATCTTGTCATATTTGAACTCTACTGCAATCACCATTGCACACAAGCAGCATAAACATTTCTTAAACACAGCACAGATGCATCCCTTTTAACCATCCATAATGCCTTTCATTAAAGAGGCATCTTTTGGGATCTATGCTTAACCAGGCTTTGCATCACTGCTTACACAAAGCAGTTGGAGCAAGTCAACAAATACAACCAACTTCGAAGAGTGGTGACACAAACCACCCGTTTAGTTAACCAAGTGTTAACCATCCCCATCTGAACTGACCCAATGAAAGCTTTTTAAAGACACCATCACTTGTGCTTTCAGTACTCGCAACCAGTTGAGTTCCCTTAGACAAAGCAGCTGTGAAATGAGTTTTTCATATGCTATCCTGATCCCAGCACTGGTCAGATGACAGATTTCTGTAACTTCCCATTCAAAATACTTCCACAAGGGTAGAAGACCAAAAATTCAGCCTAGGTTCTCTTCTTACCTGGTAGAAGCTCAGCCCATCTCTTGTACATTTGCCCAACGTAGCAAGCATCCCGGATCCAGTTTATAACCAGTTTTCCCTCTCCTGGATGCAGATGATTGACAGTAACATTGCTCACACCTCCCAGAGCAACCCCACTGCTGGGCTGCCCACCCTGTTGGCTACTATCACCCAAACCTGGTGAAATAGCACTAGAAAGCCCCCAAGTGCCACTCTGTGTGTCAGCTATGGAGCTTGTGGCTACAGCTGGAAGTGAAGCACCATGTGGGAGAACTTGCACAGTGTCTGTCACACACATACACAGCAAGAAGCACATCTGAGGGTCAATGCTATTGTCATTCTAACAGCAGGGTGACCACAGGAAGGTGAATTCAATAGCAGGCCATTTGACATCAGAGTGGGATTGGAAAGGACAGTAAACTTTCTGCTATCACACTGGCAGTGCTACTTATCCAAAAAAATCTCATGCCATCATCTAGGCATCCTCATGATGGGTTAAGGCTGAAATATCCTTCCTCAGCCAGAGTGTGCAGATGACAGGCTTGCCTTTGGAAAGCAGCTTACCTTAATAAAGTAGTGTGATTTTCCTTCGTCTTGGCACTCAGGAAGCATACTGGGCAAGCAGAAGGCCTGTGGGAATGATTCACTACTGTTTGCATGAGGTTTCTCTAATTTCTTCTTGCAGTATTTTTTCTGCTTTCTTTTTTTTTTCTTTTTTGGTTCCAACCAGCTGCCTCATATTCTGCCACTTGCTACAAGAGACAAGAGAACACTGTTCCATCTCGTTAGGATCCAGTTCTGTACACAGACATTGCAGAATTGGAGCAGCAACCAGCTTTATTTTTCCAGTTTATGATCTTTGTTCAAAAACCCGGCAGCAACTCCTGAGGCACAGTGTGCCAGCACCAGAGACCATGAGTGATACAGAGGTGATTTCTGGAACATGTTTTCCATTTCTAATTTAACTCCAAAAATATTTTTATAACTTCTTCATTTTCCCTCTGCTGTGATCCATAAAAAGAATAAATATTTAAGCTGAAAATTGCTGAAAAACTCCTACTTATTTGCACGAAAGAAAAAGTTTTGAGCTTTCCTGGCCTATTGATGTTAGTTCTATATTCAGATTATGCTCATTTTTCAAAGAAAAAGACCTGTTGGGACCAGATCCAGAAATAACTTCATATTTGCATAAGGTGGGAAAAACAGGAATCACACTCATCCGGGACTCCTGTTGGGAGTGAATTTGAAAATAAGACTGGAGAAAATCCAGGAGACAGATATTATGGTCAGGTTGGTAAATATCAACAAAACACACAACGTCTGTATGAGCAAGCAGTGTAACTGGGGAAGCCTGGTCTCTTATGGATCCATACCTTGCAGTTGCACTCTCTGACTCTCTGATGCCTTAATAACACTTTCATTCACATTGTGGCCCTTATCACAGGGATATTCATAGAGTCTCTCTCATCAATCCAACCTCTGTTATATTATAACCTGTCAAAAAATAATCTCCTTGGGACCATTTCTAAATGTGATTGAAATTGCACAAGCCAAAGAAACCCTGGGGAAAAGAGTGACAGATAGATGCACAGGGAATATGAGCACAGAAGTCTTGTTTCAAAATGAAAACAGACTAAAAGCTGGTATTCTTGCTTTCAAAGTGGAATCCTGCTAATTTAAATCTATCACTGAACATTTCCAAGTGCACCAAAAAGCGCCAAAAGAACAGGTTGTTTGCTTATAAAGGGAATGCCTTAACCATTTAACTATCACTGTTCTCAACTGGTGGGGAAATGCAGTGTTACGTGGGCAATCAGACTGGAAGATCACAAACACTCATTCCAGGTTTGAAATATTCAGGAGCATGAAGGAGTGTAAAAAATGTAAATCAAAGGAACCTGCTTCTATCTGGATTTAAGAAGGGAAGGATCATTGAAAAATGACAGGGTTTGTGGGGAAACAGTAGTTAGAGAGTATGCTTACACATATGCTTATAAACTTATATACACTTCTGCTTACAAACAGCGCCAGGAATGTTCCCAAGTGCTGGAACTCAGTCTACACTGCTAACTTGTCAGAGAGTCCCTGATATCACTTATCGCAGGCCAAGTACGCTCTTCCAAACATGGATCAGATGGTAGCATGAACTGAAGGCCAACAGATAGCACGACGGCAGACTCCCTGTTTTATAAGGTTAAAAAAAGAAAGAGTTTAATAGCCTGGAGACAGCACAGCCTGACACAGCAGCACTCCTCCAGCTGATCTTATCAGTAAGCATCGAAGGATGGACGCCACATGCTCCAAGTAGTGGCTCAGTGCCAAAGGCTGATGATGCCATGGGGAAATGTGAAAATCACACATCAGTGTCAGCACCACTGTGAAAGAAGTACATCTGGCTTTGCAAGAGACATGCAGCTTGGAACAACACCTAGGGAGGGAGAAATGAGAAAGAAATACCACTTTTGCTTGTACAATCTTTAGGAGCATGGCCCAAGTGAAAGACCTTAAGTCTCCTTTGTAGCAGCCCAGAACACATGAAGCATGCCCTATACCTTGGAGGCAGACCTAGCTTTGTGCACTGGCACTCTTCATGTGCCCCAAGTCAAAGACAGCATTAACGATGTGCAATTTCATATTCAAAAATAAATCATAAAACAGACCTACCTGCCAGCCTCAACACTGGACACTACCATGGACTCTTCTTGAAAGAAGGCTCAAGTTGTTATATACTTCTCCTTTTTTTTAAACGGGCAGAATTTTCTGAAACAAGACAACACAAGAACTTCCATCGCTGATGCAGGTCTCCCTCAAATCTGTTTCCTTACTTCTTGCACATTTCCTGCAGCCAGATTCCAAATGCCAGAGCTCTTCCCAGCAGCCAAAGGTATCTCTCCAACAACTGCCACAGGCTCATCATGAAACCACTTCTGTCACTCCCTGTGCAGATGAGACAATGTGAGGTTCAGAAATTTGTATGTCCCATCACTGAAAGTCACCAGATTTGACAACACACCAAGTGAATTTCCTTTTCTGGAAGTGAGAAGACCCTCCGTCTTGATTTAACAAGCTCATGCACCTGCTCAAACCTTCTAGAGATGTGAGGGATAATATTCTGTTGAAAGTAAGGTTTCCAAATTTCAATAAGTACTTGTACATGTAGATAACGTACAGTTCAAATAAGAAGGTGATGGGTCTGCTCTCTATTATCATGTCTATTGAAGCACTGACTAAACTTAATTTCCTCTCCCGTACAGTCTTTCTCCTTTAGTTGTGTTCCAGATTTCCTGCAATCATAAAATCATAGAATCATAGAATCACCAGGTTGGAAGAGACCCATCGGATCATCGAGTCCAACCATTCCTATCAAACACTAAACCATGTCCCTCAGGACCTCATCTACCCGTGCATTAAACACCTCCAGGGAAGGTGAATCAACCACCTCCCTGGGCAGCCTGTTCCAATGCCCAATAACCATTTCTGTGAAAAACTTCCTCCTGATGTCCAGCCTAAATCTCCCCTGGTGAAGCTTGAGGCCATTCCCTCTCGTCCTGTCCCCTGTCACTTGGGAGAAGAGGCCTGCTCCCTCCTCTCTACAACCTCCCCTCAGGTAGTTATAGAGAGCAATAAGGTCTCCCCTCAGCCTCCTCTTCTCCAGGATAAACAACCCCAGCTCTCTCAGCCGCTCCTCATAAGGTCTGTTCTCCAGCCCCTTCACCAGCCTCATCGCTCTTCTCTGGACTCGCTCCAGAGCCTCAACATCCTTCTTGTTGTGAGGGGCCCAGAACTGAACACAGC
The DNA here is from genome assembly GCA_033558105.1 of Coccyzus lansbergi. Lineage (NCBI taxonomy): Eukaryota > Metazoa > Chordata > Aves > Cuculiformes > Coccyzidae > Coccyzus > Coccyzus lansbergi. The sequence continues at coordinate 1,009,247 of JAUMJK010000267.1, read as the reverse complement.
ATTCAAGGAGCGGCCTCACCAGTGCAGAGTACAGAGGGAGAAGAACCTCCCTGGACCTGCTGGTCACACTGTTTCTGATACAAGCCAGGATGCCATTGGCCTTCTTGGCCACCTGGGCACACTGCTGGCTTATGTTCAATCAGCTGTTGACCAACACTCCCAGGTCTCTCTCCTCCTGGCAGCTTTCTAGACAGACTTCTCCCAGTCTGTAGTTCTGCATAGGGTTGTTGTGCCCCAAGTGCAGGACCTGGCATTTGGCCGTGTTAAACCTCATGCCATTAGACTCAGCCCAGTGGTCCAGCCTGTTCAGGTCCCTTTGCAGAGCCTCCCTATCCTCCAGCAGATGGACACTTCCACCCACCTTAGTGTCATCTGCAAACTTGCTAAGGGTACACTCAATGCCTTCATCCAACCATTCCCTTTCTCTCTCTTCCTGCAATGACATCCCTCCATCTCCTCTCTTGTGCCACACAGGACTGTGCTCCTGACAGCACCTTCCCCATTATTTGTCACAATCCAGTCCCCAGCTTCACCTGATACTCTTGCCATCCTTGTGCTTCCAGCCTACCCTCTCCCACCACCTATGAAAGTAGTGTCATCCTGGGAAAAAGAAACAACAAAAGGTTCTTGTTATCTTTCCAAGACCAGGCTTTACTACATGTGTCACAGTTTAGTCATGACCTCACCAATTTCAGCAGCTAAAACCGAGCAGCTGAACTCTCAAATCCCTCCCTCTCATGCCCCAGAGAAAGGAAAATGAGAGGCAAAAGAATTCTGGGTTGGAAACTAAAACTACAGCTTTAATGAAATAATAATAACAACAACAACAACAACAATAATAATAATAACAACAATGATGACAATGACAATGATAAATAATGATAGTGATAATAATAAATTTACAAATCTATGGGGTCATGCCCTCACACCCCTCAATGACTATACATTACCACAAATGAATGCTGTAGAGCAGACACAAGGGAATGGGTCAGCAGCTAGGAGGGATCTGGACTCGGGAATGGGGTTCAGGAATGCTTGGATCCGGGATCAGAAGCAATAAGACAAGGTCCTCACTGGACACTGGCCATCACAGCAGTGAGTGAGACCTTCGTGATCTCTTCTTTTATATATTGAGTATGATGTATATGGGCTGGAATACTCCTTTGGTCAGTTTGGGGTCACCTGTCCTGTCCACCTCTCTTTGCAGGTGTGGGTTTTTTTCACCAGCTCTAGGATGGCCTTGGTTATGATAGAAATAAGTATAAGCATTGTCCTTTCTGACTACCAATGTCCCATGTTATCACTTCCAGAGAGTGAATAACAAACTATTAACTTTCAGAAAATGAAGTTACTTAAAGGAGACTGAGTTAGAGTCAGAAAATTGACACTAATTTAGCTCAGACCACAATGTGCTCTAAGCACCTCTGAACACAGAGTGCTTTTGCCTTCCAGGCCAGGGAACCCTGCCATCTGGCTGAAACATATTGATGGTTACATTTGCTGTTCACATCCACCTACCTATCTCTTGTAATCTGCCACTTCAAAACTTCCTTCCACCTAGGAAACGCAAGAAGAGAGTTTACATCCTACAAGCCAAAATACCCTCAGCTTTTTCAATACCATCACCTCTACTAGCAGGAAAAATGTTTGTTTTATCCTATTTCATTGCTGATCCTCAGCAAGGCTTTCTCATCAGGCTTCATTAGAATATGTTACTAAACGCTGCTTTCCTCATCCTGTAATCCTTCTCACATCAGCATTTATTTCCAGTCTTTACCCTCGAGGAAGGGAAGCTTCACAAACATTAAGTCAGCTGGATATTATAGGTAATACCTAGAGAAAAATATAAGCCACCCATTGATTAAAAAGTTGGCATTTTCTTTTTTGAATTGCATGAGGAAACTCTCAGGAACCAAAGGAAAGATTCTCAGTATCACTTTTATGTCAGAAAGATGACTAGCAGAATAAGTAAGAGGAACACGATAAGCAGGGAGTATGTAAGGAAGTGCTTGAGTGATGATGCAAAAATCTTAATCCTTTGCTGAAGGCATTTAAACTGAAGTACCAAATTGCTTCCATGTTAATTTTCATGTTAGTCTGTAACATCAGTGAGTGCTCTTTGGTGAAGCTCTAATACCTCTGCAGAAGTTAATGTTTTATGTCGGATTAACTCAAATGGGTAAGATATATTATGTGGCATATATTTAAGAAAGACAAGGAAATTAACAGCATGGTTACAGTTCCTCTCCACCTTTTCAGGAGGAAAACCTGTGAGACAATGACTTTGTTCTTTTAATACAGCCTCAGGTATAGGAGGCCCTTGAGCTCTGTCCTCAGTTTCCCCAAATGCCATATTAGGGGAATATTTTGCCTTGGGAGATTATGAAGATTATTTTTTTAGTTTGCTTTTTAGCTAATTGTCATCTTTTTAAGATGACAGATTTTTGCATTAAATGTCATATGCTGCATAAACCAAACAAAGTAGAAATCATTCTCTTCTCACTGTCCTGGAATGTTATGTAGACTCTTTGCAAACATTGCCTCATTATAGCTTTCAGATAGTCCTTTCCCTTGACAAGATCAAGGACTTCCTATCTTCTGCAGTTATATTTCACTCAGTCTTTTGAACAATGGTTCTGTGAAAGGAAAAGGCAATCAGTTATCAATTTTAGTTTTAACAATGAGTTTTCTTCATTCCTAAAGGAATAATTTCTTGCGATCTGCAGAAGAAATTTTAAAAGAAAAAACCACAGAAAATTATTTCAAGTGATGAAGATTACAGAATAATAAATGACTAAAGGGAAATGTGTTCAAGCACACATTTTTTTCTACATCAAATCTCACTGAAGAAACATTTTTTGATTAATTCAGTAGATGCAGGAATCTGCCATCCCTCTCAGACCGCAGCAGATGACCATTGAAGAGGAACTCCTCCATGGTTACCTTAAGTGCTATGTTTTTCTTTCTTTCTAAAGGCAACATACAAGAGCAAGCCCAACTTCTTTGACTTAATGACTTCCAGGAAGCACAGAAAGGCCCTGTGTTCGTTCAGCCTCTTCTGGGAAAAGGAAAATCTGGTTTTCTAAACTTCTCATTCATTCTCGATTTGATGAGGAGTCATTCCTCCTCTTTGGTGTGACTGAGGCTTAAAAATAGTGCCAGGCTGTTAAATAGCTATTGCATTTTACTCCAGAGGTGGCTCCATGTGTGTGGTGAAGAGGATGATCTCCATCTACAGCTCATAAAGAGTTTTATATAAATGTCCATTACCCATGTAATGGCAACAGCCAACAGTTTTATTAGGCAATATAAAAAGATATTAGGCAATATAAACTGTAATGCTTCAGGGCAGAAGCCAATCAATGACTGCCTGGAGTTATGCAGAAGAAACTTCCTGTCCACAAGCTATTCTCTCATCATCTGTTTGGGCGTTTCTTGCCTCTCCCGGCAAAACATCAGGAGGTATATATACTCAGAGCCAGGCTGCTGAATCTCACTGGTGTCTGGTTGAGTCCAGTCTAGCAGCATCCTGGTTCGTGTCATAATGCATAAATGAAGTGTAGCACTCCACTTTATCAAATGATTGATCTCCAATGCAGCTCAGTTCTGGAATTCTCCCATAAAATTTATGCTTGTTAAAACAAATACGTAGACTATTTTTCCTTTTTTATTATTATTATTAGTTTAACTCAGAAGATTTCCTTGATATGTCCAAGCCCTTCAAGTAGCAGAGAAAACGTCAATAAATTCCAGGTTTTCAGATGAGGTGAAGAAGGTCCTAACAATATGATGAATCCTGCAGCCCAGAACCACAATCTCAGCTTTTCCCTTGAGATTCTGGTAGAAATCTTTTGGACCTTCTCTGTCTCGAAACATCTTATTACCTTTCTTTAGAATGCACGCATGAATGCAAGTAGCCTTCGACCTTCCTAATCATGAGCTAGGCTCTCTTCTTGCTCCCTTAGCAAGTTTGCAAATGACACTAAGCTGGGTGGAAGTGCCGATCTGCTGGAGGGTAGGGAGGCCCTGCAAAGAGATCCAAACAGGCTAGATCGCTGAGCAAAGACCAATGGCATGAGGTTTAACAAGGCCAAATGCCGGGTCCTGCACTTGGGGCACAACAACCCTATGCAGAACTACAGACTGGGAGAAATCTGTCTAGAAAGCTGCCAGGAGGAGAAGGACCTGGGAGTGTTGGTTGATAGCCAACTGAACATGAGCCAGTAGTGTGCCCAGGTGGCCAAGAAGGCCAATGGCATCTTAGCCTGTGTCAGAAATGGTGTGACCAGTAGGTCCAGGGACTCCTCTGTACTCTGCACTGGTGAGACTGCTCCTTGAATCCTGTGTGCAGTTCTGGGCCCCTCACCACAAGAAGGATGTTGAGGCTCTGGAGTGTGTACAGAGAAGAGCAACAAAGCTGGTGAAGGGGTTGGAGAACAAGTCTTATGAGGAGCGACTAAGAGAGCTGGGGTTGTTTATCCTGGAGAAGAGGAGGCTGAGGGGAGACCTTATTGCTCGCTACAACTACCTGAAGGGAGATTATGGAGAAGAGGAGGTAGGCCTCTTCTCCCAAGGGACAGGGGACAGGACAAGAGGGAATGGCCTCAAGCTCCACCAGGGGAGGTTCAGACTCAAGATAAGGAAAAAATTCTTCACAGAAAGGGTCATTAGGCAGTGGAACGGTCTGCCCAGGGAGATAGTTGACTCGCCTTCCCTGGAGGTGTTTAAGGTGCGGGTGGACAAGGCACTGAGGTCCATGGTTTAGAGATTGGTGGGAATGGTTGGACTTGATGATCCAGTGGGTCTCTTCCAACCTGGTGAATCTATGATTCTTGCAGGCTGTCTCTCAAGTGCCTCAACCACTCCTCTCAGGTTCTACTTTGTTTTAGTTTTCTAACATGTTTTAGGCCCCTCAGTAGCTGGTGAAGGATCTGAAGTCAAGTCTTATGAGGGGGGCGCTGAGGGAAGTGAGGCTTTTTTGTCAGGAGAAGAGGAGGCTGAGGGGAGACCTTATTGTTCTCTACAACTACCAAAAGGAAGTTGTAGTGAGGTAGGGATTTGTCTTTTCTCCCAAGTAAAAATCAATAGGACAAGAGGCAACAGCCTCAAATTGTGCCAGGGGAGATTTAGATTGGCCATCAGGAAAAATGTCTTCAGTGAAAGGGTTGTCAAGCACTAGAACAGGCTGCTCAGGGATGCGGTTGAGTCACTATCCCTGCAGGTGTGTGGTGCTTAAGGACATGGTTTAGGGGTGAGCTTGGTAGTGTTGGACTAGATGATCTTAAAAGGTCTTTTCCTGCATAAATGATTCTGTGATTTTACCTCTCACAGAAGCATCACACCTCAGGCAGCCCCAGTCTGCATTCTTCAAGCCCTTTTTTTTCTCGTTTCCTCCAGCAATCTCCTAAGTCTCTTAAATCTCCACTCCTCTCTCTTTCTTTCCTCGGTCCTAAGCTTGCCATTACCTTGTTGTCTCAGTTTGTCCTTGCAACTTCTCTCTAGTGTAGTTAATCCCAATAGCTAACTGATGTACATGAAATAAGAGTAGCTTGATGACTTTGTTGTATGCATGTCACACATCCTAATGGCTCCAGAAGACTTCTGGAATATATATAAAGTGTAACAAAGGCACTAAAAAAGACTTGAAATGTTGCCATGAGGAATAGGATTTCTTTTTGCACGCTCTTTAATTGAGATTACTGGGGTATTTTGTCTGGTAGTCGTCTAAATTTAACACAGAACCCGGTGCTACTTTCAGGGGGTGCCTTTCCCATGAATTGATCCCTCTTTCATCAGACAGAAATAGTCATAAGCTCATCACACAGCCAGCTAAAATTAAACCACCATTCTGTCTGAAAAGGTGTGAATGAGGGAAGAGGATGAGATCTCTGTTGGGTGGGATGACAGAATTTTGTTTTATGTTGTCTCTAGCCGGACGATTGGGTGATGGGAAAAGCCTTCTTGTAACATTGTTTTTAATATAGGTGTGATCAGGTTCTCTGTGATAGGAAGTTATTTTCTGTTAGAATTAAAAGACAAAAGTCTAATCTCATTGAATATCACAGCAGTTCCATCACTGACTTAGGACTGAAAGTAAAGTGATTTCAGTTGAGGGTTCCATTTCTATAAGGCATGAATCACAAATAACAAACTCACCAAGCGTCCCTGCAGTTCAGATCTCAATACTGTGCTTCTCCCAAGCTGTGTTTGCAGCTTGGTTTGCTGAGGAAATGCTGTGTTCAGTCACACTGCATATGACTTTCTCTGTCAGTTAATCTGCTCCCAAAAATTCTGTATCTCTGTTTTGAAGGATAGGGATCTCAAAGATATTAAATTTCTGTAAGACTTATAAAAATATGTTGCAAGAAAGAAGAAAAAGATTGAAACAGTCTTACTAGATACCACTGAATACACTCTAGGAAGAGATATGATCGCTTCTCTAAAGTGCAAAAGATCTCAATTTGCATCTTAATAGAATCCAGAGAATCCATTTCTGCCCTTCTGGCCCCAGGATAAGAGTTGCAACTATAATATGATTCAGTTTCCCAAATTGAAGGAAATGATAGAGCGTCCTGATTTTCAGTGGGTATTGAACTGCCAACAATCAACCAAGACCCTTTCCAGTTGTTGCAAATTTCCCTCCAAAACTTGCAGCACCTGTCGTTAGGCATTTTTAAACAAATCAGATCTTGTTCTTGCTCTGGATCTTCCTTCAACTCTCAGACAAAGACTAACCCTCTGAGTATGCAATTGGTAGCAACAGTCACCTTTGCATTTATCTCTAGGACACTGGAAAAGAATGTCAGTAAAATGTTCAGAGGAGTTGCCAAACTGAACTTTCTGACTTCTCAAATACAGTTGGTTCTTTGAGGAACTGTGAGAAAGCAGGCACTCAAGAAGTAACAGCAGCCAAAACATAAAGACATTTCAAGCTGGCAGTGCCATACTTGGTTGACTTTTATCACATTTTACCCTTTCATTTCAGTTTTTATTACATTCTTTATAATCTCTAGTTTCCCCTTTATGTCCTACTAGACAGTTGAATATCAGTAAAGCCTTTGACACAGTTTCTCACAGCATTCTGCTACAGAAACTGTCAGCCTCTGACCTGGACAGGTGCACACTCTCCTGGGTAGAAAACTGGTTGGATGGCCGGGCCCAGAGAGTGGTGGGAAATGGTGTTAAGTCCAGTTGGAGGCCAGTGTCAAGTGGTGTTCCCCAGGGCTCAGTGCTGGGTCCAGCCCTGTTCAATGTCTTCATCAATGACCTGCATGAAGGTATTGAGGGTACCCTTAGCAAGTTTGCAGATAACACTAAGGTGGGTGGAAGTGTCCATCTGCTGGAGGGTAGGGAGGCTCTGCAAAGGGATCTGAACAGGCTGGACCACTGAGCTGAGTCCAACAGCATGAGGTTTAACACAGCCAAATGCCGGGTCCTGCACTTGGGGCACTACAACCCTTAGCAGTGCTACAGACTGGGAGAAATCTGTCTAGAAAGCTGCCAGGAGGAGAGGGACCTGGGGGTGTTGGTTGATAGCCAACTGAACATGAGCCAGTAGTGTGCCCAGGTGGCCAAGAAGGCCAATGGCATCCTGGCTTGTATCAGAAATGGTGTGACCAGCAGGTCCAGGGAGGTTCTTCTCCTTCTGTACTCTGCACTGGTGAGACGGCACCTTGAATCCTGTGTTCAGTTCTGAGCCCCTCAACATAAGAAGGATGTTAAGGCTCTGGAGCAAGTCCAGAGAAGAGCAACGAGGCTGGTGAAGGGGCTGGAGAACAGGCCTTATGAGGAACGGCTGAGAGAGCTGGGGTTGTTCAGCCTGGAGAAGAGGAGGCTGAGAGGAGACCTCATTGCTCTCTATAACTACCTGGAAGGAGGTTGTGGAGAGGAGGGAGCTGGCCTTTTCTCCCAAGCGACAGAGGACAGGACGAGAGGGAATGGCCTCAAGTTCCGCCAGGGTAGATTTAGGCTAGAGATTAGGAGGAAGTTTTTCACAGAAAGGGTCATTGGGCATTGGAATAGGCTGCCCAGGCAGGTGGTCGATTCACCTTCCCTGGAGGTGTTTAAGGCACGGGTAGACGAGGTCCTGAGGGACATGGTTTAGTGTTTGATAGGAATGGTTGCATTTGATGATCCAGTGGGTCTCTTCCAACCTGGTGATTCTATGATTCTATATTCTTACCTGTTTTTAGTGAAGTCATCCACTTCTGGCATGCTGGACGTTCTTATTTGACCCCCAGATGGCTATTTTTCCCTTTCCTCCTCTCTTTTATCCTCTCATTCCTCCTTGCATTCCATCATTTCTATTTGTTATCTCACTTCACCTAGTGAAAATACCACAGATTGTGGTTAGGGAATGATAAAGCTTAAAGCAGAGGGCAAAAGGCAGCATGCAAAGCCAACAGTGGAAGTACTGGAATTGCACCTATGAACCTGTCATTAATGTGGTGACAAAAGGAGGGAGAATAAAAATACACTGGAATAGTACACAAGTATGCATCTTAAACTCTGCTCATTACCAATAAGCCTTTCAGGAGAGACAGTTTTTATAACCTGTAATGTTATTACACGCTGATGCCAAAGCAGAAACTGGAGATGTTTACTAACAAGTAAAGTTAGAATGGCTTGGCAAGGCAACTGAAAGTCATCTCACCTCATGTGAGATGACAGCTACGGCATGAAACCACAGATAAGTTGGCATTTGTAAATATATTCTTTATAGAATTTTTGCTTAAAAGCAGGTACCATGAAAGCATACAACAGCAAAAGAACCTGTGAACCCAAATAAACACAATCCTTATCTCCCGGTGAACTGTTATGCACAGACAAGTGATGCCTTCTGCTCAGTTAAAACCAAGGATTTGCCCAGAGTGTGTTATACTTTTTTTTCCTGTGGCTTATAGTGCAGCTGGTAAAATTTTGCTTTGGTTAGAAGCTTGATTTATAAAGTCTCTGGTCCTAAACCAGGAAATGAGTATTTCATCCCCACAAATTTAGAAGGATTTTTTTTGGCTTTTATGTCCTACAAAATCTGTTTTTGTTTCCTATAAAGGGTCCAGTCCAACTGCCATCAAAATCTGTAGAGATTCCTCCTGACTTCAGCTGGGCTTGGCTCATGCCCTAAGGCAGTGCTACAGAAACAGACACCGCCTAATGAAATCACGTGTGTAAAAGACCAGGGAAACCCATAGTAAATCCCCACCCTGCAAAAAGCCATGCCTAGCTTAAATGTGCATTAAGATTGAAGTCAAAAATCCACTGATGTCTATCAAGTTAAGCACGTATTTAGAGGTTTATTGGAGTCAGCTCTTGAACAGAAAAAACTATATAAAATTATTGTGGGAAAGATCACTCTTTTGCCTGCATGCTATCCTGAATGCTCATGGCTTTCTACTGCCTGCTTGAAGGATCTTTCACAATTTATATACAGATAAGTTGCTTTCATTTTATTCATTCTTGTGTATTAACTAACATAGCATACTTCCAAGGTGTCTTTCCAGTGACCTCAGAGTGCTCCAAGGAGAAATCTCAGAACTATTTATTGCATCCTATTACTAAAATTAAGGGTCCTTGGTTGAAAGCAGACGTCAAGGAGGTAAATCAATATTAAATGCGTAACAATAGATATCATAGAATCATAGAACAACCAGGTTGGAAGGGATCCATTGGATCATCAAGTCCAACCATTCCTATCAAACACTAAACCATGTCCCTCAGGACCTCATCCACCCGTGCCTTAAACACCTCCAGGGAAGGTGAATCAACCACCTCCCTGGGCAGCCTGTTCCAATGCCCAATGACCCTTTCTGTGAAAAACTTCCTCCTAATCTCCAGCCTAAATCTCCCCTGGCGGAGCTTGAGGCCATTCCCTCTTGTCCTGTCCCCTGTCACTTGGGAGAAGAGGCCAGTTCCCTCCTCTCCACAACCTCCTTTCAGATAGTTGTAGAGAGTAATGAGGTCTCCTCTCAGCCTCCTCTTCTCCAGGTTACACAACCCCAGCTCTCTCATATATGTATATTTATTTGTCTAAAACCAGGAGACAGACCAGAAGTGGTCTATGGTTTTGTACCAAAGACAGAAAAGTTGAGCCATGGAGATAACCTGTGACTTCTCTAATGTCTCACAAGATATGGATAGCAGAATGGGTAATCAAATTACAGTCTGACAAATAAATTCACAAAAAGATCATCTTTTCTTGTCTTAGGATACTCAGTGACTCTCTGTTTTTTCAAAATGGGAAATCAAACTTAGGAGAATAAGGTAAAAGTCACGAGCTAGCCTGAAACTCACTGGCAGAGCTGAGAGACAAATGGGAAACTACCAGCTTCATACAGCACTTCCTTCCTCTGTCATATCTGTTTCAATGAAATTAAAAAAAAAAAAAAAAAAAAAGCAAGTCACAAACTTCTGCTCCCAGTATCTTCCAAGCAGGATTTGATGTGTTAGATCAATGTCACGTATTACCCTGGTGTTGGGTAAATGTTCCAGCACCATCTCCTGCAATGTGCCTTTAGCTCACTGATGACACTACAGCTCTCTTTGACTGGTAGGTCTGTTCCTTGGAAGCTGTGGATTTGATCCACATCTCTTGGAGGCAGTACTACATGCAGCCAGGCTCAAATGAGACCAGGCTACACCTGGGAGGAAAAGAATATAGCAAAAAGAAAAGTGAATCAAAGTTAAATTATCAAAGCTGACCCAGTCCTACACAAATATTACTGTATCATTCAGATGACGCAAATGCACCAGCTAAAAAGTTTCCTTTCTATGCAGGATGATCTCACTCTACAAGTTCAAGTCAAACCTCTAATACTTGGCTGCTAGAAATGTTAATAGTTCTGTGCTGCAAGGCATAATCCAGCATAATATAAGAGAAATACTTCAATATGCACTGTCAAAATGGGTTTTTTAATGTATGATGATGTCGTTGCAGTCTCTAAATGAGATGAAGAGGTGTGGTAAATTCCCGATGCAATGTTTCCTGCATTAACAAGAGATCTTTCTTTTTAAAAGGCATCACTAGCTAGCGATAAGCTATGTGTCGTAGATATCCTCTTAATTATTCTTGTGAAAGCATCTGCAGGCTGCAAACCTCTCTGTAGCTGATCCTCCTGCAGAGCAGTGCCATTCAAGGCCCTTGAATAACATTTGTGTACGAATTGCTTTTTGAGCAAATGAGAAGAATGGCCTCAAAGCAAATTTCTGGTGTCGTCACTGTTGAGCTGTCTTGTGCTGCCACATCATGTTTCTATAGAAGTCTACAAGCACTGTCTCTGCTTGCTAACTTATCTTAACACTGTGCTAGTATTACCCACTGCCATCAGAAGTGAGAAGAGACAAAAAAGCTGCAAGAAAATTGAGCAGCAGTCCTTGGTATAACCAGGAGGCTGCCTCTGTACAAGGAATCAGTTAGGGAGAAACTCATGTGCAGGACATAGTTCTGAGCTACTTGGCTGTGGCTTTATCCACATCAGTTTTCAACCACTTCTGATTTGGGAGATTTTATTTCTGAGATAATATATAGGCTGTGAGTAGGAAATACTAGAGGATCTTGTTCATAATAATGGAGCCAAATCCTATGGAATTTGCTAAAAGTGACTTGTGATTTTTGTATCATTCAAACGATATTTCAAATATTATTCTAATTACTTTAAACCCCAGTTTAGTGAAGCACTTACTTAAACAATGTTTGTAAACCTAACCATTCTATATTTAAGCACATTCTTAAGCAATACTTTGGTGAAATGACACCTAAAACACAGGTCTATAAAAAGCAGTGCCATAAAAAGTCACTTTGGAGTGTTATTATTTTCCCACTTTGAAAAAAAAAAGACAGAATCAGTGCTAATACATATGAACAATAAACTGATGTTTCAATATGTACTCACATCCAAAGTTCAAATTTCAGGCAAGCATAGTGAATAGTTTTTTGTGTGCTGTGTGCTCATGCCTAGTTCTTCCACTAGTATCTGCTATCCAGACCTTTTATTGGTAGCAAGCCGAGAAAGGCAATCATAGGCCATCGAACCTCTTTTCCCATGTTGGTAGCCTGTGACTCTACAAACAGAAAGCAATTCCCTGATAACGAGCAACCTCTTTCACAGAAAATCAATGGCAGTATTTTGGATCAAGTTAGATTTTGGATCAAGGAGCCAGTGAATTATGACTGATTAGCTTTTCAAAGTAACTCACATGGCAGCCCTGGGGACAGATTGCATTAAAACATTTTCAATATACAAACAGTTTGATACTTTGAAAAATAGCAGTGTTGCTAACATTTGGCCTGGTGAAGGAAAAAGTATATTAATCTGCCCAGGCAACTGTCTCTAAAAATATGTATAAATAGTCCTTTGCATTAATTCAAAGTGAAATGTCAATGTTTTATTATTTATGACAATATGCTGAGATTCAGCTTCAGTAGCTCACCGCTGGTTCAGTTAACATCAGGTCTAAAACCTGTCTTACTGTCTTCTGAACCCTGAATCTTTAGGAAAACCTTTTCTTTCTGCTTGGATTTTTTTTTTATACTATCATCTGAATTTTTTATTGTCATTTCAATGTAAATTACTAAGTTAAGAGAAAGTGAATTACTCTGTTGTCGCAGTGGTTTACTCACATCTTTTTGAATCTCATCATCTTGGCAGGAAAGCAAGAAGAGATTCTTCTTGCTATCCAGGATGTGGGAACCTAAGCTGTTTCCTGGTCTGTATCTGTAGAGGATAATGACATTATTAATCAGACATGATAGTCCCTGTGTTTCCAACAGTCATTCTAAGCTGCTTACCCTTCAAGACCTGCTGCAAATTAGTAAATTATTCTGACGTGTGAAGCTAGGAGCTTTGCTCCTGGCCATGCCTAACTGAATCTCACCTGATTGGGGGGCATCTAAGACACTCTGCTCCTGATCCTCTTTCACTGCAGCGTAAATTATACTGAACGTGACAGATACAGGACTGTAAAATGGTAGTATGGGAGACAACACATTCCTTCTGCCCTAGTTATTGCTGAAGCATAAGTTAGGAAGTGCTCACCTCCTTGAGAAAAAAATACGATAATGAGGTTGTTACAGATGAATAAAAATGTTATATACATGCAAAATAGTCCTGCTAATCAACAGAGCTGACTCCCTGCTGGAGGAAGATCCAGAAGAACAACAGAAATCATTACCATACTGGTAGGATTGATTAATAAGGAAAACTGCATTAACGACTGCTACTAATACCCATTAGCATTTATACATTGTAATATTCAGTAAATGTATGTGTAAATAGCTTTCCTAATTGACAAGTAAGGGTGCCTGAAGGGTGTAACGTCATGTTACTGTTGTTTTCCAGTTGTGTGGGTTTTCAATCGCAAGAAACGCCTTTGCACTGGGTCAGAAAACAAGTGAGAAAGAACTGGAATAGGATACAAGGAACGCACCCTCTGAGACCTGAGATGAGTTTGCCATAAAAGCAAATGAAAGCTCTATTCCAAGCAATATTTTAAAGAGGCTAAACAGAGTGGAGAGACAGTGGAATATGAGATCAAATCCAGGCTACTGCTACTAGGCAGAGTGTGGATATGGGCAATGGAGCCCCTTGGAGATTCAGGAAAGCACTACCAGGAGTAAGATCTCCCTTTCCCAAGACAAATGTGCAGATCTGGACACCTTCCTGTGCCCCCTAAAAAGGGGAGCAGAGTCAGTCACACTTGGAAAAGGTCTGTGTTGGCTCAGATGCTGTCCATTACTGCCTTTTGTTCCACGATATGGATTTCTGGATAGAGGGTTTTCAAATAATGTGGTTTAAATTTAGAAAATGACCATTCAGTTATCAGTGCAATTGAAAAGGATAATGAAATGGAGCCCATAACCTCCAGAATACTGGTCAAAAGATGGTTATCTGTGTAATGTGTGTTTTCTGGAGTTCATGAGCAATTACCAAGCACTATTTTTAGGCTGGATTTCAGGAGAGTTGTGTTCAGTTCTTGGCTCTGCCATAGACTTCCTGCATGACCTTGGGCAAATGGGTTTCTTTCTCAGTACCATCTGCAGCATAATACATTTTCCTCCCACTCTAAATTTGCCTTGTTGATGCAGATTATGAGCTTTTTGGAATAGGACATCTCACTGTGTTTATTTAGTGACTGACACAGTGAGGCTCTGATACATTCTTCTAACCTCAAGTTTTATAATGCAATGTGCTAGAAAAGGTGATGCACGGGTGATCACCTTCCACAACCTATGCAAACAGGTGGTGAGTATAAAATTATGAACTCTACTGTAGATTTTAGACAAAGCTGGTATACGTTGCATGCTTCCATCACAGAACTTTCATTTTCAGCTGGTACATTTTACTAGCAGTTTTCATATCTTTTTTTCCTCCTCATCTTTCACAGCACAGCTCATACACTCCTGCTTTGTGATTATTACCCTGGTCCCTGTGATTACCATGGAGCTGCAGGTAGGTTTTGTTTGCTCCCTTGTTTTTTTTCACCTTCACACTAAATTACAACAGCAGATTGACTGTGGCATGTGAGTGTTTTATGGAACCGGTGAAGGACACTGCACTGCCGATCCTCACGGGAACCTTCTTACCTGTACTTTGGTTAAGCGGTTGTGACCTCCAGCCAAGTGGGAGGCGTGGACAAAGTGAAAGAGCAGTAGACAAGAAAACAAACAAAATGAGCAGTGCTTCAGAGCTCCTGAAGGAGAGGGAATAGCTGAAGGTAGCCACTGTTTAGAAAAAAAATAAAAAGAGGGAGAGAGAAAAAGATGGAAGAGGGAAGAGAAAGAGAGAAATAGACTGAGAAAGAGAGACAGAAAGAGAGAGTTAAAGAGAGAGAGTCAAGAAAGAGAGAAAGGGAGAAGGGGAAAGAGAAAGAGGAAGAGAGAAGAAAGAGAGTGAAAAAGAAAGAGAGAGAAAGTGAGGGAGAAAGAATCATAGAATCATAGAATCATAGAACAACCAGGTCGGAAGAGACCCACTAGATCACTGAGTCCAACCGTTCCTATCAAAAGTCCAATCATTCCTATCAAAACCCGTTCCTATTTCCACACGCTGACCACCTGGTCAGGCAGAAGGGGGAACATTCTTCATTCCTTTGCCTCCCCAAATGTTTAAAGACTCACAAAACTGTGATATTGAGATTTCCAGCAGGTCAACACTTCTGGCTGCTTTTTTCACTTCTTGCTTTCCCGTAGCGTGAAACCGTGGGGATTTCTACTCCATTAAATCTTTTAGGATTACCTGGGCGGATCCCTCTCCAAGGAGAAAAGAGGGGAGAAAGAAAGAGAGTGAGAGAAAAAGAGAGAAAGAAAGGGAGAAAGAGTAAGAGTGAACTCTCTCTGTCTTGACAGAGATACCTGATCAGGTGTTCACCGCTAGAGGAGGAAACAAACAGGGCATGGAACACGCGCCTCACCAGAAGTTGCTATTAAAATAGGCAGAACTGGAGCTTGCACACCAATTCAAAGGCACAGGAGGTACTAAACACATGTCCTCGCCCGCAAGCCCAAAGGCAGCGTCTCTGTGTGCAGGTGCAGCGCTCGCTCCCCGTCTCACCGCCCCCGTCTCACCGCGCGTCTCACCGTCCCCCTGGCTCCGCAGCCGGCACCGAGCTCTCCGGCCCTGCTCGGCCAACTCCCACCCCGGGGCTGGGCTCAGCCGCTCCCCGAGAAGCTGGAAAGCCCCGCGATCGGGGCGGGGGGCGGCGGTGACCCCGGCGGGGGGTGACCTCGGGGGCAGAGTTGGAGTCGGCATCCCCGCAGCATCCCCCTGGGTGCGGGGCGGCGGGAGCCCCGCGGCGGGCGGGGCCGGGGCGGTCCCTCCCCGCGCTCCCGGCAGGCCGCGCTGTGCTCGCCGGGCATCGCCCCCTCTTCGCTCCTCTCCCCTCCTCCGGCGGCGTCCGGGCTGGCATGGAGACCCGGCGGGGGAGCCCCCGGGGCGGCCCCCGCAGCTGAGCCGGCCGGTGCGTACCCGCTCGGGGCCGGGGAGGTGGGCGCCGGAGGGGACGGGCGAGAAACTTTCCGCCGCCAGGACGGGGCTGCGACCGCCACTCGGGGGAAACTTCACCGGCGGCGGTTCGCCTCGGCTCCCTCTGCCCCGCTCCGCGTCCCCCGGGTCCCGCGCGTGTCCTCCTGGCAGCCGCCGGGGGGTCGCGCTCCCGCTTTGCCCCGCAAGGTGCAGCGGCGAGCGGCTGCCCGGGCTCGCTCCCCGCCTCGCGGCTCGCGGGCGAGAGCGGTGGGGTTATTGTTTAAAATCTTTTTTCTCCTTCTCCACTCTACTCTCTCCTTCATTTTTTTTGTCTTTTTTTTCTTTTCTTTTTATAAGGCAGGGAGCGGGCGAGGGCGAGAGGGTGCGCGTGTCTGTCGCTGCTCTTCAGCTGCAGTTGCTCTTGGCTGTAGCCTCGGGACTGGCTGCAGCTGCTTGCGCTGGGGCGGCCGGGATGCTACCGCGCGACCTGCCCGCTCCGACTTTTCTCTAGCTATATATGCGTAGTTGGGTTTTTTGTTGTTGTTGTTGTTGTTTTGTCTTGTTTTGTTCTTCGCCCCCAAATATTTTTTTTAGAGGGAAGGCTGGCTTTGCCAGCCCCGTTTCTGCAGGCACGTGCGCCGGAGGTTGCTGGGGCCAGCGGGGCGAGCAGCCGTGCTCCCCCCCGCCCCGGGCTGGCCCCGAGGTGGTGTCATCGCCCCCAGGCTGGCCCCGAGGTGGTGTCGTCGCCCCGAGCGCTTCGCCGAGCAGAGGATCCCCGTCCCCGCCGCTCTGCCCCGGGACGGCAGAGGGGCTGGAGGAGCCTCGGACCCCGCGTGTGTGTGTGTGAGCGTGTGTGTGTGTGTGAGTGTGTATGTGTGCAAGGGCTGGTGTGCGCTCAGGTCGTGAATACGGGAAAAGGTGCTTGGGGGGCACCTGCTCTACCTGGCGATGGGTTCAGTGTGGCTCTGCGAGCTCTAACTTCTGCTGCTAAAGGAAGCATCCCCCCTCTCCTGCCCACTTTTTGAGCCCTGCTGGATCGTTTGCAGGAGGAAGAAGAGAGCCAGGCAGCTCTGAGAAGCGCATCAGAGGGTACCATCTCCCTCCCTTTTAATTTTTTGTTGATGAATGGTCGGGGTGGCTTGATGTGCTTGTTTTGTTGTTAGGAGGATTAAGGGTTGGCGAGTGTCCTTAGTCCCAGATCCAATTAAAATAAATGCAAGTAAATGGGACATAAAGGGAAGTCGGCGCTGGCATCCCGGCAGAGTCACTAAAGAACTAAGGTTGGTTAAAAGCAAGAGGCTCGAGGAAATGAATGCATTCCTTCTTACTCATTTGCTTTCCCTTCACAGTGCTGTCAGGCAGCCTTAGAAAGGTGAATTGTTTTATGGGGTTTTCGTGGGTCCTCAACCAATCTCTGTCCTGTAGAAAGAAAGAAAAAAAAATTGCCTTCTCCACAGCATAGGCATAGTAACTCTCTCTCATTTAGCAAATGCTTTGCTTTATGAAGTCTGGATGAGTTCTTAGTAAAGGAAATAAGAATTAGGAAAAGGTGAGCTATGGGAAATGCAGAGCAAAGGTGCTACATTATTTCCTAGTCGCTGTTGGAACTGTGAGTTTTCACTGAGGTCTATTTTTGATCTGGAGCAATTGTGAGGAGGGTACAAGCGTTATCAGGGAAAGCAGAACAAGGCAAAATAGCCTAGCTAGTTCTTGACTGACTTTATTTCTTCCTGCTGATATACAAAGGGCTTATCCTTCAGTCGAGCAACAGTTATTTCTTTTGCTAAGAGGACTTGACGGTGAGTTCAAGGAGAGAGGGAGTGATCCCTCAGGAGCTGGGTTGTCTTTGGAGAGTGCTGCTGAGAAAAACCTTACAGGTATGATCTTTGTGCCCAAAAAAACACTGGAGTCTTGTTGAGAGAGCCAGGTAGGAGCAAATGTACCGCAGGGCTGGGAACTATGTGTATCCCTATGCCTGATCCTTTGGTGGTGCTAGTGTTGTAGGAAATCAGCAAGTTGGTTGTACTTGCCTTGATGCAGCAAATCGTACTTTTTCTTTACTTTTACTCCTTTCTCAAGCTTGATTCTTAACATAGCATCTGTTGGCATCTTAGTGACCGTGCTCTGCTTGTGTGGTGATGGTATGCAGTTTGCTTCATGAACTGAGTGTTACTTTGTGTCTTGTCATCATGTATGTGTGGGACTGTGATGGAGTGTGACCTCCACCCCACCACCTCAGCCTCTCTGGGTACTGGCTTGCTCCATGCCTGAGATAAGGACTGTCTATTCTACCAGGTTATAGTGTCATGGTTCCTACCATCAAGTTGTGCTGTTGTGACCTGATGCACCCTGGTTGATGGATTCTGTCAAATACAATGAAGTGAGCAATTAGGAGAGAGTAAGGGTGTTTAGCCATTCCTTGTTAGGAGCAGTTTGTAGCTGCTGTTCCACTACAGATGTATTTCTATGCTGAATTCTCAAATGTCTTCTGACACATGCCAACTACATTCATGCCACTTGTATTTACAGACAGGTTTTTCTAAAGGACAGAAAGTTGGGTAGGATAAGGTTTGTTTTAGCATGATGTGCCAATGCGAAACATCATACTTTTGGATACAGGTCTGAATCCCTTACAGTTCAGCTGTGCCTTAAAATTTTTAACTGTCTGATGAATATTTGGTTGCTTACGTGAAGGTTTTTACTACTTTTGCCTGCAGTTCATAACACAAAAGCTGCTGGCACTGTTAAGACCTATGTTGTGCTGGCTGAAAGTTCCAAGGCAGAACAGGCAGAGAGTCAAAATTGTTTTACCAGAGGTGAAATCCTGGCTACATTGACTTCAGTGGGATTTTTGCCATAGATGACAATGGGCCAAATCCAGAAGTGGTCCTCCCTTCTCGATGTTAATTCTAATGTATCCTCAAGGGAAGCTTTTGCTTTTCTGCTGCCACCCAGACTGTGTCTGATAGTGCAAAGATGTAAGTCTCTTAGGATGTCATGCTGTGCCTTTCACAAGCACAGCATTCCTGGGTAGGAAATCAGGGCAAATAGGAGTGGAAATAAACTGCCAAACGTGGACACATGCTGACTATCTTGTTGCTCGTGTCCGGAGTCATTCCCAGGTATGTGCTCTTAACTGAGCAAGATCAGCTTCTTGAGGCTGCTGTGGAGGGAGCTGTCAGTGGCTGCAGCCAGTGCTTCCACTGGTCCCTGCTTATGCATTTGCAAATTACCGGTTTAGTGACAGACATTCAATATGTGAAGCAATGGTACATTCATTAGTTCAACCATACCCCGTGCACATTGAGTGAGTTTGCTATGTGTGTGTGATCTACTAAGCTATTCTCAGAGACATTTCATATATTCAGCATCTGGATATATTTTTATGTTAAATGACAGCGACAAATGGGGAGTACATAATACTTCTTCACCACATGGAAGGTGTGTGGTGCAGAATATCAGAATTTGCATTTAATCAGTGCTGGCTGAAAGCTTGCTGGTCCAGGTCATGGCTGTGTAATAAAACTGGTCTTTTCAACAGGAATGCGTTGTTTCAGTTTATTATATTCAGTGGCACAGAAGAGCATTGTTCATGTATAGGAAAAAATGTTTACTGGGATTGAGGTATTAGGATCTGTCTGCTATTTTTTTTTTTAATTTTTGTTTCTACAGTGGAAACATTTTGTTGTTTCTAATTCCAGTGTGGACAGTTTTCTTGTGCAGTGCATTCCTTTACTTTAGACTTTTAGGTATTCTGCTCATGTATGGCAACAAAAGGAATGAAAATATAAACTAATGTGGAACTGAGTAGCCTGTCTTCCATGTGCATCCTTATGTCATTAGTTTAAGACACTTAAATAAGACGAATATCTGAAACAGTTATAAATTATACCTTGTTAGCACCTTTTAGCTTGTTTGCTATAAGAATTTATGCATCTGAAACAAAACAGTCCTTATTTAATTTAGTGAAGTGTATTGGACTCGTTTTGTCCCAGTATAAGAAGTGATAGACATTGTGACAGGCATTGAGTCCGATCCTGAAGTCATACTTGGTGATGTTAAAATCTAGATAAATGTGGCAATGACAAGTAGGTTTTGGGCTCTGTTAGTGCTGTGAGGATGCAAAAGATGGCAGTGCTGTGAAGAGGGATCCAAGCAAATCCCACTGAGCTGCTCTGAGGTCTGCAGAGACTTCCAACTTGTGGATTTGTTGAGTTTTTTATAAGTGCAATTCAAAGAGTTGATGGTAACTATCAATATCCTTTGCCTTGTGTGTTGTATAAACCCTAAAGGCCATATTCTCTTCAGTGCTGGCTGAGCTGGGAGCTGAAGGCAGAACTTGCTGGGTCTGGGACTAGAAGATTCTTTATGTGGTGGTTTAGGAGAGACACTGTTCTTAGCTTTTTTGTTGTTGGGTTTTTTTTTTTTTTTACTTCATATGAAAACTGCAGAGTACAGAGGCATTTTGGGTGAAATTGATGTTCATGGGGTCAGTAGCAAGGCTACTGCTGATGTCAAAAGCTCCTGATTTCACTTTTTTTTTTTTTTTTAAATCAAGAGCAGAGCAGACCTTTGTGTGAGCGGTGTAGGGTGGTTTTGTGTTGGAAAATTCTCCATTGTGTTATTGAACTGTTGTTGATTTTACTGCTGATCTTGGTGTGTGAGCCTGGCTACTATAATAATTATACCTAAACGTGTCTGTGCCTGTACTGCCCATCATCCACAGTTAATCAAAACATGGACCCTGCAGGCACTTACAGCAAGTTAACACAAATGAAAAAACACCAGTGGCTTTGCCTAGGAGGAAAAAATATTTTATTTCTTTCTCCTGGATGACACCCCTAATCGTACAGCTTTCAGTGTGTGACTGTAACTTCCTTTGACATCATTGAGCATTGCCTTGGTCATGACATGTGTGCCAGTGCAGCCTAACCTCTGCTGCTGGCTGTGTGGTGCTGCCCCTCTGCTCCTACTGAGTCCATGGTCCGTCCCTTGACTGCAGAGCTGGTTGGAGAGATGTAACAACATATGGGATGGCTCCTCTGTGCTGAAATTTTCCTTCCTTCCCTGCTGTCTGAGTGGTTTTCTCTCTGCTTTGAAAGGCATCTGTGATTTTTTTTGTGTTTTTTTTTAATATTTTAAAAAATATTTAAATGGGTTTAGCATCTCACTCTGAGGTGTGTTGGGCTTTCTGGGCAGGTAGCCATCAGCATGCTGAGTTAGGCCACTTCTGTCTTCAGTGGAGCTGGTGGTAGGGCTTAACACTGATTCTAAGAGTGGTTTGGGGCCATTCAGATCTCTTCTTAAAACCTACCCTGCAGCATTTCCAGCTTCTTAGCCTCATCCTGTAGAGCATCTGTGGACAGGAAAACAGTTTTGATGACTTCCGATAGTGCTGGTCAGAAATGGTCTATCATCAGCCCTGGAAATGCAGAACGCAACTTGTCTCTGCTTGCACTGTGTAAACTGGCTGTAAATAACATTTCTTCTGTGTCTTTGCAGACTTCAAAGTTTATTCCAGCTGTTGGAGGAAGCCTAGTGAGAGAAGGTAGCTGCAAGTTTAATTGTAGCTTCAGGACTTGAGCTAAATCAAAATCCAAACAATCTGATAAAAATTACAGCCACTTGAATGTTGATAAAGGTTAAAAGTGAGCCCTCTTCAGAATAACTATTAATGTTTTACATCTTGAAATAAAGGAGCTTATTAATATTCCTAAATAACATTGAACATAACATTACATTTTTGCCTTCAAACCATCTGAGCACTTCTCATGATAATGCAGATTACATTTACTGACAAGTGCATTTAATGACAGCATAAATGTCAGTTTTGCTATCAGATATGTTGCACTGGTATGTTTTTAATATTAAACATGATTATGTGCCATATTGCTTAAACAAATCACGACACCCAGAATATTAGGAACATGTCTCTGTGTTCTGCCACAGGGTGAAATAATTTGTTGATTCTTCATATTTAAATAATTAGTTAATAATTTTGACATTTACATGCCTGGGATGGATTTCTTTGGTGGGGGTGTTTTTTGCAAACTGGTGTTTGAAATTCTTTCATCTGTATCCTCTAAGTGACAATTAAATAGCAGCAGCTCTTGCTGTGGTCAGGTGAATTCAGGTGCTGCTTGCCTGGCTGCATCTCCATGGTGTGATCGCGTGCAAGGTGGAGTTGCCAGCTTGTGTTTTATTGGGATGACCTAGCTTTATGGATTTTCAGTGCAGTGCGTGCAATGGGCATACTGGTAGTCAGTAAACCCAGAGCTGAGTCTTTATGTGGTTGTTTTTCTAAAGATTTGCTGTGATAATTTTTAGTCGAAATCCAAATGCCACTGTGTGTTCACTGTTAGGATCTTCAAGGGAGCCTAATTCTGCTTTCCTTTGGAAAAGCCAAGCTTTTTTCTTTGTTCTTGCATTTTGGAGAGAATGTAATTTTCTGTTCCTACTTTGCCCTTGATAGTGGGTGTCCATAGTTTTGTAGTGGTCGGACCTAGAAAAAGACTGTGATAACCAGAAGGAAATGTTCCTCTGGCAAAGAATCTAGAGAATTGAGTGAAACAACAGTAATAATAATTATTACTTTCATTATTTTAAGCTGGAGGTTTTCATTCACGGCCGGGATGCAAAGTGAAAAGGCAGCTGCTACTTTCCAGAAGCTAAAAGGCTCCAATTTTATCAGATACTGAATAGATGGAGGGTGACATGGGGGATGGTGCAGAATGAGGGACAATGTGCTGGTAAAGCATCCTAGTGACTCTGCTTTTTCCAGGACCTGGGAGGTTGGATAATGCTGGAATTCTTGTGAATTTTCATGGAGCAGGCTGGCTTTAAAGTTCTGTTACTGACCTTCCACGTGTGTGGACACTGCTCTCACCAAATTATGTGTGAGCTTTGGATCACCTCTGATGCCCTGCACAGGGCTTTGTCGGCTTGTCTTGCTGCCCTGCAGCCGGCTGCTGGCCCACTTCCCTCTGCTCCACACGGCAGCATCTGTTTGGGAGGTTCTTTACGCAGTGTGGCTTGTGCAGGGAATATTTAAAGATGCCCACAAGGCTCCTTTGGTGTGGTTTATTGCATTAGTAAGAAGCATTGTGATACAGATCGTTAGGGCTATATGCAAATATTCTTTGTGCTTCTGTAGACATATCGTGAGGTCAGTAATAAATGGTGAGGCACGTACACTGCTGACAGGGCTTTGAGAACTG
The DNA here is from genome assembly GCA_033558105.1 of Coccyzus lansbergi. NCBI lineage: Eukaryota > Metazoa > Chordata > Aves > Cuculiformes > Coccyzidae > Coccyzus > Coccyzus lansbergi. The sequence continues at coordinate 986,074 of JAUMJK010000267.1, read as the reverse complement.
ACTCTCGCCAATACATGATGTATCTGTTTGGCAGTGGTTTGTCTTTGGGTGAATTTACACAGTGGAGTTTAGCTGCATTTATGCTGAGTTCCTGGTCCTGAGCTTGCACAGTGCTTTGTTTTGGAGCAAGGCAGTTGATAATGTAGACATTAAGAGCTTGAAGGGCCTTGGTGGAACTGAAGCCTGTGGTGATTCTCTGCAGATTAGTAGGATTTAGGGGAACAGACCTGTGTACTATGTTAAAGCTACCTTAGCTGTATCCAGAAGCTGTGTCCCAGAAGATTCTTTCCAGAGCACTTTCCCTCTGTTTGGGATTCTTCAATGACACAGTTAAAATGACTCTTGAATGTTCAGAAATATCAATTGATCCACTTTTTCAGGCATTGGGTGTGAGCATGGGAAGACTAAGGAGAACATGGAAGGGAGGAGAGAAAGAGGATTTCAAGGTTGCTAAGGAGTGAACAGGGAGTGAACTGGGCACGGGTCAGTGAACACTGAGGAGCAAAGGATGGGAGAAGAAGCAGTAGGAGGGTGCTGATTTCTGATAGTGGCAACTGAGTAAAGTGAAATGGAAGTTTTGCAGTCCTGGACTGTCCTGGATATGTGTTTGTGGAGAGGGAGGAAGACAGATGGAGTTTTAGCTATATTAGCATTTGCTTTTACTGGTTTGGAGTGTTCTGAGTTTTTTTTTTGTTTTGTATCTTAAATATCAAGAGATCTTCAGCATAGCTAAAATAATATAGCTTATGTTGTTGTTTGGTGTTCTTAGGTGGACAAGACCTAAATGCGTTTTCAGACTTAGTTTTTTATTAGCTAACCGTACATATAAGCAGAAAGTGTGTCTGCACATTGGTTCTGGCAGACCATGATGATCTGGCTGAGACCAAGACAGATTTGAATTTCAGACTTTATCAAAAAGTGTTCGTATCTTTGGACATGTTGCTTCTCTTATGTTATTGCTTTGTTGTTTTATCTGTAAAAATTAAGATAATAAAGGCAAATTTACTATGTATTCCCAGAAGCTTTGATAAAGTTGCTGTTACGGCAGACAAAAGCTAAAGGAGTGTGCTTATTGCAGAAATTCACATCACTTATCTTAGTAACTCTTCTGAGAGATTTTCTTTTGGCTTCATAACTTCTCTGCTGTGCAAGTATGTTTTAGCCAAAGTGTTTATAAAATGATTTTAGTATTCCATCACTCCTGCAGATGGAACAGATCTATCACAGTCTGCTTGCAGCGTACACCTTGCAAGGGACTAGTCTACCCAGTGTACTGTCTTGGCTTACATCTGCATCCAGAGGGTCATTGGCAGGATAGGAATCTGAAGCATCCTGCAATGATCTCCTCTTCTGCATATCATTTGCCTATGCCTTTTACATCAAAAAAGAGAGCTGAGCCTTTTGCATCAAAAGGAATTTGTCTCATGACTGATGCATTACTGGAGTGTTAGAAGCATCATGTGAAGTCTTGTGAAGTCCTGTCAGATGTATCCACTCTGCATCGTGAGGGTTGCTCAGGTTTTACTTCCAGGACCAAAATTGCTCTCTTAACAGCCAGAGATCCTCCGCAGAGTCTGGACCTTGTGAATCCAAGTATGTGTTGTGGCCACTGGTGCTCCCAAACCACTGGGGTCTTGCATAGCAGCCACGTGCAGAGGGCAGGCACGGCAAGGAGCTTGTCATGACTGTACAGCATGTCTGCTCATGGCTATTCTTGTAGATGCCCTTCAGAGGTTATAGGGAAATATGCACTGGCTTTAATAGGAATCATTAAGCAGAATTTATGTAGGTCATTATCCTGTATGGAGTGGGAGTTCTTGTGCAGTGCTAGTGTACATTGAGGATTGTGGCTGTTATTGTGGTATATCCTTAGAAACTTTAAATAACATTGCTCTTATGTGCTCTAAATGGGACTGACCACCTTCAGGGTGTACTTTATGCACAGGCTATCTTTATTATACTGACAACATAACTATATTTGTTGTTGAATCATAGAATCACCAGGTTGGAAGAGACCCACCAGATCATCGAGTCCAACCATTCCTATCAAACACTAAACCATGTCCTCTCAGGACCTTGTCCACCTGTGCCTTAAACACCTCCAGGGAAAGTAAAAAAGGTTAGCAGAAGTCCTAGTTTGTACTGTCCTGTTGGTTAAGTAGTTATTGGCGTTTGTGGAGTCATTTCCAATCCACCACAGTCAAGCTGAGATTAGAATCTGGTTCTTTGGATTTCAGACAAAAAGAATAGCAACTTCTTCTTCAGAGTGTTCATTTCCCTGCCAGTAGAGGCTGGATGACTTAATCTCTGCATATATCAATATGCTGATCAAGTTTCACAGCGAAGTATCCATGGGTAACTATAACAAATATTTAAAACTGTAAACCTAGGTTGTAATTTAAGGCCTTGCTTGGTTATACAGTTCTGAGTGTAATGAGAGTGACAGCTTAGGGCTGGATTTTAGGGTGGCTTTATCTGCAGTTATATAGAGCTGTAGGTCTATTAAAACGGCCTTCTAAAGCCAGAACTGCCTGTGGCATGGCATTTGATCAAAAATGCCTTAATAAAATCATGATGAGGTTCCACAAGAAAAAAAAACATTTTGAGAGTATCACCCTTTCCGATAGCTTTTAAGAAGTTTTAGGGCTGATATACTGTGAAAATGATGAAGTTGGGTTAGATTTGAACATATTTCCTGAGGGAGATCATAGAATCATAGATCAGTCAGGTTGGAAGAGACCCCCTGGATCAATGAGTCCAACCATTCCTATCAAACACTAAACCATGTCCCTCAGCACCTCGTCCACCTATGCCTTAAACACCTCCGGAAAGGTGAATCGACCACCTCTCTGAGCAGCCTTTTCCAATGCCCAATGACACTTTCTGTGAACAATTTTTTCCTAATGTTCAGCCTAAATCTCCCCTGGTGGAGCTTGAGGCCATTCCCTCTTGTCCTTTCCCTTGTCACTTGGGAGAAGAGGCCATTACCTTCCTATCTATAACCTCCTTTCAGATAGTTATAGAGAGCAGTGTGATGTGACTGGTTGGTTTGTCCTTTCCTTTATTCTCTTTGGTTGAGGCTGAAATTCATTTCCTGGGTGGAGATGGGAGCAGAGCCCTTTGCAAAGTGGCTCTCTGAGCTGCTGCTATTTACAGAGCAGGATTTTAAAAGCAGCCATCATGCAGAGCTGTATGGCATGCTTTGCAAATGGATGTACTTGAATCACGTATTCCAGCATGTCAACCCCTGGTGCATCTCTGAGGAAGCAGGAGGTTGTTGAGATCTAGATCGAGAAATGCCATAGACCGTATTTATCTCTTCTTTCCGGTTCCTAGTTGGAACCTTTCATTTGAAGTAATGTTATTTTATCATGAGCCAAACAAAACCAAAGAACTAAGCTAAAACCACACCAGGCTGTGGGTTTTAAAACTATTAGTCAATTTGTTAATTTTAAAGAAAAACCTTTTTCTGGATTGCTTTCCCAGCCTGATTCTTTTTTCAGTTGTCATCATCTCTTTTAGGCTAAATATTAGGAAAAAAATTTTCACGCAAAGGGTCATAGGGCACTGGAACAGGCTGTCCAGGGAGGTGGTTGAGTCACCTTCCTTGGAGGTGTTTTGGGCACAGGTGGACGGGGCGCTGAGGGCCATGGTTTAGTGTTGGATAAAAATGGTTGGACTCGATTATCCGGTGGGTCTCTTCCAACCTGGTGATTCTGTGATTCTTCCATGATCAGACCCAAGTTGTCTTTGACATTGGATCACTGAGACAGTAACAGGAATAAGAAGTGTGGGTTTTGCCACTATTTCCAAACCTAAGTCTTTCCTCACTAAGAGTCTGGACCACGAGTGAGGCAGACTTCATTGCTGGCTGTATTGTGCATTTATAAAGGTTTGGAATCCTTTGTAGTGTCCAGAATGTCAAATCCAGCCAGTGATGTTGACTTAGTAGTTCTGGAATGAAGAAATAACTCTGCAGGCCAACAGTTAACCCAAGGGAACTGTTTTGCTATCCTTATCTATCTACCAGGATACTTCCCACTAAAAGAAGAACCTGAGAAGTGGAAACCCTGAAACACTAACAAGTTTGGCAATATTTCCCATATTCATTTGAAGAGAGACGCTACTGCCCATCACCTTCATGTCTTGTATTGTACAACTAAGTTAAATCTTTGGGGTCAATATTTCAATGCAGATGTTGCCTAGGTGGGCACCCTTAGAAATAGCTCCCAAAGCAGTATCTCCTAAGAAGGCATATTTTAACGAACTGTCATGCTTTATTTAAATGGACAGACTTGTGCTCTATTTGCAGTGTTACTGCAGAGACAGGGGATTCTAGTTTGTTCTAGCGACAGCTTTCTCTGATGAAAAACATTTAGTCTATCTTGGTATTTAGTGTGTGGGTGTTTCAGAAGATGAACCTTTAGAAGGAGGGAGCTTATCGAGCAGTTTGATTGGAATGACTGATAATAAGTCAAAATGCAGCTAAACGGCCCTGAACTGCTACTGTCAGGTATGGTCTTGCTGAGAGCTTTGCAGCCAGCATCTTCAGGAGGCTCAATTGCATTTATCTACTGGGGATGTGGCTTTAGCCCACAAACATGTTATTTGTTTCACTGATAAATATCAAAAGATTTCATAAGGAAGGACAGGATCCTAACTTACTGTCATTTTAGAGATGAAGGAATCAAGGCAGAGGCAGAATGTGCTCCTTCGCCACACAAGCGTTAGTGGTTGAGTGAGATACAAGACCTAGCTGTCCTCAAATTTTAGATGGGCTGCAGACTGTGCTCAGCAGTTCTGCCCAAGAGGAATATAGCACGACAAGGTAGTTGTGTGGTTTGCTTTTGATGGGAACTTTTTATTTAATGTGATAGTACGCAGCTGGTGGACTCATCCTCCTAGGATGGGCTTGGTGTTACTGTAGAGCCCTAAGCACCTTTTCTGTGGGGCATAAGCACCATTTCTGTGGCTCTTCTCCCTTTCACTGTAGGATCAGAAGAACACATAGGTGGGGGTAAGGTGTTTTGGCTCCAAATTCTTCTGCTGCCACCTCTCTGCTAAGCCAGTGTGGATGGATCTAAGAAGCATCTACTTTTTCTCTGAAAGCTCTGTGATTTCAATCTTTGGGACTGTCTTTCCTCCTGTCATTTTACTTTATCTTGTGCTGTCTTGGACTGTACTTGTGCAGAGTGTGCTTGTGTGTGTATAGAGCAAGGAGCATGTAAGGGAAGAGACCTAAGAAGAAGAAATCCCAGTTTGTTGCTTTGCTGCTTCTGAGTACCTCTACCAGTACAAGACCTGGCAATGTTCTTATCTGTGCTTTGCATGAGCTTGGCCCAGCTCTGTCATGGTAGCAACGTAAGGATCAGTCAGTCAGGATGCTCTGCATGTTGGTCTAACTCAAGATTTCCCTCCTGCTCTTCCCTTTTCTTAAAGAGACACAAAATATCGGTGTAATAGTAATTAAGTAGTATTTCTCTGGAGAAAAGGTCCAAATGAACCTTCATAGAAGTAGAGTTTATCTTAGTCCAGGCTCTGAACTGATGCCCCTCCGTGAAGGAAATGGGTCTCCAGGGCTCCTTATCATCAGCAGAGCTGGAGATAAATTAATTCCATTTATGAAAGGTTGCCACAGCCTAGTAGCAGAGGCCCCCTCTGTGGTTAATGAGAAGCACCTCCAGGTAGGATTGTTTCCTTCCTTCTTGAGTATCTGGGAAAGCACTTTGGGGTGAGTGATTTCTGTGGCTTTTATTGATTATAGTGGCAGTGGAGTTGACTAACTTAGATATGTAACTTCTAGCTGGCTGAAATCAACCCCGCATATCATCTCAGGTGGGTTCAGTAACTTCCAGTAGTGCCTCCATGCTAATGTACATAACAAAAGGATATTGGGGAAAGAAAAAAGGAAGGAAAAGTCTTTTTAATTTAAGTCTTTTAATTTGATAGACCCAAGATGGTTAGCATTTGCTAGTGTGCTTTGCTGGAGATATCTGCTATTGAGAGCATGTGGGTGTTGTGAAAGTAGTTTTTGGATGAAAGTTCTTGACGAAGGTAAGCATACTTAACTTGCAGCGAATCTGTAGTTGGAAAGCAGCAAATAGAAGAGGAAAACCACCAGAAATTAGAAAAGAAAGAAATTTCCATTAATGTCTGTCTTTGTTGTAGTAAGTAGGTCAGTGAGCTGAAAAAGACCCTAGACAGACTTGCAGTTCTCACACAGTGAGGTTGGAAGAAAGATGCTGAAGCAGAGGCAGTGATTATCATCAAGGGTTGATGCTATAAAGCAAGGAGTACTGGATATATAATCAAAATTGCAGAAAACACCTTATATTCTGATTGTGGAAATAACGAGTGTCAGCCCTGCATTCCCACATAGACTTGTTGTCTTTGGGGTTTATGTATGGAGAGACTAAAGGAGATTAATTGAGGCTGTGCAAGATTATTCTGTTGTACACGTGATGCTGACCTTGGTGCAAGGCACAGTGTGTCTCTGTGTCCCATGCAAGGCAAACCATACCATTCCGTGGGTGGTGGACAAACTGTGAGACCTCCCTGCACAGGGCTGCAGTCACAGTGTGTGCACAGGAATCGATGTTTGGGACCTGCAGATAGCTGCTTGCATGATGAGCAAGTGACGACACCAATTCCCTCTCCCCAGTGAACACAAGGGTAAGAGTCCAATTATTTTGCACATAATGAGGAGGTCACTGAAAATGGAACTGAAGTTTGGCAGGGCAAAATGGGACCATTCTCATGCTTTTGCACTGGGATACCTCATTATTTAGCGTTGGGGTTATGAATGAAGTTCTGGCTCTTGCAGTTTTAAGTGCTTGAAAGGAGTCAGCAATCATCGTGGTATATCTGGAGTTCACATGGGGTTAGCGTAAGGAGGGGTTACCATATAGCTTAGGTTTTTGGAAACATCCTAGGGCTAATGGAACAGGAGAATAATTCATAGTTCAGAATATGGACATATTGATACAGAATAAGCAAAAAATCTGTTGGTAGTAGCCATCCTTTATTTTAAGGAAGAAAAATGTCAAGCCTATCTACACAGACTTCTGCTTATTAAGTGAAGGATTAAAATAGTGATATTTCAGTCAAGAAAACTTGAAACAACTGGGAGAACTTAACTGTTACTGCACAGGGATGGGATACTGGTTAAGTGACAGCAGTGGGTGGGATATGCATTGGTACTGGTCAGCTCTGGAGCTGACTGTTGGTTGCAAAGCTGCAGGAGGAGACTTGTCAGCACCCTTGGGAGCCCAGTCTGCTCATTTAGTGTAAAATACAGCAAATCTTAAGTGATCCGTTGTTCTGGAAATGCTTTGGAATCTCTAAGTTTTTACTTATTTTTGTTTAGCTGTTTTGACAGAAAAGGCTTTTCACACAAATGGAATTGTTCTGTAACATTTTAAAACATAAGACTGTACTCCTGTTTTCCAACTATTTGATTTTTTTTTTATTATTCTTTATGGGAGATAGTGGAAAAGAAATAAAAAGAAATGTTGTATGTTGAAAGCTGTAGTTGTTCTCCAAACCATTTAAAAAACTTTAATAAACTTCAATGGGAAAGTTTAATAAGATATCAGTGCTTGCATGCACAGAATTAATAAACATTGTCAGATAATTTTTCCTCTTTTTATATCTTTATAAATTTACTTAACATGGAGAGAGAGCGAGAGCGCGAGAGAGAGCGCGAGCGCCATGTACCTGTTTAGTTTTCATTTTAATGAAGCTCTAGGTTGAAAGAAGATGAAGTTATAAAAATGAAGTGCTTCGTAGCATTGATTTCTCTAGACGCTAACAAGGCAGAATTTGAATGGAGATGACAACAGAGTAATGTCTCTGTGGACTCAAATGCCAAATTACAGAAAATGTAAATAAATTAACTGAGTCATCCTGTTACTTTGCAGGCTTAAGAAGTTAAACAATTTCTGGAGTCTTCTAGGGGTATGTATACTAAAAATAGGAATGTAGTATTAAAGGCATATGGCATTGTAAAATAATTTCTTGGTGTATTACAGGATTATATTTTGGAGCAGGTAGTTTCAGAGAAGAAATAATTATTTAATAAATACACAGTTGTATTGTGGAATCAGCTTGCACAAGTAATGAAAATCAACCTGCAAAATTACTGGCGCTAAAAGGCAAGTGTAGTCTTTTTCAAGTTATTAAATGAATCCATAGAAATGTTGGGATAAATCCAAGTTATAAATTAAAGAAATGATTAGAGACATGGATGTGGCTGTGTTGCCTCCAGAGCAGTGTGGCAGTCAGTCTGTCTCTACCATAGGATCTTGTTACTGCAGCCTGTTCTGTGGAGGATTTTAGAACCACCTTGTTGCACGACTGTCTCAAAATTACAGTCTCAAAATTGACATTTTGGAGTATCATATTTGTACGTCTCAGTGGCTTTGTTAGTTGTAGTGAGTTTACAATAAAAAGTATGTGCCTTTTCTTTTTTCTTTTCATTTCTTTTTCACCTCTTCATCAGTGTTTTGTATTCAATGTGGACTAGTGGCATCCAGCTGGAAACATCCCTAATCTCGTGTGGCATTAGCTTCTTTAGGCTAGATGCTTCTGCATCAGGTTTTTGTTTCCCTCTTGTAAGCATTAAAGTATGTTTTTGCAAAAACATTGGCTTTAGAGGGTAGTGCACAAGTACAACTGAAAAGCTGGCCTAAGGAAACTCTAGTATGTGATCAAGCTGTCTGAGAGAAATTTTAGCTTTACACTAAAATCTCAGTCTAAAATAGAAAGGGGAAAATACTAATTGCAATGTACCCTGGTGTGCTCTTGAAAATGAGGCAAGCACAACAGGAGTCAGTGATATCCTTGGCTTTATAGCACAGCTCCAGACAGTATTTCATTCAGGAGGAGGAGTTATCATCAGTTCAATGGATAAAGAATAGTTATATGCTTTGGTGTGGATCTTATTTTGGTGTAGGATGGGTGTTTCTAATGTCAGTCCATGTAGCAGTTAGGTAGAAGTCTTCCTCCCTCTCTGTGACTTCTGTCTGGTTTTGCCTTTTGTAGTTTTAGGAAATTGGTAGGTGAAAAGAACTCCAAAATATATTTTGCTTATTTTTTTACTATCTTGGCTTTTGTACAGTGAAGGTATGTTTCAGAAGTTGTGGTCTTATCCAGTCATCCTTGGAATTAATTTTTCAAGACTTTTTAAATTTTGATTTTAGGAGATTGAAGGTTTCTCTCTTTACTTTCCCTAATTTTTAGAAGTCATAGAAAGCCATCTCATGTGCCTTTTAAAAATGTTGGATTTTCTGATTTAGCATCTTCAGTCTATGTATCTGTTTTAAGTTCAGAGGAGGCAGGGAGCTGACCTCTGGGACTTTTTTTTTTCCTGTTTCTGGGAAGTCCTCAGATTAATACTATTTTTTTATTACTTTCTGGGAATAGAAATACAGAGAGATGATACACCTATGCAGAAGTAATATCCACCTATGAGGAAGTGAGCAGAAAAAAAATGTATCCTGCAGAAATAGAATATGTATTAGTTTACATTTCTTTCTGTGAGTTTTAAGAAGCGATAGGGTGATCTGTTGTTTCAGGTTTCTAGTTAATCTGATGTTTTTAATAAGGTCTGTCTTCCATTAGTCAGGCAGACTTGCTCCCTGTTCAGGTTCCTAATTCTTGACGCACAGGATATTTTCCTGCTCATTAAAATGTATTTATTTATTTTTGCAGTGAGAATTGCTTTCTAAAGAGGATTCTTTGATCTGTGGTAATGTCACAGACTCAATAAGACTGCTAGTGTGAAGATGTCTATCTCATTTCAGTTTTACATCCACTGCTAATTGGACCTGATTAATATAACCCTATTGCAAAACCTGTCTTAGTTTCAATATGTCTCAATATGATGTCCAATGAGATGCAGATATTATTAGTGCTTGGAAATTGCTCCTTATCTGTAATAGGAAGGCTTCTTCATTTGTTTCTGTAATGTTATTTGCATTTATTGGGTTTTAGGCCTTTTAAGCATTGGGGGAAAGGGGAAAAGGTATAGTGATAAGTGCAAAGTTTTTTCTCTGTCTCTCTCTGTTTTTTTTTTTTTAAAGCTTGAATTTGTAATATCACTTATGTTTCTAGGGTAACAACTTAATGTGATGCAGATCAGCAGCTGAAATACTGTTCCTAGCAGCTGCAGAGTGAAGTTAGCAGGACCCACGGTCTGTTCTGCATCTGATACTGGGAGCTTGGTGGATGGTGGGGGTGGTGGTTGTCCCTGGCACTCCCCTTTAGGGCTGGTGTCATTTCAGGGAGCAGCAAGTACCACTCAGTTATGCCAGAGTTAACCTCAAGAGAGGTTGTGATATAGGATGCTGCAAATTCAGGGGAGTGAACAAAATCATATTTCCTATGGAATCTCTGAGAATAGGGAGGAGGTGACAAAGTGAGCTTTCTCCAGCTACTTGGATTGTAAAGGAATGTGAAACTTCACAGTTTTCTCCCATCTCGCTCTTGAAAGTTAACACAAGAAATAGATAGGACTGGAAGACAGTTTTCTGACAGAAATCCCAGAGCCTTCATTCCAAGAAGCTGAGGTGGTGACAAGAAGCTGGGTACTGAGCAGGGAGTTACCCAAGAATTTTGTTGACTGAGTTAAATCCTCCTTTGAGCAGGTGTCGGGTAAATGTTTTGATTCTTTGCAGCGTATATTTGCATATTTGAAGCTTTCTGGTACATATGAATCATTTTAGTTTGCCCAAGTCTTAAAGAGAGCAAACCAGCATGCCCACTGATTTTTACGGGATTGCTGCGTAGAGGTTTCAAGACCTGCATGGCCCAAGCCGGACAGGTGATGTACCTGCAGGTCCTGACCATTAGCATCGTATGGATCATTATAGATGTGTCACACCCCAGACAATATGGAAGGACTTCAATCACTGCTATCTAATTGTCTCCAACACTGGATCCTTTTTGTATCAACACCTCTGATGGGTCCATCTAACTGTTGCCAGCACGACTTATATCCTATTTCTCAGCCAGAGTGAGTAGATGTGGGTCAGGCTGGAGCAGCAAGCAGCTCTGGCCCTTCCAGAAGATGCTGTGAAGTGTCTTAAAGGTTGGATGCCAAGCAAAATTTTATCTGTAGTGATAGTTTGTTTATAAAGGTTATTTTTTTCTTCATGCAAATATGTTGGGGGGGAGGGGGTTTGGAGGAGGAGAAAACATGCTGAGAGAGTAACACTTTATGCCTTGAAGCATTTTATTTTCTCTGTAAAAAAGCTTTGCTGTAAATTTTTCAAATTTTGTCACTTCTTGTTGGCTGGGATCATGAAAGATGATAATATGCTCTCTGTAACCTTCTTCGGTATATTTTTGCCTGGTACATTAATAGATTCCTTAGTACTTGGGAAAAAACAAGTCTCAACTTACTAGTTGCTAATCAGAACGTGGAAGTGGTATGTTTTTTCTAAAAACTGTAATTCAAGGTTATGCATGTGCAAAATAGCTTTAGGCTGCAACAAATATTTTCTTCAGCAGGTCTAGCTCATTTTATTGACATATTGTTTTGTAAACTGTGTGTGACTTGCATTGTTCTCAATGAAAATAACTTGCATCAATCAAGATAAGAGGGTAATTAATTTACATACTTTCATTGTGGAAATGTTCCAGAATTTTTGTTACTGTACAGGCCTAGGCTGGGAAGAGAAAAAGTATAATAACATTTTGGGTTTGTAGTTTAAGTTATTTTTCACTTCAGTTTGTGCCACAGAAAGCACTGCGACCTTCTTGAATTTGAGCTTGGCATAACGTTGAATGAAAATAAAGCAAAACTTAGGAGTGCAATCGTATTTTCTGACTGTGTTGCACATCAATACAGCCTTACTGAGATGAGGAGAGGTCAGCTATTTAGTGCTGTAGCAAAATGTGGTCCAAAGCACTTGTCAAGAACAAATGCAATAGAGTTAACTATTTCCTTCCTGTATAAGAATCTGAGGCCAGCACAAGAGACATGGAGTGTGATGAATTTTGTCAGAGGTGTGTCTGGCACCTCTCTGCTTGTTAAAGACAAATGAATACACGCACAGTGAGTTGTCTTTGAATAGACAAATACTGGCTTCTGTTTCTGTGAGACACCAAAAAGTCTTGGAAGCACCTGAGCTTCACTAGCCCATTGCTGAAGTGTAGTTAAAACAGGAGTTTCCGAATCTGATGAAATGTAGAGAGCAGCGTGGTTATTGCTGTGATGGATTGACAGGAGGTGGCTTTTGGGGAAGTGTAAACTTGTGTCTCTGAAGGGGTGATGTGAAGCCTCTTCCTCTTCTTGTCCGCATCCTGAATATATTGCCTGTAATGCATTAATAGCTTTATTTTTCTCCTTTTTACTTCCATAAGGTAATGCAGCAGTAAAGCAGGATGCTCAAAGCCTCTATGTAAAGAAGCACCATACACAGGTTATTTAGGCAAATCACTTTACCCATATTAAGAATAAAACCTCATATTATTAACACCGAGACAATGTAATGCAAAAAAGTCTTTTCTTCCTTTCACATTGTGCATCACATTAATGATTACTCTGTTGCTAACCTATTATACATTGGCACTGTGACCTTAATTGCTCACTTTTAAGTGGGATCCCTCAGCCTGAGGGGATATCACTGGAGGGGACAAGAGCAATGAATCTGGTGAAGGCACTGGAGAACAAGTCTTATGAGGAGTGGCTGAAGTAACTGGGGTTGTTTAGCCTTTAGAAGAGAAGGCTGAGGGGAGATCTTATTGCTCTCTACAACTACCTGAAGGGAGATTGTAGAGAGGAGGGAGCTGGCCTCTTCTCCCAAGTGACAGGGGGACAGGATAAGGGAGAAATGCCTTAAGCTCTGCCAAGGGAGGTTCAGACCGGACATCAAAAAAATATTTTTCACAGAAAGGGTCCTTGGGCACTGGAACAAGCTGCCCAGGGAGGTGGCTGAGTTACCATCCCTGGAGGTGTTTAAAAGACGAGTTGATGAGGTGCTTGCGGACATGATTTAGTGGTTGATAGGAATGGTTGGACTTGATGATCCTGTGGATCTTTTCCAACCTAGTGATTCTGTGAGAAACCATCCTGAGAGGCAAGGCATTGGATAAGATTGGCCTGACATCTGCTAAGGATATATTTTTTGGAAAAAAACCCACCTAAACAAACAGTTTAAACACTTGTTTTTCACTGTATTCATTCTTTAAACGAGATTCGTGGTATTTTGCTTGAGGAGCTGCCCATGAACAGATACCATTCAGGTTGCTGGCTTGACCTGTCCTGCTGGTAGCTTTCTGGTGGTGTACATGGTATTGCCTGTGTCGATTTATTCTTCTGCTGTGAGAATGCTGCTGTGATTAGACTGTTGCTGCTGTAGAAACAATGGCTGAAATTGGATTTTCTGGCTTTGAGGTCTATTCCTGAGGTATGAGGTCAGGATGTAACAGAGGTGCACAGCAGTACTTCTTGTGCTGACCAAGCCTAAGCTGCTTCTCCATGACCAGTGCTCAGCAAGGTTGGCCCTGCTCACTGGTAATGTTGCTAATGTGCAGAGTATGTGCTACCTCCTGCTTGCTTGTAATCCGTGGTTTCACTCCTGTGTTCACACAGAAAACCCCTGCTTTTGTGCAGAGGTGTTGTCAAGCTGGCTGTGCTAGTGATGGCTGGAAACCCATATTCCACTTTCACTCAAGCTGAGAACCCTCCTGTTTCCCAGAGAGGGCTCAGGTAAAATCCAACTGAGTACCAGTCAGCTCTCCAGAGCTTTCCTGCGTTTTTTCACTGGAGTGGCTGAATTTCCTGATACGCTGACAAAAAATCAGAGAAGTGCTTGACCCAGCAATGGAAAAGTCCTTGTGATTATTCACTTTGGGGATGCTAAAGGCAGAGGAAGCCAAAGGTTGTATATAGGTAATGTGACTGTTGGCATCTCTGCACGACTGGGTTAGTCCCAGGTGCTCTTATCTCTAGTAACTCTACTGGAAAGTGTCAAGCTGACTAGAGAAATGCAGTTGTGCTTTTACTAACTTGCAAAGGTTGAAATCTGACTACTCTGTACCAGTCTGAACGTGCTCTGCTTTCCTTCCTGTCCATGAAATCAGAAGTGTCAAGGTACTGCAATCAAGATACCTTTTGGGACTCAAACATGTTTTCTTATCCCAGTTACTTTGAATCAAGTGATGCAGGGGCCTGAACTTGAGCTGTCCACATCCCAGGTCAGCTCATTTCTCTTTCCTCTATGCTTAATTCATGTGATCTTTAAGAAAAAGAATTTGTGAGCTAATCTAGTGAGAGCCTGTCTTCACAAGATTTTTTATTGCATTGTGACCTTTCAACTCATCTTTACTGAACTTTCTCGAAAAAAGAAAAAAAAAATACTCCATCTTCCTGACCAGTGGAACTAGCTTTGATTTTTAATCTCTTCCTGGAAGACAAGTGACGAGTGCAGTAGACAGTGCCAAATACAGGGACCCAAACAGTACACCCACGCTGGCAGGGACCACATATTCCCAACCTTGCTTTTTGTAATGGCTTTATGCAGTATGAAAATTCATGAGTATTTTATTTTCGTTTCAGTTAAGGAATTATCTGATCAGCTGTCTGTCATTCTGAGAGTGTCTGGATGCAGGCTGTATTTCTCTTCCGTCTCAACATCTTTTAAAAGCTTCTGACTAGTATCCATTGTCCTGGCAGCATCCGTGGGTTCTTTTTGGAGAGCATGCAAATGACTGAGGCCCAAAGCCAGCTGGTGCAATGCTCACTGAGCACTGCAATGCTTATATAGGCATGAAGGCTGGAGTTGGGTTGTCTGAACAAAGATATCTGCTGCCATATTAAGAGCTTTAAGGTAGCACATAATTGTTGGTACAGAAAGGCATGGATCTCTTAGTTTCCAGGAAGCATCTGAGATGCCACCATGCCCCAGTGCTTGCGCAGCTGAAGCTCTTGTGTACTTCTGTATATTAGGTGATAGCTTTCTATATGAGGTGGAGAAGGAGTCTGTATCTTAAAGGAAAAACAGTCTGTATCTTAATGCAGTGTAAGGCATCTCAATTTTTTTATTTTTTTCTGGCAAACCTGAAATTTATTTGATACTGATCCATTATGCGAGTTTAATATATCCATTGGCCAGGAAGATGGGATATTTTTTTAGGAGAAAGTGCAATAAATATGAGTTGAAAGCTAGCAATGCAATATAAAAAAAATCACCACTGTGATAAATCCCATCAGGATGTATTTTTATCTAATTCTTCAGTGGTGTACCATTGCAGCAGGACAGGCGTTTGGCATTATGCAGGAGTTAGGTGTGCATTGACAGCTTCCACTATTTTAATTTGCTTTGCTGTCATGTCTTGCAAACTTATCTCTACTCTCATGCTATCTGGTGCATTTAATAACTGGATATTGTTGAAATAAATCTTAGCAGAGGGAAGCTGGAAAAATAAATGAAAGGAGCTCAAACACTAACAGAAAGAAGAATTCAAGTTTCCTTTTTTTAAAAAAATAAAACAAACAAAAACCATAAAAATATCTCTACCTTAATCTGGCATTGAGATAAGCAATTTGCACCTGGCCCTATGAAAACACATCTCTTTTTGAGAGGGTAGAGTAGGGAAATACAAATTGTGACTTGGATTCTTGAATCATCTTGGATACCCAGCTTGAGAGAAGCTAACTTTATTTTCCTTTTTTTCTTGAGCTGCATTAAACTCTGTAGCTCATGGGATCTGTTTAAACCATTCTTGAATGAGAATGTATTATTCTAAATGCTGTTTTAAAAATTTTTCCAAACAACATTCTTGTTCTTAGGCCTAGACTCTTTTTCTTCATGTTCGGTAAGTAGTTCTACAATGAAATGAAAAGATAAAAGATAGCATAGCAGTGTGTAAGCCATTTTTATTGGACAACTTGTGTATATCCGAGTCCTGACATACACAGGCATGAGAAACAGCTGAATTTACAGTGCTTTTGTGTGTGAATGATGTGGCTGCGTGTCTTCATTTGCATCAAGGTGAGCAGCATTCCCTGTGCTAAATCCCTCCTTGCCACAACTTCGAGATGTGCTCAGAGGAGAGATGGGCATGTCTGCACCATGCCACATCCTCATCTGGGGGATATAAAATCTGTTGTCTGTCACTTCTTTTTTTATTCTAGTAGGGGATTCAGTTATCAGTGAGGGTTCACTGTTCTGCGTAGGGCTTTGGAAGAAGAAAGCAGTTACTGTTGCTGCCACGGAGAAGGAGAAGAAACAAGAGGAACTAAGATGGTACCAAACTCCTGACTGTGTCTGGCTACTACAACAATGTTCTCATGATGCCTTATGCAAGAGAAGAGGATATTCTTGTTTCCAGTCCCCAGCAAGGAATTGTGGTGCCTCCCTGAATTCTCCTTGGCTCCAGATTTTCATCTGGTCAAAAAGGGCTGTTGTGACAAGTTCCTTCATGCGCAAGGGCAACATGAATCTGACTGGATTTCAGCAAATGCTGGTGCTGAGCGAGTCTTGTGTTGTGTATATACAGTTGCAAAATGCTTTCAGAATGAATACTCCACAACAAAGCTGTTTTAATGAGCTGTAAGGCTGATTTTAGCATAACCTACCCAGTCTTGCAGCACTCCACTGAGCTGAAATACTTTCTTTGTTCTTAAAATAGCCCCCACTGATCCAGATTTTAATTGGAGATATTACAGCTGTCAAAGAAAAGGAGAGATGACCATTTGATTTTGTTGATGGTATAAATTGAAGCTGGGGATATGTTGAGTTCCAGCCTTTAGATCTTCCTTCATTCAAGTGCTATTGCAGATATGCCTGTGTGCTACAGTGATTACATGAAACAGAGGTTCTCTCTAATGTTAAGATGACTGTGGAGTGCATTGTGCCTCATTATATCCACCATGTTGTCTAAACTAATCTGACAATAAGTGTGCAGGGCAACGGGGATTTTGGTGCCAGGAATGGTAACAAATCGGCATAGATATTTAATATGCTGGTTGAAGCCTGAATCTTAATAAATCAAGATAGACTTTACTAATGCACAGAGAGGTCATGATTCAGGAATTCCATTAAAACAAAAAAAAAAAAAACAACTAAGGAGGTGATTAAAATAAAAAGAATTTAAAGCTTGGGTCCCAGACTGCATGTTTGCATTGCACATCAATCAGCACTGGTCAGAGGGTGAGAACTTTTCCGAGTAAGTGAACTGAATCTTTTCAGCATAGACATGTCAGGAGCAGCCATCAGCTGAACAGCCTACTATCGTTGCTGTTATACTTCATTACCTATTGATTAAGCTCTCAAGTTTTATGAGTTAATAAATCACCCTATGGAAAGAAGCATGGTAGGCTGGCTTTGTTTGGTATGTTTTAATTTCTGATGCCTAGGAAAAGAGTTTTGGCTGCATGCAAGAGATGCCCAGCAGATTCCTTAGGTTGCAGGAAAGCACCATGAGTGCAGTGTGAGACCATTCACCCTCACTGATTCCTAACATGGAAAGAAGAGAAGAAATCAGGGAACAGCCTCCAGAAAGAGTCTGTAAATTGGTGCAAAACAGTGACACTGAGATACTGTCTTTGAACCATATATACTGTTTTGGTAAAGAGTAGTAAGTTGTCTCTCACAGAGGTGAGGGGGCTTCTGCCAACCTTGGGAGATTTCTGCTGGGAATATGAGATGAGTATGGGTGGTAGCACCCCTTGGCAACACTTTTGACTTCACCAGTGTCCCAGTGTTCCTGGTATATGAAGGCTTCCGCTACATCTTGTATGTTTTGTTTTAATCAGCATTCATTAGTTACCATTTTACACAATGAAAGCTCAAGTCAGGAACCGATGAGTGTTACACTTAGTACATCTGGTCTTTTGAGAATTATAAGACTTTTTCCCATTCCTGTTGTGAAGGGTAATACCCTTCATGGTCACTGATGGTTTAATTATGCCCTTGCAGCATTTTGATATGCCTGAAGGGATTTTGTTGGAACTTAACAGCAGCAACAAAAGCCAGAAACAAGATGGGGAATGTGATTTTGTTTGTTTGTGTGTTTCTTTTGCTTGAAGGGATGAAAATGGGGGTGTGGGTTGTTGCTTGAGTGTCACTAAAGTGTCTTTTTTTTTTTTTCTGGTGCATATTGTAAATGCAATAATAAAATTAATTTGTGATTATTTTTTGCTCCCTCATCTAAGTGAGGGGGGAAACTCTGCTCCACAGATACTGATACTGGCCGATGTGTATAAGTAAATTAATTAAATAAGCTACAGACAGTGTTGATGATTGGTAGTGTTACATTCTCAGTGCATGGGGAGAGGGATGTGAGCGCTTTGGATGCTCTTTGATGCCTATCCTGGTGGCAGAATGCTTAGCTCCCACTTCATTTTGTTCCTTGACACCTGGCTGGAGTGAAAGGAGATACCATGAGCTTTCCTGTCTGAAATATTGACTGTCTTATTAAGAACCTGCTGAAAGTAGAAAGCAGTATTGTTTTAAGGCTATGAGAGCCACTTGAGTTACGTTGTAGCCTCACCCAGGAGCAGGTACCAGTGCTGGCACATTGGTAGCATATTACTGGCAATAATTGTCTTCAACTATCCTTTTTAAATGAAGTTTGTAGAATGAATGCTTATGCTTTCTAGCTGTCTTGTGTTTTGGTGGCTTTTTTTTTTAATATCTTCACAGCAAATTTTAAAACACTGCAGCAAAGCCTTACCCTGGGCATTGATTCAGGCAAATCTTTCAGTGGATGTATCAGAATTTTTGCTTTTCTGAAGATGCATACAAACCCAGAATTTTATTAAAGATAAAGTAGCAGACATTCCTCACTTGTTTGCATGTTGATCTGTATCTTTGCAATTGCCACACAGATTTTGCTTATCATTATTACAGGGGAAATTGGAGGAGGGTCTTGGCATCTCATAGAATTTGCACCATTTGTGAGCAAGTGGTTTGGAAACAAAAGCTTTGGAGGAGGCAATGTGAACAAAAATCAGGAGCTTAAGGAAATTTCACCTGATGACCAAACCCTGTAATTTTGGAAGCTAGAAAGTAGGCGTTGTTTTTCAGAGAAACTGAAAAAAAAACCCCAATCCCAAACCTACAGCCCACTCTCAGATGTAAGGGAAATGAAATTAATAATGAAGAAGGTATTTGTTCGTGGTCTGTTTGTACTTGCATAGGGAGAAGATTACTGAGACTAGGTAGCACTTCAGTCTGTCAGGTGGAGGTGCAACGAGACCCAAGGGTTCTGGAAAGCAGAAATGAAGGAAATAGGACACACCTGAATTTTTCTTCTCAGAGTGAGGGCAATTAACCATTGTGAAAAACTCTGCCAGAAATGTGAACGTATTTTCAATGTATTCTTTTAAAGTTCTTTTACAGTTAGAAAATGGAAAGTGTCATATCCTGGGAAGGTGGCAAGAGATGAGTACTGTGGTTTTGCTTTGATGTATTTTTCAAATAGCTGCTTGTCCCCAGTGTTCTCAGCAGTACTGTTTGCTTTTCTTCTTGAGCACCAGTTGGACTGCTAGTGGTACCCCTTGCATTACTGGGCTGGATAAACACTTCTGGTGCACATTCTTTGAGGAGAAAGCTAAGTAAATCTAAGTGTTATTTAATGCTAAGTAAGGCTGAAAGATTAATCAGCTAATTACACTAATAGCATAGTGGCTTTTTTTTTTTTTTTTTTTTCAAGAAAGAGGTTGTACAGTACCAAGATGGTATTGCACAATGAGTCCCTTTGCAGAAAAAGGAGGAGGAGTGCTCCAGGTGACTCTGCTAACTTCAGTAGGTATCAAACTATCAAAATATTAACATAGCTTTCAGTGCATGTTTACCAGGGTAGTGAAGGGCAGTGTTTGGTGGGTGTTATGCCTGTTCCTTGTTCTGCAGTCACAGAAGGGAAAAGAAAAACAGCTGGGGATCAATCTGTTCTTGTAAGACTGGGAGGACTTCCTTATTCCCTTTCATTTAATGCTATGTTGTATGGAGGCACTGGATGAGGCTTGCCTGTGACTTAACATAATAGACTCCTATTTGAAGATTATAATTAAAGCTACCTAACAGGATGTTCTTAGCCAGTACAGACTCAAAGGCATCCCTAGGGCTCCAAGAGTAAGTGGGAAATGGTAATGCAGGGAAACGCTGTCATCAGCCCTCAGGAAACGCTGTACAGCCAGCTCATCCTTCCCGCAGACGAACAAGAGTTGGGATCTGAAATGGCCAGGTCTCTGTGAGCCTGAGTTCAAACTTGCCCAGAAAAAAGGAGAGGCACTTTTACGATGTAGAATCTGCTGACACGGGTTGCAACAGGGACATGTCTGTTCTAAAGGGCCAAGCTCATCCGGTTCGGCCCATGGTCTTACTCTGATCTGGAGGAAGCGTCACTAGGATAGCACTGCTCAATAACTACCCAAAACTGTCCTGCTTGGAACTCCTGTGCAGGACCAGCTTCCATGGTGCCTGGAGGAGCCTTGGCACCTCTGATATGAGCTCTCATGCAGTGCTTTTGCTGCATAGCTGATTTAGAGATACTTATGTGGATCCTCAGCCAGCCTTGTTGAACTTGTGTGCTTGAAGTTCCTCTCCCAAATCCACACTTAGGCATCCATTAGGTCATTTCAGAACTGTGCTAAGTACCAGCATTCCTTACTTAAAGTAAATTGCTCAAATAATTGTTTATATCTGAGTTTGTGTAGCTGTAGGGTTGGCTTCTGTGGGACTAGCATAAGCAACACATACCTATGCCAAAATGCTTTGCCTGGCTGTGGCATTCATGGCATGGTCGTCTCTGTGCCAGGCAGCAGGGAGGCAGCAGTGGTCTCAGCAGGTCTTGAAAGGCACGAAGAAACTTCAGTGTAGTCATTTAGGGATAATTGTTGAGGCAGAGCTTGAGGGGAAGGATGGAGAAATAATTATGGTGATATGAGTGGGTTGCTGTGCAAGCCCACTGCTGTGCTGCCCAGGAGCATCTCTGCCCTGTGCAGCAGATGAAGCCCAGCACAGCAGAGGCTGCACAACAGGGTCTCCCCAGCAGAAGGCATGGATGCCAGGGTACTGGCTGCTGTTGTGCCATTAGCTGCACAGTGTGTGGCCACTTGAAATCCTTCTCATCATCGTTATGAAGCTGAAATTCAGTGGCAGTTTCACAATGCCACAATCCCTGTGCGAGAGGAGGGAAAGTAGGTCACGGACTGCCCTGATAGTGTTTGTGGGGCTATGTCGAGAGCTGAAGGCACCAAAGATGCAACCAGCCAGGATGCATTTCTTGGCTCTCTGCTTTGTGTCCCTGTTTCTAGTGTGGGAGTTGACTGGGGAAGAGATGCTGGGAGATTTGTTGACTTCTCTGTTATTGTTACTAGTATTTTAGTTAGGGCCCTGAGGTTTTTGGTATGTCTGGACACCAGGCATTGTGCAAACTGTTCAGACTGCCCATACGCCTAAGAGTAAATGCTTCAGGTGGTTGAGTCAAAGCACAAGAAGCTTTTACTGCTCAAGTTGTACTCAGTATCTAGCTGCTTGAGTTGCAGACTGCACTTCAGGGTGCCGACTTAAGGCCTTTCAGCCCTAGAGGCACTTGCAGCACCACAGTATCTGCATTTCGGTAGTGATGTTGCATGGTGTGTGGAAATTTCCCACTTTCCTTTTAAAACTCTGGTAGCCAGCAATCTAAGGATTGGCATGAAAGCAAACAAAGTGGGAACCTCACCCTGTAACACAGAATTTGGAGTCTTCATTAAAATGGGAAATAAATGATTAATATGATTAGGAAACTGCATGGCAGAGTTAACTTAAGTTCTTAGTGCAGTTGCTATCATGATAATCAGAAGAATATTTCGCAAACCCTTGGAAGTCCCTGAATGTGCTGCTGTAACTGAGATATTACTTCACACATCAGTGGCTGGAGCTGAGCAGGGAGGAGAATCACCAGCCATGCTGGCCTGTGCTGTGTGGTATGGAAAGTTTTAGGGATGGTGCCCCTGAGCATTCTACCTGTACAGCACAAGTGGTGGACAGACTGTTTTTCCTTGTACAAGCTGGAGTAGGATTGTGAAATGGCATAGAAGGGAGCACAGGGCAGACTCTTCTTCGAGCCACAGTGCTGTCATCCCGATGTTGTCTTTTGGAAGCTGGAATTTTTGGTATACTACAAAATATGATTGGGGAGAAATTCAAGTAACCCTTTGATGTTTATCCAGTATTTCCCCAGGTTAATTTCTAGCTTAATTTGGCTCAAATAAGCAAGCTACTTCAGAAATAAAGTCACTTGAAGTGGCTTCCAGTGGGGGATGTCACTGACTGGGCTGAGGATTGTCCAGCACTTCCTAAGAAGTTAACTTAAACAAAACATTGTGGCTTTTTCTGGCTGCCACAACTTTTCAGCTGCTGCTTAGCTACAACTTGGCAATGACCTTTCCCCACAAAATTGATGCTGTGGGCCTCCAGGCTGAAATCACCCAACAAAAGGAAAGCACAAAACCCCTGGATGAGGGTCACACAAGATCTCTGCTCTGAACACAGGGCTTTCTCTTCTCACCAGGGGCTTCTGCATTTTATGCATGTTTTGTCGAAGCTGATAGTAGTTATATGTGGTATGGTCTGTGGGTTTAGGTCTTAAATGTAGCCCATGAGTTCTTTAATTTCTGAGCCATCACTGCCTTCCAGATGGTTCCTCTGTGAAACTTTGGTGTCGTCAAGGTAAAAGCATCACATTTCTGTAGGGAAACAAAGCCATAGATCCCAACCATCTCTAACATTTGGGCAGCAGCACTGAACAAGCTGTACCCGGCAAGGAGGACAAGCCCTCCTTCAGTGGCACTTTGATTTGCTTCATCTTGCATCCAGAAAGAGCATCAGAGGACCTCACCTGTAAGCCGTGGCCCAGGAATCCTTAGGGTTGGGGGCCATTGCCTGCATACACCACTGTCTCCCATGGGGAGCTCAGTGGGATATTTGCAAAGAGAAGGACTGTCTGTTGTCTTTTTTTTTTCTTTTTAATTTTCTCTCCATTTTGACACCTTTTATGTGCTTAAGGCTAGAACTGAAAACAAACACTGCTGTTTTTATCAGACTAGAAGATCATTTTTAGAGAGTAAAAGTAAGTTAATGCATCCTGCATGTTGTACATTTCATTGAAATTGTAAGTACTGGTGTAATAAGAATTAAACTTTGACTTTTTTTTTTATTTGCTTAATTTTCTCCTGCCTATAATCCTTCTGAGTTAGTTTCAGCCCATCATGTGCACTTGATGTCTCTTGTTCTCTTTGGCCATGGTCTGAACTTGGTGAAATGGGAGTGGTTTGGTTTTCAGTGGAATCAAATTCTCGTTTCCAGCCAAAACCAGACCAGTTGCACAGGTATGTATGGGCACACAAGGACCAGTTGTTAAGGGCCCAGACATACCTATAAGTCAGGTATGTGTGGCAGGGAAAGCAAGGGAAGAGGCTAACGTTGTGGATTTGGTACATCAACAGAGGCTCCCATTTTGTAAATACAGAACAAAATAGCTTTGTTTTGAAGCCCAGTGTCAAAAATCTTCAGCTTGTGTCAAAACTGTGGAGGGGAGTTTATTACAACTTTCTGTAAGCTTTCAAAGTAGAATTTCATAAAATGAAATTTATGACTACTTGAGTACTTTTGCTCGATAGATTACATAGAATCTCATGGCTGACTATTCTAAAATTGAGAAACGCAGATTGCCATGAAGTCACTAAGAAATAGTTTCTGTGTCTTTGAAAACATAGTTATGAGTTAATAAGCTGTTTCCATGTTAAACGTCATCCCTAAGTAAATCAAATGCTGTCAGTTCATAACCCCAGCTGGCTTCCCTACCATTCATCGTGGTCCTTGCTTTGCTATATTTTTATCTCTTTGCTCAGTCCAAGCAGTAGCAACCTTGCTGCCTTAGTGATTGACTGTAATGAGTACAATAACCAGACCTGGTCTAGCATAAATAAATAAATAGTTTATGTGATTATCAAAACTGGGCCAGTTGCTACTTGAGTGTTGAAACCTAAAAAATGCTTTGGAATTCATCAGGTTTTGTGGTAGTGTGAAAGTTGCCAAACAGCAAAAGAGGTCTCTTTCAGCTTTTGTGGATGGATACTGAACAGTTGGAATAGTGGGAGAAAAAATTGTCTTATTAACCTTCGCTGGTGCAGTAGTAGTTTATTACAGGAGAGCAAGAGTCAGAAGAACAGAAGTGGCATCATTTTTCATATCCCCAAACTCTGACACTGTACTTTTGCACTACAGTATTATTCCAATAAATCAAAAGATGGGATCCCTAAAGTTTTTTGTTAAGGAACATACTTTGAAGGGAGGTGGGGTTGGAGAGGATGCAAAAAATTAAATACATAAAAAAGTTCCCACTTGTTAAGCTGCCTTGGAAATGGCTTTAAAAGGAAAGCAGCCAGGTTTAAGTTCAGACTCTAGCCTGAAGGTGCTTAGGTGCTGCAGTGTTTGATCTCCCGCAGCAGAGATGTCTGGGACACAGAATGCGTCAGAGCTTTAGCTGAAATAGAATATGTGAAATCTTGGTCTTGTGAAATTAAAAAAAAAAATCTATGGTATTGAATTGCTGCCTGATCACTTTAATTTATAAATGATAACAATAACACTATTGAATTAGAAGAGAACAACAGGGATGCATTTAAGGCTGTTTAAGGCTTGTGATGTGAGGCTGCTGCAGGCTTCCTCCTAGCCACGTGCTAAACAAGAGGGAAGGGGTGCAGGTCTGAAGCATGACCTGTATGTAGCCCTGTGGCCAAAACACCCTGTCCCACCAGAGGGTCTGACAGCAATGTTTCTGCTTGGCTCTTGATAAAGAGCCTCCTCTTGCCCTGCTGCCTGGGGGTGCAGTCCCATGTTTCCCCACAGGTGTAGTGTGGAAATTTGCTTTGGCTTACACTTAAATTTGTGTCTAGGCAGCATTACTTGTTATGTCAGCCATGCCATGCTCAGAGGAGAGAGTGTAAGAGGCTGGAAAGCAGCCCTGCAGAATGTAATCTGGGGTTCTGGTCGCTGGCAGGTTGAACATGAGCCAGCAGTGTGCCCTGGCTGCCAAGACATCCAACCATGTCCTAGAGTGCATCAAGCACAGCATTGCTAACCTGTCGAGGGAGGTGATTGTCCTTCTCTACTGGTGCAACCCCACCTAGAATAGTGTGCAGTTTTGGCTATCACAGAATAAAAAGGATATAAAGCTACTGGAGAGTGTCCAGAGGAGGCCCATGAAATTGGTGAAGAGTTTAGAGGGGAATCTATAAGAGGCACAGATGAAGTCACTTAGTCTGTTCAGCCTAGAGAAGAGGAGACTGAGGGGGGACACCAGTTCCCTCAGCTGCTCTTCATAAGACTTGTTCTCCAGTCCTTCTGCCAGCTTTGTTGCTCTTCTCTGGACGCACTCCAGGACTTCAGTGTCTTTCATGTAGTGAGAGGCCCAAAACAGAATACAGTATTCAAGGTGCAGCCTCACCAATGTTCAGTACAGGGCAGAATCATTTCCCTGGACTTTCTATGTTTCTATGCACTCACTGGCCAGAGGATTTTATGGTTTAAGAAATGTACAAGTCTCTCCAAGTGAGTTCAGTGGACAGTGAAGGAGGATGCAGGAGAAGGCAGTGCAGGGTTGGTAAATGTGTGTGTTGCAGTTTCTAAGTGTCAGGTAAGCTTTCAGGCTTCCAGAGGGTAAACCAAGGTGGTGACTGGTAGTGCGTTACATTCCCAGCTGTAACTTGCTTGGCGAGTACATATCTCTCAGAGCTGGCGGAAAGTGACCTGCCCTTTAATCTTAGTGTAGCAAAATACACAAGAGCAGTCAGAAACACACGGTAATTTCCCACCTTTCCTTACCTCACATTCTTGCACAACTATGCTTTCTATTATGTCAATTTCTTGGAAGACATTCAGCTGCCACCCCTGTGACCCAGGACTTAATTTTTCTAGCCTGAATCAATACTAGCTATATGGTAGTACTTATATGATAGTAGTGCTCTCCTACAGGTGCTGCAGGAGTGACTGGGTCCTCCAGCTGGCTTGACTTCATTTTGCAGGACATCAGTACTCATGAGCTGGGAGTGTAGTGTGAGCTAGGTGTGATCTCCTCTGCTCTTTAGCTTGGAGAGAAAGAAGTTTAGTATGCAGCAGTGGCTTGTCCCATATTTTTGGGATCTGGCATATTGCCTTGCTAAAGTGCTGTTTGCTTTCCACTGATTAGTGTGGGAGGTTTCCCTAAACTGGTATTTGGATGGGCTAATTTTAAGTTATAATAATCCCTTCCCAATTAAAAGCTTTTCTGTTCATTTCTGTTTGGATGTACTATTGTGAGAAACTGCAGTCTGCTGTAGATTATGAAGTTGGTTATAGTCCTTAGGGATGGCACCATATATAATTTATTAACATATTGAACATGTCCTGTTTTCAGCATGTTTGAGGGTTTTCTTTTGTTATTGGTTGTTTTTGCTGTACATGCTCTGGCACCATCATGTACATTTTTGGGGGCAAGGGAGGTGAAAATGCACAGCATCTCTTTGTGCTAGGCTTCTTGATCAGATCTCTGTGGGCACTGAATCTTGAAAAAATGACCTTTTGTGCCTTTTGTGTTGCTAGAACAGATGAAATGGTTTTGAATGGACAAGGGTTGGATGGATTCATAGAATCATAAAACAACCTGCTTGGAAGAGACCCACCGGATCATTGAGTCCAACTGTTCCTATCAAACATTAAACTATGTCCCTCAGCACCTCATCCACCTGTGCCTGAAACACCACCAGGGAAGGTGAATCAACCACCTCCCTGAGCAGCCTGTTCCAGTGCCCAGTGACCCTTTCTGTGAATTTTTTTTTTCCTAATGTCCAGCCTAAATCTCCCCTGGTGGAGCTTGAGGCCATTCCCTCTTGTCCTGGATTGTTACATAGTTGTGGGATAAGCACACGCCTGAAACTTTTTACTTTACTAGGTGACCTCATGAATATGACTACAGCAGTTCCCAAAATACACTGCAGTGTAGAAATACCTCAGCTTGATTTAAATGATATATTTGGTACTAGCTGCAGTCTAGCAATGGCAGCATGAAGCTCAGCACAGGCTAATTTTCCCTGCTGCTTGTGTGCACTAAACATCTAGGAAAATAATACAGACATACTCCTAACACTTCTGGAAGAAGAGTGTTATACATAGAAGGACTCTGATTAGCTAGCTTTAGGGGGTGTGCAGAGATTTTTCCCCTCCTCCTTTCCACGCTTAGACCTGGTATGTATCTGAGCATGGAAGAGGTCATTTAGTAAATCAGGAGTTTAAGGAATGATTGATAGAATTTCCGAATTTATATAACTACTGTGTTCAAAGAGTTCAACACCTTCAGTTGTTTTCTGTCCATCATTTCCTATTCTTCAGTCCATCTGACTGGTTTCTTAGAGCTTAGTCTTTTATCTGTTTCTGAAATATACATGATAGTTTCTCCTTTTTGCTTGTGAGATTGGCTTAAATAGTAAGTTTGATTTCATATGGAAAGTTTATCATGAAAGTGGGTGGGATGGAAAACCAATCTCTTCTTGATGCACGCTGCATTGCTTTAGGATAACTCATGCTTCTGCAGCTGAAGGACTAGAATCTTATTTATATTGATTTAGGGAAATGCTGAGGGGTTTGTATTTGCATATTTAATGTAGTTACAGTTTCAGTTATTTGCATTAGCAATTTCTCCAATTCCAGTATTAATAAGGCAGGTGCTTTTGTATAAATAAAAAAAAAGAAAAAAAGGAAAAAAGAAAAGAAAAAAAAAAGATTAGAGTAATGCCAGAGGTTAATTTTTATATAGATGTAATGACTTCCAGCTGCCACAGTAACACACAATATTCCCCTAGTGATACCTCGAGTCAGGAAAGAAATTAACTCCTGTATATTAAGTTAGCAGTGGCAAACAAAATTGAAGATGAAAAGCAAATGAAGGGGCAAAGAAAAAGCCTTAGTTCCTCAGCACTGCCACGAGGGACACCCAATTTTAATTTCAAGATTTGGTTATTTCCTTTAATGCCCCACAGATGTGAAAAATGTTATAGCAGACTTGGACTGTATGCAAATCCCTTTGAAACTTGTGGGACTTAGATTAGGCCAACCTTTTATTAGTTCTTTATCCTTTATTTTGTTGTTAGGGGTTTGGGGCTTCTTTTTCCCCCAGAAACAAAGAAACAACGTAGGACTGATAAAGGGGTCTGTTATGAAAGATTGGGATCTGCAGGCTTATGAAGATCTGAATTACTTAAAACACTCTTTTAATGGGGTTGAACTGGGTGATTTAGATCAAAGCCAAATTTATGTGGAACTAGCTGAAGTCTTCTGGCTTCGTACTATGTCAAGTGCCCACTTTCAAGGAAAGCCTGCACATTTCATTTTGCCCCTTTGCATACATGGTGTATGCAGCCAGAAGAAGGTTAGGACTGGAAATGGTACCCCAGCAAAGCTTTATGGCTCCAGCCTCCATTGGAAATTAGGATAGTGCAAAATCATTTTCAAGACCTAAGTTCCAGTTTAAAATCTACTGTAGGTGTTTCTACTTCTTAGTTCTGCTGATTTACCAAGTGATTTTCCAGTTGTGCAGTTGATGGGGGTTTATTGGTTTTATTTTTTTTCTTCCCACTCATCTAGCAACTTGGAGAGCTTTCCCATAGTATATCCTGCTCTTGTCCTGGCAGGAGGTGTCATTGAAGGTGCCAGTGCCTGCTGCTGACAGGACGCTTTCCTCCCATAGAACTAGAGTGGACTTGGGAAAACTGTCTGATCTCCAGTAAAGCAATGGCTTTTTTTCCTTCTTTGGAAACAGAGCAACTCTGTTAGGGCATAGGAAGGAAGCCAAAAAGTCAAATTGGCTGAGAACAAATAATGAAATTAGCTAGTGCTGCTTCCCCGACGGAGCTAATAAATGGGGCAGAAAATCTAACAAAAACCACAGATGAAGATGGGGCTGTCTACATTTTTTTAAGCTTGTGTGTGTGTGTATATATATTTATCTTGACAGTGTCTTCATTTAAAAACAATGGTGTGCTTTTAAAGTTTCTAGTTCCTGCCTCTACTAATTCTTTCCTAAATTGTTAAGACCCAGATAAATATAAGGAGCTTGGCATTGCTTTTTAAATGGGCAGGACCTTGGAAAGAGTTCATTTCTCTTGTAATGCAGTTAGTTCTATTTCTGTCATGTACAAATCCTGTCTGACCAAACATATTGAATTAGAGCTGGCTTGTGGGTGTTAAGTATCTCTGCAGTTATCTTTGCTTATGTTGAACAAATGAAAGAAGACTTTAGGGTAGACAGTCCTGTGTGTGTTTCTGTTACCTGAAGAGGAGCAGGTCTGCACCCAGCCAGCTAAAGAGGGCCTGGCACGGAAAGTTAAGCAAGGTGCTTGTGTTTGGGTGGAACATCTCCTTGCCATACAAGACCTGTTGTCACTTGTGTACTTGCATATGGCTTAGAGAAACAAAGCATAGGGTGTACCAGAGGTGTGGGTACTTCTCATGCAGCTAACCACCAGACATGAAAGTCCTGCTAGATAATCCAAAACAGCCAAAACCCGATGTCTGCATTTGGACGTGTACAGACTGAGGGTAGAAGGTGCAAGTGAAAGTTGATGTTGCATGCACTTAGGTTTCTTCAGGTCAAATTAAGATCTTTTGCTGCTGAGCATTTGCTGTACTTCATGTGAATTGTGCTGCTATATGCTTGGCCCTTGGGACCGATTGCTATGTAAATGCAAATTATTTAATTAACATTATTGTTTCCGTATGCTATAATATGATTTTTATGAGCATTTCTAGATTAAAGTTCACTTTAGAAACATAGCAGTTGCTTCCCAAATTGCTTGGCTGTGCACTGCATTTTAAACCCCTTTAATGCGCTAAGGAATCCTTATCATTCCTTAAGCATCAGAGAAGCAGCCAGAAAAAATATAACCATGATGTGTAAATATAACACTTCAGAAAGCATAACAAAAGCCTGTGTGTTTTGACATGGCAGAACCAGTTATTCTTGACTGGGGCAAAAAATACTCACAGATTAAACTTGCGTTTTCTGGTCTTTAAATTATAAACTCAGTTTTAGTTGGTTTCCTTTTTCTTTTGAATCCTGTTTTCTTCTGTCAGTAGGTATGGTGGTACTTCAGTAGAAGTTCCATATTTGCCAACACTATAGTTTTCCTTCAGTGTGGAAATAACTGAAGTTAGGTGCAATGTATGGGATTGTGGTATAAGGTACCAGTCAGTGGTGTGATGGTGGCTTGTGTGCAGGATCCTGCTGTTAATGTAGTGAAGATGATGCAGGCAGAGAGTGTGGAAGCTCTTGCATGTGTGGAACTTTGCCAAGAGCTGGCTGTGTGAACATACAGCTTATTACTTGGTGCATTTTGATTCTTCTCCCTGTATTAGAAGATAAAAATCAGTTGTAAGACCTTTGGAATAAGAATGTATTATTCTGGACTGCATTTTGCATACTGAAGTTGTCATGATGAGAAATCTGAGAACAGTTTCCTTCATTTTAAAAGTGAAGCTGGAGAAGCATTGGAGAAAGTTAACTTGTTTAGCCTGGTGACAGACTTTTCCCAGAGTTGGTAGCATTTACAAAAAAGTTGCCACTTAAGTTTTTGCAGTCTTAAGACTAATCCAATTACATGCCAGTGCATGGAATTTGCAATAGAGAAGGCTTCCCTAGCCAAATTTTTGTATCCTTTTCCTTCTGTGAGATTTTAGCCTGCACTAACTTAGCAAGGGATTGGGAGATTGGCTTTTTTTTTTTTTTTTTTTTAATGATAGTAGAGCACAAGCATGTTTGCTCATATTGAGGGGTGTAAAGAAGGCAGAAACACACGGTATTTCCTACTCAAGGTAAAGAAATAAATGTACATGCTTACATTCAGTGAACCCCTGATTTTGCTATTGAAAGGGGAAAAGGTGTTGTATTACTCTCAGCCTGGCTTTGTATTGTTTGGTCTGAGCCTGCAGTCCGTAACTGCCAACACTTCTCTGCATACCTCTGATGATGCTACAGCTGTTGGTATCTATAGAAGCTGGAACTTCAGTTCTGGGTTTTAAGTCTCGCCCCATATGCCTGTGGCATGGTGTTAGCTATTGCACAGGGCCTGGGAGAGTTGCTGGCTCTGCTTTCTGCTCAGATTAAGGCTATGGAGGGAAAAATAAGTGTATAATATTCTTCCTTTTACGTAATTTAAGGTACCACTGGTAACACTAGCAGATCAGAATTTCCCCGTCAAAAAATGTGGTACTAGCTGATAGCATACCTTTAATCTTTAATTTGCTTTTACCAGTTGTGGGGTTTTGTTTTTTTTTTACCCTTCCATCAGTTGACATATGCAGCAGTAGATTTTCCTGTTTAATGGTTTAATTGTGCCTCCAGGTGCTGACAAAAAATCTATATTGCAGAAGGCTCCCAAGTACCTCTGAGAGGCTGTGAGGAAAACTAGATAAAATTCACCTTTTTGTACAGGGCACATTCTGACCTATGACTTCTTTTTGTTTTTGGAGAAAGGGAGTGGGAGTGTTCTCAAGAGCAGGCTTCAGTACAGTAAACATAAAATACAGGGTTTGAAGTAATTTTATTTTTTATTTTCCATCTCTCTTAATCCTGTCTAGGGTGGGGTAGAGAGTGGGAGAGTTTAAAATGAAGGGTTTGATTGTGGTGTGGGTTAGATGGGCAGCTAGAGTGCAATGTAAGGTTGCAGTCCTTCCGTTTTCCCTGCAGCAGGAATCACCATACCTGCAGCAGCCCTAGGTCAGAGTGTATTAGCTGAATAATTCAGTATGCTAAACAGAGTGAATTAGAAGGTTCCTGTTGGGCTGGGAGGTGTCGAGGACTGAGATTTCTTGCAGCTGTGATATCATTCAGTATATTGAGAGAGACAGAGGAAGGAAACAAGAGTGAGAAAAAGTGTGCTTTTAAATGGTCTGTAAATGCAGAGATAAGTTCTCCCTCCCCAGTCTCCACTGGGCATTGCCCTGAAGTTAAACAAAGCTTTCACATGGCTCCATGTGGACAAGCCGTTAACCTGCACGTGCAGGCGTCTGTGGGGAAACACTGCTCCTCTGCTCCCTGCCTCCCCACCTGCTTGGAGAAATTTCATTCATGGCCAGGATGTCCAATTGGTTGATTTATAGCATGTGGTGTATTTTTATTTTTTTTTCCTCTTCTCTCAGCTTCTCCTATTAAAAAGCCAGCTGAGTTCAGTTCTCCCAAAGCGGGAGGAACGTTTTCTGTCAGTTTGATTGATCTGTGATTAACTTTGATGTTCCAAGACATAACGTTAATCGAGTTTGTGGCGCAAAGTTGTACGAAGAAAATCTAAAAATAAAGAACAGCTTGATTAACATCCGCAGCCTAAAAAGAGTGCATCTTGTACAGCGGCCAGAGACTGGTAGTATTTGGAGAGAAGCTTTCTGAAATGGGGAGCTGGAAATTACTGTGGCTGGAAGTGGGATTGAGTTTTGTTCAAAATAGTTTTCTTTTTATTAATTAATTGGATGTTTTCTGCTAGAAACGGTTCCTGTTAGCTGTAGAGCTTGTGCCTGGGCTTGGTGGGGGATGGCAAGGAGGCTTCAGACCTGCTCCCAAGCTCTTGATGGATGCTTCCAGGCAAAGAACCCCAAATATCTGCATTTTACAATATTCTTTGGTCCTGCAGGATTTTTTCTGTAGTGTTTTCTGTTGGTAATTGCATCAGTGCATTGCATTTACAATGGTGATGCTTGGTTAAAGAGAAACCACAACATCTTAGAGAGCAGCTTGATCAAATGGAAACCCCATTATCTTGAGGAGCAGGGTCAGGATGTGATTCTTGTTGCTGTGCAAGACCCCTTTCTTTCCTACTCCATTTCCAAAATCCAATAGGGAGAGCATGTGGCTGCAACCAGAGCAGGCAGTAGCCGTGAATGGGCCAGGCTGTAGCCATAGACAGTGATACACTGTCCCACTACCTGTGGATACCTGTCACCTGCCCTGCTCTCCTGGGCAACACAGGATGCTACATTGAATGCAGAACAGTGATATTTCCCTGACTTGAAAGCCAAGATTTTGTTCTTTTGCCAGGAGCTCAGAAGTTGGGAAGGAGTCCTTGGTCTGCTGGAATTCCTAGGTCTTGTTAAAACAAGCAAAATTTCCACCCCATGAGTGGGACAGGGGTCCCTGGTCTGTAGATAGTCCTGCCAACATGAGCGGGACAGGCATGGCAGTGGCACTGGCAGCAGGCACTTTCCCACCAGGGACCAGAAACCTCCTCTTCTCCTTTCCTTCTCCCTCCACAGTTACTGCCTTTGGCAGAAGGATTTTGTGCAGCCTCCTGCAGGCCAAGGGAGACATCTAAAGCATTCCTGTTTGTGAACAATATTACCACTATGGCTGAAACCCTTCTTGAAGTGCTTAGAAGTGCTGCAGAAATGTGGGTTCTGGTTGGGAAACCTTAGGTTAGAGACCCTCCGCAGCCAATCTTTGTGTCCCACATTGGTCCCTTATGAAGAGGCAGAGGGGTCCATACGCCATGGCTGTGCTGGCCACAGGGAGTGCTTGGCACTGCCAGCTGGCAGCTTTGGTCTGTGAGCCCTCCCCTCCAGACAGCACTGACTGAAAGCTTTCAGGAAGAGGAGGGCTTTTTCTTGATATTTGCTCTTCTTTTCCTTTCCTTTTTTCCTTCCCACCCCATCCCTTCTGCCATTCTCTTAAAAATCCTTCAATAATTCTATCCAAACAAGATAACTGTTTCATCCAAAACATTTTATATACATATTTTTATATATATAAACTCTCTGGGAGCAGTTGTACTGTGTGGTGAGAGGGAAACTAAAGGTTTTCTAAAGACTTTGTTTTGCTGAGACCATGTGGTGGACATGTTCATGACCTCTTGACTTGACCTATCACTTTCTGTCATTCCTTGCTGACCTTTCCTTGTGATTATGTGGTTTTGTGAACAGCTAGGCAAAAAAACAAGAATTAAAAAAAAAATTTAAAAAAGTGGAAGAACTGGAAGAACTCTTTGGATCAGGCAGAAATGTATGTGCTTGGAAGCCAGATGTGTTTTTTATTTAAAACAAAACAAAACAACCGCAGTTTGTCCAGAGGATTTCTTGTTTTAAACAACTGAGACAGATTGGGTTTAGGTGACTTGTGATACTGGAAAGGAATTGTAACTTGTGACCACTGTTTTCAGTTTTTTATGACACTATTGTAATAGTATTATGACAGGAAATGTCCTCTATACCTTTCCTCTCTAAGAAAGTCCCATTTTCCAAGCAAGCTTTATATAAAAGGAGGACTGTGACTCATGTGCATCCCCAACCTGTTTGTGATTTCATGTTTAATGTTACCATCTGGACAGGAGAGCTTAGTCCTTGGTGGCTACTTCAAGCCTGACTGGGAAGAGCACTGGATCAGGGTTGGACCATGGTATGGTGGTTCTTGTCGATGAGATGAGTGGAGCAGAAAAATGCTTTAGATCCTTTTTCTCAAGAGAAAGATGACAATTTTATTCTTACTGGCCTCATGGTCAGAGACTTTGTGGTATATCAGCTTGAACAGAGGATGGTTCCCCACTGAGCGTTAGATGTTTGATTGCCTTTATACAAAAAACTAAGGCAGATGGATTTGAAGAATTTTGTACGATTACTGCTCGCTGCTTCTTCTGTCTCTGAATTTAGTGTTCACCAGAGTTAAATTCATACAAATGCATAAATTGCATATGGAGAAGTAACAGGGAAAATGCGTCATTAGAATATGTGCAACTGACTTTAAGAAAGAATAAAGCCATTAAGTAGAAAAGATACTAAATGTATGAGAGCTTTTTGTGGCAGAGAACAACCTTGGGTATTTCACTATTTGAGTGATAAGGACAGGAAGATTTGTGGCTGTCTCTGCAGCCATTTAATAGTAGGCTGGGATATTGATCTAATATTGTATCACGTTTTCTTAAGATATAGGATAATAATGGTACATTATCTTTCACTTCAGGAAATAATGACTTAAAAGGTATGTGAGCAAAGAAGCTGTAGACTGTAGAAATAAAATGAAATGGAAGTTAGATGAAACTGTCTGGAAGAGATCCTGGAATTTAAAAAGGCTATTGTAAAGAAGTTGTTGGCACATTTTCAGTGAGGGGTGTGCTACCCTGTAACCTTTTC
This sequence comes from Coccyzus lansbergi, assembly GCA_033558105.1. Taxonomy (NCBI): domain Eukaryota; kingdom Metazoa; phylum Chordata; class Aves; order Cuculiformes; family Coccyzidae; genus Coccyzus; species Coccyzus lansbergi. The sequence goes on along the minus strand of JAUMJK010000267.1, from coordinate 950,936 downwards.
TTTTTTTTTTTTTTTAATTAGAGGTTGTGTGTGCCAGTAGAAATTCAGTAGAAACTTAGAGCTGCTGTGTTTTGCAGTCCTTGGGATGCTACAGTGTTCAGGCTTGGGTGTCTGCTGAGGGTCTGGGGTCTATGTGGGACGCATACTGCCAGCTTTAGCTCTGTGATGCACAAAACAGATTGAGTAGGGAATAACTTACTGTCTCTCCATGTGTTAGTGTTCGTGAAGTGGATCACTGAATTATAGAATGGTTTGGGTTTGAAAGGACCTTCAAAAGTCATCTAGTCAACCCCCTTGCAATAAACAGGGACATCTTCAACCAGATCAGGTTGCTCAGAGCCCCTTCCAACCTAACTCTGAATGGATGTGCCACATATCATGTCTTTGACTGTTAGTAATACATTCTAAATTTTGTACCTGTCCTGTTTCAAATAAAACATTACCAAGGAAGTCTGTGAAAAGTTTGTGCATTGACTCCAGGGTACTTTGAGCCCTCTTAAAGTTACATCACTCATCCCCCATGATGGCATATATCTGAAAGTATTTCAGGTGTAAACAAGTTATCAGAGATCTTTTAGTTGCACCCTGTAAATCCCAAGGACAGCTTCCTTATTAAAAAAAAAAAAAAAGAAAAGATTCTGGTTTGTTAAATGTCATTATTATTTTAATCAGAATAAACTTCCCTTACAGTTTTTGCAATCTGCTCTTAAGAAAAAGCCACTTTTAATAAGTATTCTTTCTTAGTACTTCTTTAATCTTCATGGTCTGGAGCACAGTTTGGGATGAACAAGGTGAGGGATTTAAAAGTAAAAACACTGTCCTGAGTATTACACTTTTCTTTTAAAAAACTTTTAATGAGAAACCTTCAATTTTCAATAGCAAAGCATGTCTTTCATTTTCCTGCATTTGGTTCTCCTCTCCAAAGTGTGCCATTAAAGAATAATGAATGTTCATGGCATTTTGTGTATTTTTAAATGCAAAGAAATGGTTGGAGTCAGGAATAGCATGATTGTAATGCTTTGTCTCTCTTTGTAGGTGCACATGCATTCGAAAGTACAAAGTCTGAACTGTACACACAGCTTTCTTGTTTCAGCTGGCAGTCCCTTTGAAGGGGCACTTGTCATTTCTCTTTTACTGTGTTTGCCTCTGTCTGCAGGCAGCATGTATTAAAAATAATAAATACTTCCACGAATGCCTGATGGGACAGCTTAGTAGTTTAGGCATCAGTTTTAGAAATATCTGGCATTTTCAAAACTTAGAGCTCCAACACCTCTCTGAGCCTGGCTCCTTCTCAATACTGTTTTATAAGGTTGGGATTTTTCCTGCAGGACACGAGTCCTGCTCAGTCCAGGAGCTTTCAGCACTTGGTTTCAAAGCATTTTTAAGGCTTGTGTAAATGTTGGCCGGGCCTTCTTCACTGGAATGAACACACCATTTCTGCGCTCCGTGGCTTAGGAGATGGTAAGGAGGATGCCTACGTAGGAGCGCTAGGCTTCCTGCCATCTAATTTTACAGCAGCTCAAAAAGCAAATATTCAGTAGACACAAATGAATTGAACTCAGCCAGCTGGGGAATTGGCTACCAAAAAAGAAAAAAAAAAAGAGGAATAAGCTCCCCCCTTATGCTCTTGCCTTTTGAGAGAGTTGCCAAGGAAAAAGCTGGAACTTAAAGAAATTTTTGGCAGTAGGATGGAAGGAAGAACTAGAACTGTCAGTAGAGCTCAATTATGTGTAAAGCAAAACCTGGGTAGGTGAAAAACTCTTCCTAGTCATAGATTGGATCCTGAAGTCTCTGGGAAGTGACAATGAGAGGTGGTGCCAGAACACGGGAATTCTGCAACCTCTAATGGGCAGCCGAGGGCAGTTCCAACCCTGTGACTGGTCTGGTGGTTACAAGTGCATTACTTAATTGGCAGGCAACTGGCTGCCTCCCACTGTAGTTTTAATTATGTGCATCACATCTGTTCTGGATCATTGGCTTTCCGTGCTTAGTGCTGGTCTTCAGTACAGGAGACTTAGGGGACAGGCAAGGGAAATACTGCATATGGGTAAAGGTTATGTCCATGAAGAGTTTGGGGACGAAGAGGAGTGTTAACTGTCAACTCCTGTAGAATTGTTTGAGTTAGAAGGGACCTTAAAGATCAGAGTTCCACCACCCCTGCCATGGGCAGGGACACCTCCCACCAGACCAGGCTGCCCAAGGCCCATCCAACCTGGCCTAGAACACCTCCAGGGAACTTCCCTGGGAACCTGTCCCAGTGCCCCACCATCCTCATAATGAAGAATTTCTTGTTAACGCCTAAGCTAAATCTTCCCTCTCCAATTTATAGCCATCCCCCTTCATCCTGTCACTACGTGCCCTTGTAATTTGTGCTGGGACACTCAGTGGGAGATTTGAAACCAGCATTTTCCATCTTACGTGATCCTTGCAAGAATAATAATTAAAAAAATAAAACCAAAAACATAAGGGCAGATTTTGTTAGCAATCCCATGGCAATAAATCACACATCATAGTAAGTTTCAAATATTGATTATTATTTTCTTTGACTGTCTCTCGGTACCTATTTTCAGAAGTTGAGACAGAGACAGGAGACTGGAATCACCAGGAAGTTCTTTTTGTATCTTTATTTTCCTCCACTGAGAAAGCTAATTGAATCTCTCTCTGAACCACTTAATTCACTGCCTGTCATGCTCTTCTCTCTCAGTGTAAACTTCCTTGGGGCTATCGCCATAGTCCCAGCAGAGGAAGAAATTAGGGTCTGTAACAGAAATAACCTACAGCTTACATAGCATAAACAAATCTTGGAAAGCAAACACTGACAGGTTGAGAGAAAATGTTTTTTTTTGAAAAAAGAAAGTAATAAAAAAAGAAAAGATTAAATGCAAACATAGTGCCCTGCAGTGTTTAAAACACTTCCTTATAGTCTGTCAAGCTATATGTTCAGGACCTTTGATCAGGATGGAGGTTGTTTATTTCCTGTACAAACCAGCTTGTACGGTGATCAATGTATTGTTGATATAGTGAAGGTATTCCCTTTACTGGTCTCTTTGAGAGGCCCTGGACCTAACAATGATATTGTGAGCACTAACATGGCCATCTGAGTTGTGGAGAAAAAGGCCAATAGCAGCAATAGGACCGCGTTGATAATAACTTAATCCTCAGTTTACGGGAAGAATGCTTGGAGGAGTTTCTGTGGAAAGAAACACTGTGGGGTTGTTCATACCATTGAAGAGACCATTTGGGAACCATTGGCCTAAATAATCAAGCACTTTTCTTACGGTTACTGTACTAAAAGGAACTACTGCAGGACTCCTCCTGTGACCAGAGTTATTCCATACTGATCATACCCTGTGGAAGGGAAAAGACAGTAATACATTCCTACATTAAAAAACCCAAACAACAATACCTAAAAATATGTCATTTGCCTTAAAACTTCGCAGCATTTTTTGAACCAGAACTGAGCATTTCTTGCAGGGTAGACCTGAATACAAAGTTATAAAAAAAATAACCTTGCCTTTGTGTGTACAGTAATGGGATCTGAAATAACTATTATTAGAAAGGAAAACTTGTCTAGCTGAAAAGTGTAAGATTATTTACTCTTTGTCCCAGATGTTTTAAGTCTGAGGCATCAGGCTTAAAATGACCTGATGTAGATGTGTAATGAAGCCGTGCAGTTAGCTGCCTCTGGACCTTGTGGTTGCCAGACGTTTTCGTGCCAACAGGCAGCATCTGTATAAATTCATGGAAGAGAAATCCTCTCCAGTTCTGCAATACGAGAGCTGCAAATTGCTATGTTGCTTTTAGAGATGTTGCAATGTATTTTGCTTGTTTTTATTCCTCCATATGAATCTGTTGCAGTCCACTGTCGGGCAGGATATTGTGCTAAGTAAACCTTTGCCCTGACCCCTGTCAGTCATTCTTGTCAATCACAGAGCAAAGGTTAACTGCAAACGACACTTTGGGAGCCTCTCATCTCCACTAATTTTTAGCAGAGCACTAATTTAATAATACTATGGTTATTTGGACTATGACTTTGTGGAATTAATTCGGTTTGGCTTCTCAGTTCACACGTTTCTTTTGTCACATAAAGTTGTTTTCTGTCTCTGTGAAACACTGTAACATGGTAATAATGTCTCTTTTCTGCATGTGTGAGTTGTTTTGCCTGAGTGAAACAGCCCCCCACGACGTGTCTCAGAACTGCTTTGAAAGGAGGGGCATTTAAGTGTCACTAATATTATCCCACCAACAGGAGCAGAAGGTGAAATCCCGTCGTCCATCCTCTGCACTGAAACAAATGATGCTGAGTAGGAGCCTCCTGTTTGCAGAGAGGGCAAGCTGTTATCTGTTAATATGGCAGCATTTTGCCAAATGATTAGGCTGTCAGAATTATAGCAATTTCAACACGCTGAGCAAGCTTTTATGTACACAGGAACAAGATGCTGGCGTTAGATTGCTGAAGAGGAATAACACACGCTGGAGATTGACAAGTGCTTGGCAAGCCCGTGTTCCTGGGGCTCATCAGACATTCACGGCTCCTATGCGATGCTGGTGAAGAGCATACTCAAGTGGCTGTATCATAGCCTGGGTGACATCTGGTGACATGCAGTTAGGCCTGTTGTGTTTTTCTGGGGTGAATTAATTTTCACAATATTTGAAAGGAATCCATTTATGCAGAGTGGAAATATTCTGGCATATGCAAGTGACTTACAAGACAGTAATATTTTTGGTCCATCTTGTATTTGGTGACAAAAGCATAATTAGCTGCACTTAGCCATGTGCTATTTCATGGAGCGGTTTTCTGGATTTCTGTGCATCCTACTGTTTCTGCTTCTCCTCTGCTTCCTCTTGATGCAGGTACCTATGACTGTTGGGATAAGGAGGAGGAAGCAGGAAGCACAGGTACACTTGGCACTTTCCTGTGGTCATAGCTAGGTCTCTGACATAAATGTGTTTGCTGGCAAAAACTGCTTTTTCTCTCCCTGTAGCAGCTGGAGGGTTTACATTAGACTAAACAGAGACTTGGACATAAAGTGGTTTTTGATCCTCTGATATGCTTTGCTTTGGTAGTGGAGTATATTATTGTTTCTCTAGTTGAGAATTCTTAGTTGACCATTCTGCTTTGGTGTTACTGAATGTGTGTTGGGAATGGGATGGTTTAGATTTATTTTTCCTCGACCTCTCAGAAGACGACGGTGGGCTGGATTCACCATTACATGCGCACTGAACTCAGGTTTGGAATAGGACCTGGCTTCTATTGGGAGCTCAGCTTTGGCTTGTTCTTCAGCTGCCTGTGACAGAGATACATGGAAAATAGGATGGTTTTATAGAATCATAGAATCACCAAGTTGGAAAAGACCCACTGGATCAAGTCCAACAATTCCTATCAAAAAGTTTATGTAAAAAGTGAAACTGCAAACAGCACATCTTGCTTTTAAGGCACTGTTCTCCCTGACAGATGTCAGAGTTTCTGTGAAGAACAAATGTGTGGACATGTTTATTTGGGATAAAAGGCCATTTTCCCCCAAAAGATACTTTTGAAGGAAAAAATTCCATGTCTATTGAAAAAACTTCTTTTCAGAAACCTCTGGGCAGTGGAAGCCATGTGAGCCATCTGTGGTGTATCAAGGCACAATGCAGAACTGTGTGTTGTGGACCAGTGTAAGTCCACGAGGTTCTCCTGGCCAGAAGTACATTGCTTGGTGCCGGACACGCCAACTTTATGCTTGGATTAACAGCAAAATATGACCCTTATTGTGACATCTCTACTGCTAACTAATAACAAACTTGAAGAGAGGTTAGCCTAGGGCCTGACATAGATTTGGCCCACAGCAGTTAGCACTCTTCTGTATCCCATGGGCTCTTTCCTTTAGGTAACGGGGTGATACTGTTGAGGTCAAATCCTTGCTGATGACTTTGCATCCTGGGGCTCTCCTGCAGCCTTCCCCAGGGCATGAAGGGGCCTGAGGGGTGGTGATAAAGCTCTTGGGTCTTCTAAAATTTTTGATCTGAATTCCATGTGCCCGGCAGTAGTTATGTCCTAGTGCTTCATATATAGCAGAAGGATTATGTAGTTGAACACAGCCAGTCTGTGCCATGCAACCTGGGGTTGGCGCTGTTTCATCTATCGGTAGTGTGTAACCTGTGTTCCTCTGACAAGTTTAATGGAGAAAACTTTGTGGAGTTAACTACCATAAGAGTGTATTTTCCTTCTAGTACAAGGCATGAGAGTTGTACCAGGAATACAGTAAAGGAAATCCACTAAAATATTTTATCTTGCTTTCCATAGAAGCAGCCTGAAGCTACTGGTTTAGCAGCTCAGGTTGGGGTAAATCTACTTTTCTGTAGTTGTAGTCACACCCGACTGCTAATGATTGTTTTGCTAAGAGTGTTCTTTGTGTGTCCAGCTGTTGAGAACAGGATGAACAAGGGGGAAAAATGCTAAATATGGTTTCCAAATGTTCTTCTGCAGGTTGTGCCCCTGAGTCTCAACACATGTTCTGGCTTGGACTCTGTTAAAGAGCTGTCTCTCAGGCAGTGCTAGGGTGTAGCTTGGGTGTCCCAGGGCAAACTCACTTCAGGTCAGCCTAATTCAGCAAACCAGATAAGGAAATTCTGTGAAACTCTGTTTTTACTATTTACTTCTGTATATCTAGGAGAAAGTTCTGGCTCACTTTGAAATTACTCTCTGCTTGCAGTCTTTCAGCCTGATAATTCTTCAATGTAAAATCTCTTTTTTTTTTTTTTTATTTTTTTCAGTGCAGCACTGTTACGATTTTTAAAAACATGCCTTTTAAACTTTGAAAGTGCCTATCACAAGATAAGGACTAAAAAAAGCTTCTCATTGTTAAAATGGGCATTTTGAGAGTGCCATCAAGGCATTTAGGAGGATAGAGGTATTTTATTTTTAATGAGAAGAACTAAAGAATAAAAAATGGTAGCCTTGGAGAATTGCAGATCAAAGGTTTCTTCATTGTAAAACAAATGAAAGGTCTTAGTCCTAGAAATGATGCATAAATTGATAAATTTTTAATTGAAAGAATAGGCTATAAATGGTAATATAATTCTTTGGAGGAGAGAATCATTTAAGCAGTGTTTGAAAAGTCTAGATTTTTTTCTTGTGTATGAAGATTATAATGATAACTAAGGGGATGCCTGGGAGACCACAGTTTGGCCGAGGCTGTTGTGTACAGCACTGTTTGCACTGACTGCCATGCTGGTGTCTTTCCCAGCACATCTTACTGTGGGGGTGCGCATTCTCCTGCTTATTGAGGAGCCTGGTTGTGCCCTTTCCCTGGAAGCCAGATGGGACTTCAACCTTTTGAGGAAGAACTGCGAATGCTTAAAACCAAGTCCATAGTCTTATCAGCATGACTATGTTTGCAGCCTGCCTATCCCTTGGCTTTGTAAGAGCCACCCCGGGTTGGCTGGAGTGGGATGGAGCCAACCTGCCCCCATGCTCCCTGTCCCAAACTGTCTTTCTGCTCAGTGCTGGGGATGTGAGGATGGGGGTTTGGACCCTGGTGGAAGAAGGTTGCCTATGAGTGCTAGGCAGCTTGGGGCATCAGGCCAGGGTCCCATGGTCAAAGGGAAGAGTCAGGAGTGGAAGAATGTGGCCTTCAGGGAGGGGCAGAAGCATTAACAAGCGTAGACTGAGGAAGGAGTACTTAATAGCATTCACGTAGGGCAGCTCACTGCTCTGGGACTGACAGGCTGATGATAGGTGCTGCCAAATTTGCTTAATAAGACCGCTAATAAAGGCTTCAGGATCCCTGCTGGTCGCTCTTCCATTGCTCGCTGCGTGCCGCTGTTGTGTTGGGCTTGTCCTCCTCTTTGTAGCTGTGACCCACTTTTCACACTCAAAACCCGATTTTATTTGTCAGTTGTGGGGCACCCTGGCCTGGCAATGTGAGGAAAACTTGTCAGCTCCTGTAAGATATCCGCGTGTGCTGCAGCATGGCCAGTGGCTGGGACCATGACCCAAGGCCATGTCCCTGCCTGAGCTGTGCCTTGGTGCCGACAGCTTCCCAGTTTGTGTCTTCCAGTAATGCTGTCATGCTCATTAACTCATCCCACTTGTCCCCCTTCCTTCTCTTGGCAGAGATGTTTAAGTTAAAATAAAGGCAAAAAGAGGAAGAAAAATGAAAATATTTGCCTCTTGCTGGTTAATTCATTCTGATACTAACTTTTATTCATTTTTTCCATCCCCCATCATTGTTCTTCCCCTGCTTTCTCTTCACGCCTCTCACAAGCTGTGTGGTTGGAGAAGCTCCACCACAGCCAGGGTGTGTGGAGGTGGAATGGCATTGCAGACCTAGGTGGCTGAACTGTGCCTTGTGACCCCAGGGTGGCAGCTATTTTGAAGAGAAAAATGTGCTGCTGCTTGCATCTGTGATTGAATTCTGACTTCTTGCTGACCTTCCAGCAATGCAGGAAGCAAAATTAGTTGTATTTGCAAGATTCAGAATTGGATTGAACTGTTTTGCCAAGTGGCTGTGTCTCTGCTATAGATGAGTATTGTTTATATGTAAATTTTTAAACTAAAAAAAGAAAAAAACAAAGCCCACTTTGATTTTAAAAAAATACACTCTAAGAAAAGGTAATTTTTTTTTGTCAGTTTATACTGAAGACGCTTAGAAGGCATGATGGGACTTGTTAGTCATGGGCATAATTTTTGGTCTGCTTTCTGCTTAAAGTCAGAAATGTGTGTCTGGATGCAGACCTTTGCAGTGTCACTGGATTCCTGATGATAGGGCTAAGCTCTAACAGCTGGTCACAGTAGCAAAAAGCTCCAGACTGAGAAGCAGAGTTGGGCTTTCCAACTTTAACCCTGTGGGGAGTGAAGATGGACAGTGATAACACTGCAGGAATTGTTAAGAATTTTATTTGTAGCTTAAATAGCAGTACTTTCACTCTAGATAAGGAAAGGTGTACCTGTGAAGTCCCATAATTTAATTTCTTAGCCTGTATCAATTTCAGGTGACAAATGGATCATTTGATGTTATCATGAAGGGCCGTAACTAACCTTGATTCCATTCTACTGAGTAACATTATCTCTCAGTTTTGTGGAAATTTGGCAAAATACCTACTTCGGGTGGATTCTCCCATCATTTTCAGTACTTGGGAGCTCCAGAGATTTACTTTGTATGGCTGACCTGAATGGCTGTTATTAGCCTGAAATCAAACCTAAATCCTGAAGAAGATTAAACAATAATATTTAGAGGCTGCATTAGTACAAAAGAGATTCACCTTGGGATATGTATCTGTGTATAGCTCACTGTTCTCTTTAAGAGCTTATGGGCTGGATTCAGCTTCATGTTTATTTTGCAACATTGCTTTGGGTAGAGCTGCTGCTGTTTTTTTTTCACTGATGTGTGAGATCAGAGCAATGCCTTGTAGTGTTTAACTATTCGTGCTCATGGTAATAAGCTTCTGAAAGCTCTGTGATATTTGCTGCACCTGTTTTCCCCTGCCTCCTTCGCAGGGCAGCAATGGGGACTTGAACCTCTGGGAGATGACAGTGAACGCTCAAGAGCAGTCCAGACTTCTCAGTGTAGACTTTTTATGAAACGCACTAGTGTGAATCCACATTTTTATTGAAATTTTATTCAGTTTTAACCCAGTGAAGGATTTTGATTCAGTAGAGAATGAAACCCTTGATGACATGATTTAGGATGTTGCAGCAGTGCTAACACACACAAACCTTAAAGTCTCTTTAAGACTGTCTGTTTTCTCCCTCTCCCAGTAGCGTGAAAGAAGTGAGGGGAGTAAATGCACAGACAGTGTTTAAAGTCTTCCTACCATGCACATGAGTATATTACTATCTTGATTTTTCCCCACCCCATCACCATTTCTAATTGTTTTTAACAACTGTGTATTAAAGGAAAACTGTGTATTGTCTAAAAAGTTTCTTTGTCTGTAATTGTAGAAATACCTAAATTCAGATGACTATGAATTTAATTTGCTGGCCCTCAAATACTTTCCTTCTCTAACACTGTGCTCTAGTCTTGCACCAATGTGTTGCTGTGCTTGCTCTTCCAGATGTGTGTGTGTCTAGGTATTGCTTGTTCAGCTCTTGTTGTTCAGCCTAGCTCAGAACTTTTCAAATTCTGGTTGCTTGTCCATGCTCCAGTCCTGTGCTCCTGCATTTTTTCCTATGCCTCTTAGACTTGTTGACAGACACTTATGAGTCTACCTGTGCTGAACAACTGACAAAACTGCTAATGTCTCTTATTTCCAGCTCTTATCTTCATTACCAGTCATGGCTACAGTACTAACTGTAGAATTGCATGGTCGATGCTGGACTGAGCATTTTTTAGTGATGTGAAGGGTGTTTTCAGACTTGGCTGGAAGTTGAGGAGGCATCCATAGCTAGCTCTTCTACACTTGCAAAAAGCTGTGTGGGTTTTTTGCTTTATTATGGTATTATGTTTTTAAAACTTTACGTGCATTTAAAGCTTGGGAAATGGGGGAAATATAAAGGGAAATATAGCAAGTATGACAGTCAATCAGATGGCATATGGAAATAAAAACTGACAGGAAAAGGAGCCATAGCCATCAACACTATTATAGCAATGTTCATAGAGAAATCCAGAATCCATGTTGTAAACCTGCTTCTTTGATTGGAAAAAAGAGAATTTCTTGGCACAGCACTTCATGTGTTGGAAATATACGGTATGTAAAAAGAAATGGTGTTTTTCTTTTAGATGCACTCTTCTATTGCTAGCAAATGTGCAATATGATCATTTAAGACTTCTGTTCATTTTAAATGACAGTTTATTATCAGTTTTATGACCTAAGGTTCCAAACCTAAACTCTTTTTATTTGTATAGCTGAAATTAGCTAAGATTTGATATTTAGCTTTAACACAATTAGAATCATAGAATCACTTGATTAGAAAAGACCTTTGTGATCATCAAGTCTAACTGTACCGGTCCACTAGTAAACCATATCCCTGAGTACTTCATCTGTCTTTTAAATGCCTCCAGGGATGGTGACTCAACCACCTCCCTAGGCAGGCTGTTCCAGAGCTAAATAACCCTTTCAGTGAAGGAATTTTTCTTAATGTCTGATCTGAACCTCCCCTGGCACAACTTGATGCCATTACCTCTCATCCAATTGCCTGTCACTTGAGAGAAGAGACCAACACCCACCTTGCTATAACCTCCTTTCGGGTAGTTGTAGACAGTGGTAAGGTCTTCCCTCAGTCTCCTTTTCTCTAGGCTCAGTTCCTTCAGCTGCCTCTCATGAGACTTGTTCTCCAGTCCCTTCACCAGCTTCGTTGTTCTTTTCTGGACACACTCCAGGACCTCAGTGTTTTTTCTTGTAGTGAGGGGCCCAAAACTGAACACAGTGTTTGAGGTGCAGCCTCACCAATGCTGAGAACTGGGGCAGAATCACTTTTCAGGTCCTGTTGGCCACACTATTTCTGATAGTGGCCAAGATGCCATTGGCCTTCTTGGCCACCTGGGCACACTGCTGACTCATATTCAGCCGTCTGTCAACCAATACCCCCCAGGTTCTTCTATGCCAGGCAACATTCTAGCCACTCTTCCCCAGGCCTGTAGCACTGCATAGGGTTGTTGTGTTGCAAGTGCAGAACTCATAACTTGGCCTTTTTAAACCTTATATTTTTGGTCTCAGCCCAGTGATCCAGCCTGTTCAGATCCCTTTGTCGAGTTTCCCTACCCTCCAGCAGATGTACACGTCCACCCGTCTTAGTGACATCTGCAAACTTGGTAACAGTACATTCAATCCCTTCATCTAAGTCATTGATAAAGATATTGAACAGAACTGGACTCAACACCAAGCTTTGTGACCAGCCCCCAACTGGATTTGACACTGTTTACCACCACTCTTTGGGTCCAACTATCCAGATGTTTTTTACCCAGTGGAAGGTATACCTGCCCTGGCCAGAAGCAGCCAGTTTTTCAGGCAGAATACGCTGATAGTGTCAAAAGCTTTACTGAAGTCTAGTTACACCATACCAACAACCTTTCCCTCATCCATTAAGTGGGTAACCTTGTCATAGAAGGAGATCAGGTTAGTTTGGCAGGAGCTGCCTTTCATAAACCTATGTTGACTGGGCCTGATCAAGTGGATGCATTGTGTGTGCTGTGTGACAGTGCTCAAGATGACCTGTTCCATCATCTCCCCTAGCACCAAGGTTAAACTGACATGCCTGTAGTCCCCTGGATCATCCCTCTGACACTTCTTGTAAATGGACATCACAATTGCCAATCTCCATTCAAGTGGGACTTCCCAATTCAGTCAGGATTATTGGTAGATGATGTAAAGGTCTTTGGTGACCATCTCTGCCAGCTCCCTTAATGCCCTTGTCTGACCCTATAGACTTGTGAATGTGTAATTGGCTGAGCAGGTCTCTAATCCTTCCTCTTGGACTGGTAAATTGGAATCTTTGGCTTATTGTTCAGGCAATCAAAGAGCAGCTGAGGTAGGAAGGCACCTCTGGAGACCATGTCTTCCAGGGCTTTGGTCAGAGTAGGGTCAATAACAGCAGGCTGTTAAGGGCTGTATCCAGTTGGGCTTTGAATATCTACAAGGATAGAGACTCCATAAACTCTCTGGGCATGCTCTGCCAGGGACTGAGCACCCTCACAGTAGAAAAGTGGTTGTGGAGTATTTTTATATTTAAAAATAATTTCCTTCTCAGGTTGTGCCCATTGCCTCCTGGCCATAATATTATTCCTTATAGGAATAATTTGTATTCAACCTGTTGTCAGATTATATTGGTTCAGTCATGCTTGTGATTTCTTGAAAAATTAGGTTTTGGTGTTTTTTATAGGGAATGTGGCAGAATCATTGTAGAAATTGTTTTTTTTTTTTCAGAATTCACAATGTGAAGTTAAAGCTAGATCTTTAAAAACTAACATATATATATATAAATATATATATATAAATATAATATATTAATTTGTATATTATTTTGACTCGGTCTCCCACAACATCCTCCTCTAAACTGAAGAGATATAAATTTGATGGATGGACGGTATGGTGGATAAGAAACTGATTGGAGAGTCATATTGAAAGAGTAGTGGTCAATGGCTCAAAGTCCAGATGAAGATCCATGACAAGTGGTGTCCCTCACATGTCTATACTGGGAACGGTACTGGTTAAAATCTTCATCCATGATATCAGCAGCGAGATTGAGTGCACCCTCAGCAAGTCTGCAGATGACACCACGCTGAGTGGTGCAGTTGCCACTGTGGAAGGACGGGATGTCATCCAGAAGGATGTGGAGAGGCAGGCGAACTGGGACTGTGAGAATCTCATGAGGTTCAAAAAGGTCATGTGCAAGGTCCTGAGTCAGGGCAATCCCCATTTTCAGTATACAATGGAGGATGATGTGATTGAGAGGTGCCCTGCAGAGAAGGACTTGCTGATGCTGGTCAATGAGAGGCTCTACATGAGCTGGCAATGGTGCGCTCACAGCCCAGAAGGCCAACTGTATCCTGAGCTTCATCAAAAGAAGAGTGGCCAGCAGGTCAAGGGAGGTGATTCTGCCCCTGTGTTCTTTTGTGAGACCTTATCTGGAATATTGTGTCCAGTTCCGGAATTCTCAACATAAGAAAGATATGGAGGTGTTGGAATGGGTCCAGAGGACGGCTACAAGGGCAATCAGAGGGCTGGAGTACTTCACATATGAGGACAGGCTGAGAGAGTTGGGATTGTTCAGCCTGGAGAAGAGAGGGTTACAAGGAGACCTTATAGCAACCTTCCAGTACCTGAAAGGAGCCTACAGGAATGCTGGAGAGGGACTATGCATAAGGGCTTATGGTGATATGACGAGGGGCAAAGGGTATAAACTGGAGAGGGACAGATTTAGGCTAGAAGCAAGGAGGAATTTCTTTGCCATGAGAGTGGTGAGACACTGAAACAGGTTCCCAGGGAAGCTGTGCTTGCCCCATCCCTGGAGGTGTTCAGTGCCAGATTGGATGGGGTCTTGGGCAACCTGATCTAGTGAGATGTCCCTGCCCATGGCAGAAGGGTTGGAACTAGATGATCCTTAAGGTCCCTTCCAATGCAAACTATTCTGTGATTCTATAAATACTTTAAGACTGTCATAAAAAACTTTCGTGGGGAAAAAAGAAGTGCAGTAACAGCAGTGAGATCTGAAGTCTCTTTCCTCACTTTCATAATCTTTAATTAACTTAAAATCACACTGGACACCTCTCAAGTAATGTGCAAAAGGGGCATTTAATAGATGGAAATCAAGAAACTTTCAGCTGTCCTCTGGGAATATGCCTCAGTGCTTCTGTATGCTTAAGGCTGCCAAAAATATCCCTAGTAATTCTCAAACTCTTTTGGCAGATGAAGGCAGAATGACTGGGTTTACAACAATCAAGATCAGATGGTGGCAGATCTATCACACACTCTTCTATATTAAGAAATACATACACTGGAAAATAAGCCATGATCATATGTTCCTTCTCTTTCCATCAATTTGTTGTTAGTGAGTTAGTGTTAGCATTAGCGTCTTTAAAAGATGGTAGACAGTAAAAGTTCAAATCATGCAATTTCTCTACATGCTTTTTATTTCAGATATTGTTAATGTGGTTTCATTGATGTCTTGGGGAAAAGAAAAATAGTTCATTTTTCTCCTTCACCTGCCTACTAATGAGTAACTGTCAGATGCACTTTGATACTTCTGTGGCTTGGAACATTGGTGGCCATAGAGAAAAATACACCTTTCTCTGCTAAGTCTTTGGTTTTTTTCAATGACAGATGAGCTAATACACTGTTGGCAAGACATACTGCCTTTGTTCTGCTAAGATGTATCATTGTAGCTGTGTGTGGGACTGGGAAAACAAAAGATTTAATTTTCTGTCACAACTAAGTGATCTGTGTGCTAACCCATGGCTAATACCATGGAGCATCTCTGTTGTGTTTGCAGGAACAGCCTTGACTCTTCTTGTATTTGCCTGTTTCTTTTTGAGGAATTCCTACACTTTTTTTTCTTTCCTTTTGTAGCCATCTTTGTTTTACTGAGGGTTTTGTTCTTAGAAATGACTCTTGATTTTTTTCTTGTAGGTAGCTTTATCTTCAGGCTGTTTCACAGTCCACCAGGACCCATTGCAGAGTTGCTTCAGCATAAATTTAAAGTAATCCTTATATATCCCTGTAAAATTGTATCTCCATTCATGCTGGAAATGTGAAACCTTCTTTTTCTTCAG
The DNA here is from genome assembly GCA_033558105.1 of Coccyzus lansbergi. NCBI lineage: Eukaryota > Metazoa > Chordata > Aves > Cuculiformes > Coccyzidae > Coccyzus > Coccyzus lansbergi. The sequence goes on along the minus strand of JAUMJK010000267.1, from coordinate 935,745 downwards.
GGTGTGCACTCAGTCTTCCTGGTGTTTGCTACTATCACAGCGATGTGAGTCATCTCTAATTTAAGGGTGTAAATAGAAATAGACAGCTGAAATAGACAGTATCTACATATGTAAACTCAGGGTGACCCATAATTTCCTTCCATGTCTTCAGACAGACTCTATCTCCATTCAGGCATCCTCTAACCCAAGATAAATGAATTGATTAATATCTGCAGAAGATATATGCAGGGGTCATCAGGTTCTCAGTTCTTTTTGGTAGTTCTTTTGTGCATCAGCCATGTTTACAAGTCTACATAGAAGTGAATAAAAGTATTCAAAAATACATCTTCCTTTTGGATGGCTCTGTGTAACCTAAACTCTAATTCCTTTCCTCTAAGAAAAAGAACCCAACTGTGGCTTCAGGAAATGGGGATGCTGCAAGAACCCAGACAGTTGATGGTTTATAATAATTACTCAGGAGCCTGTTGGTGGGAATGCCTGCCCTGATGTTCCCAGCATCTGGTCTCTGTCAGGCTGAGAGGGAATTTCCATCCTTTTTTGCTGCTTCGTTCTCCTTTTGATCAAGACAAAATTCTTGCAGGAGGATACCTCCCTGGGTGTCAGCCAAACCCCAGAGAAGTGGCACTTTCCTCTTGGTTCCCCCACGCGGTTTGCAAGCCTTGGCTCTGCCATCTCCTTAGCAACTCAGAGCACACCAGCAGCACAGAGCCACACAACCCCCGGGGGCTGCAGCTCTATTTATAGGCTGTTGAGCCTGGATGAAAATTTCCAGAGAGCTCTGGTAAGGCCTCTACAGAAGAAAAACCCCACAAATACTTATGGATCCTGCTAGAGGATCTGGCTTGGTGCTGTATCTCAAAGCCCTGCCCTTTGCAGGATGTTGGAACTTTTGAGTAAAACACATTCACTCTGATACATAGCAAGGATTTGCTGTTTACATAGCTGCTAATTAACCTTTCAAGAAACATCTTCTCTGTAACCCAGGTTAGGAAGTGGAATGCAGGTGCAAAAATAATAGCCTGGGGTAATATCATGTTGTAACAGGCGATGTCTCAAGGATGATGCCACATCTGTTTGGTTTTGATTTTTTTTTCTTTTTTTAATTTCAGGACTATGACCTAGTAAAATCTTAGAAAACAGGAGAGCAGGAGAGGAATTATATTTTTTTTTCCAAGCTTTGTGGTTATTTTCTTTTAAATTATGTTTCTTCAGGCTGAATTCTACATTGAAAACAAAATTTAATCACTGGTTATATTGCTTAGTGTTGCTCTGCAAAGGTTTATTGATTCAGCATTTCCCTTAGTCATGTAGCTGAGAAATGAAGTAAAGAATGTGTGGTGGTGCTAAGAGTGACTCTGAGTATTAAAGAAATAAATGATAATCCAATATAATGGGGTGGATGATGACCCTGAACAGGACAACTGTTTTTATGAAGTCTTTATGTATACTGAGCTTAAACTATGAGATACTCATGAAGGAATTTAGTATTTATGGGGAGATAATACCTCTTGCAGGTGAGTCTTAGGAGCTTTTTGATGATTCTAAAGTTACCCTATTTACTCCTCTAAAAATTTAATATGTTTTTCACCTGGGCAAAATTATAATTAAAAACTTCAGTAGCAGGTGGGCTGCTTCTTGTATTTAATCCTTGTATATGGACCTTGTGTACCAGTGTAGGAGAATTTTGTGTCCTTATCCTAGGGTTTCCCTCCTTAATTTTGTTTATACTCTGCATTCCCTGCTAATCACTGCAAATGGGAAAGGCCTTGGAGGAAATGGCACTCTGCTTTTGAAATACTCTTTGGTGTCTCAGAATCATCACTGGAATTGTTCTCCTGGACACTATGGTGACAAAATAATGTCTGTCTTGGACTAGAGGAGCAAGGGAATTCCAAAGCAACATTTAACGTACTCCAGTGGATAGGAATGTGGGAATTACATGCTTTTGTGTGTGCTTGTAGGGGGAGAAGGAGCCTCTACGTGCAAGAACATGGGGAGGTGAAGATATACACTGTATAGGCAGGCTGATTGACAGCCCAGCTGGTACAGATCAGTAATTGGAAATTCATTGCACATAAATCTTCTAGTACTTATCGTCAGACATGGGAAGGAGAATATCTGAGCTCTGAAGCACTTAACTCTTTCAGGGCCATCTGGGGAGATTTTCAGCTTTCAAATAGCAAGACTGTTCACGTATTTCTCTTTAAAAGACTTTTTTTTTTATTTTTTGTAGCAAGAAGAATGTGGGTGGAGGAAAAAGCTACCATGTGCTCCAAGTGATAGCATTTAGGTGAACAGTCTTAAGTATTTAATGTTTATTTCTTTTATAGCGCGGCTTCAGATTGTCTTGGAAAATTCATTTTTGTATTTGATGGTGAACACATTTTTGCCTTTACCAAACACATCTTGAATTTATTGCCTGCCAATTTCATGTCTGATTTACCTGATTTGTGTCTCCACATTGGTGGGCTTGTTGTATGTTTGTCCATGTGCCAGCAGACTGCAACTGTATTTTAAGAGGTCTGTTCATGTCTAAATATTTATATTCTTTTTCATGAGGCTGAGACTGATTGTATGTGCTTGCAACTTTGTCCCTGCACCTCTTTCTTCCCCTAGTCCAAGTATGTTTTTTGTACATTTTCCTCCTCACTTGATTTCCACACTCTGGTGGTTTTCCCTGTGCAGTTTTGAATGTATAGTTGGTTTCTGGTGATCACATTTTTTTCTCATTTATTTTGGTCTGCCTCTGTTCTGTTATACACATATTTGTCTCTCCGTTAATGTCAATGTGAATTACAGATGAAAAGCTAAGTGTAGATAAATTAGTAAGTACGCAAAACGGAAGGCAGCATTTAACTTTCTGAATTGTTTGTGTGGGCACAGGACAGCTAATGAATACCTGAGGATCTGAACAAACGAGCAGCAAGCACCAGGATGCAACAGCTCAGCTGCTGACAGAGTATGCAGTGTGGTGTCTGGGGAAGGTGTAGGGGCTGTATGGGCGGCAGTGCAACCACACTGGGATTTAACACCCACCTTTCTGGAAAGTGCTGTGAGTAGGTGGAAGTGCTGGTTGGAGTTGGAGCCAAAAATCATGCTTGTCTCTAAGGGAGCAGTTTTTTATGTACAGTATATAGAAGACTGAATTCTCTACATCTCAGTCCTTGATGTACTGAGTCTTGTCTTGACCCTTAAAATGGTATAAAACAGTCCAGAATGGTATTTCTTGCAGTAAAATTACAGGGCTTGGGTTAACGCCTCTCTTTAAGATGGGCTACTTTCTTTGCTTCACTGCCTGTGGTAACACTTCATTCATTTATGTCATGAGAAAACCTTTTGTTGACTATTTCGCTTGCAGTGCTATGCACAAGTATTAGAAGAGGTTTTCTTAAAGGGAAGCACTTGGCTATTTTCTAAGCTCACTTTCAAAGTACTCTGAATTAATTATAAATGAGTAAAGCCGTCTGGCTCTTGATTACACAATTGCCTATCCTGGGTTCCCTGTAATGAAATGTAAGCTGGCTCAATCGCAGTAAAACAGGAGGTGCTTTTTCTCCCTCTCTATCTTATGATCTGAGCTATTCTCAAATCTACTGTTCTTATTTCTTTCAGGCTACAATTCTGTCAGCTTTATATTTCCTTCTTTCTCTCCCTGCTATCCTATTTTTATTAAGCTTTTCTTGTAGCTGCACTTACGCCCATATCCTGTTAACATGCATTGATACAGTGTCTTTTGTGCTAAACTAACTCAATGCATTTTATTTATTTAAAGGATGCTAAGTGCCTGTAGTGTCTAAGTGTTTGACAAACACATAAAAATACACAGAAGTCAAGCACTTAGCTGCCCTGAGAAGATGGGTTCCCCTCTGTCTCTGCCAGGAACATCCATAAACCCAATTACTCATGTAGCATGTAGTTTAAGAACAATTAAACTGAAGCCTGTGCTTTCTAGATGGTGAACCCTGATCTCTTGTCTCCCTCATCTGCCACAATGTGAATCTCAACGGATATACTTTGTGTTCTCCCATCACTCTGTCTTTTTCTGCCCTCGTTTTTATATAGTGCTGCATATAGTGGGCAGCAGTTCTTACTTTTGTCACCTCTTCACTGGGTTTTACTATCTCCAGATGGGGTGGGAGGTGGCCTAGTGTTTGTGACATGAATGTCCTTTACTCTGACATTTTTATTCTGTGTAAAATGGTAGGAATAATGTTGAGAAGCGATAAAGTCTTGATTTTGACTGTAATAGCACTGTATAAGCTGAAGACCCAACCTGAGTTTTGGAGCAGGGGCCATTGAGCCCTAGTGCACTTAAACCATAGGACACGTAGTGGAGATAGTGCCACTATTTGCTCTGTCTGCTGGGGCTGTCCTGTAGTGCATGTCCCCACCCTGCCCTTGGCCTTTCTACTTCCTGAGTGAAAATGCATTCAAAATCGCCTAGAACAATGTTAAATAGTCTTTCCAAAGATGTAACGGGGCAAAATAAATTTATGCATACCTACTCTTCTTGTTTCCTTGTGTTGGTTTAGGGAGTTGGAGATGTACTATGGAAATGGATGAAGCTATAGTTTATCATTTCTTCTTCTAACAATAACATATGATTGTCTAAGGATAATGGATTCTACTGGGCTTTGGTTTTGCTTATTTGCTGGAGATAGTAAACCAACTGTATGGAGGTCCTCCAGGTTGTGAGCTGAGCATCATCTTTGCCTTTGATGCAGCTTCTTATAGCATTCTGCTTAGGAAACTGTCAACCTCTGGCCTAGACAGGCAAACCCTCTCCTGTGTGGAAAATTAGTTGGATGGTCGGGCGCAGAGAGTGGTGGTAAATGGTGTTAAATCCAGCTGGAGGCCAGTTACAAGTAGGGTTCCCCAGGGCTCAGTGCTGGGTCCAGCCCTGTTCAATGTCTTCATCAATGACCTGGTTGAAGGCATTGAATGTACCCTTAGCAAGTTTGCAGATGACACTAAGCTGGGTGGAAGTGTGGATTTGCTGGAGGGTAGGGAGGCTCTGCAAAGGGATTTGAACAGGCTGGACCACTGGGCTGAGACCAATGGCTTGAGGTTTAACACAGCCAAATACCGGGTCCTGCACTTGGGGCACAACAACCGTATGCAGAGCTACAGACTGGGAGAAGTCTGGCTGGAAAACTGCCAGGAGGAGAGAGACCTGGGGGTGTTGGTTGACAGCAACTGACCATGAGCCAGCAGTGTGCCCAGGTGGCCAAGAAGGCCAATGGCATCTTGACTTGTATCAGAAATGGTGTGACCAGCAGGTCCAGGGAGGTTCTTCTCCTTCTGTACTTTGCACTGGTGAGACTGCACCTTGAATCCTGTGTTCATTTCTGGGCCCCTCACCACAAGAAGGATGTTGAGGCTCTGGCATATGTCCAGAGAAGAGGAACGAAGCTGGTGAAGGGTCTGAAGAACAAGTCTTATGAGGAGCGGCTGAGGGAACTAGGGTTATTTAGCCTGGAGAAGAGAAGGAGAAGAGGCAACCTTATTGCTGTCTATAACTACCTGGAAGGAGGTTGTGGAGAAGAGGATGCAGACCTCTTCTCCCAAGTGACAGGGGACAGGACAAGAGGCAAAGGTCTCAAGCTCTACCAAGGGAAGTTCAGGCTGGACATCAGAAACAAATTTTTCACAGAAAGGGTCATTGGGCACTGGAATAGGCTGCCCAGGGAGGTGGTTGAGTCACCATCCCTGGAGGTGTTTAAAAGATGGCTGGATGAGGTGCTGAGGGCATGGTTTAGTTATTGACAGGAATGGTTGGACTCCATGATCCTATGGGTCTTTTCCAACCTAGTGATTCTGTGATCTTGAGAAGTAGACTGTACCTGCTGAATTGCCATCCTCTCTGCCTGGTAGGATTTGAAGCAGATGTTGCTGAATGCTGGTTAGTCCTAGAATTACTAGAGAGCTGGTACCTATCCATTACTATGCCAAACTTGGAGTCATCTCTATTGAAGATGATCCGATGGGTCTCTTCCAACCTGGTTGTTCTATGATTCTATGATTCTTTGAATTTGTGAGGGGATACATCATCCTTTATTATTTTCTCCATTTACTGGAAATTTCCTCACTCCTTCCAATCCACCAGGATTAGACCTTTCCCAGTTGCCATTTTCTAACAATGTGCTGCATTTTTTGACCTGCTCCCTTCCAGCACCTTTTGCCAGGACCTATAGTCCTAAAGCTGCTTTTGTGGAGCATCCACAGCCTTCAGGGCTCATTACCACAGCGGATGCTTGGCTTTGATAAAGACATCAGCCCTGCCAGGTTTAACCTTCAGCAACCATGGCAACCAGCCTTGCAGGCTTTGAAGGAGCACAAGTCCTGAGCACAAGTCTCTTTTAAGACTCATGCAGTTCACTTCAGGAGTCCTCCCTGAAATGGATGGGAATTGTCACTTGATAGCATTTAGCAAATAGGGCAGAACTCAGAAAACATCTGAGGATGACAGAAGCTGTCAAAACTGTAAGGCAATTACACTAATCCACCCTCTCCTAATAGCAGGCCCATCAGTCTGACCATGGTGGAAACCTGCTAGAAGTATACAGTCTTCTGGAGTGGTTTCTGTCTTTATATGCTCTTCCTGCCTTTCTAAGAGGTAACTGAGGCCTGCATAGACAAATCATAGAATATGAAATATTGGGGGAGGGATATAAAAAAAAAAAAAAAAGCTTTAGTGAGAAAAGCAATGCCAAACCAGTGGAAGACAAGGCTTCAGAGGAGAGTGTTGTAATTTTGCCTACTTTGTCTGAGACCGGTTTATTTGACCTTCAAGAGATGCCCCTGAAAAAGGTAGTTAGCTCAGTAGTCATCCCCTCCTAGTGTGCCTGGATTCCTTGCAAGTTGTATCTCACCAGAAGGTGGCCCTCAGGGGAGTTGCTTGCATATAGCAAGGAGCGCTTTTGACTACTCTGATGCAATGTATATTCTTAAAATATGTCGTTGCAGATTTTAACCCCTTGACCACAGTGATGGGGTTGTGGTGGTGGGATGTGCCAGCTGGATTGAACTGGCTTGCAGAAGGTGCTTTGAAAAGTTGCTGCTAAAGTAAAACTGGAGAAGGAGTAAAATACGCAAGCTTGCATTGAGCGGGAGACAGAAATCCTAAGCATTTGCAAGCTCTTGCCAAATCTGTCCACCTCCTTTCCCACATTCTCTCTCCACTTCTGAAGAATGATGCTTAGCAGTTACTTTCTGTCTTCAAAAGTAATAGATGTGAGCAGCTGTGACGTGGCAGGGTTTTATGTTTAAACTGTTATTAGGATGTGTTGGAGATATATATTCAAGCGAAGTGTCGCTTAAATGATATATTATATTGGCATACAACATCCTATAGGAAGGCCTGATATACAAGTAACCAAAATTAGCGGTGGAGCCATATCATCACATAAACAGGGTTTTCTCTGTGGAATCAACAGACGACTACATAGCAATTTACTTCGGTGCTTGTAATGCTTTTATTCCTACTTTAATTTCCCTCCCCACTGTCTGGGCCAATGTTGTTGGTTTTCCAGTAGGCAGTTGCTGGTGTGCCCTCAGTGATGTGAGCACTCTTTTATTTGTGTGTTACAATACAAGTCTCTCTATGCCTCTGAGCCAGCTTCATCCCTAAGCTGCCAAGCTGGAGTAATGAGGGAAGGTTGCTTTGCTGGGGAACTGAAACAGAAGAACTGAAGCATGGTAACTCAGTTTGCACTACAAAAAGCGATTTGAGGTGTTGTATAGAAAAAGCGTCTGAAAAGAGCTGTCCTGTGTTACTGCTCAGTGTGAGTAGGATCAAGGGTAGGGGTGAGACATATATCATATAACCCTAAATACCCATTGGGATGGGCTGTGCCAAGCTGGCAGCAGCATTGTCCCAGGCTGACCATGCACTCAGTGAGGCCGGGCAGATGCTGCAGGAACTATCTTGCACTCTTTATGGCTGCCTTAGGAACCACAGCCAAGCACTTAAAAGTCTTGCTTAAGACAAAGAGGTGTGAAATTCTTCCTAATTATTATCTTTTCTTTACTTTGAGTTCATTCTAGAATGAGCTCCTTCCTCCCCAGTAAATTACAGATATTTCTAATGCTACAGTCAGAAGCATGAAAAGTGTCCTGACTAGGTTTAACTAAGCTTGCCTGGGTCATTGTGGCTGCTGTGAAGCCACAGTAACAGGAGCTTTATCATTGTATGGTCAGTGGTCAGAGTCTCATTCATTCTGATTAGATTTATGTGGTCTATGCTGATATTTGTAGCTTCACTGGTGTGAACAGCAGTGCTGTTCAGTCTAGTTTAAAATTAAGTTTACTTATCTGTGCTGCAGTCAGATTTTGGGTACAGCATCAAAACGTTGCTTTGTACAGAGCAAGAGCTTCTCTGGTGGGAATGATGAGAAACAGCTATTTCTTTTTAAATTTGTGCTCTGTCTTATTTCACATTAGCTTTCTTAGAAGGGTTTGTTTACTATGCACTAAGGAGTTAAAAGATGTGAAAGTTAGATCCAGCAAAATTGTTTGGCAAGTGGAAATAAAGTGCCTTTGTAGTTAGCAATGAAAATCCGGAACCCTAAAATAAAGTTGGGAACTGCTTCAGAAACAAATTACAGGTGCTGGTAGCTGGATGGACCTTATGTACACCATGTATGTGCCTGCATTTGTCAGTGCAAAATTCTGCTGGGATCTAGTTTCGCACCACAAAAACTTGCTTCTACAGGTCTCACCTTTGGAGAGTTTATTGGCAGCATGAGGCTTTAAACAAGATTTCTCAAATCCCAGTTCACCTGTCTGAGGACTGCCTTGGGAGTGTGGTTGCTGTGGCGTAGGGTTGCTGTGCCTAGCTGAGGGGAGCAGGTACCTACCAGGGACTGGGCACTGACATGGATGTAGCAGGAGCTACAGCTCTGTTAGGTTTGCTGGGCCTCTGTGGTGGGTGCCACTGTGAATGTAATCACTCAGCCCCACAGACTAGCAGCTGCATATTACTGGAACCCGATTTTCAAATAGAAAATTGGCCTTGTATCTTTAGTATTCACTACATAATGGTGCAGGGCATTAGCCAGCTGAAGTTTACCATGGTATATTGTCCAGTTGTAAATTATAATTGACTGAACTAACCTCCTCTGATGTTAAGTACCTTAAAAGGTTGGGTTTCCTTTATTTTAAGTTTTCTTTCTTGTTTTATGTGTTCTTTCTGTATATTAATTAAAAAGAACAAAGCAAAACCTCCAAGCCTACTGATGTAGATTAACGTGAATCATCATCTCTTGAAAGTCTGTGTAATCTAAAGCTTTGCAACCTGATATACATCCCCTTCATTTAGTAAATATTTGAAATATCCACAGACATTTTTTCACATTCTTGAGCAAAGACCACATCACCATGTGTTCACTCTTGTTTCTCTTTGTAAGCAGCAAAGTTTTGAAGCCCCAGGTTTATTTAAATATTTTGTGTTTTCTCTTGTAATTTCTAGTATTTATTGTACTAGAAACAGAATATAAAGGAAGAAAGAAAAATTACCAATTTATTTGCCTTTTAAAAATCAAAATGAGTATATTAGAAAGAAAATATAAGCAACTTTAAACAGTGCCAGAGCCTGCTGTCTTTGAGAACAGCTGAATTGGAAGGTTTAGATAACGAACAGAGTTGATGATGCCCTCTAATAAAGTGGATTAGCTGTTACAAATTTGGTTGCAGCATGTATCTCACAAAGCTAATTTCCCATGTTTGCAGTTTCAGTCATAGGTTTTTGAGGAGCACTGACATAGATTATAGTCTTCCAAAGAGTGTTCTAAGTGCTGACATTTACCAATACAGTTTTTGAAGGAGAAGAGAGGAAAATCTGCATAGCTTTTCCTTTGGGTCATGCAGTACAACCCCATTAGTAGTCATTAGTTCCTGCCCTTCAGTAAATACTGACTTCTTTTACTTTGGGTACCAGGTCCTTTTCTTTGATGCATCTTTTCAACCTGGACATCTGTTACATAATCTTTACAGCTTCCGTAGATTTCACTAACATGTGAATAAAAAATTTTGAGAACAATGCAAACACATGTTCCTCCTCCAACTTATATTAAGCTGAAAGTGTGCTGTTCTATGGATTATCTTTTTGGTATAATAAAGGCATCAGCTGTGATGCTGGCAGCACCAGCAGGCCTGTTGTGTTGGGTGATGTAGATCTCTGTGGACCATTTACATTGAGTAAGGTGTGCAAGGGATGTCGTGGGAGAGCAGGATCTCCAGGCAACTCCCCAGAGTGTCTGTACATGGGAGAGCCTTTTTAGGTGCCTCTTGGCCAGTTTAGGGTTGGCAACACATCCATCTTTCCCTTCCTTCATCAAGAAAAGGCTGTTCTGCCAGGAGCTAGCAACCAGGGTCTTCACTGTGGCACTCAAGTCTCTTTCCTTTACATAGATGTTAACTGATAACCTGGTCTAATACTGGTGTATTATTTTGAGAAACATTTTCTATCTGTTTTTCATCACATATACAAGGTGTCCTTCCATGCAGTCCCTCACTGGCTTGCAATATCCTACGAAACTGGGACAGTAATTCTAATTGTGGGATGATATTAGAGTTATTTTCTAGTAAAATTATGTGAATGATGCATTTTATTTGGAATAAAACTTGTAAGCGAATACATGTGTGGATTATACAAGCAACACAGGACCTCCTTAAATATCGTGAATTGTGCTTTGATTCATACTTAAGAGTAGACTAGAATGACACTGATTTTTTTTTTTTTTTTTTAAGGAACAAATAGCTTGACTTTCAAAATATGTCAAATTAAGTTACTTGTGTTTGAAATAAGAACCGTCTTCACTGTTAAGGGGCTTGAAAAGCCGAGAATGAGTTCCCTGCTATTCTCCAGCACTTTTTGCATCTCCTTGGGGAGGCAGTTTAGGCTTTCAGTGTTCAAATCGTCATCTCTAAAAGGGGATAATACAGAGTTTTCTAGTGCCTAGGAGTGTTGAGATGACAGATGCACTGACAGATCATTTGTGGATTTCAAGAGCACTTATGATCCCCTCTGCAGCTGTAAACCTCAGCCCTTCCCAAAATGCAGCTACCTGCTAGACCTTTTTTAGCCTGGATGTATTCAGTGGATTATATCCTTATTACAATGTCTCCCTGTGAAAATAATTTGATTGCCAAGGGGAGTTGCCTCTGCTTTTTGTTAGATGGGACTTGACTTATCAACTGTTGATGACTGTAGTTGTGGGGAAGAAGGCAATTACCATGCGCCTTTTGAGGGTGTTTCCCTTTTCTTGCAACACTTTCCTGGAGCCTTACAGGTGTCCTGGTTGGAGCTTGGCTTTGTCTCATGCTTTAATAGAAGGTGGACACGTTTTCTGTGGCAAAAGGAACATGTCTGTTCTTTTATTCATATGGGATCCTAAAATAGTTGCTGATACTTTGATCCCCTTGCAAAGAGAAGTGTATAGGGGACTGAAGATAGAAGAAGAGGAGACTGAAAGGGGAATGCAGGTTTGTAGAATGAAGCATCAGGTTGATGTTATGAGTGGTCTCTGTAAGTCATTTCAAATCAAGTATGTTTGCTGTGCTGCGGTGCTAGGTCAGAAATTACTATGGATTGTGATGATCTGCATATTTTTTATGATTTCCTATGAATATTTTGGTGTTTTACTGTCACTCAATTTGCAGCCCGGCGTTGCTTTGCATAGTGCTGTGTTATTCAGGGGTACTTCTTCCCTGACCATTCTTGCACCTAAAAACTATGTCAACTAGGTTATATTTGTGAAGTCAATATATGTGAAGTGCAGCATCCTCATCTGGAGCCTGGAATTACTGTAGCTCAATAAAAATGCACTTCACATGCATAAATAACTTAGCTGCGCTCATTGGTGTTTTCCCATGTAAATAAGCTTTTGGTTTGTGGTATCTGTTGGCATGGTTGACCACTGCTCAGGATTTCTTCATTCTGCACATGTATGTAACTGTGACGGATACTACTAGTCATTGTAAAGAATTTCTGACAAACAGTGTGGCATTTGGAGCTACTACTAGTAGTCACTAGCTAGTATTATTTTGTCCTACTGTTTTTGACTCCCTCAGCTAGAGGGAGAATCACAACTTTAAAATTATTTATTTGGAGGATTTTTTGAGTTAATTAATTTAACTCTTCACTGCCTTTGGTAGCATGGTTTTATGAGTATTTTTAATTGATCTTATTTGTATGGAAATGCAATCTCACATTAATTTAACCAGATGGATTCAAGTCATTGGTCAACCCAGCTGTTCAATCAAGGATGTCACTCAGTGCTAGTAATTTGGTTTAGTCTGAAGATTATGGCCACTTTGGAAACAAAAAAGGAAGAGCAGCTACTGGTGGTGAAAGCCTGTATTTGTAGGCAGGTTCACTGATGGGTATTGTTAGCTTTGAATTTTCCAGCCCCCAGCAAATAAATATGGTTTTCTTTTCTTTCCACTGAGTTTCACAAATTCAAATTAAAACATGGAAAGAAGAAGGGGAGCTCTTAACCTGAGAATTTCAGAACAGTTAGACTTAAGCAAACCACTGATTTATTCTTGGAATAATGGCTTACAGGCAGGCTCTATCAGTTGTGGACTGTATTGTATTAATTTGCAGCAGCAAGAGTTAATGCTAGTAATAGCTTTTCCTCTAGAGAGAGAGCCTTTAGTAGATTGTTTTTACATGGCAATCTGTGATTGATAGATCAGGGAAAACAGGACCAAAGAAGGTTACTGCCTCCCAGCCACTTCCCCCTTCAAATTAAAATAATTTGCAATTTGTAGGGTGCCTTGTCGCACGTGCTGCGGGAATGAAGCAGTAAACACACTAGGCTGCATTCCCTCAAAGCAGTGAACCCCTTACTGCATTTCTTTCACCAAACCAAACAAGTCATGTTGTTGGGAGTCCATTGAAAACAAGTGTGCTGGTGAAACAGCCCCCAGACTCCTTCAGCAAACTTCCTGTACAGTCAGGCAGTGGACCTGATGAAAGAGCCTGTTTGTGAACCTTTGGATTCCTTCCATTGATTTGTAAATCCACTTTAATAAAGTACTGCTGAAGCTAGTGAAATGAGCAACTGATGTTCAGCTTGCATCAAGTTTCTAACAAATACCTGATGCAGCTTGTGTCGCTGGTGGTGGCACATGCTTTTGTATTTTTTTCCTTCCCCTGCATTAGATTCTTTCGAGATGGGGGGAGTAGGGAAGTGTGGGGAAAAAAAATGCAGCTTTCATCAACCACACATTACATGGCTGCTTTATTTTTCCGTGCTGCTAAAGCTCAGCTTATTTAATATCGATCATACCAAGGACCAGCGAAGTACAGTGTTAATTGGGTCCACTGGAATTCTTGTCTCTTGGGAGGGAGAGCTTCCTAGGCAGGGAGGGCGGAGGGAGGGAAGGAGGAAGGCAGGCAGGGAGGAGGGGACCCACTGCACGCTGCATAAAATGTAAGTGCACTAGACATCAAGGCTTCTGCTTGCATCGCTGGAAAGCGGTCGCGGCATTTCCCACCCGTCCCCCCTTTCAGAAATCGGGCAACTCTTTTTTTTTTATGTTTTTTTTTTTCTTTCAGTCCAATACTACTTCTTGAATTAACAGCTTCTTTCTCTTCTAGTATTTTTCTTTCGTTATTCTTTTTTTTCCCCCCCCCTTTGTGGAGGGCGCTTTTTTTTATTGTTTTCTTCTCCTTTCTGCAAAGCTGCCAAAGCTCTGCTTTGAAAACTGCTGCCCCAGAGTGCAGTTGCTTAGCTGTCCTGTCAGCATTGTTCTAATGCTCATTCCATATGTATGTCACATAGGAGCAGTACCCTCCTCCTCCTCTCCCTTCCCCCCATCCATGCATTTGATTTTTTTTTCCCCTAAAGACCGATTTTATTTTTTTTCCCAAGGAGCTTGCAAACAGGGAAATTCAAACTGAATGATTCTATGCTGTGGTTACTTCTACAGCCAAGATCAGATTTCTTTTAGAAAGAGTTTGCTCTGTTACTCTTTTTCCCTGATCCTCTTCCCTATAAGCACAAAGGCTTTAAAAACTAAGATCTGTAGTTCTTTTTGCTTTTTCGCGTTACCGTGACAGCATGTATCTTGGTTGCTGAAGAATGAAGCAGGCAGCCTGGAGTTTTTTTATGTTCAGTGCTTTTGGGACCACTGAAGAGAAGTCCGCAGAGAAATATGTACAGCAACTGTGCCAACTGAGTTTCTCATGCCTGTTATCTGTCACTTACTCTGACTAAAAGGTAAGGGATTCTTTAATTTTTTTTTTGTTCAAGTCTTTGTGCATTGTTTGCGCAGTGTCATTTGACGTGTGCAACTAACTGGCTCAGGAGGGATGTGGGTTATGAAGATTTTTGTGTTAAGGTATTATAGGTCGCCCAAGCAAAGCATTTTTCATCCAGAGGAGGAAAAAATCCCCTTGTCTCTTGGAATTTTTTCTCTTTTGATCTCCAGTGGTTCCTCCAGCTTTACTCACAACTGATTGAGACATAAAGCTGGGGCATTATCACTGCTGCTTATCTTTCCTGGTCCTCTTTCTCTACCTAGGAAGTGCATGCACCTAGTTGGGGTGTGCGTACACCCAGTTTGGGTGTGCGTGCGCATATGTGGGGTAAAGCATATCCCCTTTACATGGCAAATACTTGGCGAGATGCACATTCTCCTCTTTTACTGTAACTAACGGTCTTCAAGCACTCTTTGCAAGGTAAGAATGCCATACTTCAGCACACTGCAGCTTATGCCTGTTTAAAATTATTACTTGGATTACAGTGCATACTGTGGAAAGTTATTAGTTTCCACAGAGACCAGTTTAATTGGGGGTATTTGTGCAGAGGTTCTTTTCTGTGCTTTACATATGCTGCTTACAGGAGAGTATGAAATGTTATTTGTTTCTTAATTCTTGATAACAGTGAAGTTTACACTGTTTACTAGGCATAACAAATGAAGTTATAGCTGAAATCGATTAAAGCTGCAGAGAAGCATAGCCTTACAAGGCTTTTCAACTTAGTCCTGGGAGTCATAAGATAGTTTACTAAAATATTTTTTGCACTGCATCGTAGTATGCGGAAACAAGAGTGGGAGGGCATCTTCACCAAGCAGAAGTAGCAGCAAATGATGCCTAGACTGGATCATTACATTGTTTATATGTTAGAAGTCTGTTTAATCCATAACCTTGGTGTGCACTGCTTTTTGTGTGTGTGTGTGCTGGATGCATCTTTCAACAGCCTCTTAGTTCAAGAGGGCTTTGTTTTATAAAATGTGTTTCAGCTTTGCAAGCAGGAGAAGTGCACTCGGTAACTGTCCCCTTAGCTGTGACACAGTCTGTTATTTGGCATCGTGGAAGAGGCTGATTTTTTAATGCCTGCTGTGGGTTCTTTTGCAGGTGTTGGTGGTCTTACTTCTTAGCTGTTACTTCTTTGCATGGAAGAAGCACCTTCAGGGTACTCATGTCTCATGCTTTGAAATGATTAGTGGCTAACAGTTGAGCAACCTTAATTAGTAATATTGCTGTATCTTGAATGTTGCACTGCTTATTTGAATAACTAGGAATGCCACCAAATAGTACTAAGTTTGAAAACAGACTAAAAATGCAAAGTGTGAAGGAAGAGAGAAAAGTCCTGTCTGCAGGCATTAATTTCTTTCTTTCTTTACTGTAGCTGTTTATAATGTCATTTCAAAATCAGATATTTCCTAACACATGCTCCATGACTCTGTTTTCCCACGATTGTTGCTTTATATCAGCACTGAGAAAACAGTCATTTAGATAACAGGTTTTCATTGACATCCATTTTATAATATAGAAAGGAAGAAGCAGTAATAAGTTAAATTGGCATCTGCTAATTATGCTGAATACAGATTGTGAGCTCTACAAGTCGTCCCTTGCTTTAATGCTGTTAGCATATTTTAGCACTGGCAACCAAAGGAAAGAAGCTTGAATGTTCCTGCTTGTTTTTTAGGGGGAAAAAATTACTTGTGAAGAAATATAAAGTTTTGGAGCTTTTTTATGTTTTGGGCAGGACAGCATCACACACAGTTTGGTAGCACTTGGTAAAACTGATTAGAGATTACCGAAACACTAACTTGTCTGGTGATCACTAGAATTAATTTTGACCCATGGTGACAAACCCATCATTGTCTAATATAAAACTTAGTATTTGGTGAGGAAAATGTTAAGTTTTTCTTAGTCAGCAATATCTGATTCTTCTGGGTCTCTGAGAAATAATAAAAAAAAGTGTTCTTAAC
This sequence comes from Coccyzus lansbergi, assembly GCA_033558105.1. Taxonomy (NCBI): domain Eukaryota; kingdom Metazoa; phylum Chordata; class Aves; order Cuculiformes; family Coccyzidae; genus Coccyzus; species Coccyzus lansbergi. Next base: position 919,518 of record JAUMJK010000267.1, on the reverse strand, counting down.
TTAGCTGTGGTTCATACTAAATGGTGATTTTGTTCAACTCATCTCAAAACTGGGAAGCAGAAGAGCTGTTCTTCTGCCCAGATGTGCTTGTCTCTGCCTCGTGCATTTTCTGTGTGCCACAACATCTCTGCCTGGCCGTGGCACTGAGCCCAGGCTCGGGAGACGTAGGATCTCAGCTTGTGGTGGCTTTGCCAGGGGACACGCTCCAGCCCTCGGTTCTGTTGGCAGCACAAGACACACGGTAGGTTGTGGTGGATCAGCCACTAGAGGGGAGACAAGAGCTGCGTTATGTTAATGTTGTTTCCACGGAGTACCGGATCCAGTGATGTCTACATAGGGATTTCCAGTGTGCACTGGAAGTATTCGATCTGACCTGGGTCCTCCAGATGCTGGGAGTATCCAGCGGTGGTTGCATGGGATGTAGCATGGGTCAATAATGGTCATGACATCAATGATATGGGTCAATGAACACCACACTTCTGGATGAACGGTGTCCTGTTACAGGTTTGGATATAGCAGAAACATGTCTATGTGTTGTCTGTGACTTTCTGCATGTGGACCTGCCTGGTGGTCACTGTGTGTAACCTCCCTCTTACCTGTCTTGGATGGGAGCGAGCCCAGCCTTGGTCCAGGTGTCCAAATTCATTCTTGTATCTCTGGTGGAGATTTTTGCTATGAATTTGAAAAGCGCAGGAGGTCATACATTCTTCTTTGCTTCTCACATCTGTAGATGACTGCAGCATGCACATAGATTGCTTTAATCGGAGTCCAGTGGTGACAGGTGGCTGGTAGGCATTATCTCGAGACCTCAAAAGGTCAAGAAAGTGTCTGTCTTTCCTTCTTGGCTGCCTGAATCTTCTTCTGTATGATAGTGTGTAAAATTTTTACCTGTGGTGATGATTTGGCACATAGATTGACTATAATAGATCCGATGGGTCCCTTACAACCTGGTTGTTCTATGATTCTATGATTCTGTAAGTTGTTTTATCCTTCTGTAGAGGATGGATATCTTCAACTTAAAGTATTACCCTGAATGATGGGGATGGGCACATGGGGCACTACTCCATACAGAGGTACAGGTCTAAGTGAAGGTGGGAGGACTCCCAACCAGTGATTCCTCCAGGTCAAGGTGAGGTTTCCTGGGGATGGAAAGTGCAGGAAACATGTGCTTTGGGTCTTGGTGTGGTGTCTTACACAGTGCTGTAACTCTTGTCCTCATGTGAGCCTCATTTTGCTAGAAGTGATATCAGAGTCTTTTTAATAAGAGATTATGAGTCTGGCTTGAAATTTGGAGTTTCCTACTCTATTATGTCCATGTGTGAAATGCAAAGCATATTTAATGAGCAAATACTTCAAATGCTTCCAAATTAATTAAAACCAGTTCCACATCTGGAATAAATCCAGTACCTTTGATGGATGGCTTCAACTACATGATTTTTCCCTCTCGTGAGAAGCCCTGTGAATATCCCTGTGTGGATGCTGCTGAAAACCAGAGTGGCAGAGTCCGGGTTTACTTTACAAAAGAGAGCAATCTGAAGCCAACAGAGATCAATGGGATCTTGGCCTTTATTCCAGCAGACTTTGGATAAGACCTAATAATATATATAAATACATAATATGATGTGCCTATGCACAGTCAGATATTTTCAGGGTTATCCTTTCTTGAAAGTAGCTGTGAAGATCTTAATTAAAGTGTGTTATTTCTCATGGTTCAACTGCTGTTTAAATTCATACAGATTTCATTGGGGTTTGAAACAGGCACCACAAAAAAAACCCTCCATGTTTTTATAATGAACTTTTTTTTTTTCTTCTCCCTTCTCTGTCCCAAAATGTAAATCAAATGATTGGATTTTTCTCTGTGGCAATGTTGTGATTTAAACTGACACAACAAAGTGACCTAAAGATAGGCTCATTGGATAGATGAAAAATGCAGAGTTGGGTTGTTTGAACTGCATTTGCATCAGAATAAGAAATGGCAGGGTGAGTTGGCTGAGGTGGCCATGTAGAACTGTGGAGGGTTGTTCTTTGGAAAGCCTCCGAGCTGGGAATTCTTTTCTGAGCCATAAATAAATAAATCTTTGTCCTGAGCAATTAATGAATACTGAAGTCTGGGTAACTTTAAGCTGTTTGGGATATTTAGAACAACAAAAAAAAAAGCATAGTGTGCTTTTGTTAGTGTTGATTTCCAGTCTTCCCCACCAATTATTTCCATTTGAAAGGGGGGAAATAACTTTATTTATTTTTGCAGAAAGATGCTGATGAGAATGTTTTTTCCAGCTCTGTTCAGTAAAAACACTGTTAACTCCACATCAGTTTCAACATGTGTTGCACCAAAATGCTGTCCCTGGAACTTTTGATCTTCCAGATAGAGATCGGGATTGCAGACAGCTTAGTGCTTCAAATACGTTGTCTTTGGAGTTGTCCGTTGGCTGTTCATGCTGCTTACTCCAGGAGTGCCAAGAAAATTATCTTGCAGTGATCCTACTGTGAATGCGTATAGAGCTTTTCCAGGGAATCTCAGTGTGTTTTACAGACCAAAACTAATTAAACCTCACGACATTCACAGCAGGCAGATAAGAGTGATCCATAATAAGCAAACTAAAACAGAGAGAGGTAAAGAGCTCAACTTTCCCATGGTAGTGAACAGTGACATTCCCATTGAATGGGGTTTATATGTACCTCTGGAAATGAGGCCCCATGTCGACCTGGCCGGAGCACTACCCTTTTAAAGATGGACATTGTGGAGGCAGTTAGTATTTGCAGTTTTGCATCCAGTTCTTGCCTCTTAAAGATTGACTTAGTTCAGATTCTCTCAGCGTTTCCTTGCTGAGTAAGTTCTAGGTGACTCTGCATAAGCAGTGGCATTTTGGAAATGTCCCATCACCCTTCCAGAGTGGAGTTTTCTAAATTAAACAGCTTTGGTTGGAATCATAACTTTATAGTATCATTTTACATTAAGCAGAAAGTGCCTGACTAAAGTGAACCAGCTCTCACAGGGCTGACAGGCTTTGACCATTGCTTAGTTTTGATGCAGTGTTTCCAGTAATACCACCTCTGATGTGGTGTTTGAGAGAGGATTGATATTCTCAAGATTACTGCTGTGGTCACTGTTGGTCATCGGCAAAAGGGAAAAAAAAAGCAGCGCTGGTGAAGTGCGTGAGCTGGAAGTACAATAAAAGGGAGTGGGAATGAGAAAGTTCACTTGCTTAACTGCTTCAAGTACAAGAGTGCAAGATGATGTCTTTAGAAAATATTTTCTTTAATCAGTTGGGTAACTCGTTTATGAAATTATAGAGGGAGTTTAAAGAAAGCAATCTAATGAGAGATCTAGGGAAGCATCAGATAATTATGGTGCTATAAGCCAATTTTGCAGATACACTGATACAATGCAGAAAGTGCCATTAGGGCATGCTGTAAAACTGGGATATAGTGACAAAGAGAGAGAAAAAAGGAGTAGTGAAAGAAAGCTGTCCCTCATTTCTATAGCCCTTTAAGAAAATAACTTGGGTATAGGAGCCATCTAAAAAGGTTAATTGGGCAAGATCAGTTATTGTGGTGTGTGAAAGTGAGCTTCAGAGAAAAAATCACTGGACAAAGCAGTGAGGTATTTTATGAGATGAAGCTGATTGTGGTGCTGAGAAATGAGGATCAGCCCCATGCTGTTATAGAAGATGAAAGGTGTAAGGAAAGCAACAGAATTTACTGAATATGTGAATTTGTTTCAGTGATGCAAGACCCCTCAAAGCAATGTGGGTAGAAAGAGAAAGTCAGACAAGTTCCCTTTGGATTTGCATAGAGGTGACAAGGGTTACAACAGGAAAGTTTCTGAAAATACAAGGAACAGGGCACCAAAGCAGAGGCAGCGTGAAGATGGCAGACCTTTTTTTACCAATGAGAACCAGTGCCTGAGAGCATCCAAAAAATGCATTAGAGTTGAATGACTGTATGTGAAGTTGGGTAGGAGCTGGCAGTTGGGTTACCTCTGCATCTGACTGTATCTGCCTGAAATACTACACGTAACTTAGGCTTTCTGTTTATGTAAAGGGTGTTACATTCATGAAAAAGAATGAACCAAAGGAAATTCAGTTCCACCAGGATGTAAAAGTCACAGAGAAAGATTACAGGGGCATCCGAGGGAAGAAGTGGGCACGTTGAGGTATGTGCTCCTGTAAAGCTGTCATGAGTGCTGGAAGGAAGGAATAGCGAAGTTCATCCACGAAGTGATGGGTGGTTTAACTTGGCTGGAACTGCTTTATATTCAGTTGTTGTTGGGTGGAGTAAGCTGCCACAGAAATGAAGAAAGTAAGCAAATGCTTACTGAAATTGAGCCTAAAAAGTGAGGGATTTGGCATGGCAATCTAAATGCTAACACCAAAGTGCAGGTTGTATTGGCTTCCTTATTGTAGACTTGCCTGTCTTCCTAGGAAACATCCCTGAGGCCTGTCTTCCTAGGAAGCATCCCTGAGATCAGGCTATTGATATTGGAGCATAAATATAAATTTTTTAAAAATTAATTCAATTATGTAGGCATAAGTTAGTTTGTGTTAGTGCTTGGTGCTAATGAATGGATTTCAGACCAATGGACTCTGGAGAAGAGTGGAGTTCCTGTATTTCTCCCGTTACACATCTGAGTCTGCTGAGAAGCTGGAGCAAAGGACAGCATCTCTGCTTCTTTTGTTGCTGGTTATGCAGTTTAATCTTTGCCTATCATGGCAATTTCTGAACAACTCTCATGAAGGTGAATATCAGCTTAGAAAAAGCTGCAGCTCTGCAGAGGGACTCTGTAACTAGATGCTAAGAAGGGGGCGTTCATACAGGGCAGACAAAAGTGTCCTTTATGCAAAAGTATCTTGTTAGCTTTTTGTTTTGAAGCTGTAGCATGTCTAAGTGATCAGGGTGTCACACACTAATAAACTGGCCCGTCCCCCAGGGATAGACATTCTTGATGGTGATTTAGAAGGTGCATTTATACAGTAGTCTCCGACTTCATTACTACGCTGTTTCCTTGGATACTGAACATTTTGCATATAATTATGAGTGGGACGATAACAATGCTTGATAGTTCTAATGGTTTTAATAAAATTTTTCAAATTGCTTCGTTAGCAATTCCCTTTTTCCTTTAGTTTTCTATAGCAGAGAGAGAAAAAAACAAAAGGAAGTGATTTTTGTCAGCTAATTTGCACAACTTCTTTTGAGCCAAGAACAGGTTTTATTTCATAAAGTGTGGAAATCCTGCATGTTATTTGTGGAATTATGTCACTGAATGGCTTGTAAATAGGAGTTGAAGTGCTACTATTCATTGCAATATCAAATTCACACTGTTTGGGAACAATCTTACAGTAACAGAGAAAAAGCTGTTTAAATGCTGGGCAGTAAACAAAATTTGTTATGAGTGTGAAAGCATTTAAATACTTCATGTGTCTATTTAAGACTTGGGTATTTTGATAGTGTTCAGTATGTTTCTCAAAGGTACTTTCTGCTCTTTACACACCATCTTGGTTGCCTCAGCTCCGGCTGTTGTTTGACAAACAGTTTTAGCTGCCATGGACATGGACAGTCTCTCTCCCGCCTGCCCCAGGAACCCATTTCCATCTCCCTCCCTTTTGTTCGCAGGCATATTTGCAACAGGGCAGCTCAATCCCCAGTGAGAACAAGATCAACAGAAAACACAATAAAAATGAAGATTTGGGGAGGGAAGGGGGTGAGCCTGGGACGCTGCTTTGGTGGCCACAGTGCCTTATTCTGCTGTAAACTGATAACCAGGATGTGGCTTGAAATGATTGTGCCTGAGTATAATAGGTCATTGGTTCAATTGTGCAGAGTGTCTGCAACTCTTGTGAAGTTGGTAGGAGCATCAGGCTGTGATACCCGGGCTTGTATGGTGAGGCACCGCACATTGTGGCCCAATGCTGATCCTGCACATGAGTGTGCAGCTCTCTGTGCGTTATCTCCACAGCACGCAGCACATCTGCTTGTTCCACTTACTGCAAAGTATGCATTCCTATTCACTTGAGGGATGTCTGTGCAGGAGCAGCATTTTTTAAGGTAAAAAAAATCCAAAAGTTTTCCTCTTCTTTTAGAACCATTGGACCTTAGGATATCCCCTAGAAACACAGCAACAAGGGATTAAGCTCTTAAATGACTGTAACAGGCTGTGCAGCTGCATGAGGGCACCTGAGCATGGTGAAATGGGCTGTACATGTGTGTGAGTGTGTATACACTTTCATTCACTAGCAGTTTGCCTACTCAAACTCAGTTTTAACTGTTTTTTTAGTGTTAAAAGAACTACTTTGTCTTCATACTAATTAATTTTCTTTAGAGAAACAGTGTAGTGTGTAGTTAATCTAATGAAATAAAATAATTTTTCCACAAGCCACAAAATATAGAATTGAATACAGTAGTGTTTGAACATAAATTCTAGGGATACATGTGAGATGGCTCTTTTACAGTCAACTCAGTTTTATTGCAGTCTTCATAGTGGCTTTCATATGCCAAAAGCTATTGTGAACCTTTTCTTATAAGAAAGTTTTAGAAATATATTATAGCCACAGCCATTTTCTCCTTATCCATAATAGTTTCATAAGCTAGACGTGCTTCTTTTTTCCCCCTTCTGTATGGATTTGTAATTTTGCTGAGTTTGTTTTGGTAAGCTGATGCATTGTTATTTTATAACTTACTTTTTTGCTTTCATCTTAAAAATACAGAGGAAACAGGTAGTGTGGCTTCAAGTCAGGCAAAGTTATTTCTCATAACTTTGTTCTTTGACCTGATGCTCCCTAATGCAGGGATTTTTTTTTTACTTTTTTAGACATTTTCAGGGGTCAGATTGAAACGACAGCTGACTTTCAATCGGTGCATAGAGGAGTTTTAGGAAGAACAACTGTATTTAAGTAGGGCTTTGCTATGTGAAACTTCATTTTCAATCAATGTTTTAAATTCAGCAGCAGCAAGCCTCACTTGGTATGAGCTGACATTTGTTATTTAGACTGGACTCATCTTATTCCAGGTGAGTAGCTTTCCCCATCTCTTGCAAGAATTGAAAAAGTAATAAAATGGTGAGCATGCGACTGGGAGACACATGGTGTTAGTTTGTTTCTACAAGACGCACGAAGATGAAACATTCATCTGCCTTTGGCCAGGATGGTCCCTGGGCGCTGTACACTGGCACCTTTGACACAGTGCAGGAGTAGCAGAGCCACATTAGATTTTTGGAATCACAGAGGGTGATGTGGCAGAATGACACATGGTTGCCAGCACTGCTTTATCTCCTCCTGGTCCACAACCCCCTAAGTTGGATGTTCAGCACCATGCCCTGCAAGGTGCTTGATAACTTTTCTGCTTGTCAAAACTTGTAATGGATGAGGTGGATCCCTTTGGGAAGGTATCTGCTGGGGCTGTGGAGAGTGAGTATGGTGCAACTGCAAAGTAGGCTCCCAGCAGAAGGGGGGAAGTCCAGACCAAGGAGGCTGGCAGCAAGATGGGGTGACACATGATGAATGCATGGCCAGAAGTACAAAGCCTGATCCCATCTTGTGTGTTTGGGTGATTTACCTCAACCAGTGTTTAGTGTGCATAAGGTGCTTGCTTTCTGTCCAGAGTTTGAGAAAAAAGTTAAGCAAAATTGCCGATGATCCTGACTAGAGAAGAACATATGAAGGGTGAAGCGTTAAGATGCACCTGTTCTTCCTAGCGGCTAAATATTTTCAACAACATAGTGGAGTTATGACGTTGTTGTTGCTGCTATTACCTATACCATAGAGCTCTCTATTTAATGACTGGTGTTTCCAATTAACTTTCCAAGATCTAGACATAATTTTGAAGACCAAACTCAAACTCGTGACCTGTGAATAAATGCTAATTTCTGAATGATAGCCACCACAATGGCGATGAGAAACACAACTGTGTGATTCTGTGTTTTGGAAATTTAGGCCAGTGATGCTTAGAGCATTGCTTTGTAGGGAAATCTTGGTCCAGTGAGAGCTGACAGCTGAAGTATATGGATGAGATCTTCTTTGTATCCTGGAGCAAGAAGCTTGAGCCATTTGTGCCTGTTTACTGACCTAGAAATGGAGTGAGTGCGTGCTGCTTTTGGGGCAGGTGTAGGTTCCTTCTGACAAGCTGTGAATGTGGGTGCTTCAGGGAAGTCCTATTACCTGTAAGGATTTCAAGGGGTTGATAGCAATCTGCTGTGGAGTAGTTGCTTATTCCCAGCTGGGCTGGTGGTGAGGCTTTCCGTTCATTTGGGCTGCTGTGCTCGTTTGAAACACCTTTCATGGGTAAAGGGTAGATTGTAGCTCTGTAAGGCTGTTGTTGTTAGTTTTCCATGCAGGATTCCTGTCGATATTTGAGGGAACAAGCTTCTCCCAAGGGGACCATCAAGCTCTGTTAGTGACGAGGGCTAAAAAACCCCACAGCTCCTTTTCTTTCTTTTCTTTTTTTTTTAAATGCTTTTGACATATGAAACTGGCTAATAAATGAAATTATCCTCCTTCTGAGGTTCTGCCTCTAATGTCAAATATTTTAAAAGCACTTTTCCAAAGTGATTATGGGAGCTCTCTATTAAGAGGTCCCTCATTTAATCTACCATATGCTGATTGCCATGAAGATATTTTCAACAGATACCGTGCAGCAGTGTCTATCATTCCCCAGGACATAACTAGCTGCTGGGCTGTAGATGACTGTGCGGCTAACTGATGGCTTATGGGTAACCACTTTTCTGGCACAGAAATAATGGCTTGTTTGTTCCTCCAGTTGAAATCCTGATGTGTTTTGATGTTTCTGATTTACATTTTTAGCGCTCTTCCTGATACTGTTCAGTGTTCTGGGAATGGTGTTTAAACTTTGTGTTTATTTTGGAGCACTTTCCAGCAAACAAATATGTGATTAGCAATTAATGGTTGTACTATAAATAAACAAGAGCAAACAGCTTTAAATGGTGATCTGTGATGTATTGAGCTTTTAATTGGTTTGTGCATGCAGAGCTGGACCTTACCAAACATGGGATGGGCTTTGAGGAACTCCCAGCTGTGGCTGAGTTGGAAAGCTGAAGCCATAGTGGTTTGACTTAATGTCTCGTTAGCTAAATGTGGTTATCGTCTCAAATATCTATACACAGGCTGACCACTGGAAAGGGGCAGAAGCATGCGTGATTCGTATGTGGGTAGCTCGTTGGAATGCAGTGAAAATTTCAGTGGGGCAGAGCTGGGGTGGACTAGATGGCATTTAAGTGTCCCTTCCACCCCAAACTACTCTATGGTTTCATGATACCATGGTTGGTGCTGGGGTGTGGGTGCCTGGTGGAGTTGTGACCAGAGGTTCTTCCATCCAGCTAAGGCAGATCTCTGTCTGACTGGCACCAGCAATACCTTATGTGTATCAGAATAAGCATGTTATAATATCCCATGAAAAATAGTTGGATTCTGCACCTTGTGTGAGTTCAGGTATTTCTAATGCAGATACTGTGGTCAAAGGCCAGCTTTGGAAAGCTTTTTTCCTTTTAGTGCTTTGGCCTTACCACATGGGGTGGAAAAGGAATTCTGTGTTTTTTGTCATAACTTTGTTCAGTATAAGGCTGACTCCATCTACTTTTCTATTTCCCGCATGATACCTGCAGTGTGTATTCCACATCTCTGAGAGAAACTGTGATATATTTGATCTGACGTATCTGTATTTCTTCTTTGTGGTATAAGCTGGATGTAGTTTTAAAAAGTGATGGCAATAGCCCTTTCTTTAAATGCTGCCTGTTGGAACAAACTGCATCCTTTCTGACTTTTTACACTGGAAGACTTAGAAAGCAGAAACTGTATTCATCAAGGATTGTTTCTCTCTTTTTTTTTTCTTTCTCTCCCATGAGCACCTCTGGGCTTAGGGTTGGTCCAGATTTTCAGAATCTACTTCAGAAGGCCAATGGGAGGCCATTTCTGGGGACCTGTCCTTCAGAAAGGGGGTTGCTCTGTAGTGGCTGAAAGTCAGATCCCTGTAGACATCCCAAGCTGATGTAGACAATTTAGCTGCGTTGCTCCAGAAGCAGCTCTTGTGTTATGCCTGCAGCACAGAAGCAGATTCCAGTGCCTTACAGATTCCTGCCCTGTCAAAAGAAAAATGTTCACTACTAAACCTAGGTTTCATTCTCAAATCTCAAACTCGTTGAGAATCTCAATCAAAATATTTGCTCCTTACTCTTCAAGCATGATCTCTCTCTATTGCTATATGTCACAGCCACCTCAAAGAGAAAAAACATTGCAAAATCAAGAATCTAGTTCTTAGCCTCAAGAAAGATTTATTTTTTTTCTCCAGAGTTATAAGGTTTAGCTGGTTCTCAAACTGTTATTCTGCTCAATTGTGGGCTGTTTTTTTTTTTTTTTTTTTTTATTAATGGCATCTGGGTGCACCTGATAATTCTGGTCTTCTGATACTTCTTTCTAGACTGCTCAGGCAGTGCGATTTTCTCAGGTCACCTTGAGTGTCACTCCTGCGTGGAACAAACACAATCAACTTATGGTACAATACAGAGGATCAGGAGCCCTGTATGAACTTTAGGACAAGCCTAGCGTGTCATGGACAGGAACATACCTCTGCATCTTTGCATCATAAATGGCACTGTGTTGGTTAGGGGGATGTGTCCCTCTGTGCTACTAGCCAGTCCTCCTGGCTTGCCTCACGCACCAGGTCCCACACTGTCTCTGTTCTTCCCTCTCCTGAGTTTCCCTCTTGTTCTTATTGACTCTGTCCATACCTGCCTTTTCAGCATTAACTGCCCCTGCAGGGACTAGTCCCATTGAGACCACCTCTCTGCAACTCAGCAAATCATTTTGAGACAAACCTGGAGTTGGGCTTGTCCCAAGGTCTGACTCGGAGTGAAATGCTTTATTCCATAGTCCCTTTGTAAAATCTTTAGTGGACTGTCATTATTTTGACTTAACATCTTGTAATTGTAGAATCATGGCATGGTTTGGGTCAGAAGTGACCTTTCTAAGGTCATCTAGCCCAAGTCATGAGCCTTTTCCCCTAATTTCCATTTCATGTTGTGTTTTTTACATGGAGTTGTCAACTAGGAAGTAGCTTTTCTTATAGTCATCTCTTTTTCAGCCATGCTCATTTCACCCATATATAAAAGTGAGCACCATTTGCACATCCCTAACTCCACACACAGTATCTGAGGGAGTTATATAATACTTCTTTCCCTGGAGCGTAATAGTTTATTCCAGTTCTTACACCTACATACCTATTATGGCCCTGGAAACAGTAGTTATAAATCTCGTAGACTTCTTTCTTATTACAAACTATATCCAAATAGTTTATACAACCTTGTGCAAGCTGTCAGAAGGAGTATGTGCAGCACCCTGAACACAGAGCAGACCAGCTGCACCGGCTGGTGATGTCTGGGCTTAGTGGGGATGGGTTTGCAGAAAAGCTACTATGGAGAACAGTGCAGAGTGGGAAGTGAGCCTTGTTTGAGAAAGGTGGAAGGTGCTTTTTCAGCTACAGGGATACCATATTTGCATCGGTACTGGGCTGTGACTCTCACAGTGCTTATTTTATTGCTGTGTTTTGCCAGCCATTGTAAAAGGTAAAGATTGAATTGCTCTAGGGTTTTGTGTAAGAGACAAATGTTTTTTATTACTTACATTGTAGTAAAGGTAACACTAGGAGAGAGCCCGGTGAGTCATCCTACTGAAGTCCCAACGTATGCATCTGGAAAATGCTGCGTGGCAGGGTGCAGTCCTGCCTGACGGTCTTCAGCAGCTCTCCATGTGCGTGAGCAGAACCCTTGCCCCTGAGGCTCAGGAGTGCAACTCTGTAAAGAACTGACTGTTTGCAGCAGTCCAAATTAATGTGTGCTGAAGGCAGAGCCAGGGAAAGACTAGCAGTGACAGGAGCGAGACTACCTCGTCCTGGATTTTTGACACTGACATTGTACCTAGAAAGAGATTTCAAAGCTCGGCTCCTCAGATGGGAGTCAGAGTAGATTTAAGAAATAGTATCCTTGAGTGTGTTTTGTAAAGAGGCACATAGCCCCCATGAAAATAGCTGGTTCATTTTGAACCTGCCCCAGTGCTTCTTTATGTTACAGTGATTAAGAAGCAGAAGCCTAGGGGAGTTGGAGATACACAAAGCATGAAAACTGAATATCAGTCTTTGTTTCCCTTGGGGCAGACCACCAAGGGGCAAGCTGAAATCCCTTGTAAGGTGGCTCCCAGGAATTCCCTTTTGACAGATCTCACATGGTGGCAAATTATTCCTCCCCTCTCCCCCTACAATTATTTCTCCAAGCCATGTTTCATCCTCGAGGGGGAAAGGAGAGACTGACAGACCCATTGCACCCGCTCTCCGGGAAGAAAAATGACACCTGGCTCCTGCTCGCAAGTGGAAGCATTTGCTGATGAACTGATACTTGGCAAAAATTGGTGTTGTATGGAAAAATCCCCAGCACCTGCTAGAAAAACAAAGTTATTCATAACATACGGATGGGTGGCTAAATCTTTACTTCCTAGAGACGGGCTGGAATGACACTTGCTACATGCTGAGCAGCCTTTCTCCTTTCTGAAATTATATGCAGGCAGCAGGAGGATTTGCAGCTCTAAGGAAGGTTAGGATTTATAGCGCTGTCTCTTGCAAGGGCTTACTGTGCAGAAATGGTCATTTTGTCTTCATTTTCTCTTTTTGGGAAAAACACATCATGATATAATCATATATATGGAAAATCATATCCTTGTGTTCATCGGGGAGCAGGTAGCCCCAGGAATATATTGCTTGTGGTAAATCTATCAGTGTCAATAGTTTGGTTGTTTTTTCCTCTCCTGCCCAGAGTCTTAACACAATTTTTTAACTGATTTCTGTATGGCAGAAAGTCTAAGTTCTTACTCTATATTTTGATTTCTTTTCCTGGCCAGTAAATTGTTAGCCTTTCCTAGCTGGGTATATTATTATGGAATGCAACTCAAGGAAGATGTTTGGCTAGAGAAGTGCCATTTAAACTTGCCTTTTTCCCCTGTTCTCATTTGAAAACATGATAGTAATATTGCATATGTAATGAGGGATGGGGCTTTGCTGGTAGAATGACTCCCTGGTCTTTAAACTTCTATATGTCCCACGTGACTGAACTATGAAGTCCCATGTGTTTGGAAGAGTTTTCTATAATACCATGCTATGGAAGAGGTTCCTTCCAAGAAAGGGCACTGACTTACATGGGCTCCCACCACCTTCTTACGGTGTTGACAGCATCACTGATGCAGCTTGATGTAAGCCTTAAATAGGTAACAACTACAAATCAGTCAAGATGATCTGTATCCTTCCTTGCACTCTTTTTTGCAGGTCCTCATGTCCTGCAGAAGTTTCTATTTAGGCAGATTGCTTTTGTTGATAGAAAATAACATTGAGTATAAGAGGCTCCATTCAGGTACATGGATTTGCCTGTGTGACAAACCTGCTGGATTGATGTGTTGATGATTAGGCCATAAGAACAGCTAGGCTACTGCATTGACATTGTTTAAGTGAAAGGGAGTTACTTGTAAGGTTGAGGTCACTTCCAACAAAATCAAGAACTTCTGTTCGTGCTGCAGATGCATGACTTGACTGCATACCATTTAGACTTCATGTGCATGTGAATCGTTCTCTTAAAGAAGACCTTCATATTTTTAAATACTCTTTTTTACTGTGAAAAAGGCTGGAGTACCTCTTATATGAAGACAGACTGGGAGAGTTGGGCTTGTTTAGCCTAGAGAAGAGAAGCTTCCAAGGAGGTATTATAGCTGCCTTCTAGTACTGAAATGGGGCCTACAGGAAAGATGGACTCTTTATCAGAGAGTATAGTGATAGGATGAGGGGTAATGTTTTTAAGCTGAAGGAGGGTAGATTTAGATTAGACACTAGGAATAAATGTTCTTCTATTCAGGTGGCGAGGCATTGGAACAGGTTGCCCAGAGAAGTTGTGGATGCCCCATCCCTGGAGGTGTTCAAGGCCAGGTTGGATGAGGCTTTGAGCAATTGGATCTAGTGGAAGGTGTCCCTGCGGTCAGGGACACTGGCACTAGGTGATCTTTAAGATCCTTTCCAACCCAAACCATTTTATGATTCTATGATTTAATAGAATTTGTGTAGCTAATTTTTTAAGATAATTGTGACAAGTCTCCAGAGAAAAGAATATAAGTCCAAATTGTAGTATTTTTTCCATACCATGAGTTCACCACTCCTGTCCTGTGTGAGAAGGTACCCTCCCTTTCCTGGTTCTCCAAGAAAAATACTAATGAAGGTGAAAACCTTTAAATCAAGTTTTATTGATGCTTTACCCCATGGTCACAGGCTCATAAATACCTTGACTCAGAATTTTGTTAACTGAAGTTGAGACACTGTTTTTTCTTCTCCCAGCCCAGAAGACGCTATAACTTAGAGTTAATCATTGAGTCCCTATGGTGAAGATGGAAGATAAAACACAGATTATTTTCTTTTCTCTCGAAAAGCATGCAGAAGGTCCTAAATACTTGTGTTGTATTGTATGATCTAGTCACATTGCCTAAGTCAATCTATTTGACGGTCAGCTTATCTCATAGGGTGTAATTAGGCTTGGAGAGTAAGCAGGGAGAGAGGAGGGGTTTTTTTATTTTCCCTTCTGTGACCTGCTAAAAGTTTGTTCCTCCTACTTGATGTATTTACCTGCTGTGTTCTATATATTCTGTAGAAGTCTCTTTGGCTCCTATTTATTCTTTTCAGAGTTAACCAAAGAGGTGTGCGTGTATATATATATGTGCGTGTATATATATATATATAAAGAAAAAAGGGTTTAAGTATGGAAATATTTGGGATTAGAAGAATTACCCTAAGGAGAGGGAATCAAACAAAGGATCACACAGCACTTTGTTCATATCTGCAGATTGAATTAGAGCTGCTATTTTAGTGTGCAGGAATCCTTGACAGTTCCTGGGACTTGAGTCTTCCTTCTCAGTCTGGTAGAATGTTATGTTTGGATGCAGCCCAGATGGGAGGTTGCTAGAGCCAAAATGAGAAAAAAGGAATGATGCTCATACCTCTCACAGTTCCTCTAAGGAGCATCGACTACCTACAGGTCCTGCAGCTATTCTGCAGGGTCACATAGTTAATCTGTTTTCAAGAAACAAAGGAAAGTGAGCGGAGAACTGAATGTGAAATTATAGAGCTGTCTGTGGTTTTCAAGTTTATTTTAAAGAATCACAGAATCACAGAACAACCATGTTGGAAGGGACCCATCGGATCTTCTAGTCCAACCATTCCTATCTAACACTAAGCCAAGTCCCTCAAGACCTCATCCACCCGTGCCTTAAACACCTCCAGGGAAGGGGAATCAACCACCTCCCTGGGCAGCCTATTCCAATGCCCAATGACCCTCTGCGTGAAAAACCTCCTCCTAATTTCCAGCCTAAATCTCCCCTGGCGGAGCTTGAGGCCATTCCCTCTCGTCCTGTCCCCTGTCACTTGGGAGAAGAGACCAGCTCCCTTCTCTCCACAACCACCTTTCAGGTACTTGTAGAGAGTAATGAGGTCTCCTCTCAGCCTCCTCTTCTCCAGGCTAAACAACCCCAGCTCTCTCAGCCGCTCCTCATAGGGTCTGTTCTCCAGTCCCTTCACCAGCCTCGTTGCTCTTCTCTGGACTTGCTCCAGAGCCTCAACATCCTTCTTGTGCTGAGGGGCCCAGAACTGGACACAATATTCAAGGAGCGGCCTCACCAATTCTGAGTACAGAGGGAGAATCACCTCCCTGGCCCTGCTGGTCACACCGTTTCTGATACAAGCCAGGATGCCATTGGCCTTCTTGGCCACCTGGGCACACTGCTGGCTCATGTTCAGTCGGCTGTCGACCAACACCCCCAGGTCCCTCTCCTCCTGGCAGTTTTCCAGCCAGGCTTCTCCCAGTCTGTAGTTCTGCATAGGGTTGTTGTGCCCCAAGTGCAGGACCCGGCATTTGGCCGTGTTAAACCTCATGCCGTTGGACACTGCCCAGCGGTCCAGCCTGTTTAGGTCGCTTTGCAAAGCCTCCCTACCCTCCAGCAGATCGACACTTGCACACAGCTTTGTGTCATCTGCAAACTTGCTAAGGGTACCCTCAATGCCCTCATCCAGGTCATTGTTGAAGACATTGAACAGGACTGGACCTAGCACTGAGAAAGCTTATTAAATATCAAGATGCATCATTCTATTTCTCCATTCCTTCCTTCCCACTTCAAGGTCATAGTATTTAAGGTCACCTGGAGTAAAAAAATGCTGGACACCTACTTTGTGTTATTGTCTTGTCATCTTCTTGGGCAGTTACAGAGTTGTTTTATTTTTCAGTCTCTGCTTTTGTTAGAGCTGTTTTTTCTCTTCAGGTTAACCATATTAAGACAGCTCCTACCCAAATGTTTAGAAATCCAGTAAAAGTAATCACAACCTTTCTCTTCACTGGAAATAATAATATTTTTTTGACATAAAGTGCCTTTAAAAGAAAAACTTCTTAATTTATGGTGGGTTGCTTTGTACTTTGTTTCTGTAACCTATTGCATTACATTTCCTATGAGCTTGATATGTATGTATTATAAGCTCTTAAAAACAAATATCCCAGAAGAAAGGAATTCAGTAAATGAATAAAACATTCTTGAGTAGCCCAAGTGGTGGTTTAATGGCTCATCCATTGGGACTTTCAAATAATATAACCACAGTGGCCATAAAAATAGATGGATAGGTAAATAACTTGCTACAACTCTGAATACCACATCTGAAATGAAATCAAATCTAAAAGTACTGCCTGATGTTAAATTCCAATTTTGCTGGTTCCAACCCTGACATTATACCTAAAAATACACAAACTCTGTGTTTGTGTATAGACATGAATACATATGTATTCACACACACAAAAACACATGTTGTTTCTAGGTGGAATTTAGTGTTTCAAGACTGATTTTGATTACAGTGAACCATTAAAACTTTGCGGACTATTGACATGACTGGATTTACAGAAGTGTTATTTGAGATTAGGTCTTAGCTCTGGCTTTCTTTATAAATAAATAGATAAATGGAATGTGATCTTACGGTTGCCGCTTTATATAGCCTGGGATATACACAACTTTTTCATTAGGTTTGCCTAATCACATAGCTTTGTAAATATCTAGTTTGATGCTTGTCTGCCATAGCAGAGTCTGTAACTTTGGGTATGGATAAGCTGAAGGTGAAGAAGTTTTAAATATATTTTGCCTGTAGCAATTAATTTCTCAGGAAAACTGGTTTCTGATTATGATAGACCTGGAAACTTGATGTTCCTATCTGTGAAAGTTGGAGAGAAGCCAGGTAAGACTGAACTATGGCGTGCACAGGAGAAATATGACCAACAAATGAAGTGCTAATAAGATTACTTTTGTGACACTGTTGTTAACTGTTTCTAGGAAGCTGCTGTGCTGTGATGAAATAAGGACTGGGTGCTCATATGAAACACGGCATCATTCTCCATGGTAATTCAGCAAAAATCCACTTTCTTAGGGAGAGTCTGATATTGCAGTGTAGACAGAGATTGCCAAAGTGCTCTTAGTGAAAGGGAACAACACAGTGATTTGTCTGTTGAGTGTTTTAATAATGCCACACCACAGCTGATGCTGGGCTTTTATTTTTTCTATGACTTGGGTATCTCTCATTAGAATTTCTCATTCCCCTTGGCTGGCTTTTCTTTAGTAGCGTACCATATATTAGTTGTATTTTATACTTGAGAGCATCATATCCCATGCTAGGCTGAAGCATCAGCTTTTAGTGGCAATACTCAAAATGATTCACATAAAGCCCCATGAAAATAAGGGACTTTGATATTTTCACACTGGTGGATTAAGTTGATGAATGTTGCTGTGCTGAAAAATAAAGTGTCACTGCTCTGATCTTTTAGTTGAGATAAACAGCAACAACAATGACAACAAAATTCTTTTCTAGCTGAAGTAGAAAAATTCCATCCAGAATCTCCTGGGATAAACATGAGTGTGGGGAGAGCACAGGGAGACCTGGTCTCTCATGTGCATAAAGCGTATTGGAGAATTGTACATATTTCATATATAAACTGTCTGGGTTGAAATGTTCACAGAAGTTGCATATTATGTGCACAATGGAGTGGGCATATTCAGAAAAGGAACTGCCACATGTAGTTCTGTGGGGATTTGCCTATTACTGGGGAATGCAGATCTAGGAGGTGATGTAATCATACATTTTAATTTTGTTTTTAAAAGGAGTTTGCTTATTTTGTTAGTATAATAGAAGAGAAAGAAGAAGGAAGCATGTTGAAGGGGGAGAGCTGCTTGTGAAGATAAGTGTACTGGAAGTTGAGTGCCTTAATAATTGATCAAATTGATTAATGTGTTAAGCAATAGGATATAGACTATGGGATCAGGAAGTTAAGTGTTTTGTGTGAACATTATAACATCAGTGCAATAAATTAATTGCCGTTAGTACTTAAATGTGCAGTAGTCATTCAGTTATATTGGAAGTGATAACTAACATGAATTCATATTCCATAACTTGCATACAATTTATAAATCTCCTAGGGGATGTTGAAAATTTAATTTAACCCTTGTGATTATCGACAACTTTTCCTATCCTTTTCCACTCTGTATTCTAGCTTGGAGAAAACTACGTTTTCAAGCAGCTTTTAAATGACAATGAGAACAATGTATGTGTGAAGTGGCTTTTTCAATAATTGTGTTTGAGAATTGATTTTTCATCATTTCCATGAGTAGCAGCAAATGTACTCTCTAACAAAGAAGCATATTCACACTGTCTCACTGTAAGCACCTGCCCAGTTTCCTCAGACTCCTTTGGTTTCAGTGGGAAGCTCACAGCTCCTACAGCACTCTCAAGCAACCTCCAGCCAGTGGCTCTGCTTACCCTGTCTCCATTTAATGTTCCAGTTCTGATCCCAAAAGCGAGGCACTGAGGCTATTCTGCAAGCAGACTATATGGAGGAACTTCAGATCTTCTCCAAATGGCTAGTTATTAATTGCATTTGAATACTTACTTTTAAATGAATACTTACTTTTAAATGGAAGGTGACCGGAGTGGTACAAGCTAGATTGAGTCAGACAGCCAGCAATATAAGTGTGCACCTTATATGTAGGCAGATTCTACTTGGGGCTGCCAAATTGAAATGTAGTGCAAGCTCAAATTCTCTCCAGCTGAGCAAGGCTGTGTTTATGCTCTTGCTGGTTGGGATGGCCCATTGGCAGCAGAACAGACAGTAGATTGGAAGGGGTCTTTACCTTTCTTATATTGGGATGGCAGTAGTACATACTGAATGGAGAATTTGATGGATGTATAGAAAAATGGATTCTTCTGTGTCCTTATGTAGTGTATGTTACTCAGTGTATTTGGTGGAAAGTGGTGACAATAATTACAAATTTGTTACTGTACATATGCAAGATTGGAGTTAGGGTTTGAGTCGCTCTCTAAGCTGTGCTGTTTCCTAAGCAGGGTCTTCACCTGGGAGCTTTATTGAACACTTTTATTTTCTCCCTTGAATGTGTATGCATATGTGTATGTGTATGCAACTGCATTTAATTAGCTAGAATTCTTCCTTTATTTTGATTTTGCTGGAAGTATCTGTAATTAAAGTAATAGCTGGGTAGTGACTTTTATGTAATAAATGTTCTTGGTGGCTCAAATTTCATCAACCATGTGAATTTCCTAACAGTACATAAGAAAATGGGTAACATTTGACTATTGCAGTGCTACATACCTAACGAAAATCCTGTCTCCTTTCCAAACATTGCGACTAAAAATGAGCTTCCCAAAATGCTCTGAAAACAAATCATTTTAGGCTTCATTGGAGCTACGAAGTTGGTGAAAAAAACAATAATTTCTGTATGTGGTTCATTCTCTTATATAAACTTATTCAAATGCTTATGTTTGGTGTTAATTCTTTTCAATATGATTATTCTAGACTGTGTACATGTGTGTATAGATGTTGTAGGGTCTTAGGATTATTTTCTCTTAAAAAAGTGTATAAACATTTACCTTTCTGTATTATGTGCGCATGCATGCTTATTACACGCTCATACACATGTAAAAAATATAATCCGAAACTCATTCGTGTGTGTGTGTGTGTGTGTGTAGTGTTTTTTCTTTTTATTTTGTTAAATATACAGTGACTAAATACTGCATATGATTATTTCTAATTATAAAGTTAGTGGGTAATTTTTTTCATTTCACCTAACAATACAGCTTCTGTCTCTTGATCAACTCTTTCCTGTTTTCTTTCTCTGTCACAGGGTGAAAGAATGATGTAATGGAGGTGAATATGGGCCGCTGGTCAGGCTCACGGCCACCTCTGTCATGTGTTGCCCTTCTGATTGTCAAGTTCCTGATGTCCATTTGCCAAGTAGTTCACGGGACTGCCCCGCTGGGCTTTCAGTTTACACATTCCACTTATAATGCTACTGTGTATGAGAATTCAGCTGCCAGGACTTACGTCAACAGTCAAACGAGAATGGGCATTACCTTGGCTGACCTTTCGTGGGATATCAAGTACAGGATAGTGTCTGGTGATGACGAGGGCTTTTTTAAAGCAGAGGAAGTCATCATTGCTGACTTTTGCTTCCTAAGAATAAGGACTAAAGGTGGGAATTCTGCCATATTGAACAGAGAAATCCAGGACAACTATTTATTGATGGTAAAAGGGTCTGTCAGAGGAGAGGATATGGAAGCATGGACAAAAGTGAACATCCAGGTTTTGGATATGAATGACTTAAGACCTTTGTTTTCACCAACTACATATTCTGTCACAATTGCAGAAAGCACTCCTTTAAGGACTAGCATTGCACAGGTGACCGCAACAGATGCGGATATTGGGTCCAATGGAGAATTTTATTATTACTTCAAAAGCAAAGTTGATCTCTTCTCCGTTCATCCTACAAGTGGTGTTATCTCTTTAAGTGGCCGGTTAAACTATGATGAGAAAAACAGATATGATCTTGAGATTTTGGCTGTGGACCGTGGGATGAAGCTTTATGGTAACAATGGTGTAAGCAGCACTGCCAAGCTTTATGTTCACATTGAACGTATAAATGAACATGCCCCAACACTAAATGTAGTAACCCATGTTCCCTTCCCATCAGACAAAGAACCTACCTATGCAGTTGTTAACGTTGACGACCTAGATGAAGGAGCCAATGGAGAAATAGAATCTGTTTCTATTGTGGCCGGAGATCCTCTAGAACAGTTCTATCTGACTAAAGAAGGTAAATGGATGAATGAATACAAAATCAAAGAAAGAAAACCTATTGATTGGGACAGCTTTCCATATGGTTATAACTTGACTCTCCAAGCCAAGGACAAAGGATCTCCTCAGAAATTTTCTGCGGTCAAACTGGTCCACATTGCTAGTCCCAAGAAAGAAAGTATCCCCATGAAGTTTGAAAAGGAAGCATATGATGTTTCGATCAGTGAATTTTCACCTCCCAATGTGGTGGTTGCAGTAGTTAAGCTGATGCCCGAGCCACAGGGTGTGGCATATGGAATATCTCCAAGTGAGGATGCTGAGTATTTTAAGATCAATCCCAACACAGGCCTTATTACTACTGCTCTTCCTTTGAAAATCATTGAGAAAGACATCTATGAATTAGAAGTATATGCAAACAAAGGTGGTGATTTAAAAACGCGGGTAACCGTCAGGTTGGAGGATGCCAACGATCACACACCAGAATTCCAGCAGCCCTCTTACAGCACATTCATCAATGAAAGCACCCCTGTGGGATCTAGTGTTTTGGCAGTTTCTGCAATTGATAAAGACAGGGGAGAAAATGGATACATAACATACAGTATTGCCAGTCTGAACTCTCTACCGTTTACAATAAACCAGTTCACAGGTGTCATAAGTACATCTGAAGAACTGGACTTTGAGTCCTCACCAGAAAGCTACAGATTCATTGTGAGAGCTTCTGACTGGGGCTCTCCCTACCGCCATGAAAGTGAGGTGAATGTCACCATATACATAGGCAATGTCAATGACAACAAACCCCTCTTTGAAAAAGTGGCATGTCAGGGAGTGATTTCATCCGATTTTCCCGTTGGGGGTCACATCACTGCTGTTTCTGCGATAGACATAGATGAGTTGGAGCTGGTGAAGTACAAAATAATCTCCGGAAATGAGCTTGGCATTTTTTATTTAAATCCTGACTCTGGTGTACTGCAGCTTAAAAAATCTCTAATTAACTCTGGCATAAAGAACAGCATTTTTGGCCTTAAAATAACGGCAACTGATGGAGAGAACTTTGCTGATGCCATGTTTGTTAATATCTCGGTAGTTCATGGGAAAGTATCTTCAAAGACTTTTAGCTGTAGAGAAACTAGAGTTGCTCAGAAACTAGCAGAAAAATTACTCAAAAAGGCTAAAGCAAACGTAAAGCTGAATTTGGAAGATGGTTTTCTTGACTTTTATTCAGTGAACAGGCAGGCACCACATTTTGACAAATCCTTCCCTACTGATGTAAAGGTTTCTGAGGACCTACCAGTTGGTGCCACCATCCTCAGGATAAAAGCCTATGATGCAGACTCTGGCTTTAATGGGAGAGTAGTTTATACAATTTCTGATGGTAATGTAGATAGTTGTTTCAACATTGACACGGAGACGGGGGTCCTTAATGTTCTTATGCCCTTGGACCGTGAAAAAACAGAGCTCTATCTCCTTAATATTACTATTTATGATTTAGGTAATCCGCAGAAATCTGCATGGAGACTGCTGACTGTTACTGTGGAGGATGCAAATGATAATGTACCTGTTTTTATACAGGACAGTTATTCAGTTAATATTTTAGAAAGTACAAGTCTTGGTACAGAGATTATCCAGGTAGAAGCCAGAGATAAAGACTTAGGATCCAATGGCGAAGTGACTTACTCAGTACTGACAGACACTCAGAAATTTGCCATCAACAGTTCCACGGGAGTGGTGTATGTGGCTGATCAACTAGACCGGGAATCAAAAGCAAACTACACACTGAAGATTGAGGCTAGGGACAAAGCAGAGAGTGGCCATCAGCAGTTTGCTGTTGTGCCTTTGAAGGTTTTTTTGGATGATGTCAATGATTGCTCTCCAGCCTTTATACCGTCCAGTTACAACGTGAAGGTCCTTGAGGACCTGCCAGTTGGCACTGTCATAGCTTGGCTGGAAACTCATGATCCAGATCTCGGCTTGGGAGGTCAAGTCCGTTACTCTCTGCTGAACGATTACAATGGACGGTTTGAGATAGACAAAGCGAGTGGCGCAATCCGCTTGAACAAAGAGCTCGATTACGAGAAGCAGCAGTTCTACAACCTGACTGTGCGAGCGAAGGACAAGGGGCGCCCAGTGTCTCTCTCTTCTGTTTCTTTTGTGGAAGTTGAAGTGGTGGATGTTAACGAAAATCTCTATACCCCCTATTTTCCTGACTTCGCTGTCGTTGGATCTGTAAAAGAAAACTCCCGCATTGGTACAAGTGTTTTGCAAGTTATTGCTCGAGACGAGGACTCTGGAAGGGATGGAGAGATCCAGTATTCCATCAGGGATGGCACCGGCCTGGGAAGATTCAGCATAGATGAAGAAACTGGTGAGTTTTGCTTTTTGACTTCCTTTTCCCTTCACAGAGGCTTTTGCAAAAGCAAAACTTAGGCATAATTATTTTCAACCCTTAATGAGAAGTTCAGTTCATCTTAACAGGCAAGATGAAATTATAAAGAAGGATTTTCCAGGCACAGCAATGACATGATTTAATTACCTGGTTACATTTATCACTCTGTGGGTGTGAAATAATACAGATTCATTTTCAGCAGCAGTATGATGACTCCATTTAGAAAGCAGTGATAGTTACGGAATTACTTGCTTCCAGTCATGGTAATATCTGTTGATCATTATAAATTACGCAGGTCACCTCTATGGAGTCACAATGCTCATGACCTCGAATACAGTTTTAAACCCAATGAAAGGAAATAAGGAGCATGAAACAAGAATCATTTAATCCTGAAACCTTTTTGTGGTCTTGTTCTTATTGTTGGTGGGAGTAATTTTTCATGGGAGTTAGCAGTCTGGGATGATATGCTGTTGTGTGTAATACACTTTCTTGTAGTGTAGTGTTCGTCAGTGTTGGCATGCTTGTGTAATGGCAGAAATACAGGGAAAGGTGCTAACTGTAAACCAACTGTGCTAGCTTTCCCTTGGAAGTGGTATGATATGAACACCAACGTTGGAAAACAGTAATAATGAAATGAATATTTTCAAGATGTTGAACTTCACTTTTGCACTGCCCTGTGGGAAAATTTGGAAAATACTAAGTATAAGAGGCCATCTAGTGAAACACTTAGCAAGCTGGCTTTTTAAATGCCTGATAGCTGTTGGGACAAATGGTGCAGCTGTGGTACTAGAAGTAGTGAGGAAATTAGAAAATATTAGTCAACAGTTGCAGAAATTATATTAAACATGTTAGGTCTGTGGGTTTACTGTGGTTTAAGCAGACTATGAATGTCTTTTTCTGAAGCTTTTAATTGCTATTGTGGTATTAAAACATAAGATTAAGATGTATATTTTGGCAATGCCAAACTGTTTAGTCAAATGTCAACTTTCTTAACTGAACATTATGAAAACCAGATAACACTACAAATGCTGTGAGTTGTGTCTGAGCATAAGCAGTGAAATATAGTTTTATTCTCTTTGTGCTGTAGTCCCTCTGCTGCAGCTGTGCACAGATGATACAGTCAAACCCTTGTGTCCAGAAACATCAAACTTAAGTCTCAAAAGTCAAGAGGGCACCTACTCCAATTCCCAGAAGCATTAAGAACTCACATACACTACCATACTAATAGCAGTTAAAGGCATTCAGGCAACATTATTTAGCCAGTTGGACATGAATTTAAATTTTAAACTCTAATGTTTGAAAATTTTAGCTTAATCAGTAGCATCAATTTCAGCTAAAAGGGTTCGTTATGAAGAGATGGGAGACTGTTCCTAATGCTGCAGCATTGGTCCAAAAATCTCAAGATTCAAAATTTATTGAACTGAAAGGAATTGTTAGGGAGGGTAAGTGTGTGTCAGTCATTAATAAATTAATCACAGTTTTTACCATATATCTAGGCTAGTAGGGGCTGTAGCCTATAATAACTTATTTTAATCCTTCATAAGTATTTTCATGAAAATGAACCAAACCCATCACTTGTTCTGTTTCACTAAACCATTCCAGAAGACACTTGATAATCTACCAGATCAAAGGACTCTCTTGGGTTCTATCTTTTTTTCTCAGCTCTTCAGTACAATTGAAGCCTTCTTGAAACCATCTTGGGAAACACTTGGGGGTGTAGGAGCAGCCAGGGAGATGTGGAGAGCAGTGCTTGGGGATTTAGGGGTTACTCTTGAGTTGCACTGTTGTAACCTGAGTGCAGAATTTAACCTGCTATGTCAGGTAGGACACAACATTAATACTCTGCTGTTGAACTGGTGGCAGCATAAGTGCTGCAGAATGATGAATGAGTTTTCTAACTGTAGAAAAGAGCTCAAGTCAAATATTGAGTTAATTTACAAGGAGATAGCTGTTTATTTACTTTCAGTGCAGTTAATTTGTCACTTTTAAACTGACAGATTCTATTGGCTTATGCACCGTCTCCCCTGAAATTTGTGAAGGTAAGCAGGAGCACAAAGTACAACAAATCAATATTTTTGGCTGCTGCCTTAATGAAAAGAAGACTGCAGTATCCATTATAATCATTAGTATATAAACTAGGCCAAATTCATCCTGATATGTGAGTAGCCTGGACTCCAAGTCTGTGCTTTCAGCAAAATTCTGCTCGAGTGCATTTTTTTTGTTCTTCAGTATTCTATCTTAATGGTGTCACACTGTGTGCTGAGTGAGATTTGTTTGTGCTCCCCAAGGCACGTCAGTAATGAGGAGGGGAAACTGGGCAGAGGTATCCAAAGGGGTACTGACCTGCATGGTTTATCTGCTCCACACCGTGCTGACATGTGCCTCTTGGCATAGTGGCTTTATTCTTGTGCATGTAGGTGCATCTCTGGCTCACTGAATTTGACCTCACTTGTGGCGTAGGTTCTCTGTTCAGGTCTGAACGGTGGTTTGTGGTCAGTGAGCTTGGGAGTATCCTCCATATTGGCCGATATGGACTTCTTTGCACAGGGGGTATTTGCAAATCTTGGTGCTGTTGCAGTTCAATAAAGATGTGCATTGAGGGTGAGGCTGGGATTTCCTTCCCATGGTGCTGTTTTTTGCCTTACGTCATAGAGAATCAGTTTTCAGGATTATCACTGTGTTATGGCATTTGCTGAGAAATAACGCTATTCATATGTGGTAGTAACCAGGAACATATAGTGAGCATTTGCCAACTAGAAGTATTTCCTGAAGTGAATTTTTACATGTATTTGGTCCCATGTGAATTACTTCCAAATTTGTTTCACTGGATTTATGTTCCTTTTCCAGGAGGTGGAACTGGTACAAATTTGTAAATCCACACAAACTCTTGTGAAGTAGAAGGCAGCAGTTCCTGACCCTCAACTTCATCTCTGGTTTCCTAATAGTACCTTAGCCAGCAGACCAGATTTCTCATGGGTTTACAACTCAATTCAAGATTCATAGCTAAAATACTAGTTTAAGTCTAGAGTTTAAATTAAATATATATATATATTATTTTTTTAATAGAGAACTCCTATTTGTTGAGTCAAGCCTCAGCGGAAGTTGAGTTTGTGACCAGCCTAGGTGTATAGTACAAAATCATTTATTTTCTCACTTCATTGTCCTATTTATTGACTGTTCCTGTAAATGTCACAGGCTTGCCATTTAAGATCGTGCACTGAGGGACATGTAATGCGATCCTGCTCTTTATGGATTCTCTTTTCCCTTCTGTCCTCTGTTCAGAACCACTTATTCTCTTGGACTCCTGAGATGTAATCTGTATGATGGAATATGACCATCTACAGTCGGAACTACTCAGTGCAGGCTTTTCCTACAGTCAGTGGAGAGAAATGGGCAATTGAGACACATGATTAATTTTATCGTAAAGTAAACATATGAAAAAAAACTGGATGAATCATGCTCTAAAAAATGTGCATTTTTCTCTGTGCATTGGAGGATCCTTGTTTGACTAGCTCAGAGGTGGAGGTCAGATGTAACCCGTCCCTGTTAAAGGTAAACAAGAACATATGCTGTCAGGTTCACATGCTTGATAATCTGCATGGACTCCTATCTACTGATTTGATATTTTTAGATATTTGATATTTTTTATTTATTCCCTGATATTTCAGGGAATTGTCTTCCAATATGAAGACCACACATAAATCTGCTTCTAAAAATAAGAGCTGGAAAGAAAGTTTTTAAGAGATGAGAGTTGTACAGGTAGTGTTCTACAATTTTTCATCTTCTGATAATATAGTGCTGAAAGGATCATTCTATCCTCTTTTCCATCGGTTGGACATCATTAAGGTCTTTGTCTCTCGTATGACTTCCTGCCTTCTGTGTTTCTTCAAACTCCTCACCAGTCTGCTAATTGCATTTCTTTAGAAGAGAATTGTGTTATAAGTCCTCTGTATTTGCATATTGCTGTACCACAAAATGAGTAGAGATCTGTTAAAGATTTTTGTGGGATGACAGTGTTCTCTGAGGTTTCATCCCAGTGATAGCTCTAACAGATAAAACTACTCTACTGGAAACAGTCTCTATTAGAGGTCCTCTGCTGCCTTCATAGAACCCAGGATTTTTTCAGCCCTGCGATGTACACTCTCATAGTGTTGATACCACAATAAAATGGTGTATTTTTTTTTTTTTTTATTTCTCAGGAACCAGTGGTGCCTTCAGCATACACAGGTGGGTGCCTTGGGTGACTAGACCTGATCAGCATCTTCTGATGTGGAGACCTCTGTAGTTGTGATCACAGTTGAAAGTATGAAAGTGCTCTGAGATACTAGAAGTAACTAATTCCACTGCATAGGTGGGAAATCTGAAGCAACAAGTCTTTTTCCACTTCTCAGGAAAGCATTGAAACATCTTTGTAAGTCCCATTGAAACTGTACATGGAGATAAAAGAGCTGTATTAATGAAATTTCCATCTAACAGTGCCTCTTTTCTGGCTACTGTGGGGACAACTAGTGAGACTTCTCAAAAGGCTGAGTTAGATGAGATCAGTCCTAGCCTGAGTGAGTCTTCTCATTTTTTTCATGATTTGTGGTTCAGCTAAGCAACATTTTTTATTCAAGCTCCACTTTTTCATCTGGCATGTGTTTCTACTCTGTGTAGTTGATTTAACAGCCTGGCACTCAAAAGATTTCTGTATTTATTCCTATGCTACTCATGAATGTACTGGTAATAGCAGATGAGCAAAATGAGTTCTAAAGAAGCAGAGAGACTAGAGATAGTCAGCATCTTCTGATGCACAGAACTCTTTTGGCTTGATCACAGTTCAAGAAGAACTTGAAACTTCAAAGTTCAAGAACTTGAAAGTTCAAGAAAAACTTGGAAGAGCCCTGGGGTACTAGGAATGACTTACTCTGCTGCACATATGGGAAATCTGAAGCAATAAGTCTTTTTCCACTTCTCGGGAAAGCACTGAAACACCTTCTTAAGTCCCACTGAAATTGAACACAGAGATAAAATAGTTTTATAAATGAATTGCTTGGGGGATCTTTAAAGTTCTTGCAAAGCCCATAAGCATGGACTTAAGCAATGCTTTCAGAACTTACTAACCTTATTTCCTAAGTTTATTCAGGAGTCTTGAGTCCTTAGGTTTTCCTTGGGACTTTAAGTTTAGACATTAGCTGGAACTATTTTCCACTCCTGTAGAGGCCCCCTGATAAGAACACCAGATGTAGATGACCCTGTTAACTTATTATTGTTAGGTGTTTTGAACCATGAAGTTCAAATGACTAAGGCAAGCCTGTCTTTTGTGGTGCTGAAATCTTCTAGGTACTGTTAAGTGGAGATAGAATGCAAATTATTACAGACTGCATGGATTTATTCATGGTGCCAATGATATCAGTTGAATCTTCTATATGATACTTTTAAGTCACTTTATGAGTGAAATTCCTGACAAACTGTGGCTAAAGCCTAAAGAGATTCTAGTCAATGTTGGAAGATCCTAATCATGTCTTCAAACGATTAATAATGGAACGCAGAAAAGCCAGATGTAGTTTACTATATAACAGATCTGCCTATATCTGCCTGGCAGAAGGGAATAGATTTACTGCTTCAGACTCTCCACATCATGTCACCGTCTTCTAAAATACTTTTTTGTTATTGTAGATGCAAGTTGAAGGGTGCTTTCATTTGTTACTGTTCAAGTGGTATGATACATATTAATGTGGGACGATTACTATCATTTCCTTGAAACAAAATTAAACAAAAATTAAAATGGTTTGTGATATATAATTCCAGCCACACCCCACCTGACCTGTTTAATTTTGAGTGTGTAGGAGCCAGTGGCTTAATCTGGGCACACTCATTTTGGAACTGAATTTATTGTAGTGTTTCAGGCTAATAGTATTACATGTATTCTTCCTTTTCTTGGTAAGTATAGGCAAACTTCATTGCCCAGAGGAAGTATTTTGGAGTCACTTAATTATCTTAAGCTTCTAAAACCAGTTTTCAGTGTAACTTCAGGCTATACAGTTAGAGATGTTCCAGTGAGTGTTGTTAGGAGATGGCTCAGGAAAGGGGCATGCTTGTTGGGGTGGCACTGGAAGCCACCACTTGGGACTGGAGGTCATTGGTCTTCAGCCTGGCTTTCATGGCTCTTCTGAGCAGCCTTTCTGGGAAGGAGTGGGCCAGATGGATCACAGAGCATGGTCCTGGTCAAAATCTGGTCTGTCATCCTTTGTCTGTGTCAGGCATGAACAAAGCATTCCTGGGAACAGCTATTTCAGCGTCTGTGGTACCACGTTATCATTGTTCTGTGACTTATCTCTGTCAGCTTTAAGTAGTGCAAGCTTTTCTTCACTTATGATTTCCAATTTTAGGAAAGTAATTGTTAACATTTTTATTTTTCTTTAAAATTAGTTGCAGTGGAAACACAAGGTTTTTAGAACAATTCTGTGTCTGTGTGTTTATAATTTCCTTGTAGTTTGAGGCTGTAACTTAGAGAAGGAGTTTCACTCAAGTAGATGTGTTTAATTTTTTTTTTTTAATAATATGAACTCTAAACAAAAATATATACTTTAAAGGGTCCTTAGTGTCATTCTGACATACTTCGAATGTTTCCTAAGTGAGGCCAATTGTGCAGAATTTTTCCATTCCAATTGTTCAGCTCTCTTGGCTTTATACTCCATGAAACAGCTCATGATGTACATTTTTTATAGCTAGCTGTAATTTGCATGTTTTCCCTTCTTTGGAAAACGTTTAGAGAATCTGCTTTCTTATTTAGGGTGACAGGGCGTCCTAATGATAGGACATCTCATCTCAATCTCTGGGTGATTTATTTATTAATAAAGAAACATGCAGTTTGTAGGTCCTTCTAGCTGTCACCTTTATCACCCTTGAGTTTTATTTGCAAGAGTATTTTGTAGTATTGTGTATTCTTTTATTCTCTCCCTTAGTGTAAAGCCCAAAAGTGACCCTTAAGTTATTATCATGGTCCATTAAATTATGCACAGGTACTCCTGTGGAAAGCTTATGTCCAAACTGCCAGTGACAGGACCAAACCACAAGGATGTCAGTTAAATAATACTAGAGGACTTGCAGTGTCTGGTGTTCACTCTGAGCACCAGCTTTACACTGGTATCACGTCAGATCATGATCTGCCTTCCCATATGAACAATTCATCATAGTTCAAAGGAAATTAGAGAAAAATCCATTTCAGCGCTTCCAAGGCACCAGTGGAAGCCCAGGGGCATTGAGAAGTGATGTCGTTAATGCAAAACCGCAAGCTTATGAACGTGTGGATGGAAATACGAGTAGTCCTGTTCTCCTGAGACATACAGAGAAGGATGTTTCAACAGTGCCTAAGATTGCATGGAGCCAGTAGGTGTACTGCCTAATTTTTTCCTGAAATGAATTCAAGAAAGAGGAATCTCCCATGGCCAATAACAGGTTAATAACACATCCTGCCATCAAACCATTGCAATAGGTTATATGACTTTTTTTCAGGGAGCTGTAAAAATGGACAGAGCTGGTCATGGGGCTGGTTTGGGGCAGGGACAGGTGGTAGCACTGGAGTATTAAAAATAGAAGTCCAAGTATCTCTTCCCTGGCTTTAGTATACATGCAGGCTCCAGGCTTAACCTTGGAAGCTGGAAGGGTGCTGATTCTGAAGCTGTTTGTAGTTCAAAGTCTACGCATTATGGCAAATGAGGTACTTGCTTGGAAAACTCTTCCAGTCTTTCATTGCTTCCATTGCTAAAAAATTATGTCATATCTTAAGGCTGTTGGGCTAATTTCAGTGTTATAGTTTTGGAACTCATTAGGTATTTGTCAGCAAGGTAAAAAGGAAATACAAAAAAAGTCCTCTCAATCTCTGATTCTGTTTCTACGTACCTGTTTTCCTGAAAATAAGTGTTCGAAAATGATCTTGTATAGCTTACGGAACAGATTCTTTTAATCTGTAGTCTCCTATTTAATGTAAACATCTTTATTACATTTTATACACTTATGGTGTCTTATTAGCATTGAAGTGTTGCCAATAAGAAATAACTGAGAGAGTGCCAAACTGAGTGCAAGTGCGGAGGGAGTTTTCATTGCATTTGGTTTGCATTAGTTGTTCACACTAATAAATGCTTGTGTTTCTCAGAGTTAAGCTGTGCATTGGTGTCAGCCTGATCAGTTTGCCCGTGCCTCACAAAACCAAGAAAGGTAGATCTGTTTTGTTGTGGTTAATTTTTCACATCTTTCTCTTCTGGGGATGTTTTGAGGATAGCTCTGCAGGCTCTATGCCTCCAGTGTTTTGCAGATCATGGTGCAGGGACATGGAGTGGGAAGCTGCATGATCTCTCACTGCTGGCTCGGCCCTGACTAACCTCCCTGGCAATATAACTAGGTGACATGTGGTTACACTGGACATGTAACATGGGACAGTGTTCATCTCATATTGCTTTACTCCTCTGATTAAACGTATCATGTAGGTTGGACGTAAAAACTTTGCTCAATTAAGGTGAGATGAGTCCTGCTCCAGATAGTGAGATGTGATCAAGTATTTCGTGCCCATGGTGCCTGCTTTCTGCTCAGGCAAGTCCTGCTGCAGTGTATTGTGGGAGCAGGAGGTGTGTGAAGAGGTAGGACTGACCTTGGTTTCCTCCATGGTCTCTCTATCAAGGAAATGGGAAATGAAACAAGGAACATGGATCTGCAGAGAGCTGCTCTACCATCCTCCAGTGTATCCCCCCATGTAAATGCCTAGGGATATAAGAATGTGCTGCAGAGCTTAGCTGCCCCTCTGTTTAGACACAGTTGTTGGGGGTTTTTTGTGCTTGGATGTCTGTACCATGTCCAGCAGATAGTAAACACACAGCATCTTTATAGCCAGCTAAGCCTCAACTTTGCAGCTGTTCCCCACTGGTGACAACCTGCTTACAATAACTGCCCCCAAGAGAGAAGCAGCCTAACGGTTCTTGTATTAGGAAGTGTTTCTCAGTTACTATGATGATATATTCATCTTTGATTTGAGAAAAATGTGCTCGCTATACATGTGATGGACTGGTGCAGCTCTGGGGTGCAGGAGATGCAGAGTTTTGGGTGTAGGTCAAGCCAAGTGTCTGCTTTTTCCAGTGAAATTCAGTTCTTAATTATAAAACTGAGCCTGTATCCATTAGCTCTGATGAGTAATCAACCCACTGACTATAAGGAATTAAAATTTACTGCTTTAATTTATGTCAGGACTAATTATGAAGAAACGTTTATGTTGACTTGAGAGTAATCTGATTGTATATGGTTTCAATAGCTCTCTGATTCCACAGTGCAATGGCTAGATCTGCCCATCCTTCACAACTGAAGCCTTCAATTTTTTTCAGTTTTACTCAAATTTGCATAGCAAATTCATATTAGATCATTGTAGCCCATAATTAATTACATGCATAATTATTTAGAGGGTTTTTCCTCTTCATTTGAATATTTTACTGAGCATTCATGTTCTGGAAATGTAACTTTACACATAGATTAATAAAAATGGTTTTGCTTCTTCTCAATGATTCAGTTTATAAAGTAAAGATTTTGCAAAAAGAAAAAAAAACACCCAAACCTTAACTATGAATCAGTTCAATTTTTAATATTGTTTTTCCCAAAAACTTTATTATTATGAGAAGATAACTATGGAATTTAATTAAATTTGCCAGAATACTTCACAGTCCCAGAACACCTTTCATCTAAAGTACACAAATTATTTTTCACATTTTAATGAAGGAAGCTCTTTGATGTACAAAGTTTATGTAGTTTTCCATTTTACTGAAAGGGTGTGAGAGGTGTAGGTAAGTTAATAGTTTGAATCTTTTACTTTAGAAGAGTGGGAATGACAATGAAAAACTTCATTAAAAACAGCAGGAACTTAGCGTTCAGCGTCTCTGTGAAGAAACTGCTTGGCCATAGCACACAGTGTCGGATGGGACAGATTTTTCTGACTCTCAGCATGTTTTTCCATATGAGACCACCCTTCTTATGCTATACAGGATCTTGGAAATGGCTTTAAAATAACTGGATTTTGTTGTTTCTTCTTGAAATGGTCAGTAAGGTTGAACTGGTTTGTGTTGCACTACTTCTACTGGTGGTGTTAGCTGACGTTTTTTTAAAGTTGCTTTAATTCTTATTAAGCAGTAACTCTTAGATGATGGCAGATTGCAGTCCAAACCATCATCAGTGATTAATGCAGCTTCCTCTGGGATTATAACCTTATATTTTCCTGTGGGGAAAAGAGCACTGGGTAATCAGAAGCACCAGCAATGTGACCTGACGCAGGGATATCCAGGGTCCCTGGGTTGCCCATGATGACCCCTGGGGCTGCTCTCAGCTGGAGGGGGATTGATGCAAAACCTCAGCAGGACTTTGGGACTGTTGATTCTTATGGGCAGTGCTGAATGCTCTGAGCAGCTATGGGGTATTTCCCAGGGAAGGGCCAGCCTCTCTTGGTTCAACCCTTCCCAGGACTGCTCTTCGGAGACACTCACCTCATCCTTCTTAAGGAAATCCTGAACAACAGATTCAGCCCACATAAGCTACTTCTATTAGAAGCTTCACCAACTTTTAACGTATGATTTTTCCTCACACAGTACCAGGAATGGGGATGTGTGTCCAATGCCTTTGGTACCGACATGCAGAGCAAATTAATGATATGTCTCAATGATGAGCACTTACACCAGCCATCTGCTAATGAGATGAAATGATATTTTTGTGAGTGTGTGGCTCCTTTGCATCCCAATGTGACTCTGCCTTTCATAGGAATGTTCCTTTTAGGAACATGTAGTTCACTGTGGGCTGCAAGCAGCTTCTGAATTGCAAAGTGTCCTTTTCAAGAAAGGTAAAATAATCAAAAAGGAACATTGTGCCTATGGTTACATTTGGAGAAGAGGTGGATAGTGTTCATGAGAGAGGGACAGGGCAGGTATTTAGCTATGCTGGCTAAATGAGAAAATTAGTTTAATAAATGTGACTTAATGAATTTAGGACTGCTAACTCTAGAGTTTACCCTCCTTCAATATATTGTCAAAATCCGTTGGTGCTTCCCTTTAGAGATTGAAGGTAATATCTAAATTATGTCTGAATTATCTGAAAAAATAAAAATGTAATTTGTTGATACTGGAAGTGGGAAAATCCCATTGTGCTGGTGGAGGCTGGTGGCTGTAGCCATTGCTGCAATCCAAATTGCTCTACTCCTACATTGTTAGGAGTGCAGAAGGGTTCATGCTGTCTTTGTGTAAACATACCAGTGTTTAAAACTTTTTACATATGTTTCAGCTCTTTCATGGGGATTTCTTTAATTGCTTAATCTTTCATAATGAACATTAATCTGTCACTGGCAAAGATAAAATCCAGCTAATTCTCAGCAAATCTGTTTCTCTTTCTCTGTACCCACAAATTAAAACTCCTCTGATACCAGTTGGAAGCTCTGTCTAAACATTGAATGTGGTCAGAAATAACTGTGTGGTCACAGGGAAGGTAATTGTGTTGCTTTACGCCGTCAGTCATAATCCAGTCCACTTTGACAGGGAGGTCTGGGCTCCTGGAAAGTCAGTGGAGGGGATGGGAAACTCTGACAAAGGAACCATGATCCCCTTCCCCTGGTCACCTAGGTCCAGGAGATAGTCTTCCCCTACATGGTTCCTGAAGAGCTAGGCAGAAATAGCAAGTTTTTGCTGGATTAACTTGAACTGCTTGTGAAGAATCCTGTCTTTACAGTGAAATAAGGCAGTGATTCCCAGCTCCCTTTAATGTACTCTGACCATAATAAAGGCAGTTCATTCCTGGTCTTTACTGCTGCTTTCTACCACCTCCGTGTAATGGCTGCTTTTCACGTAGCCGCTTGGTGAGCCAGTTCAAGAGGGTAATCAGAAATAAACTCATCTTATCTAGAGAAAAGAAGTGAAGGGATCAATTCTGAGATTGGATTTATAGACCTTGAAAAGATTAGGCATGTTAGTGGAGGTAGGGATGGAAGATCAGTACAAAGTAATAGGTTGTGCTTTTGACACTTGTTTGATCTTATGCTGGATTAATATGACTATGACCCCATGGGTTTGAGAGCATCCATGCACAAAGCTGCAGTGGCATAACTTCTGTTATTAAATTAATATTGGGAATATATAGACATATACAACTTCTCCATATGGGGAATTTGTAACTTCCTGTTTTGCAGAGAATCATCCTGAAAATCTAGTGGTGATTTCAGCAGGATGGAGGAATGGCTTAGAAATAACACAAGGCAAGAGCTGGTGCTTTGTCCAGGTTTTGGAGTGGAAGCAGCAACTGTGATGGACAGAGCAGGATGTGTGCTAACATGGGGATTCAGTGTGTTAGCTGATTAGGATGCTTATTTGCTACGTGGTGTTTATGGTGTGGGCCCCTGAGCCTCAGGCTGAATTCACAAGTCAGAACAACTATCAGATGGATAAAACTGCTTACTATATGTTACAGAGAGAGATAAAATCCCTCTGGCAGTGTGACTAACCTTTTCATGCCTCACTTTACCTGTCTGTACAATGAGTTTAATGATCATCATATTGTCAGAGACATTTCTGTGCCAGTTATAGCTCTCGCATGATTAATGGCTTTAAAATACTATGAGTGATTTTGATGGAAACACATATCAAAATGCATTGCAATGGTTCAGTGTAATGCAGTCACTTGGCATCTGGAGTTGGAGGGTGTTAAAGGAGAAATCCCTTCAGGAGTCACTTCTTTCCCAGTTTGATCTCCAAGGAGAACTGTAAAATCTCAGTGACCTATTTAAGTTAGTACATTTATTCCGAATAATTAGCTGTAGAAATGCACTGTACTGAGCATACCCAACAGCCATGTGCTGAGGTTGCCTTTCAGCCTTCTGTGGGTCAGTGGTGCTCTGAAGCCTGGCTTCCTGCAGTGCTGGGTGGAAACAACATAGAAAATAAATTTCAGGATTAAGTGAGACGAACCCATACCGTTGGTTACTGTCTGCTGCAACTGCTGTATCTCCATTTCACTTGACCAAGGAACTGGATGCAATTCCATGCTTCGGCTAGTCCTGTGATGCATCGTTTTAAATGGGTAAAAGATGAAGCTACAGTCCTTGTTTTACCATACTCACCAGTTTTGGAACTGATGACCAGAAGTGGAAAGATCTATTTGACATTCCATTGGTAAAACATGCCTTGTAAGAGATATTGGGAGATTATTTTGGACTCAGGAATTTTTCGAGGAGTTACAGAATCACAGAATCACTAGATTGAAAAAAAAGACCCACAGGATCATTAAGTACAACCATTCCTATCAGTCACTAAACCCTGCTCCTCAGCACCTCATCCACCTGTCCTTTAAACACCCTCAAGGATGGTGACTCAACCACCTCCCTGGGCAACCTGTTCCAATGACCAGTGACCGTGTCTGTGAAATTTTTTTTCCTCATGTCCAACCTGAACCTCTCCTGTCGGAGCTTGAGGCTAGTCCATCTTGTCCTGTCCCCTGTCACTTGTGAAAAGAGGCCAGATCCCTCCTCTCCACAACCTCCTTTCAGGTAGCTGTAGAGAGCAATAAGGTCTTCCGTCAGCCTCCTCTTCTCCAGGCTAAACAACCTCAGCTCTCTCAGGCACTCCTTGTAAGACTTTTTTCTCCAGCCCCTTCACCAGCTTCATCTCTCTTCACTGGATTCTTTCCAGAGCCTCAACATCCTTCTTGTGGCTCTGAGGGGCCCAGAACTGAACACAGTATTCGAGGAGTGGTCTCACCAGTGCCGAGTACAGAAGGAGAATAACCTCCCTGGAACTGCTGGTCACACAATTTCTGATACAATAGAAGGAGTTGTGCTCCTTTGTCTTGGGTGCTGTGAGAAAAAGCTGCTTGGCTGTCCCCGAACTAGATAATCCTTTCTGTGATATTTTAAACATTTTTTAGAGTGTATGAGATGAAGTGGGCTTTGCTGCTAAGCAAAAGCAGAGGTTTCATAGATTATCGCCTGGACAGTGAGAGGACAGACCCTCAACCCTGTGTGGTTGGAGGTGTGCCTGTCTGCAGGACTGCAGACAGAAAAGCTTGCCAGAAACACACAGTGTCTGCATCCGTGCCATGGTTTGGGAAGCCTCCAGGTGAGGACGAAGCACATCAGGAGTTCAGTGGAGCTTCTCTCTTCATTTACCTCAGTAAATAGTTTCAGCAGCTACTGGCTAACCTGCCTGCTTAGAATAATTTCCATGTCAGTAAGGAGCCCTGATGTGATGTCCTTGTTTCAAATCCAGTACAAAGTTCACCAGACAGGTGACAGGAATTAATCTGAGCAACTAATTCCTATTTTTGGGCAGGTGGCCCGGTGATTCAAGGCAGCACACAGAAGCCAGGGAAGAAGATTAGTTCTGCCTACAGCACGTGATATTTTGGCTCAAAAATGTTCTGAAGGAATGCGTCTAGCATAGCTCCACTGCCTTGCCAAATCATTTTGCTGTGTTATGTGGCATAAAAGACGGTAGTAGTTCTTTCAGGGAAGGATGCTCAAATGTCTCATATTCATCTTATTTTTCCACTATCTTTCAATAAACATAGTGACTTTTACCCCACAACTGGAGTTACAGACCTCTCCTTTCTTTCATATGAAGGTTGATTTTCTCTCCTTATTTGGATTCTTTTTGATTTTGTTGGAGTTTTTTACTTCTGTATGTAGAAGCATATAATTTCCCAGTACAATCTAAATTTCAATCTATTCCCCATCTAACCCTTGTTTTCTCCACGTTACACTACTTCATTTTTTTTTCTTTTCAGTTTTTCACTAGTCTGCTGCTAATGTGCGGCATTGGAAATCTTCCCAAACAATTCAGGAACCTTTGCTTATTGTGGTTGGGAATAATTTCATATGTTAGTGTCACAGTGTGGCCTGGCTGTAGGGCTAAGGCTTAGTAGGGCAGAAAAGGAGTTTTTATTCAATGGCTGTGCCTAAAGACAAGGGAAACACAATGATTAGCAATGCTACAGATTTGGTTGAGTTGCTTGATGTCACTAAAGTTAATTTATTTATTGAATTATACATTCTAAAGATGTGGAAGCCTTGTGAAGGAAGATATTACAAAGACTTCAAAGATTATTAAACTATATGGCAATAAAATATCTTTCCCTGTCCCTAATCATTCATATATTGTCTTTTTTTTAAATGAAAATGGCTTTGTTTCTAATCAGCCATTAAAGAAGTAGGTTTCTAGGGAGTTGTATTGCTAATGGTGATAAGCAAAGGCAACACACGGAGGTATGTGTGTTGGAGGTAATGTTCCCTGGTCATTGTCACCAGCCTCAGTTTTGAGTTTTCCATTTTTGTTGATGAGTGATGTTAAGAGTGTCTCCTGGGCAACATACTGTCTGTGTGGTGTGATTTGTGGGCCAGTATTTTAGAGAAGCTGCAATATCCTGTTTCATTTTGAAGAGAGCTTTAAAAACATACAAAAGTTGAGAAAATATTATCTGTCTTTTAAAAACAAGATTCATGAACTGATATATAAATCTATTCTGTCGCCGTACAGATTGGCAGAAAATGTTTAGTTGTCATGGCAGCAAAATGTACAGTATCGGAGATGAAAAAGAAATATATATATATATATATATATATATATATATATATATATATAAAACCCTCAAACCAAACCTGAACACCTTGCCAGCTGTTATACTCTGACAGCAGTTGCTGAGTTTATCACCCTGAAGTTTCAAATCAAAATCCTCCGGACCATGTTTCTCATCAGCAGCAATATCTTTGCCCTATAACATTCCTGCAATTTGCCTTCTGAGCTGTTCACCATGGGAGGCATCAACATTTTTGTCGCTAGTTATTTATTTAGATATAGTTCCTCTCTTGAATTGGAACCAGGCGGTAAGCAGTAGAAGGCTATCTCTGTTCTCATGAAGAAACTCCTGTATAAATGTTTCTGTTTTGATTTTAACTGGTATTTCCATATTGCTGAATTTGATGGGTTACACACTCGATGTTAGGGTGGAATGGGAAGTAATCAAAATTCCCAATTATCTATATTTAAAATGAGCAGACATATCTACGCATTTAGACCAGAGTAAAATGTGAAGTATCCTCTATATTACATCATTTTTCCTATATATAATATTGACAATACTTTTTAAAAATCTCAGATTTTACTGTCTTGATTTTTATTTTCCCTACAGCAGACTCTTGGAAGTAAACCTATAAAACTCCTCTGTGGCTGTTAATTTCTGCTCTCCTTGGCACATTGTAGCACTGTAGCAGAGCAACTGTAGATTACTGTGCTGCATGACTGTCTTTTAACCCTCCTTTCAAATGCTTAATTAAATTAACAAAGAAATAGTGTAGTGTATTTGTATTATTTGTCAGGATATTCTGCTCTGAAAAAGCAGTTCATGAAAGTGAAATGAGGCAATTCAGAGGACTCTCTGTGGTGGCTGGGAAGGTGTGGGGTCACTTGCCTACCAGCACAAGGTTGGATCTTGCTGAGCACCTACAGCCCTGAGTGCTCAGGGCATGGCAATGATACACTTTGAGGGTGGCTTTGGTCCCTCTATAACATCCAAAATGGGCATACAAGAACCCGTTAGGTCTGCACCCCTGCTAGTGCAGGATGTTTCACCTGAGGCACAAGTACAAGATATATGCTAAAATCAGCAG
The DNA here is from genome assembly GCA_033558105.1 of Coccyzus lansbergi. Lineage (NCBI taxonomy): Eukaryota > Metazoa > Chordata > Aves > Cuculiformes > Coccyzidae > Coccyzus > Coccyzus lansbergi. Next base: position 879,291 of record JAUMJK010000267.1, on the reverse strand, counting down.
GAATTATGATACTTGCCAATATGTACATAAAGGGATAGTAGCAATTAAGTAATTGTCTATAGTAAACTCAGAGCCATCATCCAAACTGCTCCTGCTGCCATGTCCTACTGGATACTTTTAAACTGATTTTTAAACTATTTTCCCAAAAGAGACAAGTTAGAGTTTTATCTTCCGCCTGACTTTACTTCTGGTTGCTGGTACCAATTGTCTGCTCTGTGGGTTTTGTGTAGTATTTTGGATATTTAGAGTGTATTTTCTTGGTTGCTGCAAATGAAGTGTTGTCATTTCCATTTAAATGACCATTTTTTCCCCATAGCTGCTTGAAGCAGTGTTTAATTTTTGTAATAGATAAACAGAATACTAGACTTTCTGAAGGTCAAAACTGTTTACAGAGCTCTTCCCTGCTTGGCTTTTGTTTTCTCAAAAAAAGAAAAAATTAAACTGGGATTTCTGGGATTTCAGGATTAGTTAATGTATTTACCCAGCCTTTAAAAGGTAATTTTCATGGGATAGAGAGATCTTGTTTACAATGTGTATAAAAAGATTAAAAGGAATTAATTTAATTGTGTGAGACTATTAAGTAATCTCCTGACTTCTGATGTGAACCTATCATACCTTCAGCTGTGTTACACTTTCTATTTCTACTTCTTTTTCTTAATCTTCAATTAACTAGAGAGCTTACTTTCATTTTTTAAGTCTGTCTCCTATTCCCTTCCAAAGCCTTCTCTAGCAAATTCATACATCCCTTGATATGTCCTCTCCACCTGCCTATCTGTCATGGGTTTTCTTATTGTCCCTGCTACTAGCATGGGGCCCTGATTCAGATAAGTGCTTTTAACCCAATGAAGTCAGTGGGATTTAAATATCTGAGTGTTTTGGAATGGGATTAGCTTTACTAAACTCAGCCCTAAAGGGCAATGTTTCAGTCTCCGTCTGCAGTTGTGCAGATGGAGAGCTGAGGTTCAGACCAAAAATGCTTTTGTGAAGAAAGATGTGACTGCAGTCATTTTTTCAATCAATGAATAATGAGGAGCCCTCTGTCAGTATGGTTTAGACTTCTAAATTCATTTTTAATCCAAACCCCTATTTCCAGAATTTACATGAAGTGAACAAACCACAGGACTGACCTGTGCTACTTGGTCTCTCTGCTCCTCTTCACCAGCACAATTCTGTTCCTACCTGAGGAAGAGAAGTGACCAAGGGTGGAGAAAGAATGTAATAGCTAGCTTTGCCTTAGTGTAAATGCAAATGTTTTCATTTACATCACCTAACAAGAAAAATATCCTCATTGGGAATAATTTCTCTTTCCCGTGTCATTTCCTCCTCCTTTCACAGCTGCTGTTTGTTTCTTCTCTTTCCTTTATGCGATACCCAAGTCTTTACTCCTTGTGTGTAGGGGGCAGCACTGTGATGTGTTCTGCTGTTGCTCACTAAACAAGACCAATAAATCTTTATTGAATTGCTGCCAGACCTTTGCATTGTCTCTTGCAATGATCTCTTTCTGTTTGTCTCCTAATGGGTGCTGACTTTTCTTTCCAGGGGTGGCAGATGGAGTGGTAGCTCCCCTGAAAGGGTCTCGCCCTGTGCAGACCCAGAGTCTCCTTTTTCTTTTATTAACCTCAGCTTCATTGTACTGCTGCTGTTCTTTAGAGTAGCCCATGTAATGAAGGAGCACAAGTGTCACTGAAAGTCAGATGTCCTAAATCTTTTGTTTGGTAGGTTTAAAAATCCAACCTTGTTTCTATATGCATAGTAAGGCCAAGAGCCACACGAATGCCAGTATCCTCATGCTTTTCTACATGCTTAATTTTGTGTGTTTATGGGTCAGAATTTGTGTCTGAACTTACTAGGGCTAAATGCTTCACTGAGATTAGTCCTAATTTTGCCCAGCAATAGCTGGCACGTGTTTGAACACTTCCCGTAGAAGACCTCCCCTGACAGAGCGTGGCTCGTTTTTCACAGGTATCTGCTGTGGCTCCTTCTCCATTTGAAGTGCGACTGGCTTCAGAAGTATGCCAGCTAGACAACTTTAACTGTTATTTTTCTCTCGGGGTGCATATTACTTGTGTGATCGTTGGTTCTGATCTTACAGGTATGTGCTAGAGCTCTCTGCCTTCTTAAAAATGTGCATGCGGTGCAGAAAGATTCATGGCTATGAGCCCTCACTAGTTCGCAACCGGTAAATGAGCTAATGATGATACATCTTCCCCTCCCTGCTGCACTCAAGAGTTTTTATTACAAGGCCAGTGTAATTTGTTTTCATCTCTTGCAAATCCTCCCTACATCCTTCCCATCCTGATCATTTCCCCTGAAAAACACCTACTGCAGTGACCTCCATTTGACTACAGAATTGAAGCACTAATCAGCAGGGCTGGTATCTTCATGAGGTTTTATAAGTGTTGTATACTACAGAGCACTTTCTAGCCACATGAGCCCCCCAAAGGCAATACTGATGTTTTAAAGCAGTACAGAGCTGGATATTTCCTTAAATGTGAACTTTTGTCTCAGCATCAGAAGTAAATTTAAGAAGACAATTTCAGTGTAACTGTTTGCAAAGTGCAAAGTTCACCATTAGTTTAGCCACCATCCTCCAGGCTAATAGAAATGGTATAAGCTCAAATATGCTTAAATGAAGCACTTGCTGGGCCCAGGAACTAGCGGCACACTATTTTCCTTGAGGAAATTTTAACTATGGATCTTTGCTGTCTTCCAATTCTGCCTCTACAGTGAGGTCTTCCATGAATGTCTGCTTTATGCATGGCACTTCCACATGCCAACGACATACAAAGTGGTCATAAATTCCTATTTTATTGTCAAATGCCCGTGTTTCAGGGAGGAGCCAGAACGTGAAGACTGAAGTGTATGCTTCACTACAGAGAGGTTTTCTGAATTTTGGAAGGTGGCTTGGACCAATTGTGCTCTTATCTAAAGAAATGGATTTTAGCCGAATTTTGAAAAGGACAAATGTGTTTCTGCATTATTTATTTATTACTTATTGTCAAGAGGTGAGTAACAGGTTTAGCAGATGTGTGTAAGAGATGCCCATAAAAGATTGTGGCAACCCAAGCTGAATAGGAGAGCAGATTTGAGGACTAACATGTCTGTAGATTAATGATGTTTTGACTTTGTTCAAGATTTGTTAAAATATATTTTATTCTGTTTTGGTAGTGGTACATGACTAATACATTTGATTGAGTGTATGCGTGGGAGTACAGAGGTATGCTGAATGGCATATTTTTTTAAGAGAAATAATTCAGTTTCTAACTATCTGGAATACTTGGTGAAGTCATAAAAATCAGTGATTAGAATTACCTTGAGCTCACTGGTCATTTTATGCTGTTCCTGACCCATTGTATTATGACCTTGTGCCCTCATTTTTAATGTCCCAAACATGAGGACATTCGCTGTGCAAGGTTTTTATTAGTGTAGGGGTGTGCGACTCTGTTCAGGCAGGATCTAGAAATTCACACTACTCTTTCTTATAATTATTTTTGGATGCTGAGTCAAAGTGCAGAATAATCCTGCCTTTGCCATTGTGGAAAGCCTTCTCCTTCTCCATCATGGGAAAACTTCTCTTTCTCCTTTTTCCCAGAGAGCATACTGGACTGGCTAAGGAAGATTTCCTTTTTTTGATTCTGGCCTCTCCTCTGACTTCAGACTTATCATTACTTAGGTGACATCCAAGTGTCTGTCATCGTGACAAATAAGCCCTTTCACGTGTCACTAATTCAGAGAGCTGAAGCTGAATCTTGACATGTCCCTGGGCTCTCCTTAAGGCCACGTTTTTCACTGCGGTTCATGCATTTTTATAAATAATTACATTTTTAGCACATTAAAGGGCCCTCTCCTTCCCCTCCACCTTGTCTTCATACCCAATTCCCTAAGCTAATAACTGTGGTACCTCCCATGAAGGAATGCAGTTCTCTGTCTCCTGATATAATCTGTGTCATGTTGAATGGAAATGGTGGATTTGTCTCACAGATAAATTTACTGGGAATGTTTGTTGTAACTGTTTAGATTGGGGCATGTTTAAGTTTTGAATTGAATCTCACATTTTTGAAGGTTTCTCTTCTTTTTTTTTGGAGTCTACCACTAACTTAGTCCATGAGAGGAGATGGGCTGAAATTTCTTATTGTTTCTTTTGGTCCTTTGAGGGTACCATTCTCCCTGTTTGAGCCACCTATTTCTTATAGTCCATCAACGTGGTATAATTTGGTAGCTTCTTGGTACTCTTGTTAACTACCAGTTCCTAACTTTGAAAAATGGCATATTTCAGCTTTTAATGTCCTTCATTTGTCTCAGTTCATGCATATGTATGTAACTCTCAGCATTGCTCTCCAGATTTAGCTGGAAGGCTATGCTCACCATGAGAGAAAGGTAATCAAATGATGAAACTGTAGTCACACTCTGAACTCCTAATTTAATGAAAAAATCACCCAAACAATAAAGTGTGTAATTATACTGATTTTCGTGACATTTAGGTCACAAATGGATTCTTCCTTGTGTACAGATGACATCAATTAATACCCGTTACAGCTTTCTTTGAAATTGAAAATATAGCAATGCCTTTATATTAAATGGGCATTGATTCTTGCTAAGTTGTGAAGTGAGTCTTTCTGTATTACTTCTTCCACCCAAGTACCTGGAGAGATCCTTCTTTGTCCTCATGCTAGAAGGAGGTCATACCACAGAAAGTTCCTTCTACTGGGTACATATCTTCTTGGGGAATAAATTTTTGAGCTTAACAAGAAGTATTTTCAACTAATGCAAGTTTCCATTTGCATGGCACTATAGATTTATAGAGAACAAACACAGCTATGAAGATTGTATTTCTTTACCTATACCCCAAAATTTCAGCAGAGCAGCAGAGCTGCCAAGTTTCCAGAGCTAATCAGAGCACTTCATTGTCGATGTCCAGAATGAATAGGGCAATGCCACCAGATTTCCATTGATAACATGAATCTGTCTTCTCTGCTCAGTAAGTGTGGTAGGTGCCTAACATGACTGCTGAAACTACAGTGAGTTCAGAAATACTGTCCAGGCCGTTTCTTGCCAAATTCATAGTATAGCAAAGTGAATCTTTGCACCATGTGGTAAGACGTACAAGTTGGCTTGACCAAATAAAAAGCCAAGCCCTAGCTGAGACAGGGAGGAAAGTAAGGAACCATTTGTCTGAATTCTTCTGGCTCTTAGATCAACATTTTCCCCCTTAAGATATCATAAACGCTTCAAAATAAATTGCTATTTCTGTAGTATGCAGTACATTTGGAGTGTGTAGTGTTACAGCGCGTGTGTGTTTATATATATGTGTATATATATATATATATATATATGAATTTTATGTATGTATAAATAAATTTATACAAATTGCAGAGTAATGACATTTGGGTCACGAAATACCTTACCTTATGTTCTTTATAAGTCTTACTAGGAGATACTGCTTTTTTTTTCCTTCAGTGTCATGTTTTGAACTTAACACCTTCCTCCCCTATGTTATTATTCTTTGATATTTCATTAATTCTGACTAAGTTTTGTTGGCTGAATGATAATGTCATTCTTATTTCTGCAGAAATGCTAATAGAGGATGGCATGCCATATTTGGGATTTCTGTTGAATTTAATTAATAACAAAGTGAGTTAATCAGGTAACATTCACCTTGAACTTTCTACTTTAAAGGAGATAATTTCCCATCTCTTGCATTTTTTTTATTAGGTGGAAAATTTCAAAGTACATTTTGACAGCTGCATTTGAATATCTTTGTAGGGTCTAGTTAAATATTCTGTTTAGAAGTGGTCCTCCTTAGTGATCTAATGAGCACAATACCAGTCTCTTGCCACATTATATCTCTGATTCTTTACAATCAGGAAATGCATCTGGATTCATTCAGCATGTAAAGTTGGTGTCAGTTGATGCTATTTAATATGATGTGAAATAAAATTATTTTTTAAAAGAAGATTTAAGTGCTGCCGAATTCTGTTTTTTTAAGCGACCTTGTATTGTGTATTCTGAACTCCCCCTTTATTTTAAGGCAATCCATAGAATATTTTATCAGTGCTGTAAAATATTTAAAGTATTTCACAGCTATATGCTTGTTTATATTGTAGAGCCTGTGTGTATATGCAAAAGTATTCACTTCTTTTCTTTAAAGGAGTAACAGAATATGGATTTTATTGGGGTATTGCCTGACTCATCTGGTTTGCTGTATGAACTATTAAGACTAAAGAAACTCCTTAAAATAGGTGTTCAGAACATGAGGTTATGGAGATAATTCATAAAGCTGCAGGAGTGATACTGAGAAGAAAAAGTAAGGCTGTATAAAATTACATAATAAATCTCAGTCTGGGGAGGGAAGTAAAGGGAGGAAGATGTCAGAAACATAAAGAAATTACCCTGGTCTTCAGGGAGAGTAATGTTATTCCAATCCTGAGTTTCTCTGAAAACTTCACCTATAAGTATTCGTGTACTCCTGATTGTGCCTAGAATACTACACACTGAAAGGGCATTGAAAGATTATGATATAGGTTGCAAAGTCAAAAAACTCTGGATGTAGGAAAGTGAGTGTGCAAATCTAGTCTGTCCGTTCTTTATTTGCATTATCAAGCATTCTATAATTAAATAATCACTATTTTTAGTCATAGTAGTTTTGCATGATCTTACTCATTCAAATCACAGTTTCTTGGGGACTGTCCATTTCTGTGCTTTTCCCTTGTCATTCATTTATTTTGGCTCAATTGACTATTTTTTAACTATCTTGAGGGTCTTCTCTGACATGATAAATTCCGTGATATTTAATTAGCCTTCCTTTGATGCTTTTCACTCCTTGCTATGTCTTGGTTTTTTTCATAGTGACCTTAGTTGCCTCTAGAAATTAGAGTTAGGATTCAGGTCCAGGTTGAGAGTAGCAAGTGTAGACTTGTGGGCTTGATGTCAGGAGTGTGAACTGAGTATGAATTGGGTCAGCTGAAAGGCTAGTGGGGTCATTGCATATGCCCCCCCAGCATTGCCTACCCGGTCTCCTCTGAGAACTGCAGAGGGGTATTGGTCCATGCATAATTTCTGTCATATCTGTCAGGACCTTGCGGGTTTCTTAGATATGCCGGGGAAGCTTAAATGGCACTAGGATGCTAGTGTGGAGGGAGCTGAATTTTTAGATGTTCATTTAACATGAGGGGAGCGTAGGTGTTTGGCTTACATGGAGACAGCTACGTTTCGGAATCTGAATCTGGACTTCCACTCCATCCTTGATGTTAATGTTATTAACACATTGCATATGGGAAGCAGAGGCACGACAAAGTAAAGACAGAAAATATGCAGAAATCTTAAGGGCTGAGTTTTCAGAAAATACAACAATCTGTATTTCAAAGCACATCAGAAAATTGCAGAAACTTTTAGATTGAACAGTCCTCTAGCCCATCCTCTTGCTCCAGTCTGGTACAACTTCGGTGTTGGGTCCAGTGGCTCTGTGCCTTCTCTAGACTGGTTGAGAAAATACCTCTGAGCAGCCTGTTCCAGGACTTAACCACACCCACGGCTCTGCATTTTCACTTATATCTTATAGGAGTTTCTTTTGCTGCAACTTGTGACTGTTTCCTCTCTGTACTCTGACGTCTCTACAGCATCTCTTTATGTGGGGAAGATTGCAATGAAACTGCCCTCTGCTACCCTTATCCTTTTCTTTCCAATCTGAACAAACCCAATCCCCTTAACTTCTTCCTAGACATTGTACACTTAGAGTGACTGACAGCCTTACTGGATAGACACCGATTTGTCATTACTTGCTAACTCTGGAGAGTCTAAAACTGGGCCTGTTATGCCAGATGAGGACTCATTTTCCTTTCCTTGCAGTCCAGTGTGCGATTAGCCATCATCACTGCGTGGACTCACTGCTGACTCATGCTCAGTTTGTTACCCACTGGGATCTCACCACGCTGATGGATAGTGAATCCCAGTGTAGGATTTTACATTGGTCTTTGTTGAAGTTTTGGGTGGTTCTTAAACTGTTTCCACAACAACCATCCTTCTGTCTTATTCCAGTGCCTCTAAACTGCAGTTTTTTCCACAGTTTCCATTGCTTCTCCTAAACTGATGTAATTTTCAAACTTAGGGTATTTTTTATCCCGTCATCCAGGTTGCATATGAACAGTAATGGTATCAATCGTTTGCCCTTAGGAACGTTGTTCATGATGAACTCATGGATTTGTGATGAGACAGGGAGACTTTAAATTACGGACCTCTATTATTTGAACCCAGCAGTCCAGCCAATCACTTATCCAGTCCAGATCCTCTAAATTAGGCTACCAGGACTGTGGGAAACCTTGTTGAAAGCTTTGTTGAAGTACACCTTTTATTTGCCTATGGTAAATCCACCATGAGTACTGCAACCTGTGACTGTACCTTTCTTCCAGTTAAAAGATAGCACTATCCGTCTTTTTCCAGAAGATGGTGCATCGCAGATGCCTAGCACGGTGCTTCCGCACTGATCCAGCACTGCAGGCTTTCAGCTGGCAGACACTCCAACTCTGGAATTAAATACCTGGTTCGCATTGGCACATCCCATTGGCAGCTTGTTAAGTGTTCGTGGGTGTGTGGGAAGTCCAACTCGAGCTTGCTTTTACCTCTCACAGCATTTTCTTCTTGGCGAACAACTTCTCACACAGCCTTTTGCTTCCTAAGCACATTTTGCTCACTTTGTGAGCACAGGCACCCTCCCTCCTCCTTCATTCTGCAGCTGGCTTCAGCTAGGCAGCACCAACCTGGACCAAGCTCTCCAGTGACTTTGATTGACCTGCCCACCATTTCTAACCCCTTCCCCACTGCAAATCCTGTAAATACTATGGCCTGTCATGGAAGAGGTACTTTTTTTTGAACATTTAAAAATATTTTTCACTGGTGCAATTCTTGAAGATGGAGTTAATTTAAGTTTGAAATGTAGGGAAAGGTTGAGTTAAAGACAGGTATGTGGTATGGAAGGTTTGCTTAAAAAGAATGGGTAGTGACAGGGTACGGTTCTAAACAAATTGGCCGATACTTCTGAAATGAATTTCTAGCAATTTTAGTGTCAGTGCTATAGCCCAACAATTTTAGCAAAGCTAATAAAACATGTGTTGATAAAATTACATTTGTACACTTTATGATATGAGAGAAACGCCAAATGTGAGGATTTCTAGTTTTGCAGATTGGCTGTTTCCCTAAATTATGCATAGAAATAAACTACATTAACTGAATTTTGTGAAATGTGATTGGAAATGGAAGGTTAACATAATTGTAATGATAATGTTAAACTGAAAAGGTGATACATGATGCTTGTAATGAGAATTTTTGTTGTTAATCAACACATATGTTAATCAGCAGAAGGATTCATTTTTTATTAGAAACTGCTTTGAAATAATTGTCATGTTTACTAGAAACTTCTTCACAGTTATAGGAGGATTGATGTCAACACATTTTGTTGTTATCTGTCATAAGCTTCTGATACCTGGTATTAGCAATACTGTGCAGAACACATTCTTGGTCTCAGCTCCCTGCAGTGGAAGGGACCAAAACCCTGCCCAGCTTTAGAGCAGGAGTACATCAAGAAGAGGTTTATTTGCAGCTTAGTCTGATTTATGTATTTCATACACTTGCTGGCATTGTGTTTTGCCAGTCAGATGGTGTAGCCCATGCCTAACCTTACATCAGTTGTCTAGAAGTTGTGTGTTCTCTCTAATCTGCTCATTTGAACTTCCTCTTCAATGGACCCTTTCTGAAATGATACGGGTGATTCGCCCTCTGGAAACAGCTGTCTTTCTCCATTGGATGTACACTGAATCTCATCAGATCAGATTGGACTAGACACCAAACTTTTAGACACATAAGGGTCGTTGGGGAGAATTTGAACCCTTTAAATCAAATACAAACTGACTTCCAGAAGAAATGCAGAAAATTACACTGATTGTGTGGTTTAACATTTCCCTCTCTGATGAGGAAACTGGGTCCAGGAACATTTTGATTTGTTGTTTTAGACTCAGTACTGTAGAGTCTTAGTTAATCTTTGATTATTTTTGCTGTGACCAAGTTACATAGACCAGGTAAAACCTGTTATGTCCACGGAGGGCAGCCCAGCTGGGCCCTGAGTTGGAGGCAAGAGGAGCAGTGGGTCAGAACGAACTGATGTGTTGGTGAAATGGTGTGAGCAACAAGAAACCTTCTGGAATACATGTGGTGAGATTTAGAGATGACACACATTTGTCAAAGATATCTAGCCAACAAGTAACTCTTTCCATCACCAGGTCCATGTTTAGGTTCAGTGGACTTCACTGTTCTACCTATGGTTCAGTTGCTGTCTGGCTTGAATGAACCTGAAGTCTTCTTCATCTCATTTTCTTTTTTATTTTTCTCACATTTTAGAAAGGATCATTTCAGAGTCGAAGAACTTTGTAACACCCAAGTAATTTTAGTCTTATTTTTTCCCTAGGAACCTCAGTATTTTTGCTGCTAAAAGTTTTCTTTATTTTTTTTCTTCTTTTTTTGTTTTTTCTCCTTGGGGTGGAGAAAGGGAATCTTTTCTCTCTCCTTTTTCACACACAATCATGTCTGAATTTTGTGAACTGGAAAAGGAAGCTTTTATTCTAGCAGATTTCAAGATAAAATCTTATTTTTTTTTTCCATAACAGATTTCAGGTTAAGACCCTAATTTAAAAGCATTTGAAGCCGAAGTACATTATTTCCTTTTAATTTGAAAGGAAGATGAATTTAAAAGCAAAGCTTTTGTAATGACTTGGATATGTTCTGTAAATTGTTTGTATAAATTATATGTGAATAAATATCAGAGAGCTTTAACTCTTCCCTTCTAATTTTCCTCGGATTCGAACTTGTTTATTCAGAAGTTAGGGTATCATTTCTGGCATTTACATTATACCAAAAATCAACTGCTCTCTGTTTTCCTTTTCATGCTGTGACGTTTCTAAGTTCCTGTATTTCCATGCTGTTGGACAGTCAGGTCGGATGGAGAACCAGGGAACCATTGATCCTGGAGTTCTCCCTGTTTTCTGTCTCTGCTCTGCATCTTTTACAGCTTGTCTTAGTTTCTCCATCTGGTATTTATAGCAGTTTTAGCAATTTCAAATTTCTTTTCTCTTCTGTTCCCTCAAAAATTAAAATTAAATTAAGAACAACTCAAATGCTGTAGCTTTCTGCTTTAGCAGTTCGAGGGAGGTGCCTGGGTTTATGGAGGAGGTTTCCTCTTCGTGTGTCACATACTGGTCTTGTGTTGCAGGATTACTTCTGGCAGCATTTTCCAAAGAGAAATTTGAAGAAATGTGGAAGGGCTTATGGCATTGTTTGTGGAAACAGACTTTTTCATTTATAGCCCAGGGCTGATAACGTTACCATCTGATATCAGCTTGATAACTTTCAGGAAGTGAGTTGAAGGTACTGTGTATTTTAAAAGGGATTTTTTTTTAAAGCTATGAAGATTGATGTAAACAATTTTGGAGGGCATATTAGATCTTGTGCTTCAGAGTTTCATCCAACAGTTTCTGAATGATCTTCTGTTATGACCTTATGTTACTTTAATAACAACCTAAACATCAATTGAGACTGAATTTTGAGTAATGGAACAGGCTGCCCAGGGAGGTGATTGAGTCACCTTCCCTGGAGGTGTTTAAAAGACAGGTGGGTGAGGTTCTGAGGGGCATGATTTAGTGATGGATAGGAATGATTGGACTCAATGATCCAGTGGGTCTTTTCCAATGTAGTGATGCTGTGAATTCTGGGTGGCCTGCAATCCCATTTATCACTGCCATAACCCTACTTGTGATTCCTGGGCTCTGGTTTATACCAATATTTGACTCCTGCTGTCCAGGTGCAGTCTTAAAAAAAAAGGAGATTATTCTATGTGTTCCTATAGAGAATTGCTGATATAATCCTTGAAGAAGTCCAGTAAAATGCAGGTATTTTGTGTCTTCTCCTGCTTTGGTTCGAATGCAGCGATTTTTCAGTTTTTGTTTTGGAATTTATGTTTATTGCTTCCAGGTTTTATTTTTATGGTTGAAGATTTAAGTATATCAAATTGTGTAGCCACTGAAAAATGACAATTCTTGATTCAGAAATAAAAATCCAGAAGCTGTGCCCCTTATTTCAGAAGTGCAGATGTTACTGGTGAAGTTTCACCTTCCCCATTGAATAAATGACCATATAAACAGAGAAACAACTGAAGCAATTTCACTAAAAGTGAATAAAATCCGGTGGGTTTAGTTTGGATTACCCAGTAAATTTCATTCTGTTTCTAAGAGAAACCAGCAGTGTCCATTTAGGTAAACAATTTCACAGTCCATTTGGCATCACACAATGAAAGGCTGAGTTTAGAGATTGCTCAGGTACATCCTATTAGACGAGGGAGGGGAGCTCTGTTATTTTTTATTATTATTTTATCCATCTGCTGAAGTTTCTAGAAATTGAAAGCAAAGCGATTAACAAAAATATTGGTTGCCTATGTTTAATTTTGCCCCAAATGTGTAGGGGCTAGGAGCCACAGAGTGTGTTCTTGGTAGGCATTGGTTTCACGTACAGGTATCTTTGATATTTTGAAGGCTCGCCCTTCTTATATCGATCCAAAAAGCTAAAGCTGAATAATTTTGCAAACAAAGAATCTGGCAGATTTGGGTCAAGGTAAAATGAGTCGACTAGTTCAACTTATGGATTTCCTTTTTTGCATTATAGGTAGTGTGACATTTTAAGCTGAACTTTTGCAATGGAAATGATAAACAAATTTTTCATTCTGCAACTCTCAAAGTAGATTTTTTAAAAATTTATTTTAAACCTGCAAATTCTGAATTAATTGAATGAATTAATGGTTTTAGTAGGAAGAAAGAGAGAAGGAAAGTGGGAAAAAAAAAAAACCAACAAAATATTTTTGAGTAAAATTCCGGACTACTACTAGTTTTTCCACTACATATAGTGTCTATGAGTAAATGTCATATATTCTCTGGAAAGCAAATATCTGCCATACCAAGATGTGTCTTCACTGTTTCACACTGTCATCTTTTAGGTTAGCCACAACAGTATTCATAGCATTTTAACGTTTTAAATCAAAAAACTGTGTTTTGGAGACACATATAGGGGGCCTCTTTCTTCAGGAATTATAATGGGAACTGAAATTATTACCTTACAATAGACTTTCTAATCTTTAAACAACTAAAATAAGTCTATTTACATCCCTGCTATTCAGCTCCAAATGTAAAATCCCTACTTTTTATCTTTGTCTTTTAATCACAGTCTAGTCAAAGAGAAGGCTGAAGTACTGTATTTATGGTTGTTAATAGAGACAAATGAATATTTTTTTCTTCCTCTTTCAAGTTGGGTATGAAGTGCTTTTTTTGGAATGCTGTATTAGTGATAGTCAAAATAAACTGTCTTACCCAACTCCCTTCTTCTCACATGTCTTCTGGGGAACTCTTCTCTTGCTCCTTATCTCAGGAGACTCCTGGGGTTTGTGTTTCTGTGTGATTGACCCATGCTAGAGCTGGTGCTGTACTCCAGTATTTAGCATATCTGTCCTTCATATGGATGAAAAAGTGAATTTCCCTACTTTTCATCCTAACCTCCATGCCTGCTGTTTTACACCTAACTCAGTAGAGGCCAGGGGATGCATCTCAACATCTTGGTGGTTGCATTGCTGTGAAGTGCCTGGTTGATCCATGACAATGGTCACCCAAGAGCAGGGACCAGCTGAACCACACCCCAGCACCTGTGTCTGGATCCCTTTGCAAGAAAGCAGGGAGCCCTAGGGCACTGCTCGTGTAGTCCTGTTCCTGGCCAGCCAAGGAGATTTACTTACCTGACCTCCTAGCTACATGAAAGATGACGGAAAGCAAGAGTGGCTGGAGGTGTTCCAGCGAGCTCAGGTGGGACAATTTGTAGACTTACCAGCAAAGAAACTTAGAAAAAACTACACATGTAGGGCAGTAAGAAAAAGAAGGTGCAAACAAAGGAAACCAGCACCTTATATTGATTGTGATGGGATTCATCATTGACTATACAACCGTTGGAGTCTTTCCTCAACTCTTAAGGTTTCTTTTTTTTAATCATATATTTTTCCAAATTAGCTTTTAATCATAACCAGGACAAAGGAAGTAATCCTGTGGTACTTCGCACTACTGAGGGCTGTAATAGAGCCCTCTTTGGGGAAAAACTGCTCTGTTTTACCTCCCATTATATTTTCTACTGTTTAGTCTGTTTTAGTTCTAAAATACTTGCTTGTTGTGGATGTTACGGCACTTTCCTCGAGAGGCATTTGAATAACAGTTTCATGCCAGATGCAGAGTGAAGTAATCTCTCTCAGATGGTTTAGGATTAACAAAAGTCATATTCACTTTCCGTGTTGCTGAATTGCTACACCTGGAGGCAGCTAATTTCACTCTGAAACTTTTGAACTGACACAGACAATGTAATTGTACTTCCTCAGAGGATGTAAATCCTGGGAGTTTATTGGTTGCTTTTGGTTTTATTCCATTCTCCCCTCCCATAATTATTCTGCAGTTGTAGAATTCTGTTCTGCCTTTTTAACTTGAAGAGCTGCATCTTATGCTGTCAGAGAAAATTTGGCCTCTTGCAGTATGTGTTCTTTACCACAGGAGAAATGCATGGAGCAGGAGATGTGTTCTACTTATTCTTCACCTGGGAAGAATTTATTCTTCCCCATCTTTCGTGTTGTCCCATAGCAGTTGTTATTCCCTAAACTGCTCACATTTTAACTACATTGGCTTGCAAGCTCCCGAGAAACCACTGGTGTCCGGTGCAGGATTAGTAGGATATCAGACTCCCTGGGGACATTCAGAAGATCATGTGTGGCTTGTCCGCTTGGCATCACACAACCTCTCACAAAAACCTTGAAGTGTTTATTTGCAGGATGCCTGTCCTTACAGCTACAAGGTCTGGTTTCATGAGTTACTTCAAACACCTCTCAAGAGACAGCAGTGGGACTAGAATTCAGCACCATCTCTCCTTTTCAGGACAATTGGAGGAGATACATGGATAAAAATGACAGCAGAAACCTTTAGTAATTTTATGTAGGAGTGGGTTTTCTCTTGGGAATTCATTCAAGTGAAACTCTGGAAGAAGGTCTGCCCTTTCTTCAAGGACATGCCAGGGTTGGGTGAGATTAATTGCAAACATCTGGAAGTTAAATGCTTAATCTAGGTAGTTGTCTAGGTTCTTACCGTAACGGACAGAGAGAGGCCTCTGCAGGAGGCAGTGCTGTCAGTGCTACATTGGGTACATGCGATTCATGGCTGGATGGTTTTGAGATGTCATGGGCAAGAAGCACCTTTCCCTTTGAGGGGAACAGTCTCGCTCAACAAGGGAGACGTAGATAATCTGGCATCAACTACTCCAGTTAATAGGCAATTGGGAACAAGCACTGTCCCCTCTAGGAGGGCTGAAGGCTCGGCTACTCAGCTGAAGTGCATTTACACCAATGCACGCAGCATGAGGAATAAGTTGGAAGAGCTGGAAGCTGTTGTAGGGCAAGGTACCTATGATGTCGTTGCCATCACGGAAATGTGGTGGGATGACTCTTATAACTGGAGTTCAGGTATGGTGGGGTATAAACTCTTCAGGAGGGATAGAAAGGGTAGGAGAGGGGTTGGAGTAGCCCTCTTTGTAAGGGAGGACTTGGACAACTCTGAGATGGACTGTGGCGATGAGGAGATTGAGTGCCTGTGGGTTAAGATCAAGGGAGCCCATAAGAAGGGAGATTTTGTGATGGGAGTCTGTTACAGGCCGCCCAGCCAAGGAGAAGCAGCTGGTAGTTCAAGAGGAGGTGGTCAGAGCCCTGCTTGGCCAACTGGACACCCAGAAGTCCATGGGGCCAGATGGGATACATCCTAGGGTTTTGAGGGAGCTGGCGGATGTATTGGCCAAACCCCTTTCCATCATCTTCCAGCAGTCCTGGAAGACTGGGGAGGTACCTCTGGACTGGAGGCTGATGTAGTTCCCATTTACAAGAAGAGTAGCAGGGAGGATCCGGGGAACTACAGGCCAGTCAGTCTGACCTCAGTGCCAGGGAAAGTCATGGAACAGGTGATCTTGAGTGCTATCATGAAGCACTTACAAGAGAACCAGGTGATCAGGCCCAGTCAACATGGGTTTACCAGAGGCAGGTCCTGCCAAACCAACCTGATCGCCTTCTATGACAAAGTCACTCGGCTGCTGGATGAGGGAAAGGCTGTGGATGTGGTCTTTCTGGACTTCAGTAAAGCCTTTGACACAGTTCCTCACAGCATTCTGCTACGGAAACTGTCAGCCTCTGACCTGGACAGACGCACACTCTCCTGGGTAGAGAACTGGCTGGATGGCCGGGCCCAGAGAGTGGTGGGAAATGGTGTTAAGTCCAGCTGGAGGCCAGTGACAAGTGGTGTCCCCCAGGGCTCAGTGCTAGGTCCAGTCCTGTTCAATGTCTTCAATAATGACCTGGATGAGGGCATTGAGTGTACCCTTAGCAAGTTTGCAGATGACACAAAGCTATGTGCAAGTGTCGATCTGCTGGAGGATAGGGAGGCTCTGCAAAGGGACCTAAACAGGCTGGACCACTGGGCAGTGTCCAATGGTATGAGGTTTAACACGGCCAAATGCCGGGTCCTGCACTTGGGGCACAACAACCCTATGCAGAACTACAGACTGGGAGAAGCCTGGCTGGAAAACTGCCAGGAGGAGAGGGACCTGGGGGTGTTGGTCAACAGCCGACTGAACATGAGCCAGCAGTGTGCCCAGGTGGCCAAGAAGGCCAATGGCATCCTGGCTTGTATCAGAAATGGTGTGACCAGCAGGTCCAGGGAGGTGATTCTCCCTCTGTATTCAGAATTGGTGAGGCCGCTCCTTGAATATTGTGTCCAGTTCTGGGCCCCTCAGCACAAGAAGGATGTTGAGGCTCTGGAGCAAGTCCAGAGAAGAGCGACGAGGCTGGTGAAGGGGCTGGAAAACAGACCCTATGAGGAGCGGTTGAGAGAGCTGGGGTTGTTTAGCCTGGAGATGAGGAGGCTGAGGAGAGGCCTCATTACACTCTACAACTACCTGAAAGGAGGTTGTAGAGAGGAGGGAGCTGGCCTCTTCTCCCAAGTGACAGGGGACAGGACAAGAGGGAATGGCCTCAAGCTCCACCAGGGGAGATTTAGGCTGGAGATTAGGAGGAGGTTTTTCACACAGAGGGTCATTGGGCATTGGAATAGGCTGCCCAGGGAGGTGGTTGATTCCCCTTCCCTGGAGGTGTTTAAGGCACGGGTGGATGAGGTATTGAGGGACTTGGTTTAGTGTTAGATAGGAGTGGTTGGACTAGAAGATCTGATGGGTCCCTTCCAACCTGGTTGTTCTGTGATTCTGTGATTCTGTGATCAGAAAGCAAGGAAGGTCACTTCTAGGTCATCTTCCTTCACAGCATGAGATATAAGGTATATTTTCTGTTTATCAAATAAAGACAATTAATACTAGAAGAAGATTATTTCCAGGAATGCATTAAGATCATTAGCTCAGTTGGAATGTTATTCTTGTCATAGTAAACACTGAAATAGTACTTAAACGACTATAGCAATGCAGGTCCTTTTGAGTTGAGATCAGCATCTGTGTTCCCCCCCCTCACTGCTCTGATGTGCTTGATCCAGCTGTTTGTTAAATTTGTTCACACTGTTTGCTCCTACAATGAAATCCAGTCTACATATAGTGACCTAAAACAAAGTAATGGATTTGGTTTTATACATAAGCTCATTGAGTTAATAAATAGATATTATTAAGCACATATAGGTTGACAGCAAATTAGATAAAGAAGCTAGCTGATTAATCATGCAGACTGCATATTTGTCCCTGAGCTATATTTGGTTACTGCTTAGCTAGAATAGGGTGAGCAGATCTGTGCTTGATTATGTTCAATGAACTCTATTTTGGCAGTGGAGTGAAAGCAGGATTTTATTTACTTTTAGGGACAAAAGCATCATTCCTTTGACATGCAAGCTGTACTCTCTTACTGCTTACACCCCTATTCTGAGTAATTTACATCCAGGGTGCAATTTACCCCACTGTTAAAGTGCCTGCAGGATTTGGCCCCAGCAGATTAGCATGCATTTACAGATCCAGCTGGCTGTTTGGAAGCTCCCAAAGGAGTATTTGATTGCCAATTACACTGTTTCTCCTTTCTTTCAAATTGCCAAGAAACGATAACTTAACTGATTTAAAATTATTTCTATCCCACACAGTCTCTAGCCTTGCAAGCAGGTTATTATGCTCAGTTGCACGATGGTGTTTTTCCCCCTTGAACTGTGTTTTCAGTATTGCTCCTCATGTGCCCAGTTGGACTCCATTCAATAACTTGCTTGTGCTACATTAACTGTATTTCCTCTCAGATAATTCTGCCTTCCTCTTAGTAAACAACATCCCATAGAAAAAGCAAACACAACTCGGGTCTGATTTTGGACAGGTGAATTTCAAAAGAATGATATTTATTACTTTGTTTTAAAAGAATAGAAAGTAGTCAGTCATAAAGGATGCAAATTGCCTGTTATGTGATGGTTTTGCTTATCCTTTGCAAACAATTATGTTAAAAGAACATTAGTAAGGTGATGAAGGCAAGCTGTCAGAGTTAAACAGTAGCGGAATGAAGGCTGCCCGTAGTACCCTGCCTCCCACGTGCTCTACATTATCTGCAGTTTTTAATTAAAATGATTGCACAGTCATTTTTTGCTGTGAGCTGCTTACCTTATGCAGTTCCTTTTCTAAACGGGGCTTGTTTAGTGTTTGATAGGAATGGTTGGACTCGATGATCCGATGGGTCTCTTCCAAACTGGTTGTTCTATGATTCTATGACTGTTTAACTTTTTTCTCCCCCATATTCCAAGAGTGGCCCTGTTTATTCAACATTGGTAGGGCATATTCTGAGTAGAGAATGATTAACCTCCCAAAAGGTTTCTTTCTCTAGGTGATTTCAGATGTATGTCTTGTCTGAACCTCCTTTGCTCCAACCTGTCTGCCTTCCAGCGCATGCAGCAAGTGGCATACGCATTGTTGTGAAGAGCAAGCCCTTGCAGCTCTGTGGTCTTGATTTATCTGAGAGCAGCCTCATCTCCTGCAGTCAAGGAGATGGCAGTCATGGTAGTGAAGACCTCAGGGTCAAAACAGTTGGTAACTAACTTCTATTTTCCAGCACTTGACTTTGCAACAGGGATTGTGTTATTTTGGCAAAATTTTCAGTGTGCAATTTCTTTAGTTTGGAAAGAGAAACATAAAAGAAATGCCCTTGTGATAAATGGCAAATACATTTAGTAAAGCACTGTTGGGTGTGGGCCAGTATTACACCTCGATGCAACTCACATTTCCATTGGATTTCACAGTTACTTTCCTGGAAATACTACGATTCAGTAATTTTCTTACTGTGGGCTGAGGGAGAGCTTATTAGTTAGGTACAGGCTTTTGCTGCCTATACCTGGTAAAATTGTTTTTTACCCTCTCATCTTCTAGCTCTTGCTGTCCTCTCTCTTGACTCATCTGTCCAGCCTAGAGATCTGTATGTACTTTGCACTATTGAGGCTTTAGTTCTAGCCCTATCCTCCTTGGCAGGGAATTCATTGTTTTGCAGGGAGCGCTTTGGTGGACTCTGTAACTGCACTTATTTTCTTCCTTGGTTTCCAGTCACAGACCTCTTTCTCCAGTGGCCTGAAAGCCATGTTCTTGTTTTTGTGGGAGTTTAAGATTCCTCCTGTAATTGCAGTCCCAAATCTCCTGGCTTTTATTCCCTGGTTTTCCTTCTCAACATCCTTGGCAGAACCTCTTCTCCTTGTTCTCCCCCTTTTTCCCCTCTTCATTCTCACTTGCACATTTTTTTCTTATGTTTTTGGAAATGTTTCTTTTTCTTACTGTCTTGGGACACTTCTGGGACAAACAGGCAGGAAAGCCCAGTACAACCAACAGCAGCAATAGCATGAGACATCCTGTTTGCCACAGAGTGAATCATACCTGATTTGCAGGAATGTCACACAAGTTTGCTCTGAGTTTTTTGTAAATAATCTGCAAGTGTTCATGTGTGACAGTTTTTTTTTTTGTTGTTGTTGTTGTTTTTTTTTTTTAAAGTTTATAATTTGGGAGAGAAAATGGACAGAATAAATCAATCTCTGACACAAAGGATTTTCCCATGCCCATTCAAAGTCTGTCTTCCAAAAGATGTAGATAGTAGAAAGCTTAAGACAAATCTTATTATCAGTTGTAATGAAACAGTTGCTTTGTCTTCAATGCATTTTGAAGGTATTCACCATGATGCAGGCAGTCTGACCTGGAAGATCTCAGCCTAAATGATTACAGTTTAGACAAGAAGCAAATAAACCATCAGAATCAGTGTTTGTATAAGGCAATTTGTGGCAACCATAACACCAGATGGTGGTACCTATCCCAGCTCTAACAAGTGTGTCTTCATGCATGTGGATGCATGGCACAACTGGTTACTTTCCGTATAGCATTTTATACAACTGATAATGAAGAAAATATTTTCCTGTGTAGCAGTGGTACGCATTAAGTTTCAAATGTCAGCCTGATTTTGGACTGTTATACTGGAATTTTTCACAGAAAAGGTCATTGGGCACTGGAACAGGCTGCCCAGGGAGGTGGTTGAGTCACTGGAGGTGTTTAAGACACGGGTGGACGAGGCGCTGAGGGGCATGGTTTAGTGATTGATAGGAATGGTTGGACTTGATGATCCAGTGGGTCTTTTCAAAGCTGGTGATTCTATGATTCTGTGATTCTAATATAATAACCTCTGTGATAGTTAAAGTTTATTAAAGAAGTAATTTAGAAAAGCAAGATACAGATGTCCGTGGTTATGTTGGGTGAAGGCACTCTGTGCTTTGGCCAGGCTGCATGTTGGGATTTCCCTGTGCTCCCCATTACAGAGCGTTGCTCAAGCTCACTCAGCCACCAATTTGCAGTGAAGACGAGGATGATTTCAGTGACAGACAGATTTTGTTATACAGGCAATTTGTAAAGCCTTTGGAAATAGCATTAAATAAACAAGACACTATTATACAGTTGACCAGCTAAGTTGAGCTTCAGCCAGTAATCCTGCTTAGTAAGCACATTAGCAGAAGGAATACACTGGTCTAGACACTTTTTGTGATTTTTAACTTTGGTATGCAGTTACTCTGAAATAACAGGCTTTGAAAGGAAAATTGTCTGAAATGGCTAGTTCTTTACTGCAAGCATTAAGGACTTTCAAGGAGAGAAAACATTAAGCACTAAAGGGCTCTTCAGTCTAGCAGAGAAAGGTATAGCACGAAGTGGTGTCTGGGAGCTGGGGCAGACAAATTCGCATGGGAGGTGAAACACATTTTTAGCAGTTACAATCTATTGGAACAAATTATCATTGAAAGTGTTGGATTTTTCTCTCTGTTCTCAAATTAAGGCTAGCTGTCTTTCTGACTCTTGTTTTACCCAACAAAACTACTTCAATAAAACACAAATTATTGGGATCTCGAATTGGCAGGAGTGGCTGGGGGATGTACGTTTACTTCTAATAGACAGATCAATTTATTTGCTATGATAGAGATTTCTGAACTTAAATATTATGAGTTTAACAGCAAGTGCTTATCTGTACTTCTTCCCAAGTTATCCATGTCTCTTGCTTTGATTGCCAGCTTTCTGCTGTGTGTGCATTTGTGCAGAGACATCTTTACTTTTGGGTTTGGTGGTGTTTGATGTTATCCAGCTGACCTGGAGCCTCAGTGTGGCACAGTGTGACTGGGCACAGCTGATGTAAGTGTAATGGTGTCAGAAAGGAGTGAAATAGCCACTACCCTGTAATAAAGATGTCTCAGTCATCCTTCGGTGCCCTTAGCTTGCTCTGTGCTCATAATCTCCCATATGTATCAGCTCCTGGCCCAAGAGGGCTGCTTCAACTTCTTGATTAATTGGCTATGAGATGTGGAAACCAACCTGAGTTTGTTCCAAGAAAACCCGTATTAATCACACCATCATGCAAACCGTATATGGCAAATCTAGTAAGCAGCTGCTTTCAAAATCTTTGGGAGACTTTAAAGCATAGGGATGAGAGCCATACTTTTGTATAGCTAAATTAAACCTTAGCGGTAAGCATGGAGTTCAAGCAGGCAAATTAAATGAAGCATCTGGATTCCTTTATTATATCCCCTCCCCCAAATAAGAGCAAAAATAAAAAAAAAAGTTTATTCCTGAAGAATGAATGATCCTTGAATCGGTGTGCTGAGCAGAGAGCCTTGTAGAGGAACCTCTTGGGAGGTACCTATAGATTTAGGTGTTACCAGGGAGCAGGCTTTTGGGATCCTGTACGTGCATTTGTCTGACTGCCAGTTTAAGTTCAGTGCAGATAGTCAGTTTAAGTTCAGTGCAGATAGTCAGCATCTTGTTTCCTCTGCATTTATCTTTTAGGCATCCCACAATGTAATGTGGCAGATTAAAACATATGTTGAGTGGCAGTTTTATTTCAAGAGCTGTGCCTATTCTGTGCCCTATGAGAAGCAGGCCTGAGAAGAAAGCATTAACATATGTCGGACTAATTGCAGCCTGTGTCCAAAGGCAAGAGTACATGAGGCTGCAGATAGCCTGGGCATGCTGAGGTCTGGCATTGCTGAGTGTTTGTGAGTTGGACTTTGCAAGGTACACCACATTGCATACCATAGAAATTGTATGCAATTAAAATATGCTTTATTATTAATCATTTAAATGTAATTGAGTTATGCCTAATCAACTATGCAAGCTCACGCCCACACCTAAACTATGCTGTGGGTCTGCATAATGCACCTATATGCCAGTTTTTCTAGAAAGGCAAATCCACTCATTAAGGCAGGTGTTCCCTCTCTCTGTTTTCTCATTCTGTTTTTTCACTAACATTTTGCCCAGAGGAAACCTGATTATTTACTTGCAATTAGAGGAAATCATGGCCTGTTTGGTGTGAGTTAGCGTGGGAGTGCTTTTCACCTGCCTCAAAAGTTCTTTTTGTTGGGTTTTTAAAATTCTGACAGTGAATTAAGCTCTGGGAAGAAGTATTCAGAAAACCTACACTTTACAGAAGGACAGGACTCTGTTCCAGGAGAGTTTGTTTTCTTTTGGGCTTCCCACTTCTCTTTCCTCCAATTCAGACTGCCTTGTTATTTTTCTCCTTTCTCACTCATCCCATTCCTTCATTGCTTCACCTTTTTTATTTTTCATTCTTTTTGTATCCCAGTGACATGTTTCTCCTTCACACTTCTGTCAGTCATTACTCACTTCTTAGCATTTCTCATTCTGTCCACTGCTATCCTGATTAGCTCCCTCTTCACTCCTTTCTCATTTTTTTTTAATCTTCCTATTTTTCCCAAGCATCACATAATGAGGAACAGATTGGATTCCTTACTGGGCTCATAGGCGAAGAGCACCATGTTGATGCCAGGTTGAGCTGATATGATATGATACTACAGACAGGAGTTGGAAATAAGAAAACGTGGTTATTGTGGCACATTGATATTCTTGGCTCTACCCCAAGGGTTGAAAAAAACAAAAAAAGAAGAAGTGGAGAGGGGAGGGAGAAACCAGCTGAATAGTCTGTTGCAGTTCACTTAGAGGGGAAAAAAAAGGTGCATCAGCTGAACTGATTTTGTAATGGTTCCATCAATCATGCTATTTTATATCATTGGACTTACACAATAAAATGTAATATGCTTTATACTTAAGTTTATTTTTAGTTCCTGTTGTTTGAAAGTTCTTACTGCACCACTGAGAGCAGATACTTTGAGGACTCCGTAAACTGGTTGCAAGACAGGTTTTGGCACCCTGTCTGAGTATCACACGTAGTTGATATGTGATATTTCAGTTGGCTGCATGCTGTATATACATGGTGTTTTCAGTTTAAAAGAAGTGGAAGATCTGATAGTCTAGTAGAGATATAGTATAAATAGTTATTTTTTATTGATGGAGAACTGATAATCTGCCAGGTACTTCTACCTTAAAAATTGAGCATAATCCAAACTTAATGGCACTCTGATATCTTGGTACTCATATACAGTGTTTATTCGTGGTCTTTATTTGATTTTATCTTTTCCTGGTTATGATGAGTAAATGGATATTGTAAGAATAAAAACCCCATACTAGATAGAGGTTTTTAGTTTTGGCACCTGATGTTTCTGGGTTTGCTTCAAAAACATCTAAAAACTAAGACCTTTTAAAAAGACTCTGAAGACGTCTGCCTTAAGACTAGATGTCTACTCAGTCTTCTACTGTGTCCTTCTTTATGATAGATAGAGCTGGGACTCTTGAGCAGTATGAATTGAAGAGAGAGGGACACGACCTCCCCTGAGATATAGTCTTGCAAATGCAACCTTTCTCCTTAAGGCAGTGAATATACTTTGTATTGATGATAGGGGTTGATGAGCGTTCAAAACTGGCCATCTCTCACTGCATGGATGAGCAAAAAGAAGAGAGACCTGTCAACATCTTTGAAGCTGATCCCAGGCACAGCAATGCAGAGTTAATGTGCTGGGTTTGGTGGGTTTTTTTGGGATTTTTTTTTTTAATAAGCTTTTGAGGGTCTGTTCTACCTTGCAGTCCTCCTTCGCTCCCACATGCGAGTGAGAAGTTTGACCACACTGCCCAACTGGGACTCAGCTGCTAAAACTGGAGTCTGGGTATCTTTTTACTCCATGGTGGCATTGCATCACCAGGAAGGTGGTAAAGGGAATCCATGGAGCTTACGGTTTTGGAAGACTTATTAATGACACTGTCAAGATTTCTGATGAAAATTCTAATTAGTACTTTCTCTATAAGCATATATACTATGACTCATCATCCTGGGAAAAAGTCTTAAGTGCTTAAAAACTTTCTATTTATCTGATTCTAAGACACACCATGGGAAGCAAGAAAGGAATCAACGGAGACTTGGTTACTGAAACAGCTAAAGTTCACTAAGCCCATACTAAGGCTGCTTTTGCCCTGAAGCAGATAGTATAAAACGGATCAGTGGTCATTTAGAGAGAAATTAATATTGACAATTCTAGGGACTTTTGTTAAAAAAAGGAAAACCAAAACTAGCACACAAACAAACTGTAGCACCATCAAAATCATATTTTGGTCTAGCTTCACATTCGTTACATGGAGAAACAAGCAGACTTTTAAGGAGAAACTATTTACTTTCTCATATGCATATTAAACAGTGAACTCACTCTTGCTCCAGATGAGACAGTAATATGTGACTTTTCTTGAAGAGCAAAGTCTTGTTTCTGCTGTCTCAAAGAGGAATGCTCACATGAATCTTTCCTCCACAAAATACCACTTCTTTGGGCAGTGTGTCAAATAATGACCTTATTCCTCATGCTTCAAACCAAAGCTTTCTAAGAATCTGTTTCACATTCCAAGGAATAATTTAGATCTAATCTCTGCCTCGTGATGATATAATTATTTATGTTTCTCTAATGCCAAAAGCCAATAGGCATTCTAACTAAAAGGAATGGAATCCTTCTCTCCCTTCTTGTTTCTTCCTCCACCACAAAACTGTCAATCTGTGTGTTGGGCTGTCAGATAAATTAGTCTGATCATATAGCATCCGAACATGTACTGCACAAAGTACAACTCTGTACCACGTTACCCATTGTATGACTTAATGTTTTCCATTGTGAGAATGTCTTCCCTCTGATTTAAATATGCATCTCAGATGCAATCCCCTCATATTGCATTAGACCTCAGTGATGATGCTCTAGTGTATCGTTGGATTGTCTGGTTTAGCCGCTCCTCTGCTTTCATAAATATAATCTTGGGCATTAAGCAAGATGATCAGAATTCCTTTTGTGTGGTTCATTCTCTGCCCACATGGAGCAGTGTGTGCGTGTGGGGAAATGTTTTGCTTGGTAGCGTTTTTGCATTTTGTTTTCAAATATGCATGCCTGCATTCCTGGAGGAATTAAATCTGTGGGCTTGGACTGGGCCCCAAGTATGCTCTCACTATAGCAGTCACTGATTTAACCCTTCTCTTCTGCTGGTGGGGCAAAAATAAGACTGAAGTGAAGCATCTGTGATAGGCTCCTTCTTTTACAGTCCTGCTTTATGAGGAGAATGAGAGAAACAGAGACAGGACATGTGTTTCTCCCTGCCCTAGGGACAAACCTCACACTAGAGGCTGCTATGAGAAGCAGGATGCTGTTTGGGAAGGTGGATGGAGAAGACACTGGCACTCTCACTGCACACGAAAGCATTTGATCTGAAGGAGATGCATGTTTGGCTGCTGTGAGATTGCCCAAAGCCTTGCCCATCACTTGGACCCCAGTAGTTCTTCACAAAGCTTTTGACTGCTTTGAGTCAAAGCTGTCACATCCATTGTCTTAGAAAACCACATCCTGATGACAGCTGGAGCTACCATCAGTGACTTTCTTTGGGAGGGTGCTGGAAGATGTTTTTCTACACTGAGGTTTTTACTTTTTGTGACTTTTTTTCAAATTTTCAAATTTCTTCAGGGGAAGTTTATAGAACACACTGTGTCAGAGAGCTGCAAAGAGTGCTAGCAGCAGGACAAGCCTGAACTTTGTTTATTTGGAGGTTTTGTTGTTTCCTTTTGTTTTCCTGGGATAATTGTTTAAATGAAACATTTCAGCTTATACTAACCCAGGCCTGTTTCTTTCCCATCCCTTAAGGAGGACTGGGTGAAAGGAACACTGGCAGATTCACAAAGATTTTGAAATAAAACAGGATACAATAAAGACAGATCCCTGAGTACTACAAGGGCAGTACATACAGTTGATCACAATTTTGAGGAATGGTGTGGGGGTTACCTCCAGAAACAAGGGGTGCATCATAGCCAGGGTGTATAATATATTGGTGGGGAGGGGTAAGTATATGGGGAGGCATTAACCCACGTAAATTTTCATTGCAATAAATAATAAGCACAAGAAGTTGATAAAGCAAACACATACAGTTAACTGCAATGTGATGTCATCTCTATTTATCTGTGAAGTCTAAGGCAAACAAATATGACCTGATAGTTGCTTTGAAAGCCAAACAAAAGCTCTAGTCCATGGATCGTGCCTTTTTTGTTTGTGGTAAAAATAGAAATAATCAAATATGTTGGCTAGAACTCAACCTGTTTCAGACAAAGAATACGGGGGAAAAAAAGAAAAAAAAAAGAATTGGCTTAAAGCTGGGGAAAAATAAATGTTTGGAAATATTGTGGTTTTTAGTGGGAGTTTTAGTTCAAGTAAGTGCCTTGTGCATTGTTCTCATTTACATTGAGGGCTTTCCTCTCCTACATGATGGTTACCGGAGGTGGTGATCTGTGGGAATGAGTGCTTGGGCACATTCTGGGGATATGCACGACACAAAAATAACTGTAATTCCCACAGATTCAGGCAGAGGTACCTATATTTTCACATCCTGAGATTAGATCACCAAGCTGTTCATTCTGTTTGAGGCAGGGTCTGACAGCTTCTCAGTGGCTGATGTGGTGGGACCCAGCGGCAGTTGTGTCCTATAGGCATAAGCTTATCAACAGTGTTCTACTTGTGTCTTTTAGTAGGAACTTTAGATTTTGTCAGTGTAGAGTCAACCCCAAAATGTCACACCAGTAAAGATATGTTTTTCCCCACTCTTAAAACATTCTTGTCATTTTAGTGATTTCATTCACATTTTGCATCCCACCTTCACCTTCTTTTGACTCAGGTTGTACTTACATGCATAGACTTTTTTTGGTAAATAAAGAGGGAGTTTTGGAAGCAAATCTGGTTGGTTGGATCCTGATCAAATCTGGTGACTAGATCGCATTAGGGAATGATCTTGGACCATCCAGATTAGCTTCTTTTGTTTTGGAAACTGAACTGGGAGATATGGACCTGTGCGCTCCAGCAGTGTGGGCTTGCAGCAATGGGAGCAGAGTGGAGCACGTCCCCTTGGTGCACAGCATACGGCTTTGGGCTTTGCAGTACACACCTGCCTAGCTGCATCGTACTGTTATGGACATAGGTATGGGCTTATTCTGTCTGATAAAGTAACAGAATTTAAGATGTGAAAGGACCACTATTAGTCTTTCTGAATAAGGGAAAAATGTATTACTTAGTTCAACAGCATGATAGCGAGCATAGCTTAGACAGTTTTGGTCTAGGAAACAATGGACCAAATTACAGTTTAATACGATGGATGTTTTTTTACTCTTAATGCTAATAAAGTGTTCAATTCTACTCTGAATTTGCTGTCATGTCATCTGTATTCCTGCAGTCGTGGACACCTGCTTTCTTTGACTCTATTTTTGGGCAGTTTTTACTCCCTTTTCTGCATCTTCTTCTATACCTCACCTATTTGTTAGGTAAAGTAAACGGTCCTTTGGCATCACTTCATTATGAAACTACTACATCTACAAAGATTGTTTCTGTCAATCCAGGATTGAGAGACATGTTTGATAACTTAAAGCCTGCTGTTACCGTGTACTTAGATTTCTGTAAGGCTTTGTACTTAGTGCCACCAGCTTTTTTGATTTAGCTTGTGTAGAGATATCAGCTGGATGGGGTTTTCAACTGGATGGGCTAAAAGCTAGTTTAATTAGGTCCATCAAAACATAATTTTTAGGGGGAGAATATCTGGGAGGAGATTGTTTCATGCTAGATACTTCTGGGCACAGTTCTTGGGCTGATGCTACCAAATATTTTTGTCAGCAACCTAGACAGTGGTATGAAATCCTTACAGATGACATAAAGATAAGTGAGGGTGCTAAAAATGAGAAGGTTATTTGTCAGTGTGAGTAAAAAGAGCTGATTCAGTCCTTTGATATATAAAAGAAGAAGCTGAGAGGACACTCTGCCTCCAAGCTGGCCACAGCAACAACGAAATTATCACATTTTGGTACTGGCAATGCTGAACAGAGACTAGAGGAGACTCCAGCCACTGCAGGATATAAAAGCAAGGATCTCAATTGTCTGCTTTTATCAGAGAGAAATTTGCTTAATGTCTTCATCCCTCCCTGTGGATACACGTAGAAGACTCATTGAAAGGTGGCATCTTTGTGACAAGATGCAGTAATTGGAAGTTGGTGTGAGAAATCTTTTACTTTGAAATGTGACTGTTGCTTACCAATAGAAGTCAATATCAGCATGGTTGCAAAGGATGGTGGCAGACCCTTGGAGGTGATAAGCTTTGAGAATTTAATTAAAAAAAAAAAAAAAACATTACTGGGCAGTTGTGCTCTTGACCTTGAAATCTAGAAGTCATATATTCACCCTCCCATCCTGACCCTTGAGGAGAGTGGAAATTCCTTGTGTAGCTTTAAGGTGATTTTTAATGTTTGAGGCTCTCTGTTCTTCTGATAAATAAAATCAATTCAGTGTTTCTCCTCTCAAACTTGATACCTACCAGGGTCAGAATGGATGAATCATAGCTTCCTTTCTTAATACATAATTAACTTGGAATGTGCTGGGTCTCTCTTTGTCTGTTTTTTATTTTGTTTTGCTGTTGTTCCCTGAGGAGAGAGGGACCTAATTTGGAAATTAGAGACTGATCATGATGATCAAATGCTTAGTCCTACCAGTTTTGCCAGGGAGGCTAGTTTCTGTTGTCAAGCTGTTTGAAGGAAGGAGAGATTTTTTTTCCTGGCATGATTAGTGAAGAACTTGGAAAAAAATGCATCTCTGCAGTGGGGCTCATCCATTGTCTGGTACAGTAATTTTTTCTGTATCTTCCCTGATTGTTTCCCGTCGTGTCTCTAGTTGGAGCTGTGAGCAACAAGGCCATTTTTTTTCTTCAACCTCAGATATCTTGAGAGTAGTTCACCTTAAGGTCAATGTCTGAAATGTGTCTGAGCAGTCACACCTAGAAGTACTTGCTTCTACCAGTAGACCTGGGAGACTGGTGAGATTAATTTCACCCCAAAGTGGTCTTTTCTCTGGCTGAACTAAATAATAGTCATGGCCATTGAGTTTAAATACGTATGTGTTATAGATGTGCATGTTTTGGTCCTGTGACTCTGTGGAGATTTCAGGAAAAGCCTTGCTTTGCTTCTGCTTATCAGCTTTACACATCATTAGGGAAAACTGATTCTGTTTCACTTGGGAAAGACAAGCCAGCATTATCTGTGAAACAGTTTTCCCCAAATAGTCAATTTGACTATGTGGAACAGTTACAGACCTTAAGAAAATCTGACAAAGGGAGTTAGAAATAGAAGATGACTGTGGATCGGTTCACATGGAGAAGGTTATCTTTACAACCTTTAAAGGCTAGAAGCTTAATTTTTATTTTTAAATGAAAGCTTAAATTCTGCAGATGGCTTTGATAAGGCGGCACATGGATTTTTCATTTCCTGTTTGTTATTACTGTGAGGTCGGAAAAGGGTCCTGCGTTAAGGATATCTGTGAGGAAAAAAAAAAGAAGAAAAAAAAGTGTAAAGTCTTCACAAACCCAAAGCTATAAAGGGAAGAAAGCAAGTCTTCCTATGAATGGCACATCAAAGCAACATAGGAGGAAAGTATCTGTTTGTATTCCCCCTGTAGTTCCTCTTTGCCATCTACCACCCCTGGAGCACGTTCTTGACCTCAGCAGTAAATTATTACAGTAAATGCTTTTGGTTTTAGGTTTTTTTTTTATTTTCAGGCATGAAAAAAAAAGGTGGCGTAAGGCAGAGAGGTGGGCAGACAGACAGAGAAAGCAGTGTTTGTCTCCCCTTGCAACACAGCAGAGCAGTTTATAATTATGATTTATTTAGTTTTGATGTGCAGCACATACAGCTCCCCTCTGAGCTGTATTTCTCACTGCAGTGGACCAGGCACTAAAATATAGCTACTGTTGATAACTGCGATTGTTCAGGCATTTGCAAAATCCCTTGAAAATAACAAAGTGACTTGTGGTTTTGGGTTTTTTTTTATATCTTTTTCCATGTGGAGAGGATATTATTGTGCAGTTTGAAGTCTAGTAAGAAGTTACTCTGATGTCGTCTTCCTTTCTTATTTTCCTCCCTCTTCACCCTGGAAAGATAAGATAAATTCTACCTGCCAAGTCCAGCCAGAGACAGCTCAGGTTGGGAGGGAGAAGGGAAGTAGCCCACTGTTCGCCTGTGCCTCTCTGCAACTCACCGCTCCATATTTGGAGCTGAACTTTCTTGGTGCCTCACTGAAGTGTCTCCTTCCAACCCAGTTTATTAATCCTCCCTGCACTTTAATTTTTACTCCTTATTAGGCACAAGGGAACAGGTGATTTAAATACAGATATTTAAAATGCTTGTGCTATTCTTACACAAGGCATTGGTATTGGTTTTGTGCTTGCTTTCTTTCTTTCTGAGATGAAATCAGCAGAGGATGTTCAGTGAATTTTGGCTGCTTTCATGTGTGTGTTGGCTACCATTCAATAACCCTCTTTGGATGGCCTCAATTCTTCCCATCTCCAGACTTATGAGAAGGTATTTGCTTTTAATGACTTTTGCCTTGTGGTGCTGGAAGCTGGGATGCCACCCCTTGAGTGACAGCTCCTCTCCCAGCTTTTGCTGCAAAGATTAATTTGAGTTGTTGCTTCTGAAACATTATAATCTTGCTTTTGGTTGTAATGAAAAAATAGGTAATTGAGCCCTGAAAATCTTCACCAGTAAAATCTGCTTGAAAGTGTTGAACACCAGGCATGGATTGCACCGAAACCTTAAATTATCACAGATTGATCCAGGACCACAGTAAGCTCGTCACTTGGTAAGTTGGCATCATGGTGCCCCATGAACGATGCCGAGGGATAACATGACCTCCATTCTGGCTAAGCTTATTTTCAGTTTTGCATCGGACTTTGGCTGTGGCTAGGAGTGTGGCTTCTCACCACACCTGAGGCAGCAGGGCCATGGCCATCTTGTATGGAACCAGCTGCAGGTCTTGCTACGTAGGCTGTTGCTATGGAGCAAAAAAAGGTTTGTGGTCCTTGCAAAGACCTAAATGGAGAGTGTATTGATTAAGCACCTGTGTTGTCTTTAATGGTGCTTTCTACAAATGTACTGGGATTTGAGCTAGAGAGTTCCTGCTCTGCAATGATCCTCAAAACTATCTGGCTATCGAAGTTTGTCAGTTAAAACTGGTTTGGCTTTTTGATGGCTAATTCTTCTGCCTTATTTTTATATGGCAGTTTATGAGACTTTATAAGAACATTAGCAAAAATTAATGCAAAGACATGTTTTTCATTCCTAAAAAATGACCTTTCCCTTTTTTTTACCCAGCAGTCAGGCACTTGTCAGATGATGCTAGTAAATGAAATTCCTTAAATGCATTTGCTGCTGACCTTTAGAAACCTCTGAGGCAGATGCTTATGGCACAGACATTGTGCTCAGGCACCTTGTATGGATGAACTCTGTTAAACTCCAGGAAAGTTCTGTCATGGTAAATGAAATAACCCAAAATATCTAAAATTGCTGCCAGATTATGAACATCATTGTTTTTGAGATAACTGAAAGTTGGAACAATAGAGGAAGAGGCCATATGTTACTATTTGAATACCGTGTCATTAAATGCAACTTCATCAAGCCCTTCATTTTTAATGTAACTAGAGGAACACTGCCAAAGGTGTCACCTGGATTCCACTGGCCAAGGTATGGCCAGGGCTGCATGGAGCAGTGATCATCTGAACATTAGAGGCTGTGGGTGTGCAGGAGCTGAAAGGGGTTAGTTCAGGAGTCTGCTGAAGGATGCATCTGAGACTTTAAAACCATAGATGGGTCCATGTCAGACCCGCTAGAAAGAGAGCAAAGACTTGTGTTGATTTCAGCGGGCTTTGGATGCAAAGGTGCTTTGCTGCATTTTCTTTTTGCTTTTTATCAGCTTCATTTTTGAATTAAATTGTAATCTTAGAGGAACTGTGAAAACCTTAGCAAGAATGTATTAGCCCAGGTTTTTCCTCTATTGCCTGATCCTGTGCAGCGTCGGAGAATTAAGAGTAATGAGGGTCTGGCATGGCTGAAGTCCTGTGGGTCCAGACTTCAGGTCAGTGGAGGCAGCAACATTGCTGAGAGAATCAAGATTAGGTCTTAACTGCATGTGTTTCTAGGTGATGAAATTAATCTGTATTCCTAGGCTTTCAAATAAAGAATTTGCACATTTGAAGAGGGCATTTGCTAATTTTTACTGGATAACTGTATCCCCAGGAGTATATATGGAGAGATGAACATATGCAAATAAAAAATGATTAGTGTTGTTATCACTTTGCTTAACGTTTTCCATATTGTTAATATGCAGCAATTTCAGGATATGGACAACTGATTAGTTGGCTGTGGATGATGACAGATTTCAAAACACATTTTATTTGTTAGGACACATCTGCATTAAATTGAAACAGTTTAGATAAATATCCTGCCAAATATTTTAAGTGGGTTACACGCTGACTTTTTAAATACCTATTGTATGTAAATTGCATGTTTATATTTTTGTAATTGCACTTCTAACACAATATAACAAAATGTTGCTCTCAGAAAAATTCCTCTCCTAGCCAGAAACTTATAATCTGTTGCAGGATTTTTGCAATAAATCTGAAGAAACATAAATAATGTGAGAACAAATATAGTAACAGTATAATATCCTGTCCTGAGGGAGAATAATTTAGGAAACAGGCAGTATAAAGTATAGTATAATTGCATGCATGTGGTTTTATACATTTTCTATCTGTGAATAGCAACAAACCCCATCATTTAAAAGATTTTTGGGTTTTTTTGTTCTTTTTTTAAAACAAGGTCTCACATTTCGTATTGTCACATACTCTAACTGAACAAGAGTTGTGTAGATGTTTGAAAAAATAAATACGGGGGGGGACAGGACTGTCTTCTGCGTATTGGTTCATAGGGGTGAGGAGAGAATGGGAGAGCTCTTTAGTTTGCAATTGTGAAGCCAGGTGAAAAGGCTCAAACATATAAGAAATAACTTTTTTACAGTGAGAACAATCAGTCACTGAAACAACTTCCATGGGGAGGTGGAAGAGACCTCATCACTCGAGGTTTTCAAGATGTAGTTGGATAGGGTGCTAGAAGATCTCATGTAGACTCACTTTCCCATGAAATGTTGGACCAGATTATCTTTTGAGTTCCCTTCCAACCTGGGCTGTTATGTTATTCTAATGTGGCCTGAAATCAGCATCTTTCAACATTCCTCCTTCCTGCTTAGAATAAAGTCTTGCCTCTTATTAGAAAACCTTTAAAGTAACAAAGTTTTTCTGGGCATGCATGTACTATGCCATTGGAAGATGATTTGAAGATAGTGATCTCTGAGCCGTAGTGAAGATGGTGGTTGCTTTCCTAAGCCATGCTTGTGCTCCAACTACACTGTAGTCAAATGATCCTGACCCTGCCTGCCCCTGTGGATCATTCCCTGCTAATCAGTAGATACTTCTGAGCCTGACGTAGCCTCCAAACCTGGAGAACAAACAGAAGAAAACGCACATCCTTAAATAACCTATGTTGGCAGCCTCAGGAAGAGTTACTGATCTGCTTGTGCCTTGTGAGTAGTTGGGGCATCACTGTAATGGTAGCTTTCTGAGTTTCAACTTTAAGTTTGTTTGCAGAAGCTTCTGTGTATGGCTCTGTAGAACTGTGCACTGGAGAAAGAAATCATGTTGTTATTGATAACTTTGATATTTGAAGTCAAGGCTCCATATCTTATAGGGACTTTCCAGTACCTGAATGGAGCCTACAAGAAAGCTGTGGGGGGACTGTTCACTGCAGTGAGAGGACTAGGAGCAATAGGTGTAAACGGGATAGGGGCAGATTTAGACTCGACATAAGGAAAAATTTTTCACTATGAGTGGTGAGGCTCTGGCACAAGTTGCCCAGGGAAGTTGTGGATGCCCCATCCCTGGAAATGTTCAAGGCCAGGTTGGATGGAGCCTTGGACAGCCTGATCTAGTGGGACATGGCCCTGCCCATGGCAGTGGTTTGGAGCTAGATGATCTTTAAGGTCCCTTCCAACACAGACTATTCTATGTTTCTATGATTCCATGATATTCTTATCCTCGCATGCAAATACTAAGGGATATTACTTGCTGAGGGTACCACATTGCTATACTATATTTGATACTAGATACTGCTACATAGAGACTAAAATCAAATACCGTATAGATATATTATTTCTACTAAGGACTATTTTTAAAAACTGAGGTGTATCAAAGATGAAAAAAATTGGTTTAAGAATCTGGGAATCACAGTCGACAGACTGATCAGGTCCCAGAGAGAGACTGAGAACTGGGGAGGGGAAAGCCACACAGAGTAGCATGAGGTCTTGTGAAAGCTTTTCTGGTAAAATCATTCCTTGAAGTGTCATCAGCTGAGAAAACATATGGAAGTTTAGTGTGTCTTGGTGCCGGTTGGAGGGATTACTTATGCGTGTGCAAGTTTCTTTTATTCTTGCATTTATATTTAGAAGGAAATTTATTTTCTAAAGAAAAAGGTTACCTCAGCTCAGAGAATTTCTCTTCCATACATGGGCCCATATCATCGATGCCAAGCAAATGTTTACAATCCTTCTTTTAAAAAATTCAGCGTAGTAGGATAGCCTGTAGAAAGAACAGTATTTATTCCACGCCCTTTCAGCTTTGGTCTGTGCTGATGCTGCCACCTGTGCCCTGTGAGAGCTGTGTTTGCTGTCACTGCTAACCTGGGGTCCAGACTAGCAGACAGAAAGATGAGAAGACTAATGCCTTCAGTCATTACATGGAGCCATTTATTCCACAGAGGATTTGCTAGCAAATGCTAATGCTTCTTGGTGTTCTGGTGGGTTTTGACAGACCATTAAAAGTTGAATATGCATTTTTATGCTTTTTTTCCCCTTTTTCCAGTGGCCCACAGCACTTACAAACGCAAAATACTGTCAGCTGTCCTTATGTCCTTCAAAACTGCTACCAGGATTGCATATCGTGCATATTCAAGGAGCTTTTTCATATTGGTTAGCTAAGGCGATTTACATGCTTAATTATCACTAGTAAGCTCTTCCAATAAGCCCTGGAAAGGAAAGGAAAAGAAAAAAAAAATAAAAAGGAGAAAAGTTAAAAAGACACAATTCTCTCAAGCATTTAACCACACAGCAGCTCTGGATGCACTCAGTGACCAGGGCTGGCCTTTCCTCTGGCAGCAAAATAAATTATGGCACAAATGAAATCAAAAGCTTGCACTTCAGAGTAAATAGTCCTAAAGTAATACTCAGGAACAGCAGTCTTCTGGAGAGCGAGATAAAATCAGTAACACGATTGTCATATTTTTTTTCTGAAATTGCCTACATTCCTATGCGTGTTGACATGGGCTCACGTGATGCTGGCCGCTAAAGTGAAATCCAGCAAAGGTACACTGGGATCACTGGTTCTGCATTGACATTTATTTCTGCTGTTGACTGATTCTGATCATATTCTGAAAGATTCAGTGTAGGCATTCTTAAGGCGTTGTGTAGGACTGGACTTAGAAGGTGTTCTATCTTAAAGTCTCTTAAGGTTCTTTTGGCTTCTGCCATGGCGTTGCTGGATTCAGATGGGTTTCTCCGCACTGAATATATAATCCGTGGATTTGAGTATGGTGCTACCTTCACTGACACCAGAGATATTAGTTAAAATTGACGGTTATTAAGGGATGATTTGGTGGATTTCTTGTGCCCCTTTTGCTATGGAGAAAGCAGCGTCTCCAGTGTGGGAGGACCTCAGTGTACAGAGTCTTTCTGACAGTCCTAAGCTGGTGACCCTTGGCCATCCACAGTGCCAAAGCGAAAAGATGTTTTGGCACACTTGACTGTCCAAGCAGGCAGCATTTATGTTAAAAAAAAAAAAAAAAGGAAACTTTCTTAAAACACGAGGGCTTTGGCTCTTCACGTGCAGGGTAATGATGGGCTATCATATATAGCAGGCGCATGTCATTTTTCCAGCTTGGTTCATTTCTATGAGCACTTTATATATAGTCACGGGGAGGGAAGTAGTTTGTAAGTAGACTAACAGGATGAAGGTGTTACAGAGATTTAATTTCCTAGAGAACAATTTTCTCCAAGCTGTGTAAACCCTTTTGATATTCTTTTGGAAATACCAAAATTTTCAATATGATCTCTGACTGACGTAACAACTGCTTTTGTCTTCTTTTCAGAAAGCTGTAACAACCAGTTGATATATAACTTATTATATTATGAAGTGGGACCGTTACTAAAAAACAGGTGGAAACAAATGTAAAACAACTCAGAAATTTGCACAGCAGGAGTTCTGTTCTGTTCTGTTCTGTTCTGCTGGTTTCAACCAGTTCACCATTCATAGTAGTAGTTGGTGTCTGAGCTGCTCTCTTCTGTTGCTGCCTCTGTGTATGTGCATATATATCATGCCTCTGTGTGTGTGTCTATGTGCATGCTTAAATTATGGTGACTGACAATTGTGACTCTGTGTTGGAGATCAAATTTGGAGCTGGGGAAACCTCCAGTCCATATCAAAGGTCCTTCCTGAGATGGTAGTGGGCTTCTGTGTAGATGCCAGGGCTTGACAAGGACGTTGTTTGGTCTGTTGACTAAGTGGACTCCATATTATTAATGTTTTAAATGAGTTTAACATGATAAAGTAGCACTTTGTTCAAACCTATTTTCAGCCCAAGTGAATCATAGAATCATAGAATCACCAGGTTGGAAGAGACCCATGGGATCATCGAGTCCAACCATTCCTATCAAACACTAAACCATGTCCCTCAGGACCTCATCTACCCGTGCCTTAAACACCTCCAGGGAAGGTGAATCAACCACCTCCCTGGGCAACCTGTTCCAATGCCCAATGACACTTTCTGTGAAAAACTTTCTCCTAATTTCCTGCCTAAATCTCCCCTGGCGGAGCTTGAGTCCATTCCCTCTTGTCCTGTCCGCTGTCACTTTGGAGAAGAGGCCAGCTCCCTCCTCTTTACAACCTCCTTTCAGGTAGTTGTAGGGAGCAATGAGGTCTCCCCTCAACCTCCCCTTCTCCAGGCTAAAGCGGTTTAAAGAAGGGCAGCCTCTGCAAACATTTCATACTGGGATTTGTGCAGGTTGCTTCCCAGGTTATCTGGTTCTGGTGAGTTTTCTTTTTCATCTTCTGCTGTCAATAATTGCAACACATGAATGAGCTGCAGATTAACTGTCCAGGCTGGAGTGTTTTGCTTTGTAGTGATAGTGTGAAGCTTCCCAACACAAGGAGCTTGGGCTTT
Source organism: Coccyzus lansbergi (assembly GCA_033558105.1). NCBI lineage: Eukaryota > Metazoa > Chordata > Aves > Cuculiformes > Coccyzidae > Coccyzus > Coccyzus lansbergi. The sequence continues at coordinate 841,178 of JAUMJK010000267.1, read as the reverse complement.
CTGTCTGCCTTTGCTCCGTAGAGTGTCAGGAAGGTTGAGACCTTTGGGTCACTTGTAACACCAAATAGCGCCTTTTCAGAAGCTTATTGGTCTTCAGGCATGGTATTTTAAATAATTTTTGAGTCAAAGGTTAAATTTATGTCATCATCCCAAACATGGAATGTATTAAGATGGGTCAGTCATTCATATCATTAACTTGTAAGTGTGCTTTGTTTGTTTTAAAGGCCATTGATTTTGTAATTACCCCAGAGATAGCCACTGAAAATCCCAGAAATATACAACTTAATTGAAATCCAGATACTGAAAGCCATAGGAATATATCATTAGGAAGCCCATCGACAAGCTCTGCCATCTAGTGACACCCACAAGAAAAAACTGAAATGTTTACAAAACCAAGCCAACCCCAGCATCTGAATGTTTTTGAAGTCTGCTTGCTATGTGACCTTAGGTCACAACTGATAAAAGCCTCGAGCACAGTGATGTCATCCTCTGATGGCATGGCACAGCTCAGCTTTGCTTTGGCCTCCTTAGCTGTACAAGGAGATCCATGCAGATTAAAACCACCAAGTGTTTTTTACTCTTTGAGTATTTACTGTGTAAGGAAGGTTGCGTCCTCCTTCATCTGTTGATTGACTTTACAGGTCAATCTGTACATCTGGCAATGAGGACAGAGTGGCAGTGTCCTGTCCATGAAGAGGTATGCACCTAAACAAGTTCTCAAATGCAGAGTCTTGAAAAATCTATGCGAAATCTCAAAATGAAGGTCTTGCAATGTCTTTGAGTTAATTTCATCCTGTTTTCTAAAGCCATTTCTTTCCTTTTCTTTGATATTCTGAAGGGCATCATGGCAAGATATGTGTCTATGTTTAGGATGGGTGTTGACAACCTCTGTTCCTCTCAAGGGAGCAGCATAGCCAAGCTCTTGTGCAGCTGTGTGACACAGGGAGCAGAACATTTCATAAAATCATAGAATCACTAGGTTGGAAAAGACCTTTGAGGTCATAAAGCCCAACAATACCTGTCCACTACTAAACCATACCCCTGAGTACTTTATCTACCCATCTTTTAAATACCTGCATGGATGTTAACTCAACCACCTCCCTGGGCAGCCTGGCCTAGTGCCTGATAACCCTTTCAGTGAAGAATCTTTTCGAGATGTCCAACCTGAACATCTCCTAGCATAACTTAAGGCCATTCCTTCTTGTCCTATCGCCTATCGCTTGGGAAAAGAAACCAGCACCCACCTCCCTACAACCTCCTTTCGGATAATTGTGTACCATTTCCTCCACTGAAAGCCCTGGAGGCAAGAGCTGACCACTGCATCAAGCACCAAAAAAGTGCCAAGCAGGACAGATGCCTCTCCTCCTCTGCCTCATACCCCAGGAGCACCACTTGACATTTACATGTTGCTCAGCTTTCTGCTCATGATTCAGAGGCACCTTATTACTTGCTGACCCTGTGAAAATGCAAAAACCTACTCAGAGGCTAACCAAATGCTGATCGAGTTTTGTCATCTCTTCTCTTTCTTTTGCCCATTCTGTCAAAACTGTTTTCTTGGAAAATCTTTTTCCTGTCTTGCTATATTCACGGTCTTTACTACCTAAAAGTTTTAAGCTGTCAGGACTTCCTGTGTTTTTCTAGTGTTGTTGGCATCAAAATTAGCTCCACTACTGAAATTTTCCAAATCTTTTGGCTCAGTTATGAAAGTTATGGGGTATATGAATTGTCAAGCCCATGCCAAATTGTAGAGCAGGGCCTCACATCAGCATGTTTCTCCTCTCTGTGTCTGTGCACACTGAAGAAAACTGTAATGATTGTATAAACTTCATGCATTTGATAAAGCTCAGGGGCTCTAATCTTAATTTTCTTTTTCCTTCTCCAGCTATTTTTTAATCTCACTTAAATGTGAATAAATACAAATACTTTACCAGTCTCTCAGTAGACAACAGCCAAGAGGTGAGGAAAAAGAGAAAGGAAAAATCATAAAATTAAGGTATTTCAGATGGCACTGAGGAGATGGGTTTTATAGGACGGTCTTTGAAGATAAGACAGAAGCTAATCAGTGGGAAGAGCTGATGTGGTCTGACCAGAGCCCTTTCCTCCTCCAGACTTGAACATGGTCTCTAGCCACACAGCAAAGTTTTCCATAAGTTTGACTCTGGTAGAATGATGATAACTGTTTTAAGGGATAGTTTTTGGTTTTCTACAAGCGAGTTAGGGGCTGCATTGGCTGTAGATGCTCTGTCTCAACATCTAGAGTACAGACTGGAGAAAGGGAGAATCTACTTGACGTCCTCCACCTGAGAACTTCTGATGCGTTTACATTGAACAGAAATACTTGATAAATATTGACAGAACGGAGTTAGAAACAAGTTTAAGTGAATCAGAATTTCACTCTGATCTCTGCCTATTCATTTCTGAAGACTTGGTGTCACTGACTCGGGTAATCTTGTTGGGGAAAGACATTCCATGAGCGTTCAGGGACCATGGTGATCCGGGAGGACATCTGGTGGTGGCTACTGACATGTCAGGCCTGGTCAAGGACTTTTGAAGAGCTGACAAGGAAAAACCATTACTTCTATCTGGGTATCATGTTGGATTAATCCTCCATTGACCTACCAGTGGTGCAGAGCCTACAGGAAGGGGGTATAAGCTTAAGAAAAGGGGGTGGCCGCAGGGATACATTTGTTTTACCAATGTCTTAATCCAGATTTGGCTGGCGGAGTTGGAAGCTGGTACTCGAGGAAACTGCTTTGCTGGCATTGCAGTGGCTGCTCTCTAACAGGAAACCTCTATTTGTATTGGCATCTGAACAGATACCAAAGTGTTGTGTATTTTTAAGACGCGATACTGCCATATGCTATTTCTCCTACTGCTATGCTGTATTTTATGTAGCCCTGCTTGTCAGCATGCTTAACACTGGAAAATAACAAAAAGAAATTACTCAGGTGCATTGAAAATAGATAGAAAAATGTGTTCAAAATAGAAAATTTTTCTCCTTCAGTTATTAAGGTCTAAGACGTGTTCACTTGTTAGTGTTTAAACAGCAACTATTAACCTCTCTGACCCTGACACTTATTCCCTCCCTCCTTTTTTCTGCTCAAGAATTTTGCAGCCCAGAGAATATTCAATGACTGCTTTCTTTTTCTCTTTTGGAATTGAGGCAAGCAGCGTCAGTCTGGGTTTGTAGATATTTAAGTACTTGCCAGTGTCTGGGCAATTTGTTGATGTGTTTTTTAATTTTCTGGTGAATGAATGATGTTCTTTGAAGTGAGCTGTCATTGGGGAAATCAGAGATGTACTGAAACACTCTTGTTGTCTGCACTGTTCTGCTCAATACAAGTCCAGCAGTATTATGGTGAAGCTTATAGGCAAAGCTAATAATGCATCTGTCAGATGCACTGAGAAATTCTCTGTGTACCTGTGTTAAACTCATGAAGATTTGTGTCAGCTGTTTTCACAAGTTTACCATATTGTGAGGTGTAGATGCTTTGTGCATTATCTAGAATGTAAAAGACAATCATCCATAACTCAAAATCAGAGTGAAAAATATGACTTATCACCTAACCTGTGACGTTTTATAAAGCAAGGATGAGATTTGATTTGCTTAACAAAAACGTGCTATGCAATGTAGGACTAACATCCCAGTGTCGCTCTGAAAGCCTCAGGCAACCCCTGCAGTGTTGCTTCTGAAGAGTTGAATGTGTGCTGCTGAAGCAGCCCAGAGGTGTGTTAGGGAAAGGAGACACAAAGACAGTGGACCTCTTTGTCTTGCAAATAGAAAGGGACAGATTCTGGTCACTGTCCCCTGAGAGGACAGAAAAGAGACCCTCCTATGGACCTGGAGAGGTTTACTGAAGGTTTTGGTGGGAGCAGGCTCTCGTCAGTCCTTGTTGCAGTTCTTTCTTCCTCAGTTACGAGGGGTTGCAAAGACAAGTCCTTACGAATGCTGCTTATTCATGCTTAGCACCCATTGCTGTGAGTTAAACTATTTGCTGGATGTGTGTTCAACAATTACCAAATTTCTAGTAGCTGACTCAGAGTGTGATCTCATCCCAATCCAAACTTTTTCTTATTTTGATTAAGGAACACCTCTTTTTCTCCAGGGCAATTTCCATGAGACCAGATACAGGCTACTCATTACAAACAGAAAGATGCTCGACCACAGTAACCTGCTCAGAGAGGACAATGCTGTTTAAAGCCCTGAGTTAATGAGAAGTCCACAGCACACATTTGATAAGCTTTGTCATCCTTTTGTCTGCAGATCATAGACCCTGCATTTCAATTTACTATACATAATGCCTTCTTAATGAGTTCCAGTGGATAGCCATTGAAACATGGCACTGCAGCTGCCAGAGTGATTATGAAAAAGAGGTGGTTATTTGATTTACGTGATATTCTGTTATGGTAACTAATATTTGCAGACAGGATACAATAGAGAAAGAAAAAACTCTCCATTTAGATTTTGGTATCTCAGGACTAAGGTGCTAAATCAATTTATTTTGCATGTACGTGGGCAAACTGCTAATTGAAAACTAATAGAATTATATTTGAGTCTTGAAAGTCTTGGGAGAGTCCTGTTTGCTTTGTACCATGGAGTTCAAGCATACCCAGTAACACTAGCAGGATTTTTAAAGTGCAAATTAGCTTCTTAATATAGCACACAGAAGCGTTTTCTTCCTCAGTTGCAAAAGAGAAATGAAAATAACACAAACTTGGAATCAACAAAATTGTAATGCCATGGCAGAAGTGGTGCATTGCTGATAGTAAATGTTGTTTTATAGGGAGATGCTTTCTTGCCCACCTTTCCCTTTCTTCAGTTGGATGTTGTGTGCAAGCTTTTATCTGGAGCTCTGTACTTGTGTGTGTGTGTACAGTGCTCCCCTTTCTTATATATCCTTGCATAACATTGCTGGTATTTTCTCACACAGAGGCACTATTTAAAGGATTTTTTTTTCTGTTGTTCTTGCTGTTATTTTTTCCTTTTTATAGGGATAGGAGCCAGGATGTCTTTCTGTGCTATGCAGTAAAAAAGATGAATTACTGTGCTTATAATTAAAACTGAATTTGTATGTGACGAGGGAACACGTGTCTTTATAGTGGGATGATACTGTGGGACCCAAGTCTAGGAAGAGACTTACACTCTGATGCCTAATACAAGACACAGGCTGCTGGAAAAAAATAAATATGTGAATTGGAGATGAGTTAAGTTTTGTGTGATGGCAACTTCGACCATTCTCTAAATTAGACTGCTTGACTGCAGTATTATACTTCTTAGTGATTCTGTTATTGTTATTATTGTTCGGTTTTGATGCTGCTGTTGTTGTTGTTGTTATTATTATTATTATTATTATTATTATTATTCCTTTATGTGTTTGGAAAAACCCTACAGGGCTAGCAGGTGTTGGGACCTGCCTGTGGGTTTTGCAGATACTTGCAGGCACTCTGAAGTGGTCAGAGTGAGATTTGCAAATTCCAGTCCCAAATGTGTGGAAAGGGCTTGTCACAAACCTTCACCCTTCTTTATCACAGTCTCATCTGGCTGTTCTAGTCCATCTCTGTTTTCCCAATCCCGTGCTCCCAAGATTTCCTTTTCCAGATCAAACACTGAAGCAGACTACTCAGGGAAATGGTTGAGTCACCATCCCTGGAGGTATTTCAAGGAGGTATTTCAATAAAGTCTCCCCTCAGCCTTCTCTTCTCCAGGCTAAACAACCCCAGTTCCCTCAGCTGCTCTTATTAAGACTTGCTCTCCAGCCCCTTCACCAGCTTCATCACTCTTGTCTGGACACTCTCCAGAGCCTCAACATCCTTCTTGTGGTGAGGGACCCGGAAATGAACATAGGATTAGAGGAACAGTCTCACCAGTGCTGAGTACAGAGGGAGAATAACCTCCCTGGACCTGCTGGTCACACCCTTTCTCACACAAGCCAAGATACCATTGGCCTTCTTGGCCACCTGGGCACACTGCTGGGTTATGTTCAGTTGCTGTCAACAAACATCCCCAGGTCCTTCTCCTCCAGGCACTTATCTAGACAGACTTCTCCCAGTCTGTAGCTCTGCATAGGGTTGTTGTGCCCCAAGTTCAGGACCTGGCATTTGACCGTGTTAAACCTCATGCTGTTGGACTCAGCCCAGCGGTCCAACCTGTTCAGATCCCTTTGCAGAGCCTCTCTACCCTCCAGCAGATCCACACTTCCACCCAGCTTAGTGTCATCTGCAAACTTGCTAAGGGTACACTTGACGCCTTCATCCAGGTCATTGATGAAGACATTGAACAGGGCTGGACCCAGCACTGAGCCCAGGGGGACACCACTTGTAACTGGCCTCCAACTCGAGTTAACTCCATTTATCACCACTCTGTGGGCTGAAGCAACAATTACAGGGATATATCATCCTGGATCTGCAGCTTGGACACCCAAGAGCATCCTGATGAGTCAAGCATGAATGCATCTGTACTCATGCCATGAAAATCAAGGTTTTTCTCACCAAAATTTACAAAACACAGTGTTTCATGGAGAAACATAGTAGATGTTTTTATTTTGGCCGAAAAAAAAGAGTGATGACAATTAATTCGCTGTGATACAGATCTCCAGTTTGAAAGTTTAAATACTGAATCATTTACATTCTCTGCACATACAAAGTGCAGAGAAGAACAGTCTTGCAGTCAAAAGTATGTACATTAATGATGAATGGACTTGAAGTACACATTCCCTTTGTGTAGTGCACAAATGTATATGTTAGTGCATGCAAAATCTGAGGTTGAATCAACAGAATTACCCCTTTGCCAAGACGCTGAAACTCTTAAAAAAGAATACATCCATCAGTAGATGAAAAGGATGTGGTAAGGAGGGAGCTGAAGCAAACTGACAGCAATGCTCATGTTCATGGAATGGCTTCTGTGTAAGGAGTTAAAGTGGATGGGGACAGCAGATGGTGGAAAGGTAACAGAGCAGAAATGCCAGAGGTGTCTGAAGTAGCAGAAAGAGAAGACAGAAATTAGTAATTTTTCATAGATGTGGCTGTTAAATGAACTAATGACATTAAATGAAATAACCAGGCAGCAAGTTTGGAGCACACAAAGGAGAGTATGTGTTCCCCAGCACCATGTTTTGGGGTTGTGTGGCTCTGCACCTCTGACTGCTCTGCCTGCTGGGACCAAAATGGGCTCTCTAAAGGGCTGCAGATGAAGAGTCTTTTGAGAGCTATTACTTACCAAGAAGCAATTATTTCTCATGGCTTAGGAATCCTCTAATTTTATGTTGCCAGAAGCTGGTGAAGTCTGCCTGGGGAGTTCTCTCTGTACTCGTGCTTTAGCTTTGCATCTGGCTCTGAGCAGCAACAAAAATGAACTCATGGTTTGGTTTAATCCAGCCCTCCTGGTGTCTGTTGTTTTGCTGAGCTTTTAATTTAGTCCTTTGTAATATTTTTAGAAGTTTTTGAGGAGACATTGCTGTAATATAACTGTACTTAAAACCCAGAAATCGTTGGAACTCTCATTTGAAAGTAGGTCAGTTTTTCTTGAAGGTTTTTTTTTCTTATTTTTGTATGTCTTAGCCATAAGCTGTTTTACCATCTGCCTTTCCTTTGGAAGATAAAATTTGTAAGATATTTGGTTAATATTAATAATTTCTCTCACATCAGGTGAGTCACTGGCAATTACACTCACTGTGTTTCTGAGTCCTATTTGTGGTCTTTTATTGTAGAAATCAAGCTCAGAAAACCCTTCTAGTAAAACAAAATCCCAAATTAAAGACTCAAGTTTACTCCAAAAGTGCTAAGATACTTTAAAACTGTGTGTGGACATCAGGGAGTCATTTGCAGCGTAGCAGTTGGGTTTTAGAAACTTAGGAAATCATGGGATGAGCCCAAGCAGCACGTGGGCATGGTGTTCACCCTAGGAGATCACTGAACAGGTTGGGCTGTCATGGATTAACCCCAGGTGGCAACTATGCCCCATACAGCCATTCTCTCACCTCACATCCCCCACCCCTTAGCAGGATGGGGAAGAGAATTGAAAGGGTAAAAGTGAGAAAACGTGTGGGTTGAGACAAAGACAATATAGTAGGTAAAACAAAAGCCACATGCATGAGCAAAGAAAAACAAGGAATTAATTTACCACTTCCCATTGACAATGAGGTGTTCAGCCATCTCCAAGAAAGCAGGGCTCCATCACACTTAATGGTCAATTTGGAAGACAAATGCCATCACTCTGATTGCCCCTCCTTTGTCCTTCTTTCCTCAGCTTTTTATTGCTGAGCATGATGCAATATGTTATGGAATACCCCTTTGGTCAGTTGGGGTCAGCTTTCTTGTCTGTGTTCCCTCCCAGCTTCTTGTGCAACCCTAGCCGCTTTGCTGCTGGGGTGGGGTGAGAAGCAGAAAAGGCCTTGACTGTGTAAGCACTGCTCAGCAATAATGAAAAACATCCCTGTGTTATCAGCACTGTTTCCCGCACAAATCCAAACCATAGCCCTACACTAGTAGAAAATTAACTCTGTCCCAGCCAAAACCAAACACCTGCTGCTCTGTTACACCAGGTTATCAATGAGACAACACAAACCAGTTGTGTATAGTACATGCTGACTTTACCAGATGTGATTCTTTATTATAAGAATCTAGTGGGAGATGTCCCTGCCTATGGCAGGGGGATTGGAATTGGATGATGTTTAAGGTCCCTTCCAACTCAAACCATTCCATGATAATTTTAGTGTAACATGTCTCCATAGTCAAAAACCATCTGAGTTCATAGACACTGTGTCATTCTATACGAATAGTCAGGTTTGCTAATTTCCCTGGTTTTGCAAAGAATTTTTGATAACAAGGTTAAAAAAAATGCACATCTGCAACGTCCCAAAGGCTGTTCTGCTTTGGTCCAACTCATTGAATTTCTTTCCCTCCAGTGGCTGGATACTAAATGAGAGCAACACCTTCCCTCCTCCATGAAGCAAGACCAGAGGAAAATATTTCCTCTATCATCAGTATGGGCCCCTGAATTAATGGCAGTGCCCAGCAAGCAGCAATTGCTAACCTCCACCTATATATAAGAAATTTGTAATTGAATCTAAGTTGTCAAAAGAAAAAAAAATGAGAAGATGCTTTTTGCATTGCTGTTGGTTGTTCTAGGACTCCCGCCATAAGTTTTTTTCTGACTTTAATGCATACTGTTCTTATTATAGCTTTCACTTTGAAATGGTTTCTTTGTTTTATCTGTGTGTGTGTGTGCAGGTGTGCTTTTAAAAGCTTGCAGATGTGTTTTCCTCACCTCAGCATTATAGCTAGCCTTTAGCCTTTTTTTTTTTTTTTTTTTTTTTTTTATACTTTGGCTTGGATTTTGGCTGCAAAGTAAGTCCTGCAGGAGCAGGGCACTATCGCTTAGTCCTAGAAAGCAGGGAGATGAACCTTTGGAAGTAGATGTCAGCATGAAGACTAGCAGATAAGAAAACAAATGCTACAGAGTACTAAGACTTTATGAAATGAGTGGCTTGTATAATTATTACATTTGTGGCTTAAAACGAAGCAATATGCCATAAGTATAAATTTATCTTTGTTTTTCATCACCTTCTCTACTGACAACAGTACTGCAACAGTGATTCCTAGCTACTGGACACTGCAGCCTTTCAAGTTTATTGGTGATTAAGAATCAAATGGGGCAGTAAAGTTCACAAGCGTGAAGGCTGGTAGCAAAAAGTGTGATATTGGGTGTATGAAAATGTCTCAGTCTTTTTGGCCTAAGCTGTCACAACCATTTAAGTCCTCTTATAGTCTCTAGACCTATATTTATATTTAGTCTTTTTATAGTGTTCAGAAACAAATGAAATAATTGGTCTTTGACTGACAGCAATAGGAAACAAGAAAAAAACCAGTGAATTATAACGTGGTCCATGAGGCCTTGGAGAGGATGCCTGTGCCCTCACCTGAATAAGAAGAGCTTGTAAGGAAAGAGAAAAAAATACTGTAGGCATGAGAGTAATGGACACAGGATTTCAGTTTCAGGACTCTGCTTTTGAAGAGTTTATTTTTAGATTATCAGAACAGTAAAGTAGTGATTGGTGAACATGTTGAAAGCTTTCACCCAGAAACAGTGCCAGGCACTGTGAAGATCTTCAGCGTAGGAGAAAAAGGAGGAAAAGGCCCACAAGACAGGAGGTTGCAGCCGGATAATTTGAGATAAGATTTCAGAGCATGAGCTACCACTGGAACAACTTGCACGCCATCTCTCCATGTCCTCAGGAAAATAAGTCTTAAGGGAATACATAGGCTGTATAGCCCACATTTTGAAGTTTAGTCAAGGGTCAGATGAGTGAAATAGTGTTGTCTGTGTTATATGAGAGATTTGATTAGGTGATCTAATAACTCTTTTTGACCTTAAAAGCTGTTATGATGTGCCATTATCAATTTCAGATATGGATAGCCCACATCTGTTGCACATAGTTCATGGTTGTGATACTATTTGACCAGAGAAAAAATGTCAAAATTAATAAGTAGAATCTGAGTTTTATGTCTTTGTACCAGATTTCTTTGGGGAAATTTCCTGTGATCTTTTAATATAGAAACAGGTTCTGACTTTGGTGATTTGCTTGCCGCCAGATAAAGTTTGTTGAAAGGAGTGTAGTGATTAATGGCAAGGACATTTTAGAATTCATGTGAGATGGGCTAGGATTATTATTTTCATTCTTTGAGTTTTCCCATGTAATGCCTGCTGTCAGAAGATAAGCGCTATGTGACTTAATTAGCACTCGAGGAGAGATCATTAGTGATGAATCCAGGTACTACAGGTGATCATGTAGATGGCTAAGTAAATAGTGTTGTTCTCTCTGCACCAGGGTATATCACAAATATGATGATGTTGGGTTTGATTGCCAGAAGTAGACTGAGTTTTTGTGTGTTAGGAGAGAAAAAACCTATAGGAAACAGATGGTACAATTAGGTGCAGTATAGTCCTGCTTTTCCAAGGATGAAATTAGTTTGGTTGGACACTCTCAAGTCCTTGAAGTGAGACAGGGATATAGGAAAGCAAAATAGACAAGAATGGGCACACTGAAATGTGATTCAACTTTGACTAAGCATTTCCTAAGAATCATAGAGTCAAGGTAAACTTGGATTTTCTTAGTGTTCTGCAGAGGGATAATTTAAAACATATTCTAAAATTATAGTTTTATTAAAATGCAGATAAGGATTAGAGTCCGTGAAAGTAATTTAGGACTGGGCACATTACAGGGATATTGCACTTACTGCACTTATTCCAAAACAAACTTAATAAATGCAGTGGATCTACAGTTAAGGTTAACCTTAAAAGAAATGGAATGTTTTAAGGAATAGAAATGCACAATAATTTCCCCCAAAGTATCTTTCTTCTGTTCTGTGCAGAGGTTGTGTAGTATCTGTATAATTATGGTGAGTGAATAATTGAGTGTTATGCTTTATGAATTCCTGAAACAGATTATATTGGTCTTTTAAATGGCGTTTTCCTCTTAAGTTCTGCCTGCGGGATTATTATATGGTTAGAGTAGGTTCTGAGGTGGGCTGCTACCAATGAATTTTCAATTTATTTTAAGTCATAAAATAATAAATGACCAAACAAATACTGTCCCAGAGAATACTGTCTGAACTTTGTTGTGTAGGGAAGCTGTATTATATTGTATATAGTTTAGGCTTTGCTTTTAGTGTAGGAATCAAACTAGTCTTTATCAGCAAAACTAAGTGGCACTTCTACAGTGAAATATGTGTAAAATCTTAACATTTGTTGTGGAAAGTGAGTTGGAAACTTTGGACATGAGGCAAATGTTATGAGCAGAATTACCGAGGGAATAAAAAGCAACTGGATATTTGCCTGAATGTACTTGAATCCTACAATGGAGTTCGAAAGGAGGGGGCAAAAAGATGAGTGGGTCAAGAATCAACCAGAGAAATTCAGTGATTTGCTTCTATTCTGAATGGAAACCCCCACAGAGCTGACTGAGAGTCACACATGAGTGAGAGGGGATGGCAAGTAAAGGTGAGGAATCTCTTCTTGAATATGAGCAGTTGAATTTTTTGGGTGGGTAGGGGAGCCTGAGTACCACCCTGATAGCAGTCAATGAGACAGTAGTGGAAGAAGCCATAAGAAGCTTCTCAACTGCAGTCAAAGGGATATCCTTCTGTAAGGAGACTTTCTCATGTTACTGAACTCATAAAACTTCATACCCCTGGTTGATTCTGAGGTCTACAAATTGTGGTAATCGCCCAGATGACCTTGACATTAGTGATCTGCGTTGGAAAATGTAGGTCCAGTGGTACATCCAGAGCCTGGCACGTGCCTGCGCATATAGAAAGCAGAGGGACAGTCATCGTTTCACTTGAGCTGTTGATGGAAACAAAGCACCTCTCCTTAGGATGAAGGGGAACTTTTGGCTTGTTGTAAGGCTGCTTTAGTGGATTTGGATGCAGCAAGGCACTTCACAACCCTCCTGTAAAGGCAGCAACAGTACAGGATGCTGAGTCCACCATATGTTCATGTTTAATAGCAGTTTATAAGTCTGTGAATTTTGCCTACGGGATGTCTGAAGACTCTGGGGTCATGTAAATTGAAACAATGCAAAGTTTATTGTGCATTTAACCTAATTTAAATACCTAGAAACAAGCACAGGGGGATTCTTACCAGTTGCAGTTATTGGTTTTAATAAATACTGTTGTAATTGAATGTGATTTAATAAAAACAGTTTATTTCCAGCCTTTGGAGTGTGAGTGTGACTCCCTGAGGGCAAGACAACAGAAGGGGGTTAATCAGAATAACTTTTATTTTAACTTCACTGGTATTACTGAGCCACTCTGAGAAGCAGGTGGGCATTCAGTTTCATTCATGACAACTAAAAACTCAGCGTTTAATCTTGGTGGCGGTGAAAGGTTCTGTATCAAGGTTGCTGCTGTTTCAGTCTGCACGTGTCCTGTGAAATGACCCTTCTGAGAAGGGAGGAGGCTGCTTGTTGAACGATATCATGGCCTTTTTTGTAGGAATTAACTGAGGAGAGTGGTGACTCCCAGTTGACTCTACTGGATTTCAGAGTTCAGGAGAAGCTGCCCATAGGGCTATGTATCCATGGCTTTAGCCATCAATCATCCTCTCTCTGTTTTATTCATAGAATCATGAATCACAGAATCATGATTATGTGATTCTGTGAATAAAACTGTCCCCTTTCTGTTTTATTCAGCACAATACAATCTTTGATCTGCTATTATCTAATGTGATCTCGTCCCCCGTAATATATTTGTGTTCAAAATTGCTGTTGAAGTTAGTGCCAATTTCAATAAACAGAATTTCACCTGGTATAGATGTCTGTGCACCTGAACACCTGCAGAGCCACCATTTCTGTGCGAATCACAGTCACAGTAATACTACAGCATTTAAATGCATGCAAAAATTAGCATAGTTAAAAATTCTCTTCCTGTTTATGGATTGTCAGAGAAGATTATAAACCTGGAGTTACGCGTATGATTCCTGTGTGTTGTTTTAATAGCAAATTCCCTAAAACCATCATCAGATTCAGCAAATCTGTGTTGCATTACTTTTACCCAACTTTTTTTATTGAAAACACCTGGGTGAAGCTAACAATTATCTGGCACTGGTTTGATACTCAGTGTCTAAAAAATATCCACCTCTTTATGTAGCATTTAGGGATCAGTATAAATGCTTTCAGTATAGTATCACTGCCTGGGAGTCTGTATTTAAGGTGTGACTCAAAGGTCACTTATAAAATTTGATGCTTAGAGGTGCCACCAGATAAGTAAAAGGTGTCTGTGATGCAGTATTTGAGGTGTTGGTCTGCTTTAGAGTTTAAGAGGAAAGCTTTTTTTTTTTTTTCCATTTTTTGCTTAAAATGGAACGGGTGCATCAGAGATGTTTTTTATTTTCTATGTTATTGTGTGGACCTTTGTGCCTATTACATTATCACAGAAAGAAATGGGATCCCTGAATTCTGGGGTAAGGTCAAGAGAGATCTTTTAGTTCTATGGCCATCGTAATTTTACCATTTGGTCAGCATTGTGGTGTGTACAGTTTGTCAAGTGTAACAGTTCTTTCTTCTTTGATGAGGGCTCCAATTTCAGTGATTTTTATCTTACTATGTTTGATTGCGTAATCTTTAGAAAACCATTTAGATATGCTGAAGCATTAGCACCAGGTGTATGGTACCATGAAATCTGTTATAAAACAGCTGTTAGCAGTGCATTTGCCAAGTATCTCTAAATAATTTAAATACCCAGTTCAAGAGAATATTTGTTGTTTATGCAGTATCACCTTGTGGATGCTGTGTGTGGTAGCAGAGCAGGAGCTGTGTAACCATCTTGCTGAAACTTCAGTAAGAGGTCTAATACTGCCATAGGTAGGATGGTTTGGTATTTGGTAATAATTGTTGATAAAGTAATGCACTGCGCCTGGTCACAATATTTATTGAACTGTGTTTGTAAGTGAAATGTGAAAGCGATATTGTAGGGTCACTGAAGCCTGTGATTGTGCTGGCAGAGGCTACAGTCAATGATATAATGATATAATAATATAATCAATTATATAATACTAAAGGAAAGATAATAGTCGGTGCAATAATAATAATAATATCGATAACGATAAGAATAAATGATATCATAATGAGTTATAAGAAGCGTGTCTGAGCTACCATGGTTCCATAGCCGCTGAAGTCTGGGAGGTGCCCACGTGCCTTTGTACTCCTTTGTGTACACAGGAAAGGAACTAACAGCTTGCCAGCTGCAAGTGGTGTTTAAAAGAACATAAAATTTCATCCAAGATCTGAAAACACCACAGAACAGGAACAGAAGAATATTTGATGATAACTTAATAAATGTTTTCCTTTGACAAAGCTCTTACCCTTTAGATGGCCTGTGAATACTACGTTATCCTAGAATGAAAATGAGATTCGAGGTAAGAATGAATAAACTGGCTCTATTAACGCTAGAGAACCTCTGCAGGTTTCCCTGTCTGAGCTAGATTGCCTGTATTTTCCACCCTCAGTGAGTCCATGTTAGTTTATATTTCATCAGATGATATAAATTTTAGTCCTTACAACTTTCTCACTCTCATTTCTCTACCATTTATTATTTAACACTCTTAAGCATTTTATGCCTTCTAAGATGTCATAAAAAATAAAGTTGAGTGGTATAAATATTGTATTATGAAGTTTCTGCATTTTTTACCTGTTATTTGTTGTCCTGCATCGCTAAGGTGCTCAATATTAGTTTAGGTTTAGTGCCTATTTGGCATAAAATTATGTACCCGTGTATGCTTAAATTCAGCTATACGCCCAA
Source organism: Coccyzus lansbergi (assembly GCA_033558105.1). Lineage (NCBI taxonomy): Eukaryota > Metazoa > Chordata > Aves > Cuculiformes > Coccyzidae > Coccyzus > Coccyzus lansbergi. The sequence continues at coordinate 825,881 of JAUMJK010000267.1, read as the reverse complement.
TGAAGTTAAAACTCTCAGTGTATAACTGTGTTGATGCCTGTGTATTAGTGTGTATTGCAAGCTGGACAGACTTTTATTTGCAGATAATTATTTCCTGTGCCATCAGAAATTCTCCAGAGTGCTAAGATTTTTAATTTAAAAAAAGAAAAAAAAAATCTTTTCATTGAAAAAGTAGTTTTACAGATAACTTCCATCTGGATTCTTAGCTTGCAGTGGCAGGAAGTTATATACATAGCATTTAGCTGTTCTCTTTCAGTTAGTTAAAAGAAGAGTAGAAATAAAGCGTGCGTTTTGAGTAAAATTTGTCCATTTCTTCTGGATGTCAGATTTGATCCCAAATTGATAAATTTGTAGTTTTTTATTTATGGTGTCTTACTGAGGTGTGGAGATCTGATGCAGAGTCATGATTGCTGTCTTTTTTCCTTAATTATGGAAATATTTCATCCCTCTGCTTTTACACCAAGGGTGAATTGAGCAGCATCAGTAAGAGAGATGGTCCCTGTGAGTGATGTTAAAAATGGTCGAAGCAGAATGTACTGTGTGGGGACCTCTGTTATCTAAAGTGCCAGGTAGACAGAACTATGTATTTATAACTGAAAGTATATAAAATGGATTATACTGGAAGAGAGTGGTGTGTAGGAGAAAGAATAGAAAGTCAAGATTACTTTAGGTAGTTGGAATGAATCTTTCATCAGAGCCCTGGAATGAAACTCCAAAGATTTAAAAGGTAATGTGGATTGAGACCAATAACAGCAGTTTATCAGTTTTAGTGGGTTTAAATTAATCTTAATGCAGACAGAGAATTTCCAAGAAATTAATATTAAAAAAATAAAAAAACCCCACCAATCACAAGCACTATGGCTCACTGTATGTAAGATAAATAATAGCAAGGGAAGCATTTCTGATAAGATAACAAGTGTAGAATCCTGAATATACCTTTGTACACAGTGTTTTGGTTAAACAGCCTAAATATTTATGGGATACACAGGCAGTGAGACTTCTGTGATACTTTATTTCCAGATAAATGACATTTGAGTCATCAATAGAAGAACATTAAGTAAGGTTTTTTTAATGAAATTAATTTAAGTCGTTAGGTAACACCAGGTACTGTTCATTCATGCTCAGCGTCCTCAAAGTTATGGATCCTTTTTGTCCATTCCCCAATAGTTCAAGGAAATCAGCTTTTCTGACACAACTGATTTTTGACAAAAGCAGAGACCAAGATTTCAAAGCATCTTTGTCTACAAGATCTTTAGGGTGTCAGAGCACCTGATTTTTTGGTCAACTTTACTTTTGCTTAAGTATCCATGAAATTGTGTGTGTGTGTTTGCATATCTTCATCTCTAGGGGCTGTCTATTAAAGGAAGAGTGGGAAACAGCCAAGAAGAAGGACTGAATATTTGGCACGGGTTCTCTTGAGATTTCCTCCTTTTCTATTAACCTTTCCACCACAACCACTTTTGTATTTCTGATCTTAATTAGAATTTTGAGTGGAGGTACGGAAGGAGCGTATCTGTCCCCCAGTTGATTCTTCCATCTGATTTGGCATCCAGAAATACATTTCTTAGGAATTAATTATAATTGCTTTTGATGGAAAGCCAACTTTTTTCATGTGTTAACTGTTAATTCTTAGCTTGTTTAACACATGATTAAGTAATGATGATAAGCTTGAATGCAGATTTTCTATATATTTGTGTTTCATGTGGTCGTGTTTTGTACTTCAGACTTTATGTGGCTAGCTGGCTATGGCATGTTAGTGGTCAGCATGGAGATGCATGCTTTGAAGGGGCAGGGAGACAAGACAGTACCTAGGGAGGCTTTTGGAGTTGGAGGACCCAAGGGATTGACTAATGAAACATTAGAACTGCTAGATTTGGACTGCATATGTAGTTTTTAGTTTGCTCTATAGAACGCCTCTCTCTGGCTGCATTGAAGTAAGAAGTGCATTGTTTTTTTTTTCTTTTCAATAAAGTGTCAGTTTCTGAACAGCTACGTGTGGCAGACAGGAATGACAGCACCTCAGTTCTCATGGTGTTTCTGTGTTCTAGGACCAACGTGTAACACCCAGCTCCTGGGTCAGAGAAAGATGCTGTAGCCTCTGCTTTGAGGACTTATCACAAGAGGCCCCCAAAGATTTGGATTTTTTTATTTTGTGGCTTTTTTAAAATATCTTTTTAGTGTGCCTGTTATTTCAATTTCTGAGAGTGACTCCTCATGCCAGTAACTGTGTTTTTAATCCTTGTCTTTCTCATGTCAACCAAAGATGTCACACGGGTTCTTCAAGACAGGTTAAAACATCTTTTAGACACTTAATAACTATGCTGCTGGAATTACTTCTGATTGTCAGGAAAAAGCCTTTACTGAGTGATTTTAGAATGAAAACTGACTTTGTAAAAAGAGACTTGTAGCTGTCCAAGCACATTTCCTCATCAAATTCACTAAGCTTACAAGTAGGGATGTGCTTTTTCTCCTGCCAGTTTTAAAAATCATCCCAGTGCCAGTCAATACATGGATTCTTTTCAGTTGAGACAGTTTGACAAAGTCATGATGATTGTGAATAAAGAACCCAAAGGCTTTTCTTTACCTCAGTGAATAGATCTGTATTTAGGCTATACCTGTGAGAAGGTACGATTTCTCCTCCCCTGCCCCAGCCTTATCGTAAATTGGCAAAAAGTAGGTAGAAGATGTCCATTAATGTCAAGCACTCATTTGTGTTATTAATTCTTGTGATAGCATCTTTAGAAGCACCTTGCAGTACACAATGAAATGTGGGAGTCCCAGAAATGCTGTGTGTGTAAGTGCTTTGTCCAAGTATAAATTGCAGGTTATTAGGAAGAGATGCTGCTGGGAGGCAGACAGTGAAGGTGAGATGCTGTGTACCTCTGGAGCAACTCCTGACAGGCAGTTGTTCGCAAAAAGTTCCAGTGTAACTGTACAGCTACGCGTCAGTTGGTGCTTGGAGAGGTACAGTCAACAAGTGTTGAGCAATTGTCACTTTGAGACCATCTTTTGAGTCCAATGTGATTTATTTTCAGTTGCCTGTAAAACTATTCCATTTATCTCCCAGACACTAAGCAGCAAAGGGAAGAGCCAGTACATAGAAAAGTGCCTTCAATGTAGTGTGAAATAAAAGGAGTTTTTAGACTTGCTTAGAAACTTCCAGAGGAACTGTGATCTCAAGGATACTGTTGGTTTGCATTTCATGTCAACTCTGTCAAAAAGGAGTAAAAAGAATGGATTAGAATTAAATAAATATTAATTCTCTTGAACTTCATCCTCTCACTGGGAAATGCCCTCTACAGTGCCTGGGATTCACCCTGAGCTTTAACCTTGTCCTGAGAGCTCCTGGATTTAAACTAGGATTAGGGATACAGAGGAGAGGGGTTTGTCTCGTGTTGCTGTGGTTTCATGCCTAGGTTTTACTTTGTAGTATGAACTGATTGTCTTTAGCATTTTCAGTTTTTTTCCCAGTGACAAGTGTGCTCTCTGTGGAAGAGGCATGGTCTGGTGTATTGTGGAATGCTACCAGCCAGAACAGGTGGCGAGATTGCCAAGAGTTTGGTGCAGGTTTTTAATCAAGCTGAAAAAGTGAGTTAAGAGCTCATAATGTTAGATAATGTGTAAAAATGCCCATGTGCCTTGAGACCAAACTCAGAGGTGTTTTACCATTGCTGGTAGTACATACAAAGGGAGGTATCCACCTGTAGGACAGAGGTCTTCTTGAGTCTCTACTAGCTATAAAAGGTGGGGCAAGCACAATGTTACAAGAGGAAGCATTATAATTTTGAGAATATTTGTGCTTTTACAGTGCTGTTTGAGAGCTGGTTAGAAAACCATAAAAAATTACTGGAACCTGGATGCAGTTAGTTGCGAAATCCCATTAAACCAAGGTGATTTTCACGATCAGCAACTTGAACTAACTCAGTGTTTGCATAACTTTGCAGATATCTTCAAGGAGGTGAGCAAGGGAATTGCAACCATTGTTTTCTTTCCCCCACGTTTAGGAATTTGTTGTTCTAAATCTACGTACAGCAGGTTAGCAGAGGGAGGGCTGTGTAGGGCAGTATTTACTTCCTTCACTCCGTTATGGAGACAGCATCCCTGTTCCACGCTCACAGCCCCTCAGAGTCAGCCTCTGGGGAGTGACTATTGATTCCCTTGACAATTGTTATATCTTCTGTGCACACACACTGTCAGGCATCCTCATTTTCACATGTCCTACTGGTTTATTTATAGTGGTGTAATTACTTGCTGTGTTTGTACTGTTTTTCAAAGCCTGTGTAAATTCTCCCACTCAATTCAATCTGCTACGGTAAATACTTATTCCAGTGTATTTTCTCTCACCTTGAATTTCTTTTATCACTGAAGCAATTGGATTCTTTGTTTTTCTTTTCCTGATAATCTTCCTATTTCCTCTTTCACCATTCAGCCCAGTGAGTCTTCCTCCTTTGGGAAGCTTCACTTTTTTGTGCTTACCTGTGCTCTGTCTGCTGTCAAAATAAGTCCCTACCTTCTCCACCAAGAAGAAAAACCTTCTCTTCACCTCCTTGCCATTTCTGCTTTTTTTTTTTTTTTTTTTCAGTTTTGCTCCTTAAGGAAAAAAGACTTAAGTGGTCATGATAGTTGTGTTTATCTCTGTCTGTGGTCTCCGTTCCTCTCCACCCTATGCAAGAGAAATATAATGAATAAAACCCACTTGCAAAATTGCATTTAAAGAGTTGCACTGCTGAGAGCCCTGCTGGTTCCATTCTATTCTAATTTTCAGTCATGCCTCATCCTGCCTCACCTGTCTGACTAACCTTTGGTTCCCTGTCTCACTTCTGCCATCTAACCTGAGAAATCTCTGATTTTCTTTTTTTTTCATCTCCTCCCCTAGCATGTTTCTCTTTTCAATCTGATTCCTTCTCTGGTGACATCCTCTCCTTCATCGCTCTTATCCTGGATTAAGGAGTTTCATTTGTAATCACATCTTTATCATGTCCCTTCAAGTCCCTTGAACAGATTCTCTGAGTAATTTTCTTAATTTCTTCTGTCTCCTCCTTGTCATTGAAGGTAATACTAACTCTTCGTCACATTTTCTCAAATAACATCTTCCCAGTATACCAAACATGTTAAGGTCTTCCTGTTTGAATTTTAGAGTATTGTGTTTTCCTGGTTTACAGCTTTTTTTTATTTTCTAAAAAAACATTGTTTTTATTTTTATTTTGTCTTTTCTAGAAGTATTTTTAAAACTTTTCCTTATTTTTATGTCCTCTTTGGCTCTCTTAACTTCAACTGTGTCTTCTAAAATAATGACTCCAGAGTGTCTTTCAAAGTGCCCATGGTCCACAGGTTGGTGCATCACAACCTGGCCCCTGCTATTTGCTTTTCCTATTATAAAAGATGGGCAAGGCATTATAAATGGGTATTTTTCCTAAATGGTCCAGCAATTTGATAAGTAAAGCTGTGTGTGATTCAGCAGACATATCAAGCTGTTGGAATACAATTTTGCAGAAGGCACTGATGTGATCTTTTTTGCCCAAGGCACAATGTACATGAAAAGAAGGGGTGTAGGAGAGGGCAGGGGGAAAAGATCAGTCTAATTTGCCACTAAACAGTTGCACAACTGTACTATAATGATGGTTCTGTCTAAAACATCAGTTTAATAATACAATAAAAGGCATTTTTGTTCTAGTGCCTGTTGGTGATAAGGAGATTGTTACTCTCAAGTTACTAAGTTTTAATTAAAACTGCATACAGTGATGTTAAAACAGCATTTTATTCACAATCATTGTCAGCTCTAAGTCAGAGAGAGAAATTTAGACAGCTAAGATGGGATGGAATTTTCCTTTTGAGTCTCCAAATTCATTACAGAAAAATTGAGCTGAGACCTTTGGTTGAGACTGATATGATGCAGTAAGGAATTGCTGTAAAATTAAGAAAAGTCCAACTTTCATTCAGCAGCCTCCAGATAGGAGATGCTTTTCATTGTCTGTTTCCTTTGGGAATGTGCTCATTACAGTAGCCATCAAAACAGAAATCCTTCATGTGGAGACACTGCTTATGTTTGCTGTCTAGCGGTTTGGGGAATGAGATCTTTAATTAGTTCAGGATATAAAATATTACTCATATTTTCCCTCCAACCCTTCCTTTGTTGATGGGGTCAGTAAGTGCAGCTTTGTTGTAGTTGCGGTTGTAATGCTGTTGCCCTTGTCTAGTCATAGCACACTTTTTTTTTCCCCCTATAAACTGTCAAGACATGTTTTTGCATTCTGTAAATAACATAATAAATTGTATCCTGAAGTTGATAATAAATATATCAAGTATGAACAGTGACCTGGTTGACACATAGATGATAGTGCAATGAGTGAAGTTTTATAGCTCCCATTGTAGGAGGCTTTTAAAACCAGAGGGTGAGATCTTGATTTTTTTTTTAGAGGGCGTGAGAGATTTAGCGTCGGTGTGAACGGCATTATGATTTCATGCAACATTTGCTTAGAGGTTATTATTGTAGTCTTAATGGAAATTCAGGCAAATAGACTTCTTGGACTGCTGTGTGGTGCTCCTCTATACATGGAGTAAGTACAGATGGCAGCAAATAACTGCTTCTTATCACCAGACAGGGCTTTAACTAGAAGGGATAGGAAGATAAAGTAAGAATATACCGTACTTTGTTTAACCTAGTTGATACATAAATCTAGGTCAGATTTTGAAACAGAAGATGTGAAAGGATGCTGTTGCTCTTTGGGAAATTCTGGAAAGCATTTTCCTGAACTGCTGACACACAGAGACCTCAGACTTCAGACGACCAGCTGAGGAGGATGCAGTAGGAGAGTATGGCTCTTCCCCCAGGCCAAAGAGTAGCGACTGGCAGTGTTTCAGGATGGAAATTCTTTATTTGCTCTTTCATGAAAGATCCATGATGGACAAACCTTGTTCTTTCTGTTCCTGACGTTATCTTTTGACCTCCTCTTTCAATCCCTTGTGACCTTTTTCACTTGTTGCTGTTCTTGCCACCTTGCCTAACCCTGTTTTCTCTCTTGGCATTAATTCAACTTTCAGATCTGCCTTTGTGTCTGTGGACTGGGAGGAACCTGCAATTCTCCTAGCATATCTCCAACTGCCAGGTGCCCCTTTTCCTTTTCTCTCTTACTCAAGCTCTTTATTCCTACTCTGTATTCTGGCTGCCTTCATCTTTCTGCTGCCAATTCTCTGTTTTCTCATTGAGTTTCTGCCCTCTCTACTCCACTGAGATTGCAGTTGACTAAACCCACAAATTATCACCTCCTGGCCAAATCCCAAAGCGTCATGCCTGTCCTTGGCCTTGACTTGTTTTCGTATTCACTGCAGTTGACCCCTCTATCCCCTTCAATTCGCTCTTTTCTCTGTAGCTCTTGGCAGCTATGATTACTTCGAAGAATGGCTGGTTCCTCTTATCTCTGAAATGTGCTGTTCAGCAACTGCGTTGGCAGTTGTGTCTTCTCCATGGCCCCCCCCCCCCCCCCCCAATCTTAGTATTTAGCAAGGGTGCAGACTCAGTTACTTTCCTTCTCTTTTACTGGTTCTGATCACTTAGAAATTTCACATGTTTTATTGCATCAGTTTCTTCTTCTGTACCGACTGCTCAGAAATAATGTCCTTTAATACAGAAACTTCCATTCCAGCTGGAATGGAAATTAGCATCTATTCCAAGACACCCCCTGGTAGTTCATTTGCAAATTTCTGCAATCAGCTTGTGTATTATCCATTTCTGAAATTCCTGTTTTCTTCTGTATCATGAGGAGGAAGGGAATGAAACCAAACTCTTCTAGTTTCACCGAGCATAGATAGGTCATTAAAGGTTACTGTAGTAATTTCCTTCAACAGCACTTCCAAAATGCTTTCATGTATCTCCACCTTTAGCGCCAGCTGGACATAATGATCTCTGGAGTTGATGTAGGATAGCTTTTGTCATTTTCTTGGTTTCTGATTACTTGCTTCATACAAAATGCTGCTTAAAAAACAATAACAGAATGAGGATGTGAAGACATGTTCCAGAGGGTTCATTCAGGTTGAAACAGCCTGTGCTTGTAAGGTGTTACAGTGGAGCAAAAAAGAAAAAAAAAAAAGACAAGTTCCATGCAAGACAGGGAACAAGTTTGTGTAAGAGAAGAGGGAAGGCAAGAATAAACAAAGCACTAATGAGATTGTGCATTGAAATGAGACACTTGGAGAAATGCTGTTAAACACATGTATGGTAGGCTTGTGGTAGAGCTAAACCATGAAATGTTGCTGATGTAAAGAATGGTTTAAAAGATGGAAGAACGGCGTCCATGAACTGTGTCCCTGCTCTGGTTTCAAGAGCCCGTGGGGTTCAGCAAAAGAGACCATCTGAAGTTCTTGTATACGTGATTTCACTAAGGATTCATCTCCATGGTGTTAGTTACAGATTTCCAACAATGCCCAGAATCTAAACATTTTACTACTGCAGTAACAATGCATATCGTAGAGATTGTTGGATAATAATGTCAGTAAAAAGTAATTCCAGCGATGCATTCATTTTATGAATGGCTTTAATGTAGTAGTTTAATATTGCTGCTCTGCTGGAAACCATGTAAATGTCTGATTATCTATACCTATTTAAGAAAAACACAGTTATTTATAGGGGAAATAAAAATAAAGCATCTGTTTGTCACTGGGGATAACGCACCCTGCGTTATGCTGTTATAGGCTGTGCATGTACTAAGATTTCTGCAGTCTCCAGTCCTTTAATCATCTGAGTTAATAGCCTGTGCCATTAGGCTGTGTGAGCTCGATAGAGAATTTGCCTCCACAGAGGAATGCTCTGTTTTGAGGCATATTTACCCACTTTTATAAAAGTCAGTCCTTTTTTGCTCATTGAGCAGCTGAACGTGTTGTAGCAAATTTGTTCAGTCGATCGGTTAAACTGAAGATGCACTGGTTAATAACATGGGAATTTTATACGGTTCTTGTGTTCAATTGTCAGTGCAGAAGTTAGTAATGTGTGTGTGTCTTGTTTGTTTTGCCTTTTTTTAGGCCTGTTTTGTCTGGCTGTTGTAAGAATTAGCAGATGTTTCATTTGATTCATGACGCTGGATGTCACCTCCTAGAACTGGTGTTTTAATTAGGTGGCACCAGATGCTTGTTTAGGAGCAAGTGCATTGAGGCATGCTCATGCCAGGAATGCCTGTGTTCTCGCAGCGCTATTGCCATTTCCCCTGTCATTTTGTCCTCAGAACAGTGCTTTCTGCAGTAAACATCTATGACCTCTCCTCGTTCTCAGTCGGTGATTTACTTTTTGGTTGTGCCTTCAAGTCTCTTGCAAGGACCGTTCCATCAGACCTTGCTTTGCGTGCTCCAGTGCATTGCATAAAAATTACTGACCAGCCAGAGTCATGCTGTTGTGTCTTCTTAGGATATTCTCTGGCAGCATGTGGGATCAGAAACCCTCACAGGAGAGTTCCTCTTGGAATTGAAGACTGGTATTAAGATAAAGTTTGTGCTGTTGTTCAGTGGTGTGGTCAAAGTGCAAATTAACAGATCCTTTCTTCACACAGAGGGTCGTTGGGCATTGGAATAGGCTGCCCAGGGAGGTGGTTGATTCACCTTCCCTGGAAATGTTTAAGGCACGGGTAGGTGAGGTCCTGAGGGACATGGTTTAGTGTTTGATAGAAATGGTTGGACTCGATGATCCGATGGGTCTCTTCCAACCTGGTTGTTCTATGATTCTATGTTCTATGATTCTTTAAACTACCTTGTTCCCATGCCAATGGCTATCCAGAGGTAACCCTTTGAGAGTAAATTTGAGCATACAGGAGAAGGGTGACATGGTCTTGAGGTGGGATTCATTGTGGCCATCAGGCATCCTAACACAGGGATACAGCAGGAGTAATTGTAGCGTAGCATTCAGTTAATAAACAGCTGTAATATAGGGTTTAATATCCTGCTCAGCTGGGAGCCACATATGTACCTGATTGTCAGTGTCGCTGTGTGTAAATGGCACACATACATAACAAAACATTCCTTGGTTCAATATTTGAAGACTCTACTGTAAAACAGGGAAAAGAGTGAGTTTCCTGGTCACCTTCTTTCAGAAGGTATGATAGAGCAACCCATATTTCTTGTTCCTGGCTGTCTATAGGTATTACTCAAAATGCTCCAACCTCCTTGGATATCTTTTTCTGCTTTGGAGTGACCCCTGGGAGTTTTTGGGGAAATGCCTGACACCCACTGATGCAGTGATGTGCATGTGCTGCCATTGGGCAGCCTTTGTGCAGAGCCACCCTGCTGCAGTTCACATCGCCTTCTCCGGACCTTACTGGTGCAACTGTCAGTCTAACACCAGCAAGCCTTAACCAGAAATTAAAACTGTCTGCAGTATGTCAGCACCATTCACAGTCACACCTCTGGAATATGAAATAGGAATGTGCTCTGTTCAGATGTTTTGTATATGGAGCCTTCCAGCCTAGTCCCTGCTTTTAAATGAAAAATTTTCCTCTTGGACATTCGCGTTGAGGATCACAGTGAATTTGTGTTTTACTTGGTATAATTGGTGCAAACATTCAGTCCTATAAAATAGGAATTGAGTGATTCATCTGCTTATTTTGAGAGGTTATATATATATATACCACGATATATTTTCTTAAATTTTACAATTTAATAGTAGTCTAGGGGGCTGTATTAATTTTACTTTACTGCTCCAAGAAACTAAGATTTTGGTTTTCTTCTGCTTTAGTTTAGCATTACTCCTTGAGATTAAAATGACTACTTGTTACCTGGAGCTTTTATCTTTTCCGTCTGTTTTATTTCTGACTGTGATGTTGGGCTTACACCTTAGTTAAATGGATGCAGAAGCACCTAGATGATGGGAGTTTTATTAGTGTAAGTCAAGAGCTCCTGCAATGATGTCATATAAGGTCTGACTATTTTCTAAACAATGCCATCCTTCAGAAATTCTTGTACACTGAGTCTCGAGGGAGGGAGTTTGATTGCAAACCACCACATTTAAGAATATTCTATCTGAAATAAAAAAAATGATTGACTGCTGAAAACTGCTTCATATATTTTCCTCCCATTGTCACTGTCACACCATACCCTTTCAGGGTCTAAAACAAATTTAATCTCATCTTGTAGCAGAAGAAGCAAATAAAACCAAAGATATTAATATTTATTACTGGGGGTTGATCCTCATCACGGTGTGTTTATAGGGTAAACACAGGTTTAGTGGAACAAACTTACCTGTTTAAGAATCGAGTTTTGAATTGCACTTCCCTAAGTAAGCTTCCCTGAAGGAGCCGGCATTTATCAAGCATTCTGTCAGAGTTTTAGTGCTCAGTGCTGGACAAGTGGACACTTTATATCTCAATTAAGAATGGAAGATAAATGGGGGGCAGTAAATGGAGGTCACGGGTTAGAGGCATTTAATGGAAGAAATGGAAATGAAAATTGGAAAACAATCTAAGGGATCTTGAGAAGATAAGAGGAAAGGAAACTCAATTAGAGGGAGCCATGCTTCCTCCTGCTCTTGGATCTGGGATAATTTCCTGTGTTTTGTTTGGTTGAGTTTATTGCTTCAACTCTGAAAAGTTACCTTGTAAATAAAAAAATTAAACTCAATTTTACAATTTGATCATACTAATGCATTTCAAACAGCAAAAACATAATCTCCATTTCAAAATTGCGCATAAATATACAAAAAGACCTTTTCCATCATAAGATAGAAATTCTCATTCTATCGATTACCCCTAGGCAAAGCCCATACTGGTATTACTGAGTGTTAGAGAACTTAAAGCATAAAATACAAGGACACTTTAAAAAGCTAAAGTATTCAAAAATGCAAATTTACGTGCTAAATGTTTATGAAAGTTTTGAACTGCATGCAATGATGGATTTGTAAGGCAATCGATGCAGAGAAGGCACACTATGCATTTATGGTCTGGCTGCTTACAGGAATAAAAATAAATCAGTTTTCCTTACAACATCTTTTATTAAGAATATGTGTATCTGCAAATATATGTGTGCGTGGTTTTATTCATATCATATCTGTCTGTAAATGTATAAACATTTCACCAAGATGAATAAGTGTGATAAAGTGGTAGAAGTCGCTGCAGTGCATAATGAGCACATAAGGGTTGTGTCAACAGCCAAGACCCTTATTTTCTATGTCTTATTTCATTAGGGCTCGTGCTTGTGGTTTCCCTCAAGGGATCACATGGCATATATTGGTACTGCAACATTTCATTATTTACTTTATCAAGATGTTGACTTTCTCCGCCTCTTTAGGGAACGTGGTCCGCCTCATCATAAAACACTTTAAAATTGAGCTGCTGCAGTTTATGTGCATGTACGTACACACCATCTGGGGAATGCAGTACTTGCTTCTACTGAGTGCATTTGAGCTGTGCCCTAAATAAGCAAGTGACCATCTGGGTAGATGCTGAAATCTCACCACCTCTGGGTGCCAGGCTGCCCACTTTTCTCCCCAGCATCTCAGCTAGAGCCAGAGCATCTCCGGGGAAAAATAGGCAGGGAAAGCTGCCAGAAACTACCAAGACTTCAGAGGACTCTAGCGGGATAAGAGCCTGAGTTTTGTCTTACATGAGAGGCTGTACTTTGTAGAGCAGCAGCCACAGCACATTTATTTGATTCACTCTATTCAGAGCCAAAAGAAAGCATCCCCAAGTCACTGGCACTGTTCCCAATGGTCATGGTAGGGTTGTCTGCCTTATGGCTTTTATTGTGCTGCTCTGATTTTCCACAATCTCTCGTGTATCAAAGCTTACCGACATCTTCTGTTTTGTTGACTGAAGAAGAGTATTCTATCAGTGAAAGATTTTTGAACTAAATGTCTAACACTTCCTGAAGATTCCCTCAAGGTGAATAATTTCTTCCTTATATTTAATGTAAATGTACCTGTTTTCAGATTAAAGGCATTGCCCTTTGTCCTACCACTACATTTCCTTATCAAAAATCCCTCTTTGTCTTCCTTGTAACCCTCCCCCCCATCTTCAGGTACTAGAAGGTCGCCTGGTAAGGTCGTCTGGTAGCCTTCTTTTCTCCTGGCTGAACAAATTGAACTCTGAGCCTTTCTTCATAGGAGAAGAGCTCCAGCCCTCTGATTATCTCCATGGCCCTTCTCTGGATTCACTTCAACAGGCCCATGTCTTTCTTATGTTACGGGCCCCACAGTTAGATGCAGTACTCCAGGTGGAGTCTCGCGAGAGTGGAGTAAATGGGCTTAATTTTCTCCCTCACCCTGCTAACCACACTTCTGATGAGGCCCATGATACGGTTGGAGTGCAAGTGCACGTTGCCAGGACGCGTTCAGCTTCTCATCAGCCAAGGCCCCCAAATCCTTCTCCTGGGGACTTTTCACAATCCATAATCTGCCCAGCCTATTTTTGTTATTGAGATTGTCTCAGCCCAGATGCAGGAGCTTGCGGTTGTTGAACTTCATGAGGTTAGTGCGTGCCCACCTCTGTCTCCTTTCAGGGTCTCTCTAGACAGCATTCCTTCTCTCTAGCGTGTTGACCGGACCACAGAGTTTGGTATCATCTGTAAACTTGCAGAGAGTGCACTCAATCCCATTGTCCAGGTAGCCGACAAAGATATTAAACAGCATCAGTTCCAATACCAACCCCTGAGGAATGCCAGTTGTCACTAGTCTCCAGTCAGATATCAGATCATTGACGGCAACTCTTTCAGTGCAACCATCCAGCTAATTCTTTATCCACCAAGTCATCCATCCGTCAGTTCTGTGTCTGTCCAATGTAGAGAGAAAAATGCCATGTGAGACAGTGTCTAATGCTTTGCACAAGTCCAGGTAGATGATGTCAGTTACTTTTCCCTTATCCACTGGTACTGTAGCCCCCCTTGCAGAAGGCCACCAAATTTGTCAGGCACAATTTGCCCTTATTGAAGCCATGTTGGCTGTCACAAGTCACCTCCTTATTTTCTAAGTGCCTTAGCTTATTTTTCAGGAGTGTCAGCTTCATGTTCTTGGTGGGCACAGAGGTGAGACTGACTGACCTGTATTTTCCTGGATCTTCCACCTTTTCTTTTTTAAAAATGGGAGTTATATTTCCCCTTTTTCAGTGAGTGGGAACTTCATGTGACTTCTACAGTTTATCAAATACGATGGATAATGGCTTAGCAACTTCATCAACCAGGTCTCTCAGGACCCACAGATGCATCTCATCAGGTTCCATGGATTTGTGCACTTTCAGGTTCATCAGAAAGTCTTGAACATGGTCTTCTGCCATGGGCGGTTCTTCATTCTCTCAGCCTTTGGCTTCTGCTATGTGGGCAGTGTGGCTAAAGCACTTGCTGGTGAGGACTGAGGCAAAAAAGTCATTGAGTGCCTCATCCTTCTCCGTATTCTGGGTACCCAGCTCTCTCATTTCCTTCTGAAGAGGGTGAACATTCTTTATAGTCTTCTTTTATTACCAATATACCTATAGAGGCTTTTGTTGTTGCTCTTGACATCCCTGACTATATTACTATAATTCTTTGAGGGCTTTAGATTTCATAAGCTGGTCCTGGCTGCTTGAACAATTTCCCTGCATTCCTCCCAGGCTACATGTGCCTGCTTCCATCTTTTGTAGGCTTCTGAGTTGGTCCAGTTCACCCATGCATGCCTCCTAGCATTTTTGTCTGACTACTTTTTTGTTGGAATGTTTCTTGAGCTTGGATGAGGTGATCCTTGAATATTAACCAACTGTCATGGGCGCTGCTTCCTTCCAGGGCTTATCCCATGATGCTCTATGAAGCAAACCTCTGAAGAAGTCTAGTTATTTCGCTTCTTGCAATCACAAATGCAGCTGTAGGTGAGGTGCCTCCCCTGCAAAGCCTACAGCTGTCTTTGGAGATTTTGCTGTTAGAAGGATACTTAGAAGCATCCAGGATTACTCCTGGCAATTTCTGTGGCTATTTTTCCCATGCTGTGAGAAAGTCAGCTTAGTTGTGATCTATCTTTGAATACTGATGATTGGTTTTGGTGAAAGTTGTATGCTGTTGGGCTGGATGTTGGAAAACGAGAAAGTGAGTTCAAAGAAAGTTGCAGGATCTACCTACTGTCTTCCACACAAAATAAGACTATTATAAAACCCCTAAAGTTTTAAAGGAGGTGAGTGTATTTGAATTACACGCAAGGCAGGATTTTTGAGCCTGTCAAGTTTTGCAAAAATGACTTAGAAGCTGATAATTTCCAAATAGGCAGCATCTCAGTCTCCTCATTCAGGCTTCAAAAGAAAGACTAAACTCTGCAGTTCCTTGAATAAGACTACAGTTAGTTCAGAACTGGCCTGTCCTTCCTGACCTTTTGCTAGTTCTTCAGGTCTGCAAATTCAGATCTCAGTTAATGGAAGAACCAGACTCAGTCTGCCAGTCGACTTCTAGCTTGTTGACTCAGATGAGGGCATCAGGAGCTGGCTATGTGAAAGTGATAGATATCAGCTTCTCAGCCATCAGTTACCAGCCATACACAGATATTTGTGGCCCTCCTTTGTTAATAATGGAATGACAGAGTAATTTCCTTCAGAGGATCAGCATCTGCAAAAGGTATGTCATGGGGACTGCTTTGTAGAGCATAATTCCCTATTAGTGAAAGAGGTCTGAGGTGTAAGAGTCACTCTTGTGCTTAGGAGTGTAAGTACAGCTGCTTTTGTGTCCATTTGACAAGGGAAGCTGATCTCCTGTTCTCAGCCTGGACAGAAGTGGTTTCGGGCTCACCAGTGCTCATGACCAGCAGATGTAGTGCATCTAATGCCTTGCACACATCTCTAAAGTGTGGTCTTCAGTTTTTTACATGTGCTTATATATAACAGGGACTGTTATTTCGCTAAGTGTATTTTCTCCCCTCTGAAGGCGTGTCAATGTAGAGGCTGTTGGGATAATAAAACAGTGACTGTGGAGGTGGATCTGAGGAGGCTGGGAGTGCTGCAGCAGCCCAGCACCATCCAGTGAGCCTCTGCTCTCCAAGATCCTTGGAGAAAATAGCTGTTTCACAGTGTTCACAGATTTGTAGTGCTTAGAGTCAGAAGAGACTAGGTCATTTGGTTTCATCCTTTTAATGTCACTATTATATATCATTTTTTACCTCTTTGCTGAGCAGTCTTTCTGTAACTAAAGCACAGCATGCATTTGCCATGAAATGTTTCTCCCCAGCAGCTTGTAGCCCTCATTTGCAGATGCCTAGAGATAGGAAGAAATTATTCTAGGAATTAATCACCTGCTTTAGAAAAATAAATAATAAAGAAGGATATCAAGCTGATTGCTAATTTTATTTTTCCTGGCTTCAGTTTCCAATCATTAGGTATCACTCCACCTCATTTTGTTAAATTAAAGAGCCCTTTATGTCCCAGTGATGTTTCCCCATGAACTACACTGGTTTTCAAATCAAGTTTCCTCCTTATCTTTTTAGCTTAGCAAATCAAAACCTTAAACTCTTTTGCTGTAAATCATTCTCTCTGCTCCTCATACTTTATGCGAAGCTGTAATTTTTTCACATCTTCTCCAGGTTTTTTTACATGGTTTGTAAAATAGGCTTCAGAGTCATGCATGGTACCTCCTAGCAGAGGAAACACGGTTGTCCTGTGCACCGGGATTAAATGATGGTCTGGTGCTGGCTCTGTGCATCATACTCCCCTCTTCCCTGCAGTGCTCATGTTGAAGTGCAGCGTGGCTGTTAAAAGCCTTTCAGAGTTACTCTTTTCTGTCCCTTTTGACTGCTTCTCTGGGTTTATGTTTGGATAGAGAGAAATATAAAGGCAGAGTTCAGGGTTGATGTTGTTACTCTTCCCAAAGGTTTGTCCATTGGCCAGGATGAGGTGGGTAAGATGATTCTATTTCCAACATTATCTATATTAATATAGTATAATATACATAACTAATATATTCCAGTATAATATACATAACTAAAATGTGAAAGACATTTACTGGGTGGAAGATTCCAAATAGGAAAGTCTGCTCTGGCCAGATATTCTGGGCCAACGCTCCTCAGTGCTGAGATCCATCAAAAGAGCCAGTGCCTGTTCATGTTGTGCTTAAGCCTAGGTAAAGTCAGTGTGAGGGATCACTTGCTGGCCAGGGCAGTTTAACAGCTGAAGCAGACTGGCATAGAAATATGAGAAAGGTTCCCAAAATAGCAGAAGGATTCCCAAAACAATATCCTTTAACTGTAGGCAGAGCTCTGTGTAAAGGAAGAGGACCCTCCACAGAATTCTGTCCCTTGACAGGACTTTTATCAGGATCCTTTTAGGCATCCTTTGCATTTTTTTCATCATCTCTTCTTCCTACTTCAGTTCTGCTCTGCCTGTTTCTAAAATAATCAGGTACGAAATCCTCGTTTTTAAATAGTTTCCCAGTTCGCCCAGCAAAGGTCTCATGCCTCAGACTTTGATCTCTTCATCTACAGAAAATCTAGGTTACTCTGGGCCAGGCCCTCTATGAATAGGTGCTTCTGTACAATTGGTTATTATTGAGGATTAACAGCTTTCATTGTTGATCGTGTGACTTGAGGATTTCTGCTGGTGCCATCCTCACATTGTATTTGGTTGGGGAGGCTGCAGAGAAGGGCAGAAGGCATACAAGAGTTTGGTAATTCCAACAGTGCTCAGACAACAAGGCAGACCTCATAATTTGCTCTAGGGACAAACAGATGTAGAGGGATAAATGCATACAGAGGGCTTACACTATTCAAGAGAATTCACAGTTTGTAATTCATGTGTGGTTGGAAACCCAGTAACCATAAGGTTTTTAAAACAAGTATATAAAAAAGGAGCATAGTCAATCAAATGAAATTATACCATCAACTGTTTGTTCTCCTGAGTTACATAAAGAATGTGCTCCCACAGTAGGTCCTCCTGCAAACCTTTATAAAAGCTTGAGCTATCTGCATTTTGCATGACACCTGCCGCAGTAGCAAATTTGTTTTTCTTGCTTTTTTGGCTGAAAAAAAGTGAGCCTGCACATTTCCAGTGAATAGCAAAAAGTTGATCCCATAAACAGGCATTGTATTTTGCTGTGCCTCTGAGACTGAAGAGGAAGGATCCATCTGGGTAAAAGGATGCCGGCAGCAGCCCATATTCATAAAAGTTGAATGATGCAGCTCAAGCCGTGAGGGCTCGCAGCACATCCCATTTGTCAGAGCAGTGTCATGGTTTGTATCACCATTCTCAAGCACTTGCAATGAGTATGAAATGGTACATGGCAGTGGTTTAGTCATCACTAGGTCTCCTCTCAGCCTGGTTTTACTGCAGGATTTTATTGCATTGTTTGGCAGTGACAGAGTGAGTTAAGCTTTGACAGAGATTATTTATAAATGAGGGGGGTTCTTTATAGTATTTGTGCTTTTGAAAGCAATACGTTTCTTCCGGAGTTGTCCATTGTGCATTTTTGTTTATCTGTGTAAGATTATTTTTATTATTTTTTTTTTGCCCAAGCAAAAAGTGTTAGAGCAAGATGAATATGGATATTACATTAAATAAGTAGAGGGATGTGATGGAGGGCACAGAAACCATAATAAAGCGTAGTCAGGTGAAAATGTTGGCACATCTGATTTCATTTCATTCATAAATTGAAGAAGATAGAGAATTTATTTCCCTAAGCCTCTGGCTCAGTGTCTTGATGATATGTTTGGAAAATTGCTTTGAAATTGATGTGTAAGTGACCTTGAAGATGTTATATTTAAGTGATAGCTCATTTTGATGTGAAGTGGTAAGCCTTCCCCTACCCCCTTGCAAATAAAGCAATCAAAGGAAACCCACAACACTGAATTTAAGTCATTTGAAGGTAAAGAAGGAAGAATCTCACCTCAAAAATTAAAATATAAGTAAACTGGAATGTCAAGCACCTAACCTGAAATGTGCCTTTATTCCAAAGCTGTTAAGTTGCTGCTCTATTGGAAAGTCTTCCCTTATGGCAGCAGTCATGCAGCCCTGGTGTCTGCTTTGGGACACCTAGGGAGCTGCAATCAGACCCCTAAGAAAACCCAGTCCCTGCGGTGGGTGGCTCTGCTCCTTTGGTATGTAACATTTACCCTTTGAATCATATAGTTCATACATATATGAAAAAAATACCATTGATATTTTTATATTCATATATAGGAATATGTTATATATAAATATCATACATTCATAGATGTTAATATATGTGAATATTTACAAATATGTAAAAATACATATATATTTATTATATTATTTTAATTCAGGGAGGCACTGGCCAGACCAAAACTTAATTATCACTTTAAATTAGCAGAAATTCCCTTCTACCTGTAGTAAATGAAACTACATTTATATTTTACAGTCTGAGGCAGAGCTGGCCAGGGTTGGTACTCAGACAGGACACCATCTCCAGGCTCGTATTAAGGTCATGCCCATGCAAGCTGTGTTGGTGGGACTGTGCCTAATTTAGTGACCACTGGCAGACCTGATCTGAAATTGCACTGTGCATCCAAGTCACACGAGTATCCCTGACCTTGGCTGGGATTTTGGCTGCCTCAAGAACTCAAAGGTCAGAGGAAGTTTCCATACATACCTGATCAGGAATTCAGATCAACTGACTGTGCTTGGTCTAATCCATTTTGTGCTGGTGGTTTCTTCCATAAGCAGAAGCAATTTACAGCCCTGCTGCATACCAGCCTTTGGAAAGAGCCCACCCATGAAATCGCCCCAGAAATACACAGTACTACATCACAGAACCATGGAATCATAAAATTGTTTCAGTTAGAAGGGACCTTAAAGATAATCTAATTCTGATCTAACTGCCATAAGCAGGGGCATTTTTCACTACACCAGCCACATCCAACCTGGCCTTGAACACTTCCAGGGATGGAGAATCCTCTGGGCAGCCTATTCCAGTGCCTCAGCACCCTCAAGGTGAAGAATTTCTTCCTTATATCTAATGTATATCTGCCGTTTCTTAAATTACGCCTTGTCCTATCACTAGATGTCCTTGTAAGAAGTTCCTCTCCAGCTTTCTTGTATCCCCCCTTTAGGTACTGGAAAGCTAGGACTTGTAGATGCATCTCATCAGGCCCCATGGCCTCATGCCCCTTCAGGTTCTTTTTATAGTCTCAAAAGTGATCTCCTGAAGTGGGCAGTATGGGTTGTAAACGTGTACGTTGCCTACCTACTTCTCTATTACATGCAGATATATTACAGTTGTTAATATGTTGAATGCCCTCATCACAATTCTGGATGGTTGTGATATTTTGTGTAATAACATGATAAGAGGTATATTTGCAGTGTAACCTGGTGTCGTTAGAAATAGCATTACAGAGGATTGGCTTTCTAATTCTCTTTTACTGGTCTGGGAACTCAGACACAGTATTTGCTGCAGAAACTGCATTGTAAGACTGAATTTGTTCATTCTAAACATCAATAAAGAAAAGAGAAAATTAAAAATTAAGACCTAGACAGGAGTTTTACCTGTCTTGCATTTTTTAACAAACATGTTTTATGATATATATTTTATATTTTAAGCAGACAAAAGAATATTAGGAAGTTTTAGGTATGTATAGCCTCACAGAGTTAATATTGCTTTTGGACTCATTCCTGGGCATGATCTAATCTCCATTTAAGTCAATGGATCTCTTTCCATTTGCTTCAATAGGAACTGGGTTTGCATTTTAATACGCGTAAAGCCTACAAGATTTGTGCAATAAAATAAAAACGGAAGGCCACACTTTGCACAATGGGGGGGCTTAAATGAAGGCACTGAAATAGCATTTAATCACCAGAGTAAGGAGCCTGATTTTCAAAGCTGCCGGCTGCAAGCGGTGGGGGGGATGAGTGATTGGTCTCCTTCATGCTCCAGTTGAGTTTGTGGCTGATATGATACTGCCGTCCATATACACCACTGGCACTGATGATTCATGATTCCAGAGGACTTAGAAAAGGGGTGAATATAATGTATGGTTTATTCTTATTCCCACTGGTTTTGGTGGCCCCAGTGTGGCATTGGGGCTCAGGTTCATGATTCGTTACGTTAAAACTGTTTCATCCTGTGGGCCGTATTTACAGTTTACTTTTAATGGAAACAATGAAATAAATATTACCTAGAAGACATACACACTCTGCTTTTACACATACAGAGCCATTCTATCTGAAAGACCTAGGGAAAAAAACCCACAACAATATATGGGTGAGGCATAATGTTAGCTTTCTTGAAATCATAAATTTTCTTCCTTAATAGGGTGTGAAATTCCTGTCTACAAATCATGCCATTTCGGTTGATTTTACGTTCATTGGTTTGATGAATAATGGGCTTGCAGCATTTTTAAACTTTTATTGCCTATGATAGGTCTCTGCTAAATGTCCTTCAAAAATCACGTCTTTCCTCAATGCAAGGAGTCCAGATTAGCTCTGACATTTGCATTTAAACTCACAAATCACTGCATGCTCGCCCTGTACAATCTTGTGGGGAGCAGCATAGGACTGGAGCTCAGGCACAGGTGCATGAGTAAGGTGTATGTAAAACCTTTATCTTGGTGCAGCTGGACGAGGTATGTAAAGCTCTTCCCTCTCCATTATAGAGTGACAAATTTTGAAAAAAGAAAATTCATTATTGAACTGTTTTCTTCTAAAGCTGTGTTTATCTATTTTTTTCCCAGCAAGGCAATGCAAGTGAAGACCTTTGTCTGATGGCTTGGTGACAAACAAGGTGTTATGTTTACTGCCATGAGACTCACAGTCTTTGATGAGGATTATGAATAATTAGTAGCATTTCGGAAACAGTGATTTTTTTTCTTTACTTCCTTTGAATCTGAAGGATGAAACAGAGCCCTGAGTACTTCACTGTCAGTAGGCAATCTCAACTGCCTCATTCCTGTCATTTTTATCTGGGGATAAACCAGCCTCTCCTTTGTAGCTGGTTTGCAGTGAGCCCCTTTGTTTTGAAGCTGGGGAACGATGAGGCAGACTTAGGGCTCTGGAATGTGTTTTTGTCACCCTTCCCATGGCAGAAGCTGAAATTGCCCTTGCACATTTTGAGGGTGCGTTTGCAGGTACCTTGGGGGCTGGAGTCGAGAAGGTGCATCCATCACCCTTAGCCCTTCAATTATCTTAAATAGTATGCATTTTTCTATCTACTTTAAAACTACATTGTGCATTCGTACTAGCAAGAAGCTGGTTTTGGTTGGGAAGGGACACGCCACGTTCTAGCATCTGGGAGTATTTGAAGGAGTGGTGCTGAGGACAGGCTCTGCCTTTGCTTCCTCTTGCCCTACTCTATGACCACCTCTGGGTCAGGGTCTACAAATAAGCGTGCTATTCACTTTATTTGACATTCCTGATTTTCTAGTATGAGATGCAGATTTGTGCAATTAACTCAAATTCCTGAAAAACACTCAACACCTTGTCATTGAGGCTCTTCTCAATGGAATGACTGAGAAGAGCTGGTGGTATTAAGTAGAATGTCTCATGGCAAAGCCACTGCAGTAGATTAAAAAAGAGATAATTTCTGTAGTACTTCTGTGTGATAAAAGTTTTTGGAAGAATAGTAGATACTTCCATGTCAGTCTTCTTTCTGTCTGTGCCAGAACCTCTTCGTGTCTTGTTCATCATTTGCTGAAACTTCAAGTGGGTGACTACTTACACTGCAACTTTATAACACAGACTATTGAGTCACTCAGCAGAATCACATGGTACATTATTTTTAGCATCTAGTGCAATTACTTGGGTAGGAAAATAGGTTATGTTGTCTCATTCCACTGCCTAGACACCAAATGATAGGCAATTCTGGTCTCTCCCTGGCAAGCAGCTGCTCCAGCTAGTTTGTATTCTCCTTTTTCTGCTATCAACTCCTAGTGATCGGGCCTCAATTTGCTTTTCTCAGCTAGATTAAAGGGTCTTGTTCCTCTCCGCAGTCTTTTCCTTGCCCAGCTTCTTGTGGATTATCAAGTTGTCTTTTAATCTTGCCTTGAAAAAAATCATACCAGAATTGAACTCCTTTCAACGCTTGTACTACTGAGAGTATTTAAGAAGAATAATCTGACTTTTAGGAGTAATGTATGTGCAAAGCAGATATCTAGGGCAATGGGCACCCACATAAACACCCAGACTGACAGCTCCCGTAAACACTCACTTGCAGAGCTCTGGCAGGTCCATTCATCATGGGACGTATACACAATGTACTGTCAAATGTGTTAAAGTAAACAAACAGAGAGCAAAAAAAGAGGTGAGAAAAAAAATAATGTTTTTTTTCAAATCCCTTTTAGTTTTAAGAGCCTCTCAGGTTTCTTGTGACTATAGCAAATACGTAACTTTCAGATCATTTTTTAGTGGACCACATCATTTGAAGTGGTCTGTTGAAAGATACACAGGAAATCAGTGGGGAAGGCAGGAAGGAAATCCAGTTTGCTGATTCTTAGCCACTTTAATAGCCACTAGCTTCTCACTCTTTTTTTTTCCCCTTTGCCCATCATAATGCAGTGTCTCACTGCATGCCACTTACAGGAGCCATACACAAAACATTATCCTGTTATTTTCCTGGGGAAAGAAGGAAAACAAGCCCTTAAGAGAAACAAGCACACAACCTTTGCATTGCTGGCGTATTGCCGAGCCCAGGGGCTTCACTTAATTTACATATAAATGTGCCCAGGATTTTAATCAGAGATTAATGCACTCCGTTGTTATTTTTCACTTACAGCATTTGTAATGCATGTGGTGCTTGGCAACTCACATAGGGCAACTATTGCTGCAGGAATGCAGTGGCAAGCATATCGGTAGCCACTGCTTTTTTGCTTGATAGCTGGCTTTATTTCTGAGACTTCCCCAGGCCTGAGGAAGTACTGGCTTTAGTCTTTCAGGGATACTGCAAATTGTGGCCAAAAGCAACACAATGAGCTGTTTTACAACTGCTTGGTTTAATTTCAGCTGCCGCATCTAGAGATGCTGTACTGCCTCTGTATTCCTGTCCCAGTGGACAGGAACATCTGTTTTCCTGTCTCGTTTAGAAATTCATTTGCAAAATCTTGGAGCTTCTTGGTTTTTAATCACTTCAAATATTTTCAAGATCTCTACTGGTGCTTCTTCTTGTTTTCGTTAGCTCAGGTGTCATTACCTAGTTCATATTCTCTTCTAATTAGCAAGCAGGTGCACCACAGAAGACATCCGAGAAGAACCTTAGAGCTACTCCCAAAGGCCTCTCCTCCCCTATGTTCTCCTGGCCCTGAAAACAAACTTCTGTCCTTCCTTGGTATCTGTTAACATCTATAAGCTTTGAAGTAAGTTAGGTCTTTTCTGAACTTGTTGGAGTCATCCAGGGATATTCTCCACCTTTCCTGTAGTTTCACTTATCTGAATTGAATGAGACTGTAGCTAAGGACTTCCCCAGGGAATATTGTTGTGGCTTCTCATGTCAGATCTATTAGCCTTTTTGCTTTCATGCCATAATGATGAAGAAACTGTGCTGATAATCTGGTTTCATTAGTCTTCAGAGTTAACACTTTGTATGAAGATGAAGTTTGACATCCTTCTGGAAGGTATGGCTCATACATACAAAGAGAGATTGATTAAATATTCGGGCAGTGGGTGTATCCTTGTGGGTGCCAACTTTACATTCACATTTGGGTAGAAGCAAGGAGGCACTTGCTGCAGGACATTCAAGAATTATAGAAGGTTTTCCAGGAAGGCAGGAGGTTTTCCATGTGGAAAACCTGAATGCAAACAAAGACCACTCTATTATTTACCAAGCTGCTGTGTGGTAGTGACAGGTGAAATGACAAGCTATATTGAGGAAAGGGAATTAATTCATATCTGGGACCTTTTATTAAATCAAAACTAAAAACTAGTGTAGCAGACCCATTTGGCAGTTGCTAACACTTGTTCAATGATCCTCTCCTTCTGAAATACAAAAATGGAAAGTAGCTGTTGCCAGGAGTCATAAAATGAAGAAATGACTCAGAAGATAGATTTATTATCAACTCAGTATTGGTGAAATTCAGCTTCATAAACAGAGGTTAATCTGCTAAAACCTTCTGTGCTCTTACTGGAGGGAAACCTACTTATTTCAAATTTTGTTTAAAGATCCAATATAATTCTTCTTGTCTTCTGAATAAATCAACATCTCTACGAGGGCTAGTGTTCATCTTTTTTGCCTCATCCTTGCCCATATGGATTTTATTTTACTTTATTTATTTATTTCCACAGGGTGTCATTTATTATAGGGTCTTCTCATCCCTGCGATGTAATTTCTCTTCTGGACTTCTAGGCATTTTCATCACAGTTCACTACATATTTTATCCATGTTTCTACAGAAAGTCATTATGTAGCATAGGCTGCTGCTGTCAAGAATATTTAGAATGCACTCTGCCTTCGTCCTCCAGTGCTGTGTTGCTCACCGTTGTTGGGTCAATAATATGTCTGAGCAAGAAGGACATGGATCTGTTGTTAGTAGCAAAAGACCTAAGCCTGTATGTGGCTGGAATTGATACTGCTTCTTTCGCCTTCATCTCTATATGCCTGATCAAATGGTAAGAAAAAAAAACTTGTCAGGTCAAACTAGCATTAAAAACATAATTAAAAAATCAAAACTTGAAAAAAAAGATATGTAGAAAGTTTTATAAAAGATGTGTCAATAGGTAAGTGCAAGAAAACATCAGACATCTCTGTAACAGTGTAGTGGGTTCTATGCTGCCTCCTTTCCAAAGCAGAGTTAGATGGGGGATGTCGGGATCCAGGCTTGACTCCCTGCAGACAGGTAGAATGCCTTCTTGTTTTTTGAGCTTCTCTGTCTTATGCTAAGGGTGGTAGTTGCATAGGACAGAAGTTATGTCATTTGCCTCTTGCTGCTACCCTCAGAAAAGCAATTTAGTAAGTTTGCCATTAAACTTCAGTGTAGAATGTCTTCTGCTGTGAAATGTCTGGGGAAGTTTGCGCTCAGGCTGTTAGACATCAGAAGCTTTATCAGGCCATCAAGTCCAACCCTTCTGCTGATGTCTCAGGAGCACAGGTCTGTCTTTTTCATGGATGCTCTTGAAGAAATGGAATAGGTTTACCAGTTTAAATTTTAAATCAAAGGTCTTGTCTGAATCCAGCATCATGAAGGGAATAATTGCTGGTATGATCTAGTAAGCCAGATTTGATGCATAACTCTTGAGACTGAGGAGTAATGCAGATAAATTAGATCTGAACTTTATAAACCCCATTAAGAATGATTCCTGGTAGGCTTGGTGAAGAGGATCTCTTCCTGGTGACCTGTGCTTTGCAGAGTGGCTGAATGTGAAGCCTGCACCTTCCTTAGCAGTCCGTGCCCAATGTCTGAACAAAACACCTCTTTCCCTAATCCAGTGCTTTTAATGCTTTTCTAAGACTTCAGGCTGTTATAGAAACTTGCAGTATAGTTTGCCATTTAAAAAACCCCCAAAAGCCAAAAAGACATGCATGTTCCTAATTAGTGCTGATCTTACAGCACCTCTTACCCCAATGATTAACTGATAATTTTGTTCTAAATAGCATCAAGCACATCTAAGTTCAGGATTCCTATGTTCCTGTCTTGCCCTAGGACGTCTCCAGCAGTTTCCAGCTACTAATTACATGACTGGATGGTCTTCAAACTGTCCTTTTTAAATTTTCTCAAGCTTGAGATCTACTGTATTAATGTGTTGCTCAAGATTTATTAATGCTGTATTAGGAGAGGAAAATGTTCTTGGTAAATGTGTTGTGGAAGTCATGGGAAAGTGCATTTGCTTATTTAGATGATGGTGTGGTTGTGTGTTTGGTACTGGTGTATTTGGTCCTCTGTACATTTGTGGTCGATGACAGTTTTTACTATGCAAATACAAGGAGGTCTTACAGTGCTAGAAAGTGTATCTGGTTTAAGGGCTGTATCTGTTTTTACAAAAATTATCATGGTTTTGGTGTTGGTGTCTGGAGGAGGATGGATTTCTAAATCACGTTAGACAGAAATGGGGTTTGTAGAAGTCTTTCATGGAAGGAATTATACAGGCTTGGGAGTGGTGGTTACTTGGAGTGGCAGGTACAGTTCCTCTCTACAGTTCTATTACACACCAGCTTCTTCGGGTTGGGTGGGAAACCAGCAGTTGTTTTTTTACACCGGTATGTAAGATGGCCAATCCTTCCTCCTGAAAAAAGAGGATATGCTGTCTGTCTAAGAGTTTCTACTATGTGAGATTTTGATTGCTCATTATATAGGATTTTGACATGGTGTAACGAGCGATCTCATTATTAAATTTACTGTCTGTTTTCTGAACTTCAATGGACTTATTTTCAACTGTCACTTAGATTTTCCTCTTTAGGAAGCACACTGTTAGGAGCCCAAAATAAGAAAACACTTTCTATTATGCAATTCATTGTCAACAGTGATACCCTGTCTGCCAAAGTTTACACAAATTTGCATCATCAGCAGAAAATTATAGTGTTTCTTCTTTTACTCTACCAGCAGCAGTCACAACAAAGAATTAGCCATGATATTAGGACACTTGCAAAGAGCCCCTTTTTTTACCTCTCCCCCTGAATTTCTTGGGACATAATATTGAGATGTTGGACAGGGTTCAAGAAACAATGCCCAAGTTCAAGCTTCTGGTTTTGTTTTATTTTTTCAAGGGTGGAGCATGTGTTATGTGCTGAACAAATCAAAATAGATGTGACCTTTTTTATTGATCTTGTTGCTGAGATCCTCTGCTTGCTATTTTTCTGCAGGAGTTATCTACACAGCAGATATTCTTGACCGGGAGACAACCAAATCCTACTGGTTGACAGTGTATGCAACTGATCACGGTGTCATCCCGCTCTACACAACCATTGAAGTCTATATTGAAGTGGAGGACGTGAATGACAATGCCCCTCTCACCTCTGAACCTATCTATTACCCAGCCGTCATGGAAAACTCCCCGAAGGATGTATCTGTCATTCAGATCCAAGCCCAGGACCCTGACTCCAGCACTAATGAAAAACTGACTTACCGAATTACCAGTGGAAATCCCCAGAACTTCTTTGTAATCAATCCTAAAACAGGTAACGAAATCCTGCGTCAAAGCGCTGGGAAAATGCAATTTAAATACTTATCAACTTGCTCCCCTTTTCTATTACTTTCTATTACTTTCCAAACTTTGCTTCTGGTTCATTTTGTGTTTAAAGCATCTCATATGTGTCTAAAGCATCCTCTTTTGCATCCATGCACAATCACACTAGCAGATGATGTACCGCAGATGTGCTGCTGCAGTCATCACTCTTCTGTAGCTCACCAAATAGCTTCTGGCTGTTGCCTCTTCCCTGTGTCTACACTGAGTCTATAGAGCAATTCTAGGAAACAGATTCAAGCTGTTGCAGTTTAGAGGAGTGTTTCACCCTTTGTAAACTGGCATAGCACTGTTGCAATGAGTAGCATGATGGTTGTCCAGCGCATGTAATTAGGTTCTGCATCATCATAGTAGCTGGATTTAATTTTACAGCTTGTTTTTTACAAAAAGACAGTTAGTATGACCTGAAAGTCTATCTAGCCTTTGGGAAAAAAAAAAAAAAAAATCTGTGTGTTTTCATTGATTTGTAACAACTGGGGATGTAGCCTGTGGGTGTTGTGTTGCAGATATGGTCATTGTTTTATGTTGAAGAGCTGTTGTTTGCTGGCAGTGGAACGTTGCACCCATGCACACTGGCTCTGCACATCTCTACCCTCAGTACCTTTGCTGAACCAGGTGTCCCAGCTTCTTGATTGGTAAAGAAATTGCTTCAGGAGACTTAACCCAAGCTTGTGGATATTCAGCTGGGTGTCTGTCTGTCCTTTGCTGCAGGTGGCCTTCATTCTGACATGTACTCAGCCAACTCTCGCTCGTCTTACTGTCAGGGACCCTTCAGCATATGGAGTTGAGGTGTCTTTCATAGCAACAGGATGGTCTTTATTGAACTAGTTTAGAGGATTCACACAGCTCTCATGCTGCTGATTTTGTTCTGTGGTTTTGGGGTTTCTCTTTGTAAAAAAGTGTATCAGCTGTAAATTTCTAAACAGCTAGAAAACCAGTAGGCGTAGACATGAGAGGTAATTTTAATTTGTTTAATTTGTTGTGGGAAAATGATGTTCACTAAATAGATTTTCAACATTTGGCTGGGCCATCCTGTTGCAGCGTGTGGCATAAGAAAGGGTCGGGATCTTTTCAGGCATAAGACCAGGTGAAAAAGCATGAAGCATGTGTAATCACTGTGTTCAATCTGCTGAGCCCTAAGGCACATATCTCACTTATTTTTAACACATGAAATGGCCAAAGATGGCTCTTCCATCTGCATCCCTTCTCCCCCTCCCCACTCTAAGAAATCCATCTGGGCAAAGTAGCAGAGGAAGGACTCTGCAATGTTTAATGCTTGTGCTTCCCTCCCATCGGTTTCTCCCACAGAGCAGCCTGCTCAGCGAAGCTACACTTACCCACACATTGGCTAGGGTCAGCCCATGACGGGGACTGGTGCTGTGTACACTACAGCCCTGCAGCACCCTAGCCTGGTAGTGCAGCCTGTGGGGTGGCTCTTCCTCCTGCCAGAGCATTGGGCAGGGGTACTTTTCCCTTTAATTGTAAAGAAAGTTGTTCCCTCTGTGTACAAATCCCGGAGCTAGAGGAGCAATACGAGGCTCCCGTGGTCCAAGAGGAGGTGGTCAGAGCCTTGCTTGCCCAGCCAGACACCCACAAGTCTATGGGGCAAGATGGGATTCACCCTAGGGTATTGAAGGAGCTGGTGGATATATTGGCCAAACTCCTTTCCATCATCTTCTAGCAGTCCTGGAAGACTGGGGAGGTACCTCTGGCCTGGAGGCTGGCTGATGTTGTGCCCATCTACAAGAAGGGTCACAGGGAGGATCCGGGGAACTACAGGCCAGTCAGTCTGACCTCAGTGCCAGGGGAAGTCATGGAACAGGTGATCTTGAGTGCTATCATGAAGCACATGCAAGAGAACCTGGTGATCAGGCCCAGTCAACACGGGTTTACCAAAGGCAGGTCCTGCCAAACTAACCTGATCGCCTTCTATGACAAAGTCACTCGGCTGCTGGATGAGGGAAAGGCTGTGGATGTGATCTTTCTGGACTTCAGTAAAGCCTTTGACACAGTTTCTCACAGCATTCTGCTGCGGAAACTGTCAGCCTCTGGCCTGGACAGACGCACACTCTCCTGGGTAGAAAACTGGCTGGATGGCCGGGCCCAGAGAGGTGGTAAATGAAGTTTACTCCAGCCGGAAGGCAGTTACAAGTGGTGTTCCCCAGGGCTTAGTGCTGGGTCCAGCCCTGTTCAATGTCTTTATCAATGACCTGGATGAAGGCATTGAGTGCACCCTTAGCAAGTTTGCAGACGACGCTAAGCTGGGTGGAAGTGTTGATCTGCTGGAGGGTATGGAGGCTCTGCAAAGGGATCTGAACAGTCTGGACCACTGGACTGAGTCCAACGGATGAGGTTTAACATGGCCAAAAGCTGGGTCCTGCACTTGGGGCACAACAACCCTATGCAGAGCTACAGACTGGGAGAAGTCTGTCTGGAAAGCTGCCTGGAGGAGAGGGACCTGGGGGTGTTGGTTGATAGCCGACTGAACATGAACCAGTAGTGTGCCCAGGTGGCCAAGAAGGCCAATGGCATCCTGGCTTGTATCAGAAATGGTGTGACCAGCAGGTCCAGGGAGGTGATTCTCCCTCTGTACTCAGCACTGGTGAGGCCGCTACTTGAATCCTGTGTCCAGTTCTGGGCCCCTCACCACAAGAAGGATGTTGAGGCTCTGGAGTGAGTCCAGAGAAGAGCGACGAGGCTGGTGAGGGGTCTGGAGAACAAGTCTTATGAGGAACGGCTGAGAGAGCTGGAGTTGTTTAGCTTGGAGAAGAGGAGGCTGAGAGGAGACCTCATTGCTCTCTACAACTACCTGAAGGGAGGTTGTAGAGAGGAGGGAGCTGGCCTTTTCTCCCAAGCGACAGAGGACAGGAGGAAAGGGAATGACCTCAAGCTCCACCAGGGGAGATTTAGGCTGAACATTAGGAAAAAAAAAAATCACAGGAAGGGTCATGGGGCACTGGCAGAGGCTGCCCAGGGAGGTGGTTGATTCACCTTCCCTGGAGGTGTTTAAGGCATGGGTGCACAAGGTGCTAAGGGGCATGGTTTAGTGTTTGATAGGAATGGTTGAATTTGGTGATCTGGTGGGTCTCTTCCAACCTGGTCATTCTATGATTCTGTGATTCTAACAAGATCTTCATTATCCCAATTAATGATGAAGATGGTTCACCACCATTTTGTGCTGTGGAAATTGTTGTCTGAGAATTAAGGCTTCTGGATGAGTCACATTCATGCTTGGGCAACCTCCAAAGGGCCCCCGTTGTGTTCTGTGGTCGCACTCACTGGTGGCTGGCTGGGTTTTGTCATGGAGAGATTGAACTAACCCCTTGTTTGCACATTGGTGTCAAACACAAAGCAGCGAAAGCTGGACAATGTGGACTGATTAAACTTGGGTTTGTCTTTGAAAATGATGGGGCTGGTAGGGTGTGTGTGCATGGAGGTGCCTTGCCCTAAAAGGAGTGTTGTCATTTTGAACACAAGGACTTTATTCTCCTTTGGAAAGAAAGTATTGAAGTGTGACGAGCTGTGCTTGTCTGACCTCAGCACTGGGAGGTTTTCTGCTAACGGGATGCTGCTGTCCAAGGAATAAAAGCACAATGGGTTTGTCTAAAGGTTGCCTCATGATCTCTGCCCAGGCCTCATTCAGTCATGTTTCTGCAGTGCACTAATTTCTCTAAAATAGCAGTTTATGCTCCAGTTATTTTATACAGGTGACATGCACAAACAGACGAGATTCATAGTATGCTGGCCCCGTATGCTTGCTGAGGTTCAGTACAGCAATAGCACATGTAGCACTTTGCACAGCAGCCCTGACTGTGACAGTGTGCTGAGTAATCAAGACAAAAAGGTTTAATGTGAACCCAAATACGTGGTGATTGCTGCTAATGTAGGTTAAGCGAGTGTGCTCCTGTCATTGGTGGAGAACAGTCATCTATGAGAAAGGGAATCTTTTCTTTTCTGTGTCACTTTGCAAGTTTAAGCGGTGCCAACAAACTGACATCTTTCTCCTGTGACTAATCAGGTGCTGAGAGGCAGCATGAAGGCACCATCCCACATGTTTTTACATCCTTTCATGGGAAGAAGCAGAAGTTGGCCTCGACTACAGATAGGGAGTTGGCTGCAGCATGTGGATGCTCTTAGAGTACGGAGAAGTTTCTCCCATGCTCAATTGACAGGGCTTTGCTAATGTGCTAAAGGTTAAAGCTCTTGCTGTATTTGCAGTAAGAAATACATATTATTCAGAGGCTTAGGAAGACAGGTTAGAGAGAGGGAAGTTTGGCTTCCTTCTCTGCAAAGAACCATGGGTCATGGTTCGCAGATTGCTTTCTCAAATTACCTGGCTATATTGCAGCAAGAAATATCCTACTGTTGCCAGAGAATAGCATTACTAGCCTTGACCTCCTGTGCCCCCTTTCTTGTTTTTAGGGCTCGGTGTTTTGTATCAACAAAATTAGATATGTTACAAAGTGCAAAGAGTACACGGGGCACATCATAGCATATAGTGTGTGTCTCACAGGGGGGTGGTGTTTCAGACATTTCTGCCCTGACTGAGATGATGCAGATATCTGCAGCATTGATGTGCACAGCACAGCCTAGATGAGGTGGCTAATCCCATCTTCTTAGACATTCCTTGCCGACACGAAGAGTGTGGGAAACCTTGGTTGGTCTGAGGAGTTAGAATGTGTGAACTTAAACATTGGCCTTGAATAGATGCCCATGTATCCTTGGAGAAGCTGGAAGGCGCCAAGAAGACCTAAGCAAACAAGATTAGGAAGCTGCCAGGCCGCTGGTAGAATCACCCAATTATGAAGTTAAAACTGAGAAGGAGTTGTCCAATTATGAACTGTCGGTCTTTAGCTAAACCAATCATGCATGGATGCACAGCTCGGGAAGGGGTATAAAAAGTCTTGTAAAATCAGTAAAGATGATCTTTTGGCCCACAACTTCTACATGTCATGGATTGCCCTGACAGCGACAGTAGTTCCTCAAGTGTTGCTGCATGCTGCTCATGGCATGTATATTTCTGGCGGCACACGTACCACCATGTGTGTTGCTGTCTGATCCAGGCACTGACCAGGATCTTGTTCCTGGTTCTGATACAGGGTAATAAGTGCAGCCTTGCTTAATCCTAATTGATTATCTGGATAGTGGAACTAATGATGCTTCTTGTATGCCCTATCTGTAGGTAGAAGAAATCTTTTAGTAGACAACCTGTCACTTCCTACATTTCTGTAGACTAGCACAGCTCTGGGTGGCTAATTTAGGTACTGTTAAACTCCAAATACATCACATGCATCTGGATGTGTTTCAAGGGAATCTTCAGACTTTTCAGGATTATCATCTGCAATTTGCTGTGTAGGTTTTGGACAGAGGAAGAGTTGCTCCTGTGGGAGCCAGAGGCTGCTAACAAGCCACTGAGAGCAAGACTTTGGCACCAGGATCACACTGGACAGCCTGCACTCTGCGGCTAGCTCTGCAGAGGATGCACAAGTGCATGCAAATGACATGAGCTTTCCCTCAGGGCTTGGGGTTTATGTGTATGCTCCAGGGAAGGATGAAAGCAACATAAGCAACCCTCCTGTGTGCATCTGGCCAGGCATGGAAAGGCAATGTGGGCCATCTCCCTTGAAAGTCTTTGTTTTCTAACACTGATTATTTCTTCTAAAATACAACCAAGCATCAGTTTGTGCCTTGGCCCTTGATTTTATTTCATGAGCTGATATTCATAGGTACAAGCACTAAGTGAATAATTTAGCGCATGAATACGTGTGAAAATTATCATAAATCGTTCACACTGGAGAACAAGGCAGACTTGTTCTGCAGACTGGTGGAAACTTGCCTGAATTCAGCACGTCCAGGAGAGCAAATGGGAATTTTTTTCTTTATAGTAGGCAAGAGGTACTGCAAGGCACAATTTTGTCTGGGGTTAGGTACACTCTCCAACACCTGAAGTGACTCTCCAGCTTATGTTACCATAGGGAAAAGCATTCCCTGCACATTGGTTTCCCAACCGTGTCATAACACCCAGCAGTGATAGAGAGATACCCAGTGCACAGCATCTCCAGCCACCATGGGTCAGCCTAAACCCTAATGTTTTCCTCTTAGCCTGACTTCTGTGCAGGACAGGGCTCAGGCTTGCTTTGACAGAACACGGAGCTACAGGGCTTAGTGGGACCAAGGAGGATGAGGAGGAAAGCAGAGCTGCTGGTAGAGTGATAGGCTGCCTGTTTCCTTACTCAAACCTATAGGAGTGCTGTGGCTGCCTCGGGCAGAGTGAGTTATTTTGGGTTGAGAGGCATATAGAAGGAGAATAAAACAGATCATGGAATGATGGAATTATTAAAAAAATTATTGATTAGGGATGTAAATTCTTATTTTTATTTCATGTATATGGGTGTTAATTTCACAGCACAGCACAGAGGTAATTTACTGCATAGATTTATTACTTTTCTGTGCTCTGAAGAAAACAATGAATTTTAATTCAAACTACTACATTATTTTGCTTAGTGTTCCACATATATTGGACAAACCCAATAGGCTTCTCTTCAGTTTTATGTAGATTAACTTAAGAGGTCTTTTCACCAAAATGCAAATAGACCATATTTTACTCTTGTGCACATTGATGTTAAAGAATTTACTCTAAAATTATGCTTGTGTGTCTGAAAAAATGGATTGCACCTTGCTTAGTCTCTTGCTGGCACCATTTAAAAGAGGCAGACCTCTGGCACTCCTGAAATAGTATTTGCTGTGGTATTTAAGGCAGGATGTACTAGTGGGATTAGAAATAGTATATGTAGGTCAGTACATCTTTCTAGAGCAGCAGATCCCAGCCTGTGGGAGCTGTTTTGACTGTCAAATCTGCACCAAGATTTTGAAAGAGAATGGGTATTTTTATGCTGAAGTCGTATTAGTAGTTATATGAGCTAATGCAGGGTTATTGAGTGTCAGAAGTTAATTGATAGGAATGCTACTCCTCTCAGTAGACTGGGCTTTGCTTTCCTTTGTACTCATAAAACCAGACAGCACAGGGTCGTGCTGGAGATGAATGCCATGTTTGCCCTGTCATACTAAAACAGTGCTTCATTCTCTTGCTATACATCCTGATTTTTGTGGATGTGCTTTTGTTTGGTTTGTCCCAAGAAATCCTCACATGTCTGCTTTCACAGGCCAAGGCAAATCCAGTACTCTGCTGCTGCACTGTGTCCTGAAGGTTGCCAGCAGTGTAGCTGCTGGCTGCCTGCTGTCTCTTCTCAGCTAGAAAGGAGAGATAAAGAACAGTGGTTTATACGTTCAAGAGAGCACTCTTGAGATTGTGCCATAAATTCTTGTTCTCCTAGGCGTGTGTTTGTCACGTGGCTTTTTCAAGCAGAGGAACAAAAACTGTTAAATACTCCAGAATTTTTTAGTTCTGCTGGGATTTTGTGGTACTGTCATCTCAAGGGCACACAGCTTGCTTTGGGAAGCAAACTAAAGTGATCTTAATAGTTCAGTTATTAACATTGCCGCTGTACTGTAGGCGATGCAAATGACCATACAGACAATGAAGGGAAGTGGAGGCAGCTTATTTATTCCTAACAGCCTTGCTCATCTTTCAGGTTTAAATCCAAGTTGCATTGAGTGAGGAGGAGGACTAACATACATTGGTTCTGTAAAGCAAGGGGCATTTAAAACCTGTCACTGTGTAATTAAGTAAAAGTAAGAGCCAGACCATTTGAAAAGATTAAACAAAATTACTTTTTGATGACATTTCTAAGGGAATTTAGATCAAAAATATCAAGCTAAACTTACTGCTGTCTTGGTCCATTTGTCACCCTGTTCTTTTAAAAGACATTTCACACTTCTAAGTCTGTTCTTCAAGAACAGACAACTTTATATGGTCATTCTTTGCCACTGAATCTCCCTGGTCTCAGTCCATCATGGAAGACTGGCTGCACTACTGGGGGACCTACCTAGCACTGCAGTTGGTGCTGTGCATGCTGCTAAACTCTTAATAAGCTTCCTCTGGAATAAGATCTTCTGTTTTGTAAATAAAGGCCTTTAGCTTTTTTTTGTTTTTATTGTCTAACCTAC
This sequence comes from Coccyzus lansbergi, assembly GCA_033558105.1. Taxonomy (NCBI): domain Eukaryota; kingdom Metazoa; phylum Chordata; class Aves; order Cuculiformes; family Coccyzidae; genus Coccyzus; species Coccyzus lansbergi. The sequence continues at coordinate 789,796 of JAUMJK010000267.1, read as the reverse complement.
AGTCTTCCTCCAGGATGCATTTAGGTGCTCTGGTGATCAAATTGGGAAATGTATGTTGAGTTTTGACAGTGTTGCAGATCATTTCTCTCCCACTGGTGGCTCATTCTGAAGGGTACGTGGTGGCATCTCCCGCACATGCATTGACTGTGGAGCCCTGTTTGGCATCTGTGTGTGTGATGAGAACCAGCTATACAGATTGTGCCATGCCATTCATCCTGTAAGCATCCTTGCAGTTCACCTGACCTCTTCAAGATCACAGAATAACTTGTAGAAGATAACGCTGATTGTAAGGCTCTCCAATCAAAAGTGAATTTGAGGAATTGGTCTCCCTTCCTTTTATGGTCTTTAACTCTCTTTGTGTGAAAGCCAAGTTTACCAACAGTTGCAGAGTCCAGCCCAACATATCTATCACTGGTATGTAACTATTCATAACCAATAATTTTTTTTTGCAATGTAATTCCCTTAGCACATTAGCTGGCTTCCACTTTCTGTAATTCATGTTTTATCAACACATGCTAAATGATCTACACTCTTTTCTTTCACTTCTGAATATTGTTTAAAAGCCTGGCTTTTAATGACTTCTTTATAATATGCTCACTGTTAAAAATGGAGCTCCTGAGCATTTTAAAAGCTTTAATTTCTCTTTTGGGGTGGCTCATTCTTTACTAGACACCATCTTTCTAGTGGTTAAAGCCCAGGATTAGCTGCAAATCAAAGGACCATCAATGTTGGAGTTACATGCTTAATCACAGGGGGACCTAGAAGCCTGCTGGGCACTGTACAGTGTGTTAGACAAAAAGATCCTGCCTCAAGGAACTTGTCATAAAAACAATAATAATAGTAATAATTAAGAAAAAAAGAGTGTGAAAAAAATAGGGAGGAAAGGATGTAAATCATCAATTCCATCTGTTTGCCAGTGCACGTTTATTCTCCTGAGAAAACTTTCAGTTGATTCCTGAGCTGCAGCTCAGCAGTAACATGAACTTTTCTTATGACTTTGAGTGAGTCACCTAACCTCACAGTTTTTCCTTCTTTTTTTTTTTTTTTTTTTTTTTTTTGTAGGTGGAAATATTTTCTTACCTCATGTGATTGTCCTGCAGATTAGTTCACAGTAGATGGTTTGCGGATCAAATAGGCTCTGGAAATGAAAGCTATCGATTTTTCAGGCATCTCAGCATTAATAGACATCCATGCGTAGCTATATATTCATAGGCATATAAATGCAAAGAGGAGCATCACTTCTGAAATGCAGGATGAAGAGGAATATAAAACCTTTCTAGATTAACTAAGTATAGTCTAGTGGCTAGACCACTGATTCCCCTTAAAAAGTGAGAATTTGAGCTGAGCCAGCCCATCTCTTCCCTCCTTCCTGACTGCAATTCCATCATTTCTGTGTCTGTTATCTCTTGAGTAGATAAAAGTGTGAGCTGTGTCACCTTAGCTGAGGCTACAGTAATGCTGCTATTAATAAAATAATAAAGCCAACTTTATCATCTCTCCTGAACAGAACTGATTTTTGCTAGCAGTGGGTTTTTATTCGTGGAGCACTGAATACAGGTGAGATTGCTGTATGTCGCTGGTATGAAGTGTCTCTTTTAAAATGGCATTAACAGATACAATACTGCTCACAAATGCCATCACTTTGTAATCAGGAGATTTATACATGGCTTATAGAAATTTTGACATTCTTTACATCTCCGTGATGACCTTTTTAGTTCTATTTCACAGTAAGAAGCTTAAGGAGTATCCCCATTTTCTTGACTGGACCATTGTTTCCTCTCTTACTCAATGTGATATCTGTTTTTAAGCTGAACTCCCTATTACCTCAGAAGGGCAATGATGTGACAAGGGCAAGTGAGTCAGTGTTTGCTGATGGAGAAGGCTACTGTGATACCCAAAAAGCTCCCTCATGTCCTGCCCCAGCACTGATTCTGGAACTGCAAAAGTTTTGACAATAATCCCATAAATCTATTATAGATTATTTTACGTTACAGCAATCATTTATTATTTTCAAAGATAACTTTGTACTCCTTTCCTATTCAGACCTAACTTTGGCTAGAAGCCTAGCTGTGAAACTAATTTTTATATGTTGTCTGTCAGTCCAGTTTCTCTATTCATGGTTTCCCAGAAGCGATGACTAGCCACAACTGGTCAAGAGACCATCTCCTCTTTCATATGCTGTGCTATTCCTTCTCTGATTTGTAATTAGGGCTGTTGCACTCACTTCCAGGTAGCCAAATAATCCTGCTAGAGTCATTATCAATGACAGAATGATGGGGTGAAACTGTGTACCACAAGTACCGACTCACAGCCCTGTTAAGTGTATGTGCAATGCATATGCTATGTATACTTGTCATATCTGGACATGTAGTTTTATGATAATAGCAGCGAATGCTTCTGCATTACAGTAATTGCTTGTGGTCCAAGCCCGAACTCTGTCAGGGGGCATTACATTGGTGAGTTACGGATGCTGAGATGCGGAGCCTGTAAACAGGCATTCGTGTTGGGGTAGAGCTGTGAAGAGGGAGTTACTGGGAAGGAAAGTAAAGCAATTATGTTAGCCTAGATGCGGTGAAGGCTTGGGAAGGGGGGGAGTTGCTTCTTTTTATTTGGTTCAGCTTTTTAATCAATAAAGTAACTTGCACTTAGCTTTTGCTCAACAGTCAGAGGAGTTACACGTGTCTATTATGTTGGACACAGCAAATCCCAAGCAGGTAATGCTGAACCAGCATTTTTCCATTTTGCTCAGTTGTAATGAATATGTTCATTTTGTCATCTTGGGACAGGTACCTTTAGTGCCTCAAGTGCTATATCTTCACCCTCCTGTATGAGCGCTTTCTAATATCTCTTTATGGGTTGGGAGTTAGAGGCAAGGACTGTTGCTATAATTTATTCTCAGTTGACATCTAATCCTTGCTACTTAGCAACAAACAAAGAAAAACGAAGATATTTCCTGTCTGGGAGAATGATATTGACACATGCTGCATGTGAATATTAAAAAAAAAAGCAGCTTGAAAATGAGAACGAAAATAGAAGGCAACTGTAAAGACAGGTGTGTTTGCATAAGCCATCATGATATCACTAATCACCAACTCATGATTCTTCTTTATCTTCCATCACATAGGAGGTTGTGTCAGTGCCTATTAAACGTCCAAAGCATCATCACCTTGCAGTGCAGTTAGACTGGGCTGTTCACAGTTAAGGTTGTCACTGGATCTGTGTTATTTTTCCTCTTTCCTCTTTGAATCTCTGTCTCTATCAGAGTTACATTGTTATAACCAAAGATATTAATTTTCTTTTAAATTACTCTCCCCTCTATTTCCCTCTTCCCTTCATGCTAATAAGAGTGCTTTTTCCTCCCTGGGAAGATTGACACAACTTCTTTGAAGTTAGTTGTGCTGTTGCTAGTTAAGTATGTGACCTTATCTGTATAATTGTACAGATCGTGCTGCCATATGTCTAGATGCACAGAGCTTAATTTAACAGTAGACATATATGTGTAAAAATAAATCAGTATCTGGGGGTTAAATATCTGAAGACCTCCCTAATCACAGCTTTCATATCATACAAAACTTTCTGCAGAGCTCTAAGAGCTCTGAAGTTAAATCTTAAAAAACATCTCCCTACAAGGGACCTTGCTCACATTGATCATCCCATGAATTCTGCTGGTGCTTCCTCATCTATTGTACTTATTTGATTTCTTATACCATGGTAGCAACTTCCTTCACACCGTAAGCAGGGAACTGAGGAAAAGGAAACAGCTAACTCACACTATGCCAGTAATAAAGATCTAATCTTAATTTGCTTTCAAAGCTACTGGCCACACGTAATGCAAAACCTTATTGGCATAGGTCCAGCCCAGAATGCCCTGCTGAGCCTTGAATGCAAGGCTGGCCTGGGACTAGCATTCTCTACCACATGCACAGAAGTTATCTGGGCACAAGGGAGCCCCAGAGGCACCTATTTCCTATCCTGTTTCAAATAATCCCACCATTTCTCATCCCTGCCTTTCAGCCCTCCCTTGCTTCGCTTTCTCTCTTGCCCGAAGACAAGCGTGGTTGTTCACAGGTGAGAAAGGATTCCAGTTTGCACAGGGGTGAGTTGTGGATGGTTCTGGTGAAGCCCCCTTGGCATGAAAGGGCAGAGCTGACTCATGTCTCTTGGTTGGGTGAAGAAAACCCCCTCTCCATCAGTCTAATGCAGCACAGACCAAAGCAGCTTGTCTGATGCTGTCATGGAGTGAGAAGGCAAACCCAGAGCCCCGAAATCCCAGGCTACTCCCAAATAATCATACTCTTTCTTTCTCAATATTACATTTGCTTGAACTTACTGTGCAAGAGCGTGTTTGCTGGTTGCATCCTGTGAGTATGAGTCAATGTCATGATCTACTGTGGGTTTGTTGTCTCGTAAGAGACATTTCCTGATTTTGTCATTCTAGTTACGTGCAAGGAATCTGTGCTGCAGTAATCTATTTGTATGGTAATTAGCAAGTAGCTTTTCAGATCTTGAAGGGATTTGGTTTAAAAACTAACTATTATTTTCTGAACTTTAACTTACCAACAGTATATGAACAGCAGTGCACTTTCACAATTTTTTTTTAATGTAGCCACAAAACCCAGAAGATAAATGTAAGTCTGCTCTGCAAGGGAATATTTTGGCTACAATTAATTTTGCTTCTACTCACCATATGCTTGCATTTTCTGACCTTCATTTGAATTGCAGACACTATGTAATAAAATGTGCAGTGTTACAAGAAAATAGTTGCTTGAAGGAGCACAGGTGCTATGATACCACAGCTTTAGCTGAATGATATGGTTTATGCCAACTGAAAATTTTACCATGTTTTCCTTAAGAAGACATTATTATGGAAAGATGCTGTAATTTCTCTAAGATGTTCAAGTTACTATTTTTAGATTTTTTGTTTTAATCTCTGAAGAAACATTGTATTCCCATTATATAGATTATTCAGAGGGGCAAACAGAAATGAAGAATTTTCCCTTTCTCCTTATTGTTCTTGGTGTTTCAGGCATTTCTTGAGATAGGACCTGGGAACACACTGCAAATGACAGAAAGAATAATTGTGGCTAAATTTAATTTATTGAGTAGGTGTAAATTAGATTGATTAAACAGAAAATAAACACACAAAGGATTACCCAAAGTAGGTGCAAGGATAGAAAAATGTTAGGTGGTATTAGCAGCTTAGACATGTGTGATGCTGTAGATATTTTTCAAGCAAGTCTATAATTTCTTTGGAGATTTCTCTCGGGTGATTCATTTCTTTCTTGTAACACTTAATGTAATCCAAACTGATTAAGGGACTGTTATGTATTAGAGGGGGAAAAATAAAGCAACCACGTGACCAGAATTAACTCTAGAGTATTCTACTGGGCTGAACTGCAACTTTGGCTCAATAAGATGCACGTGACCTGAATTTATATGTGTGGAAATCCAGCAGCTTGAGCTGGGCTTACCTGCTGAGGACAGAGTCCTTTCCTGAGAGATGTGCAACTGGATGTCAGAGCAGCAAATGAGCAGTATTTAGATATAGCCCTGCTTTGGTCAGCTAGGTGGAGGGACTTCACCCTCAACCTCTGATCTTTGCTCCAGTCTTCTGGTTCATTCTCTCCTCCTACTACCTGGTGTTGAGGAGGCAAGATCTCAAGGGGGCTTTATTCCTTCAGCCTACAGGAATAGGTGTTCTCCTCACCCCCAAAACTTCTGTTTCCTCTTTCTGCTTGGAGTCATTGTGCAGAATAGCTGGGATTTTACAAACACTCTGCAAGGCATCAACCTAACCTATTTACCTGACTGCTTTGTTAATAGCAGAAGCGCATAACATAACTGAGAACATAACTAAAGATTGAACGGGAACACAAAAACATCAAAGAAGAGAAAATGTGTGTGTAGAGGAAGCTGGTTTTGGCTTATAAAAAAATGAGGAAAATAGGTGAAAATATGAAGAAAATAATGCGTATTTTGTTTAACTGATTATAAGACAGTCACATCACACAAAAAGTACTGCAGACTGTTTCACACAGGCTACATGTATTTGGTTTTTATCCTCATGAATGATCACCCTCGTCTTTGATAGCAACTTTGACTAAAAAAAAAAAAAAAAAAAAAGACAACGCCCCCAAAAAAAACTCCCTTGAGATTGCCTTAATTTCTTCATCTTGACTGCTGCAAGGAAAGGAAAAGGGATTGTTGTTTTTTTTAGTTCTGGCATTTTTTTTGTTTGAGGCCCTTTTTTTATTTTCATGTAGTAATTAAAAATAATTCAGAACCAACAACTCACCAAGGAAAAGAAAAAAACTGTGCTGCCTTTCGGTAAGCTGAAATGATGACTTCTTTTTTAATATTTGCAGTCTTGTGGCGCCTTTGTAGCTGCAGTCAGGAGGCAACCCCCTGCTGTGTTTGGCAGGATAAGTGGAATAAAAGATGGTCGCTACACCAAAAAACTCTCAGTTTAAGGGGAGCTTGAGACAACAGATGGGAAAAAGCAGATGGGGATGAAGCAGAAAAACCAAGGCGATGTTGATCAGTGCTAGGTTTGTTCCTGGGCGCTCTTGGCATGGAAGGAGTGGAGTTCTGACTTTTTAAAGTCAAATGTCAGGCAGTTTGGTCCCTCACTGGTGAGGTGCCAGTGTGCCCTTGTGTGTTGTGGGCTTCATCGTGGGACTGCAGCTCCTGGTGCTGTGTGGAGGTGCAAGGGAGGAGGTGTAAAGGGTTTACCCCGAATTGTATGTAGGTTATGCATATCCTGCCTCTACCTACAGTGCGATTTTCCTCCCCCTCTCTGAGATGTATGTGTGTATATGTAATACTTAATTTGTACATACATAACTATATATGTATTTAATTCTACTAGAATTTTATACAAGTTGCGAAGGGGGGGGGGGGATGGGGTTGATTTTGTTTTAAAAAAAAAATAAAGGAATTTTCAGCCAAAACATTCAAAGTGGATTTGTTTTATTTTTCCTTTAATAGCATGTATATCAGTTTAGGGGGTTTTCCCCTGCTTTCCTCTTCTTTTTCATTTTTTTGAGAAAACAAGGACAGAAACAGTCTTATAATGAAAGGATTTACATGCTGTTGTTTCATGGGGATATGAGGGCAGAACCACCTAGGAAGGCTGACCTTGTCAAACATGATGTGCAGCTATGCTCCTGAAATGTGAAATTCCTTTTTATTCTGGAAAGCTGACTTCTGTCCTCACCATAGTTAAAAAGTAAAAGATGCAATGGAGCATCTCCATCCCTACCTCTGACACCACTACTCAAGAGTTTTTGCAGAGGGGATTTAAAGAGAGATTTGTTTTCTACAGCCAGAGTAAGTTTCAGGGAGGAGTGTGTGTACCTGATTTCCCATTGATAATAGCAGGGGGTGTGTACCTGATTTCCTGTTGATAAGAATGATTTGCATGTAGACACATAGCAGAGTTAAGGTCCTACATTTTCTTCAGTTGCTTCTCTGTGTGTAGGCAGCAGGACCCACTATTAAGTGGTAAAGTCAAACATTTAGATCCAGATTCTCGTATCTTTTCAAGCACATCTGGATACTCGATCAAGCCACCTGCTTAAAAGAATCACATCACTGGGGCTCTCAATTGAAAGTTTTAAAGTCTAAAATTTTCACCATTTTACTGTGAGGAGCCTAAGAAATTCTGTCCATTTAATTTGTCAAAAAAGTGTTAACTTCATAGTTTATGTGTGTCTTCATGGGAATGGGATTTCTGACAAAAGTTGTTTTTCATCTAGCAGATAAAAGGCATGTAAGTCAGTGAAAGGTGAATTTAGAGAAAGGGTCTTATTTTTCTGGATTGGGATAATTTTAGCTGTAAAGGTGCTATTCCAATGTTTTGATCCAGGCATAGTAGCTGAGCAGTGAAATTCCCTGACCATTGTTATCCAAAAGCTCAAAATAGATTATCTGATCTGGATTAAAAACCTATTAATGCATAATGAACACGGTTTAAGTAAAAAATGACAATAAGAGTAAAGAGGCATAATTGTACAGCTCTGTTTTACACAGAAAACTGGGAGAAAAAGACGTGTCTCTTCTGGGAATGGATGTTGTATATTCAAATATTGTGTTTTACCATGTTTTCCTGCTTTGGACTTCTTGAATAACATTATTACCATACAGTGTTATAAATGAATCAACAAAGGTTTTTTTTTTTTTTAATATTTACATTCCTATCATGATTTTAACAGGATAGAAAGAAGAAAGCATTGACATCTACTTGCCTCACATAAGAAACGGGGTTTTCTTGTTCCAACATAACTGAAACATTTGCAGACCGCATTCCTTTTAAGTCACTCTCTCAGTGATAGCAGAGTGTGATGGAGCTTTTCAGACTGTTCTTGTTACAATTTTTTTTGATTAAAAAGTTTCCTATCTGTTACAGAACAGCAGTAAGCACATTCATTGAGGTGTGGGGTAGGAATGACTTTTTCCATTTCTGGGAGCGTGTAATATTTTATCATCTTGCAGCCTTCCTGCAATTTGGTATGCGGAGAGAAATTAATTTGACTGTTTACAATATTTAATTTTCAATAATTATTCAAGCATATATAACTACAGACATTTACAGTATGTAGTAAACAGATGGATTAGCAATTGTGCATGTAATTAGAAATTACAGTTAAAATACAAAAGTGCATCTGAATATTCAGTTGCCTTTAAAAAGAGAAACTCTGAGTGCTTTAGAAATGCTTTATATGAATAGATTCCATTAAATACCCTTCCTAAGTGAGTCTTTGCCAAAAATATTCACTGAATTACAAATGAAAGTTGTATATATTTGTTTTTTTAAAAAGACTTAAGTTTTTCCAAGTGGGTGATGTTTTCCACACTAATGTGGTGTCAGAATCACCACAGGTTCACTTTTCCCACCCTCCAGAGAGGATGTGATTGGTGGCACGATGCTGGACATACCATGCTGCACCAGGGCAGTCCTTGGCACCCACCTGACACCTAACCCTCAGCCCTTCTTCTTCTAGAGGTCCATTTGAGTCACAGTTCTTGAAAAATGATTTTATTATGACAAGATAAATCTTTCTGAGAAATTGTGGAACTGTCAGGAGGTGAAAGTATCATAAATTAATAGCAGCATGATCTTATTACTTTAGAGTTTATCCTTTCCCCACCTTGAATTGTGTTGCAATCTTCCATTCTGTCTGGTCAAAATTGATTTGTAGGATAAGTGGTTCAGTGACCAAAGGTAAAAATCATCAAAAATGCCCATCGATTATTTTTAGAAGTTACTTTAGAGGAGAAATAGGTGAAAATGTTTTGAAAATATTACATTGCTGATTTCCATGTGGTCTCATAACAGAGCTCCTGGGTTGAACACATTGGTTCTGTGCACTTGGCTCTTATACCTGGTTATTTAGGTCAACCTCAGAGCTAGTATAGAAGCAGCCCTAGTTCATTTTCTGTGCTAATTTGATCTTTAAAACCAAAACCAAACAAACCCCACTCTTATTTCTCATGGATTCTTTTAAAAAAGTGACTAGAATTGTGCTCTAACACCTTCAAGGCATTAATCTTAAGATGCTCTCAGTGAAGTCAGTGGGATTTCTGCCATTGCTGCAGATGGGTGTGGGATTGAACCCTTAGTGATTGTCTGACTGTGAAATGAGAAAATATATTTAGCTGGGTTCATATGAGACTATTAGAAACAAATTCTCATCTAAGATAACAGTTGGAGCTAATTTCCATGGTCTTCTAGCATATTGACCATAAATCATGTCATGAGTATGAAACACCTCTTCCGCCTATATTTATCTCCTCCCTTTAAGTGGAATACAATGTCACATAGAAAAAAAATGCCTTTTTTTAAATTCTCTGTGCCTAAAAATTTACTGCATTTAAGAAACTGTTTCAGGAAAAAAGCAAGTAATTGAAGATAATAGTTCTTTTCCTATAGTTGTAATACCATTTTTTTACTCGTATTTTATTATAAGGTTTGATTCTGTTCTGCTATTCACTACTGCAATGCTGTTCTATTTAATTATTTGCTGATTGAAGTTATTTTTCTCCCTAGACCTACCAACATAGTACTTGTAAGCTCCTCTGTTTTTCCTGCTTGTGATAGTTTTTGGTTTAGAGGTGGAAACAGAGGTTTTGCAAAGATTTTCCAATATGATAGGATAATGAATGTACAAATTCATAATCTTAAGGTCAGAGGGTTATTAATTCACCTACTCTGACCCCCTACATAGTTCAAGTTATAGAGAATCAACTAATTGTTCCTACAGTGAGATGTCTAACTGATATTTGATGAAAGACTGTACTCCAGGAAGATATTTATTTAGAGGCTGTAAGACCTTCCTTTCCTGATGCTTATCTCCTTCATTCTTCGAAACGTCTGTTATATTTTTCATTTGAATTTATCTGCCCCTTCTTTCCAACCATTAGTTTTAGTTGTACCTTTCTCTGTTGGAATAAAGAACCCTTTACTCCTTGATATTTTCTCCCTGTACAGGTACTTATGTGTTTTATTCCAATTATTAATTAGTTAAACGCAGTACAATTCTTTATTGCAGAGAGGGGAAAAGAAGCACTGATTTAATTAGTGCTAGATTGTTATTGATTTATACATAGGTAAATACAGGTTCTGCTTCCATTAAACCATTCATGGTCATGATCCAACAATGACCTCCAAAGCTCTTCCTCCCAGGAAAGACCAGGGGTAGGTTCAGATGTGGGGATCTGGAGTAGCTCAGGGGACCTTCCCAACATGAGCAACAGTAACTGCCAGTGCAGCACAGAAGACATGCCAAGTTATTGTTCACGAAAATTATTGCTTGTGTCTCTAGCTTCCAGGGTAAGCTGATAGCTACTTAATTTCTTTTTAGTGTAAATAGGAAGTGAATGCATATGGCTTAGCCATTTGTAATCCACCATGGCTATTCCCCTCCTCCCCAAGGGCAAATCATTCAGTTATTTTTATGGCTAGAGGTGGAAGGATTTCTGGCTTGGGTAACCCATATAATGCTTCCTTTGCTATTACAAGCTGGAAAAACTGGTGTTGCATCTGAACACACAGCAAGCATTTTGGAGGCAGGGAACCTAGACAGCTGTTAGCCTTCTAAACATCACACTATATATCTAAGTGGGGGAGAAAAAAAGATTAAGACCCCAGTTCTGATATTCCTCAAATGTACAGGAGATGTTTCCCATTCACTACCACTAATTTCAGATTGGCACCGATTCCAAGCCCTATCAATGTGGGTTTATCATTTACAGTCATTTTGATAGGAATGGTTGTACTCAATGATCCAGTGGGTCTTTTCCAAACTAGTGATTCTATGAGGGAGGGCATTGTGTAGAACAGAAGAGAAATAAGTAGTCTGGTCTTGTTCATGTCCTTAGCACTCTGGCCATGCGTTTGCCCACCAAAGCTCCAGCACTGAAGTCTGAGCTGTTTCTTATTGCTCTCCCATCCATTTGTGAGCTCTGTCCTACATACAGGATGATGCTTACTTCTTTATCTGTCAGTGAAACCTTGCTAATGCCACAGAAGCCAATGTAATAAACTAGTGCTCTTCACAGGTGAGGAATTGGCTTTCAGTGATACACGAAAGCAGTGGGAAAGTCGTGCGTATTAATTTGGCTCCTCTGAACTCCGGCTACAAATCTGAACCTGAAGATGTTGCATCATATTTGCTCTAGTGAGTTGCCAGTTAACTCCCTAGCGTATTAACAGTTCCTTGTTAATGTGGAGCGTGGGGTAATTAAGACCTGGATTCCCTCCTTAGCTCTGCCATACAACTTCTGCTTAATCTAGAAATGCCTCTTGGGGCAGCTTCCCCTACACGGAGTTCAAAACTTTGTCCCAGCTGTGCAGGACTGGTAGCAGCACGTGGTCAGGAATACTGACTCAGCTCCCAGGAAGATATTGCAACTCTGTAAGAAAATAAGAGTATCTGAAGCACAAAAAGAGAATACATTTTTGCTGTTTTCATTTGCCTTCTGTCTTAGGGTAGATTGAACAGATTTTGCAACTTTGGATCCACAAATACAGCCTTTTTTTTTTTTCTGAGAATTGTTTTCATTTTATTTCTTGTAAATGAAAGCTGAGAAACCCTTGTAATTGCAAGATTCTCAAGACCTGCAAGTTCAGCTAAAATACCAAGCATTGGGAAAACAATGATAAATCCTTGACAGGATCTGTACCTGACTTCAGTGGAGTAAAGTACGTGGTAAAACTTGTGTTGCTGGCTCCCTGCAATGAGATTATGTGTCTGAAAGCATGACTTTATGGCTGAGAGCAGCAGCAGTAATGATCCCCTTCTTCCTCACTGTGGTCGTGTATGAATTATTCCTTTACTGCCTGTAATGTGTTTTGAGACCTTGGATTGAAGAGCAAGATGATTATTATGGTAGTTTAATAATATTGTTTAGAAGGATGTAATATGCTGCAGCACTGAGTTTTTTGGAAACACGATCTGAATTCAGTGTAAATGCTCTCTATCACCAAAGTCAACTTGCAGAGTCAAAGTCACACTTAGCATTGCTACTGCTCTGTTTTCAGCTGCTCTTGAAGAGTTCAAGGTGCAGCATGGTAGCCTCCCATCTCCCAGCTCTTCAGTAGGACACAGCTTCAGCCCTGATTGCTCTCACCCTTCCCTGACTTTCAGTGAGACCTTCACCTGCATTTAGGGCTTCCTGGTACAGGGCAAGGTGTTTTGGCTTGGAGTGCTGTGCCTGTCCTCCTCCAGTTTCCATCAGAGCTTGGTGTCTGTGCCGAGAGGCTGCTACCCTGGTGATTTGGTTTATCCCTGTGGTTGGCTCCAGTCATTTACAAATTTTTGTGATTGCTTTTAGAGATTTCACTGTGTCTTTACTCTTGGTGATGGTAACTTCTTACAGCCTGGTCTGCTCTCTGAGCCTAAAGCAGTACTTGCAGCATAGTTTTCAAGCCAGAAGGAGCTGTTGCAGTTTGAGGGAAGCAGTCACGGAAAACTTTTCACATTTTTTGAAATTGGAATTACATGCCTTCTTAGGGTCCAAACTCACAGGACAGATTCCCTGATTCTAGCAGCTACACTGCTACCTCCAATTCAGCCTTTGGTCTCCATGGGAAAGTGAGGTCTGGGGGCCCTGCCAAATCCCAAAGCTCCCTGTGTCCATTCACCAAGAGGTGAATGGCTCTTTGAAAGTCCTAGAGAAAGCTTAGGTGACTTAACATGGATGTTTGGAGCCTCACCACTGCCATGATAGGATATGTGGCTTCAGGTCAGCAGAAGACCAGAAAGGAAGGGAAGACTTTGGGGAGGGAACTGCCATGACTTTGTCTCTTTTGCCCTCCTCCGATCCCCAGACACCCACTGCTTCTGAGCACCATGGGTTGAGTAGCATGAGAAGGTTCTTTACCCTCCTTTCCCTTTCCTTTCTAGCACCATCCCAATAACACTTCCTGTAATGACAAAGGAAAAATAAGTGTGAATTTATATATAAATATACAGGCCTGCAGCTTGGTTTCATCTTTTGCTTGCTCTCACTCTGGAACAATTACTCTTGTCCACATTTGGGGCTTCTGAGGGCTATCATAGTGTAAAAGATGAAAATAGCAAAGCTCATTTCTTCCACCAAAGAAGTCATATATGTTTTTTCCCTTACTTGGTCATAGAAAATAAGAAATGGCAAGAAGATTTCAGATTTGGCTTTTCAGATTGATTCCCGACTGTATGTGTCATGCAAGACACATAAATGCAGCTTAATGACAAATTCCAAGGGGCAAGGAAGAATTAGGAGGGATTTATCAGAAAATGCATCTTTGCCAGACAGCTACACGCTAGAATATAATTTCTGACTGATTATCATCTAGTAACAATTATACATCTTTAACCTTTTCAACCTCCTGTGATTTGATGCATTAATGAAAAATGTAAAATGGAGTGTGCATCTTTCTGAAGAGGTTACCCAGAAAAAAGATGTTGAGTGAGACTTACCAATGTTTAATTTACGTAGCATGTCTGAATATTACTTGAATTGTCTCTCACAAGACAGTGTCCAATGAAGGTACAGTCTTCTAAATGCTACTTAGTTGTTAGATTTCAAAACTGAGAGGAATACAGGATCAGGCATTGTTGGGTTTTTTTATTAGGTTTTTTTTTTCCTTTTCTTTTGTGTTGAAAGAATCTTAATGTGATTTAAAAAGTACCATTCAATTCTTTTATTGTAATACCCTTAAGATATGTAGCTGTATTTTTTCACTGGCAAACAGGCAATTTCATAATTCCAGGGACATTGGAAAATTAGAATTGAATTTCACCATTCTGACCTGGTTTTCAGTAAAAAAAAATACCCCAAACCCACAAAACCTGTTGGCACGTGGGTTGAAAAGTAATCTGCAGTGACTAATCGACTGCAAACACACACCACTCAGTATTGAAGCAGATAAAATTGCAAGTAATTTTTTAAAATTGGAGCCTTAATATTTTTTTCTTCGCAGTTGCTCTGGGCTCTTAAGAATTGCTTGCTATTTAGATGTCATTAAGGAGGAATACACTGTAGCCATCATGAAGAGCAGATTGATCAGTTTAAGCTTTTCCTTTAAAGATTAACAAAGAGGGGTATACATTTTGTGTATTAAAATGATCTCTTGAAATGAGGCTGTGCTGTTTTCCTGAGTCTGCAAGTGTTCTGTCTGCTCTGCCTCTGCTGCAGCTGTCAGTGTATAAATAGCCTGTGTGGGTTTCTCCAGGAGTTTGTGCTGCAAACACTCTCATATCAGGTCTCCAAGCCTTCTGTAGTTCGGGGGTGTTTCCCAAGGGGAGCATAGCAGGGACAGGCAACAGAGCTGAGTTTGGGTGGCCACATGCAGCAGAAGTGGTGGAGACACCTTACGCAAGTACCAACCAGATGTTTGGAGAAGTAACCATAGAAACCATTGGCTTTTTCAGTACGTGATGATCGCCTGCATTCCCTGACCTCTCCGCAGAAGGTACTTATCTAACAAGGGAGAATATCTTCACTAGTCCAAGGAAACACCTTATATACAACTTCAGTCCTGCTTGGCATTTGTCTTGCATCTTAGCTTCATCTTTGTTGGACATTTCACAGTGGTTTTCTAACAGCAAAATAAATATTTCGTGTTATATTTATCATCTTAAGTATAGTTACATGACTCGATGAATGTAGCTTCTGCCACTTTCATATGAAGTGAGTTTCAAAGTTTTAAATTACAGGCCGCTAAAACTCAGCCAGCCAGTCAGCTCTTTACTACCATAACATGGAGAATTGCAGAGCTTGACTAAATAAGGCTCTGTAGGTGCAGGCATAATGTATGGTCTGAAACCCAAACACAGCACAAACTACTGTTGTTCAAGCTCCTGAAAGCAGAGCTTGACATTTTTTCAGAAATACCGTACAGCTTTGGCTCTGGGGAGAAGGCCAGGGGATTAGTGATGGTGGGGAGGCTTGATGGTGGGGAAGATGTGTGATGGTAGAGGAGGGGAAGCTTTTTAGTCTATGAAACCATACATAAGCAGCATGGTAGCACTTGCTGATGATGTCCCAGCACTGTGAACTTGTAGTGGGCACAATGCAAGAGAAGCAGAACCACCCCAGGCTGGGTTCATCCCCACTGTAGTGAAGAAAGAAGTTAGGGATGGAGAAATGCCTGAAGAAAGGGGACAAGGAACATCTGCTGGACTTCTTCATGTTGTGAGGTCTGGGGAAGCTGTATTCAGAAATCACTGAAAAGGAGAAAACAGCTTATCTGCCCACTGTATGTTTTGTTGCTTACGTTGGTTTAAAAATTTAATTCTGGCTATAGCAAGCTCATCTTTTCTGAATTTTTCATATTAGCAGTACTGATAGCAGTGAAGTGGTGTCTTGCAGATTTTGCCTTCTCTGCCTTGACATGCTGAGAATAACCCTCTCATGTTATTCAAACCTAAAATGACTGTCTAGGACTGGAGTCTCAGCATCATACTTCTGTTGATCAAAATTCTGGACTTGCAAAGAACAAAGAGAGCAACTTCAGAGCACCCTGGGTAGCTTTCCTCTGCTTCACAGGTACGTGTTAGAAGATGGATTAATGATGAACACAGTAGTTTTGCATAGTAGTCTTGAACAAGCTATAAAGAGAAAGTAAAACAGAAGAAAAGGAGCTCTATGAGTCATTGGTCGTTTTTTATGCTGTCAAGTAGGTTCGTACAAATCACGTACATTTCCAGCTTTCTTCTGAACAGTCCCTGAATATAGTTGGTGACAATGTCTTTCAAGGCAAGTTTGACAAAAGGGCAGACTTTTCATTTTCCCAGTGTTGACACTGACCAAAGCATCCTGAAGTCCTTGTAGAGGAATACAGCCTGATTTATGTTTCAGCAACAAGGTGAAGGAGGGTTAGGAGAGGCTGCACTGCTTCCCAGTCTGTCATTGTGGTTCCTTGTCACGCACGCACACGCCACAAAGAGCACTCCAGTGTCTTCTTGCTCCACATTAAACATGTGTTTGAGGGTTTTTTTTCTGCTAGGATATCTGGAAATAAAGATTGTCTCACTTAGTTGTGCTAGCCAATATAAAAGATAGGTAGTCTGTGTTCTTCACTGCAGAAAAGGCAATGTAGGGGTGTTCAAACCATTTCCCCTTGATTATTATTTTTAGTAGAAGGAAAACTCAAGCTGTAGGAAATTTTAATTAGAAATAATTTCTTTCTGGACAGTCTTTTGACACCCAATGTATAGCTCAGTGTTCTGTAACAAACCACTTCGGACTAGCTCCGAGTGAGACAAAATTAGGCACTCCATTGTTAAATGGCATTGATTTTGTGAAGTCAGTGATAACAAAACTCCAGTCGTTATATTTGTCATATTTTCTGCCTCTTTTTTTTTGATGTCTGTTGTAGCCCTCTGACCATTTGCATTTTGAGAGTAAACTTTCTATAGGTCACTTCTTTTACAGAACCAACCGATTTTGTGGCATTTCAGTTCCAAAATGCTACAGGATCGCTAGGACTGCAGATACAGCTGTAGGTGAGATTAACTGCATAAACTGTAGCCTGCATGAAAGGTGAGTTATAGGTAAAATATTTAATATAGTTTCACAGAGGGAAAAATAGCCAAAAACAAAAAAGCAAAACCAAACCCAAACCTGGATTTTGCAACTGTAAGTTTAAAGGAGAGAATTGTTTTACACTAAAGTCAACCTGGTAGTCTAGTGCCATAGTGTCACTAGGGAAGAAGCTTTAGCACTTATACTTCTATTTTGTGAGAAATGGTTTTGTAAAATTCATAGTTCAGCAAGACCTCAGAGTAGTGTTGAATTATTTTTATGACAATACACTGTACTCTGAAGTCATTGTCGTACACATTGAAAAGGCACATGCGCACCTTTTCTTGCTTGTTATTTTAAACTCTTTTCTTGTGTTTATTGAAATTCTTAGGTTTTATGTTTTATAAAGGCAGCAACCGAAAGACACACCTTGTACGTCAGTGGCGGAACTCAAGGAGAGGCACAAGGTATTCAGTATAAAAAGGGATATCTAAATGTAAAAGACAGTTTGCCTGAGGCTTGCAAAAAATATTCCCCATGTGCCAGCACATAGGAAGTACTAACAACTCCTAGTGTTGTTCTCAACTCAGGTTTGCATGAGAAAAGGGTCCAATAAAAACAGTCGGGTGAGTAAAATGGAGTCTGTTGCTGTAGATAAGTTTTTTGGAAAGGAGTGCTGTGCACTTGGTGTGAGCAGCTAGGTTCCATGAGTGACGTTTCTAGTGCAGGTGGCACTGTGAGAAAAGTAGAGTATTTTCAGCATAAGAAAGATAGAGGTGTGCTGAGCTTCATTAGGGATTCAAGTCACTTCTTTAGTACAAGACAAGACAGACAATGTATTTTGCATGTTAAGGCACTTTAATCATTCCTTATGTGTTCCACACATAGGTTAAATATGAACATGGTTATCTGTGCAAGATAGTGACATTTCTGAGATTATATTTAACCGAGAAAGCTAAAGGATGGAATTATTTTCGATTTACTTTGTGTTTTGATTTAAGGAAGGTCTTTTCACCTACAGCATTTTTTAATGTGGTAGTGTTATTGGACTATTTTGGATCAATGCATTAACTCTCAAAAGTAGCTCTATTCACAAGTTGTGTTCATAGCTTTCCCCAGTGTGGTACATGGTACCTTTAGAAAAATCTCAAATGATGCATACAGGAATTTCAGGCTGCTAAAATCCAACATTACAATCAGTGTAGACTTTGTAAAGGATATCAGTGTCCCTAAACCTACTGGAGCTCTAAAAATTAATTTGATAAATTCAGTTGATAGTTGATAGTTGGTTTGGAAGACTTCCTAAGAGGTCTTTCACCAAAGTCTGTTAGAAACCCAAAGTTGCGAAGTGTTCTCTGTCCAATATTTTCGTTCCCATAAAGGTTTTCTACAGCACAGTAGTATTTTTGCAGTTCTGGGCGGGATTGCAACTGCATTTACTCCTTTTCTGTTTAGAGAAAGAAAGCCAGTAGGATCTTTACCAACCTCTCTTTTTTTTTTTTTTACTTTAATTCTGGAAAGTCTGCTGTGTGATTCTCAGAGACATTCACTACCACCTTTAACCTTGTCTCCATCCTGCAACAGAACCACAACTGGTGCATCCGTTGATATTGAAAACAATACCTTGAAGAGGAAATCTATTCTATACCTCGAGCCTGGCATCTCACCCATTAAGAATGAGAAAGGGGAAAGCCCTGCTCATGCTCTCAGAGCTTTTAAGAATAAGCATGGGAAACCATCACTGTTGTCTTTACAGTGTCTTTATTATTAAGTTATATTTTTCCAGTGGAAAAGTTGGGATGGACAGAAGGAAGTTCTTTGAAATAGGTTTTATCCATCTGCCTGAAAACAGGACCTCATGGTCTCACTTTTTACTTTGATTTCTTACTTTTTACTTTGATTTCCTTTCCAGAGGATTTATTCCAAGGCTCTTTGTATTCGAATACATAATTTCCCACCCAAGCAATGGTCTGTAAAATAATCTGTCTTGCTGGAATAATATTTCTTACCATCATTTTATTCAATGCTGTCACAGTTTGTCAGAGAAGCCAAACACATGGGAGGAAACAAGAACTAGGAGAAGAAACAAATGTAGTTCCCTCAGAATGTTTTAAATATCAGTAAATAGAACAAAATCTCCTTTCTGTGAGACAATACTTGTATATTCTAATCCAGGGGGTTTTAATCTGTTTAGCTGGTTTTGTACTAACAAGGACAGAAATTTGAGCTGATTCTGCAAACTGAAAGTGTACAGCAAGTACAGGTTGAATGTAGCACAGTGCCTGAAAACCGAGTTCTCCACTGGCTACAAACAGGTGTAACTTGGTTGGTTTAGTTAGGATTGTACAAAGTCCAACACAAAAATGAGGTTAATCCTATAACTTGGGATCCAAGAGTGGGAGGGGAGAGATAAAGTGGTTCTAACATGTCACATTGGGATGAGGCTCAACTCAACCACTTCACTCAGTACTAGTGAGCACATGTTCAACATAGACATTTTAATATTCTTGGTTGGCAAATGTCAGTGTACAAGAGTGAATGCTGAGCTAACATCAGATTTCTTGGGAAACTGAAGAATTCCACAACAGAAAAATTTTGGTTGTTGACTGAGACTCACAATGAGGAGGTCCCAAAGATCAATTTGGTTCTCAAAGGAATCCACTGTTTGTCAGTAGATGTGAAAGAAAAAAACAATGGAGCTTCTCAAAAGTGTTTCAGAAAATGATTGATAGAATTGCTTTGAACATTGGCAGCATTGTATGCAGCAGCAATTCAGAAGGGAAATAATTTGAAGGTGATCATAGTTGTCTTTCATAATTTGTTAAAGATTTACAGGCAGAGTCTTAGGTCTTTTGTGTTGGACATTATATGGCTTGAAAATCAATGTAGAATTGGTCCCTGGCTTTTTTAATGACTGAATAGCAGAAGTGGGGGGGGAGGGAAGAGGATGCTGTGATATTTGCACATATATATATGAGCAAAGCTAAAAGAAAACTTGGAAAGTTCTTAAAAAAACAGGACTATCCTATTCTTCAGCAGATTTCTGTCTTATAGTTTTGTAATTTGTGTTTTGAATATATGGATATATAAATCTGAATGTGTGCAAAAAAGCCCTCAATATTGTCAGTATTTTACATTAAAAATGTGGTTTTGTATTCCATTAATAATGAAGATTGTTCTATAGAAAGTGCAGATGGAAGAGAACATTGATAAGTATAGTTAATAATTGAAAATAAATGTAACTTAAATATTTTACCTTTACTAAAACTCAGTTGCCATCCTGAGAGTGACTTTAACACTATCAGAACTGATCTCTTCTGTTTTATCTAGCTCTGAGCACATTTTGAGCTGAATAAAAAGTGAGGTGATGACGTTAAGATACTAAAAGCAGAGGCAGTGTTCCAGCCTGCTGACATTTTGTATTTTATGGTCTACAACCCACTCAGAGGTTTAGATCCAACACAGTTTTAAAAGTCAACTAGTCCGATTCCGGAAGGAGAGGCAACAATTACCATTGTCTTTCAAATTGAGTACAATTATGATATTCTAGCATTTTAATTAGTAGCTATATTAGATATGTTGCTGAGCACAACGTGTAACATTTTCCAAAGGGCCCTTACACCATGGGATCCTGTTTGAAAACCCCATAGGCTGCTATTTGTGCCCATTGACTTTATTGCTTTTGCACACACTTAATTAGTAGGTTACTAGGCAGAGAACTATATGAAATCTTAATTTTGAGGTGATCTCTGCAATTATGCTTTATTTTATTTGATTGGCCTTTACAACACAGACCCCAGTTTGGAGTCAAATTTGTCTTTCCTGAAACATCAGCTCATTAAATCCTGTTATTATGTTGTTGTTGTTTTCCTTATATCAGCCACTTTCTGTGCAGCAGCTTAAGACAAGGCGTAGTTTGTATCTTCTCTTACAAAAGGCTGGAGACCTGTTTTGAGTCCTTGCCCATTATGTAATTCAGTAAAAGCCTTAGTTTTACTTACATATAGCAAAAACATTTGAAATTTCCAACAAAAAGATAATATGTGAGAGAGAATTAGCTTATAAAGTAGCTAATTCTTTTGATAGTAGTAATTATGTCATATTTGTTCAGTGGCGCACATTCAACAAGACTGCATAGCCTTTGTGCCCCTTCACATGTTTCACTACTTGTATTTGCTTAGTGCTCAGAGCAGGGGTGTAAAATGCTAAACATGGCAAATTCAAATGGTAAATATTCAAAATTAAGTATGCTGATTTACAGTCCTGAAGATTTCATAGCTTTGAAAAATGCCTCCCAAACCAAGCTAGATTAAAGAACTAAAAATTGTCTCTTCTGATATTTGAATGTGTAGACATTCAACTGGAATTGGTGAGAGCTAGTTCAAGCTTGTTTTCCTAGGTGTTATTCTAGGAAGTGTAGTAGGTTTCTTTCTTTCACACTCTTACCACTCCATTACTACCACCCAGGTTCTATCCTTACCTGTCTAGTGGTACATCATTAGGTAAATTCAATGGCATTTGCATTTTAAATGGCTACAGTTGTATATTGATGCTGTTGGCCTGTTAGGAGGATATTCTCTGCCTGAACACCCACGCTTGCTGCACAGTGGAGGGGGTTGGGAGGGTCCCTTGGGCTGCATCTCACCCATAAGGCACCAAGACAGGTTTGCCCTGTATCGATGATGTACTTTTTCCTGTCTGCTACTGCCTGTGAAGTAAGATGAGCTGAGTGCAAACAAGAACAAAGTTGTGTGAATAATATACCTTATGCACAGTGCCACTCTGATGATCCTGATCTATTTATAATCTATGAAACTGATATATTGATATTCAATACTGTATGGATTCAGCCAGCTTCTTGTAAGATGACTAATAAATTTCCGTGATGTTCTCTAACATCACTATTTTACAGATGCCTGAAAATCAATATCTTTGTCTATTCCTTATGTAGAAGCACAGTCAAAAAAGGACAGTGATTTCTGGAATAATGAATCTGTTTATACACTGATCTCACTGCCAGTTGTGTCTTACTGTCTCCTATAGAAATGATTGCATGGCAGCAGACTTTTCAAAATTATGAATTTTATAAATATCTTAGGAAACACAATGAGTTCATCCATCCAGAATCTACTTATGGCAGTCAAACTTGTGATGTGCCTCTTACTCAGGAAACTTGTGCCCTGCTCTCTCAAGAAGAGTTTTGAAGACTTGAGCACGCTACAGCCCCTGAACTGAACCAACAGAAATGGAGTGCAACCCACCTGCCTACATCTGTGAATAGGTGGATGTTGCCAACTCAACAAATGGGACCAGTTCTTTTTAGTCTAAGCCTTTACTCTATTTTTATTTTTAATTTGGCTTTGGTTTTGAGTTTCTGCTAGTTCACTTTGATGTCCTATTCATCTAAAATAGGCCCGAAGTCCAAAAAGGAAGAAAATTAACTTTGTGTGACATGAAACTACATTGGAGAGGCACAAACTGAAATTCACAAGATCTGAATTTTTAAGAGTGACTAGAAAGCAATGGTTCATTTTCCTGAAGAGCATTTAATTAATTTAATAAATCAATTAGTTTGTACTGTATTTTTACTATTTTTAATCTATCATGTCAGACGAGGAAATGCATGATTTTAAAAGATTTTTTATCAACTTTATGGTTGAATTCTAATTTTCCTCACAGTGTAACTGGATAAGGGAGTAAAATATAAAACGAGGTGATAAAAGTAATCTAGCAAATACAATATTCTCAAATCTAGCATAGCAAAGCATGGAAATGCTTTAAAATGTGTGCATATTTAATGTACAGTCGTGGTTAGAAAAAGATTTCCAATTTAGTGTATAGTTACAGTCTAGTTACAATTCAGTGTGTTTTAATGATTACCAGCCACTGGACTGAAACTTACTTTAGGGAAATAAGTAAAAAGTACAGCTGCAAAACAAGATTAGAATTGATTATTTAAATGAATGTTTCCTGCTTGCTGATTTAAATCATGATTAAAATGGGTGATTTAAGTCACTATTTATATCATTTTACGTGGTTTGGGGACTGGCAATCCAAGTCAAGATGTTATTTCATCTCTCAGAATGACAGAACTGTCTCTAACAACCACAATTAAATTTTGGAGTCTTCCACGTTCACTAGTTACTCAAGGATTTTTTTTTCCTCCCTCTGCTTTACCAAAGTACATTTTTATCACAAGTAATGTAATTACAGTTTCCTTTGGCCTCAGTATTCATCCTGCACATTGATTTTTTTTTTTTTTGTCTGAAATGTCTTTTGTTTTACTTTTTCACTGCAGTCATGCCTTCCAAGACAACTCTTCCCATCCCTATGTAGGAGGAGGGTATCAACAGGTGTAAATGCAATATCTACTGTGGTTAATGAATTACTCTCATCAGCAGAGCACAGTGATGGACCTCAATTGCTCTTGACTAATTCTGGTGCAAAAATCACCATGATGGTGGTTATGCTTTCCTTTGCATTTGCAGCAGAGTGGGAGCATGCACGCAAGTGTTCAGTGATAAATCTGTCAACTGTAGCAATTTCTTTATTGTCCTCAGCTTGCTTATGGTTGTCTATCTGTCTCAGAGTTTAGCATGACTTAGTATGGTGTGATCTGACTTCATATGACAAAAGTTCTATGTTACCTTTTCATTTTCATTTAAGGGAATAATCTTGTGCAACTGGTTAATTGTTGTAGTCACTGCAAACAGATTGACATCAGAGCTTTCAGTGTAACCTAGAGGTTAATCTCCATCAAGCCATAACTGACAATGCAAGAGATTATAATGAAATCTTCAGGTTTTTCAATATCTGTTGCCTAAAGACTGAACAAAATAACATGAGAAGCCCTTTGACTGTATTAAAAATGGTGGAAATTGCATAAACTTTATTCAATCAAACAATTCAGGCTTTTTTTCCCCTTTTTGAAACATTAATAATTCTCCTGGTAACTAAATTTGGGGATGTGTAATGCAAAGGGGAATGTGAAATGTGCTGTTCTGTCTTCTTTGTACTTCTGACTGTACCTATCAAAAGAGCAGTAATGGGTTAAGGACATCCAGCTGGTTATCATCTCATCACATACTGTAATTACATGGGTAGTTTTATAGGATGGCTGGAGTTTTGTCCTGAAAAAAATGTCTTTTAGTGAAATCCAGCCCTACTGAGTAGGACGTAGAGTTTCTAAAGGAACGGGCATTTTTTTTAAAGAGTGAAAAAAGTGAAGAATAAACAAAGGCAGAACCAAAGACTTGAAGCTTAAAGAACTGATGTTATGCCATCAGTGTCCCTAAATTAGCCAAGCAACTGCCCTGTGCTTTAGAGGATTTTTTACATTAGTGTCAGAAGGGATTGAGTTATTCTTCTTCACCTAAACAACTTGTGTATCCTCTCATACATCCTTAATAAAGAGAATCCACACTGAGGCCATTCGTGTTTCCATCAGGCTCTGCATCAAGAACAATTTGTTATGCAAGGAGGTATTAGTAACGGAAATCAATCTTGCAAAAGCTAATGAGGGCACAGAACTCCTACGCACCTTCTCCAAAACACATTTCCTGATAGCATTTGGGCACTGGAGTCAGTGGTTCACTGTCCTGCAAATCATAGTCATGGTGGAGGAGTGGTGCTTTGGCAAATGGGGAGAGTTTTTAATGTGGTCTGCCTGTGCAACCTTGAGTGGGATTTTTTCAGGTCTTTGTATTACATTGAACTTGAAATTGGTTTTGTAAATGTGTTAAGTCATTTATTTTCTCAAAAGTGTTTTCAGGCAACTATTGTATCTGAGGTGTCTGTGTGTGCTTTTATGTGGGGGAGAGATGATTCCTGTGAATAAAATATCAAACTATGCCTCCAAGACAGTTTCCTAGGTATTTTCTACTTGTAGTGGAATTTACCAAAGTGGCTGTTAGAAGTTTCTCGGTTTTAATTTGAACACAGAAATAAAACAAAATAAAAAAAAAAAAAAAAATCAAGTCACTTACTGTCCCACAATTTAGTCTAGTTTTAACTAATATTAACTTCAGTAACTTGCTTTTCTAAATCTAACTATTAAACACCAGCAGCCCTCTTTCATTTTATGTTGTGGAAGTTGATAGAATTGATAGAACAGGGTTTAAAAGGCATAGTTTATTCTTAGGTTCTTCAAAGTTTCACCTTCATTGAGGCAAAGGTGATCATACTAGAACTTCCCAGAACAGAAATTCTGATGACATGTAATAGAACTGTTTAAAAAAAAAAAAAAAGTGGAAAGAGATTTGGTGTTCCTGCTACACTTGGGAGCATAAACATAATAAGCGATACCATGTTTTATTCTTTGTGGAGAAAGAGAATTTTGACACAGTTAAAAAGACTGTTTTCCTCCACAGAGTCTATCCTTCTATAGAGGGTAATGTTGCACCTCCATGGGACGCATACAGCATTGGGCATTATTGGAAATGTAACACTAGATTAATTCCAGTGAACCACTCGGTTCTTTCAAATAAGACTGTTATTGTCGTAACAATGATGTAGGGGCAATAATATTCAGCTAGGCAGAGAAACTGAGAATAAATTAATGATGGGAAAAGTATGGGTTATTTGAATTAAAAGTGTACATTCAATGGAATGCAAAGTTCATTGTTTATTGTAAAACTCATTCATCCTTATTGGTTTTGTCTGTGGATATTTATTTAGCCGTCCTTGTGGCTAGCTCCAGATGGAGTTTACAAAAAACATAGTTTATGAAATAGGAACCAATTACATGGAAGAGAATACATTTTTTTTTTAATCTTTTTTTTATTGTTGGAAGTTCTAACCTTACAGTGTGGGTTTTCTGTGCAACCTCATTAGCATTCATTGTAGATGTGTCAGAGTAGCTGTTATGTTTCAGATGCAGTGGGTAATGTTTAAACATACAAAAGCAGTGGACGGGGATGTGTTCATCCTGCTCTTTCATCAAGGATAGTCTTTTTATTTTAGCTTAATCTCAGTGTGTCTCACTTTTGATTATGGCTTGCATTCCAAACAAGAGAAAGAAAGGTGCAGAAACCTGAGAGCCAGACTGAGTCTTGTTTACTTATTGGTGGAAACGCTTAGATGACTCTAAGTTTATTTAATGGTAACAGTGGCAGAAAATTAACTGTGCTAGCCTTAAAACATCGAGTTGCCTCTGCCCATTATTTCTCTGTTGCATGCACTACAAGCTCTTAAAGCATGAAGAGTAGCAATAAATGCTTCTGTGAGTAGAGATCCTGTCTGGTATATTATTTTTTAAGTGGTATAGAATGCTTCAGGATGAACGATGATATGCAAATAGCCAGATGAGACTGATGGTTAACCTTAAGCATCAGGCTAAAAATACCTTTATTTCCTGGAACTGCAGAAGTAAATCTTGGCAGAATCACCTCAGTGTTTATCCTTCCCTGTTATGTGAATTAAAGGCTAAACCATTTTATTGTGTTTTCTTCTCTTGGATGAGATCTTTATGACTGAGACCCCATCTGATATATGTGGCCATTACACTCCATTACCACTTTCCGTAACAGTAGAAATTTGCCAAATCACTTTAGACAGAATTTTGTCTTGCATGATGTGCTGTTTACTAATTGCCTACAGCCTTCAACGCTGTAGTAGCTATCAATCAGGGGAATGCCTATTTGGCAGTGCACATCCCACCGAATGACATTGAGTTTCTGACCATTATAGCACGCTTACTTATTCCTAAATGACATGAGGAGCTTGAAGGCATCAGGATTATGTGTTGCTTCTAAGGTTTCTAGACTCCTCTGCCATAAATAGATTCATTATTTTAACTCATAGCTATGATTATATGATTGATAGATTTCCTAAGGGTAGCTCAAAAGAATGTTCCTGGGGAGTCAAATGATTCGTGTAATTAGGAAAACTTACTTTCTACAGTCTCTGGAAAGTTATTGGTCTTGCCACACTTCACCTCAGTGTGATGTATTGTGGATAATTTTGGTGAAGACAAATAAATAGAAGGACCTAAGCATGCTATTCTTATATGACCACTTAATTATACCCCTTCAGCAAAGTGCCTGGGTGAATGTTGCATTCTAAAGTCATTGGCTCTGAGACCTTGAAACTTTTGGTGTTCTTTTTTTCTTTCCTTTTTCTAAGTAGAGAAAATAACCACATTTGCATGTCTGTGACTTAGCCCTTTTAGCCTTGCTATTTCTGACAGTCTGTGTATAATTTTGAGTCTCCTAGGCTTTTTCTGGAGCTGGTGCAGGTCATCTTTAACAAGATTAATTTTCTAATATTTTGTTTCAAAGAGCAGAGACAGCCATCGGTGTGTCTTTTTATTTGATCCTTTCTGACAAAGTAAAGGACTGCCTCATTTTCACCATTTGCTCAAAGTGGTCCCTAACAGTAAAGCTCCTGTTAGAATATTATTTATGGAACACAAAAGTATTACAAAATCCAACCTGATTAACTAAAGTGGCTCTTCCCTGTAATCCATTAGTCTAAGCTGGTGCTTGATAGATGGATGGTTATTGCCCTGTTTGTATTTAAAGTACTTATTTCTCCAGTTATAAATTTTCTGTCAGAATTATTTCCATCTGTCTAAAAAGCTAGTGAAGTCTTTTTAGAAAAATCGCAGTATTTTGAAAGTAAAAAGTATGAAATGTGTTTCATAACAGAAAGTAATTAACAGAACCAAAGTAATTAACATGAAAATAAATGCAGTCATACTCTTTCCTAATTACCAGTGATACAGGGGCAGCTTTCTGGCACTGGCCACCCTTGTTGCAGTTGTGGTATAACCATGTATTACTCTTGATTGCTGTTTGGCCTCTTACAGAGATATTTGCTGTGAGCAGCAGTATGAAGCAGACATGCCCTTGAAATTCCCTTTGTTTGCCTGTGCACCCCATTTCTGAACTGGAAATTGATGTTCAGATCTTTCTGCAGTGATGATAAATCTTTTATTTTCATGGTAACCATCTGACTTTCCTCTGAAGGGAAAATACCATTAGCCATCCAGTCCAGTGAATACACAGCTTTAGGGCCTGGTAACCATCTGAAAGATACACGTAGTACACAAGTCGAGTTCAGAGACCTTGGGATCATCTCCCTATATTCTATAATTTTTCTGTGACATCTCTTCAAGTAGGGGAGATATTTATAATGCATAGTTTTTTCATAGAAGTAATTAAAAAAATATGTCTTTGAAATTTTCTTCTTCCCTCCTCCTGAAACCACTAGTGTCTTAGAAATGTTATCCTCCCAAACTTACATGTCTGAACCTATGAAGCTGTATAATTCTAGGTTTTTTGCAGCTTTATGCCTTAGTCTTCTCCTTAATTATGTCTTGTTTTATCCCCCACCATCCTAAGTACCCTTCCACAGCTTTCTTTGGTGCAGCAAAGTGTGTTACCGCCAAACACAGGAGCATTTCCACTGTCTTCAGTGGAGCTACTTGAAAACCAAAGCACCTGCATGAACTGGGGTCTTGATGCAGCACTGGATGAAGGTTTGGAAAGCCTCCATCTTCCACCCAAGGATACCACATTTACATTTCTGCTCTGGTTAATATAGTATTCATTGACCTTCTGTAAATTACTATATTTAAAAATAGTAAGCAGAGAAATGTACTTCCAGCCATGGTGAACCATTGCAGGAATTTGGGTAGTGCACTTATTAAGAGATTCTTCAGATCACAATTTTCTAAAGTAAGGCTGAATTCAGTTTTAGAAGTCTATTAATTTTACTTGACAGCCTAGTTACCACTTTGATAGGCAGCCTTGTAGCACAGGACTGTTTAAGAAAACTGTTACTTTAAGAATAATTCATTATGGCATCAAATGTACTAAACTGAAATGAGGATGGGGTTTGTAAAAATACAATTTTTTTCAAAATCAAGCTGTTTACCTATATGCCTAGATAATGATTAAAATGTCGGCTTGGGGCAACACAATTTAAAAAGGCTAATCTGGGCATCCTTGTGGAGGCAGACATTCTCAAAAGGCACGAGTATCTAGATATCAGCTTCTAACGAACTTCTAAAACTTCGGAATTACAGATTCTGATTTATGTCCGGCTGGAAGACTGGTATATAATTGCACCATTCTGTTGTCTTTCTAAAATTGAAATACATCTATTTCTGTTTGCAATGATAAATCTGATAATAAAATCTTAATTGGAAAAAAAGCAATTTGTCGGTGCAGCAATTAGCAGTATAACAGCTGCTTCGTTAACATACAGATGCAGGGTAATAGCTTCTGAATCAAACAGGACTCATTGAACTCTCTGGTGAAGAGATTCCTCCTGACACTATTACACATTTTGCTTTTTCTGGACACTGTATTTTCTGTTGTTCATGAGTTTGACTTACTTTAATACAACATTGTTCTCTGATACCTTTCTGAACATTATCCAAGCTTTTTCCATGTACAATCATAAGCAATTACATAGCTCATATTCAGATGATTTACTGTGTCAAATTTAGTCACCTGCTCCAACATTTGAATTCAAGACAGTAATTAAAAATTCAAGTAGTCTCTTGAGCAGGGCTGCTCATCCATGTCTCTTGTGCTGAGAGATGTATTTGAACCCAGATCTGAAAGATTCCCTCAGGTAGTGTGCCCGCTGATTGTCCCTTAGCTGTACAAGGCCACATTGTCTTGCACTCCTTGGAAACATTCAAGGGCAGGATGGTTGGGGCTTTGAACAATCTAATCTAGTTGAAGATATCCCTCCTCATTGCAGGGGTATTGGTCTAGATGACCTTCAAAGGTCTCTTCTTTCCCAAACTATACTATGATTTGTACGAAATAAAATGAGGAAAACTGTAGTCCAGACTACAGGGTTCAGCTTTCAGCAATGGTGGGCAATCCATAAATGACTGTTGGAAGATCTGAAATCTCAGCTATCAAACGCTGCTGAAATCAGCCCACCTATTAGGGACCTGCATTGGAAAGGCTGATTCGGTCTTACCATAGGTAAAGACATATGTGTCTCTGTGGCAGACGTTTTATATTACTTGAATGTATAAACAACTGCATGGGTTTTAAAGCCTCTTCTGTCCAGCTGATATATCATTTAGTACTTTGTTTCTTTCTGCTCTTGGAATCTCTTTCCCAGATGTATGGGAACACTGACTCCCTTATCCGGTTCCTTGATATGATTAGTGTAGCAGTACAGGTTTGTTTCACGTGTGTGATACCAGAAGAGATTCAGGCTGAAAATAATTTAAATCAGAAAATGAATATTTGGTAGCCTGTTTACCATGGTGTCATAGAATCATAGAATAGTTTGGGTTGGAAGGGATCTTAAAGATCATCTGCTTCCAACCCCCCTGCCACTGGTGGGGACATCTCGCTAGATCAGGCTGCCCAAGGCTACATCCAACCTGACCCTGAACACCTCCAGTGATGGGGCAGTCACAACTTCTTTGGACAACAAGGAATAATAATTATTGGAAGGCATTGTCACTGTTACAGTGACCCTGAGGCAGCCTTGTAAACAGGGCAATGTATTAATTTGAAAAAATGGTGATACCTCCCCAAGGAGAGGTCTGTGTTTTGGTGTCTGGTAGTATGCTTAACTAAACAGAATGTGACTGAAAATCCCAGGAAAGCCTAAAATCCAGATCTTCAAAGCTGTTACTTGAGTGCCTAAAAAAACAGTCTTAGGCGCTACCTGATTGCCATTTTTGTTTAGTGCATTTGAATATCCTATTAAATGCCTTTATGGTTATTCAGGGACATAAATACCTCTGCAAGTCAACACTTATCCTAAATGGCATATTCATTGAGCACTAACTGGGGTTTCTACACCACATAGTTTGTGGGTTTTAGGGGTTTTTATGTTTGTTTATAATTCCTGTTTCTCTCCAAAATGGTTTTGCTTGGCATTGTCTAATGTCACACCTAGATAACAAAATTGAACATAATAAAAAAAATTCTAATTATTCTTTATTGGAAATGAAGGCAAATATATTACTTTCAGTGGTGTCTGTTTAGAATTCATAGCCCTTTTAACCACAAAATAACACATACTGGGATTAGCTTTCTATGTCCTAAATGAATAAGCAGTTTAAGCCTGACTTGCCACAGAGCTCAGCAGTTTATAGTCATGCCCTTGTGAAATTAATGTGCTCCTTAGTTAGGCTTGCAGTGATAAATACGCAGTTTTCACTGTTCTCATTGACTGTACAGGGTGCAGAACAACTGAAAGGAAACAAGTGAAAGCCTCAGTGCTTCCTTACTTCTAGATGTATTTCTGGAGTGCTGTTTTTCTGCAATTGTAAATAAAGAAAAAGATCGTGTTTAGTTGCCGTTGTGAATTACAAGTAGTGCCCATTGTAATAATATATTTCCTTTCAGAAATAACATCTTCTGAAGATTCCTGCTTACATACAAAGTGTTGCTCTGGAAGATGTTTCTAAATACACCCAAACCTCTATATTCAAGAAATACTGTGGCAGTATTTGGAAGGGAGCCTTATGCTCTTCATCTGTTAAAAAAAAATTGACTGAAGGACATTGTTTCTGGGATAAATCAAGTATTTTTCTTCCACACAGTAATTTTTTTACAGTCTGAGTTCTTCTGTGATCATCTGATTTGTGTCTTTGTCTCTGTGGCTGAATGTACTCCCAATATGTATATTATTTTAAGATCATTGACCAGCTCCAGCCTTGGCAGTAAGGTTGAATATGACGAAGTTCTTTCAGGTAACATAAGGATAAGTAGTGACAGGAGGAAAGAACAGACAGAAGCAAGTGCTGTAATTCCTTGACTTACTGGGCACTGCGTGATGGGCAATCATGTCAAAAGGTGGAAAGGTGCAAAGTAGGGGGTATTTGAGGCACTGTTACTAAGGCCATTTTGTAAAGTTTTTATCCTCTAGCTGGTAGCTGCCAAGTTTCGACAACACTACCAGGAGCATGAGGTGTTATTGTAACCCATCATGGTTTTGGTGGTACACTTCTGCATTTTTCCACAGATCACATTTACTTTCAGAGCACCCATTGGGTCCCATCCATCTCAGCAGACCAGGACTATTGGTTGCGGAAGGGTGACACCACCAGAGGTTGAGAATACAGATGTAGAATCACAGAATCACAGAACAACCAGGTTGGAAGGGACCCATCGGATCTTCTAGTCCAACCATTCCTATCTAACACTAAACCAAGTCCCTCAAGACCTCATCCACCCTTTGCCTTAAATACCTCCAGGGAAGGTGACTCAACCACCTCCCTGGGCAGCCTATTCCAATGCCCAATGACCCTCTGCGTGAAAAACCTCCTCCTAATCTCCAGCCTAAATCTCCCCTGGCGGAGCTTGAGGCCATTCCCTCTCGTCCTGTCCCCTGTCACTTGGGAGAAGAGGCCAGCTCCCTCCTCTCCACAACCACCTTTCAGGTAGTTGTAGAGAGCAATGAGGTCTCCTCTCAGCCTCCTCTTCTCCAGGCTAAACAACCCCAGCTCTCTCAGCCGCTCCTCATAGGGTCTGTTCTCCAGCCCCTTCACCAGCCTCGTTGCTCTTCTCTGGACTTGCTCCAGAGCCTCAACATCCTTCTTGTGGTAAGGGGCCCAGAACTGGACACAATATTCAAGGAGCAGCCTCACCAGTGCTGAATACAGAGGGAGAATCACCTCCCTGGACCTGCTGGTCACACCATTTCTGATAGAAGCCAGGATGCCATTGGCCTTCTTGGCCACCTGGGCACACTGCTGGCTCATGTTCAGTCGGCTGTCGACCAACACCCCCAGGTCCCTCTCCTCTCTATATGTAGATATATAACCTAAGATGTAGACAGTGAAGGGCTGTATTTTGTTGTACTTGACCATTATTTCTTGTACAATACCTCAGTATGTTAGGATGATTGTGACATTATTGTTTTCTGTAACAGAGTTTTATCTCATGCTGTTTATAGCAGGCTGGGGGCTGGGAACTTGGGCAATTGTTCCCAAAGCATATGTTATCAGCAGTGTGGTGCCACTTTTTGCAATTATCACCAAGGTCTAAAAGGAATTCGATATCCCACTTTATTTATATTTAGAAAATCTGTTAAACTGAGATATATGTTCAGCCTTCCTAGCAGTATGTGGGGTGGGGCCATGTTCGTGGTTGTGTTTCCACTGGAATATCAACCAAGAGGTAGCTCGTTTGCTGCAGTTCCTTTGGAACTTAGATTAAATGTAGCAATTTCAGACACAAGGTGATAATCACTTTTGCCTGTGGTCTCTGAGGACACATTAAGTGGTAAGGTTTTGGTCTTTTCTTATAGCAAGAAACAAATGCATCTTAAAAATAACCCAAATATTAGGTAGCTACAGCTTTTTACTACCACAGAAGTATTTTAAATGCAGTGACATAGGTAAATCTTAAGGATGGGAATGGACTCCTTGATGCACATTTCTCAAGCAAGAGGAGGGAAGTGGCTGAAGAAAATGTGCTGTCAGAAGAGTGGGTGGTGTTGGTGCTTTGCTGGGAGGTCGGTGAGACTGTGACTGGGGCAAATGACCAGTGGCGTGGAGGAGAAGGTGCAGTAAACCTGCACTGCATCAGCAGGAGCATGAAGGACATGCCAGAGCCATCTCTGCTAACACAAAGAGGGACGTGTTATTTCATTATTACTCAGAGACCAATATCATACTGTGGTTGCTTCACTCTAAAATTGCTGATGGTTACAACATTCCTGTGCTGCTTATTAGCAAGCTAACCAGAAGTGATCTTCCATACATCTAGAAGGGCCAAAAGGCCTAGTCACTGCTTCCTTTGTACACTGTGATAAATTACACATGGAGTCCTACAGTTAAAATATAAGCTTTCCTGACTGAGTTTATAGGTGTCTAGTGCAGGAACTTGGGTGACCACAGCTTTGGAAAGTTTGATAGTACAAAATGAAGGTGAGGGATGAGCAGTGCCACATAAATGACTTTTTTTTTTGGGTGATTCACACCCTATCCTCAGCCCCAGTTCTCATCATTTTTTTTTTACCGCTAAACCCAACAAGGTTACTGGAGCCCTTATGGTTGTTGCTGTGCTGTGTCTGCAGACATTCCTCTCGCGGCATGTGTCAATGCTGTTCATCACTGATGAAAGGTGACAGTAACTGATCTGCTAACCCTCTTCAACACCTCCTGGAGACTGAGCTCTCATCACCAAAAACAACAATGCAGGCTGCTGAAGTAGGTGAATTAGAAAGTTTCCTCCATGGCATTGTCAGCATGAGCCCTTGCAAAGGCTCAAAGACAGTACTGAGAGCCAAGCTGTTGCTGTCAAATCTAGCGGCCAAATGCGCTGGGATGCTACTTTCTCCTTGGTTTGCTTTGAAGTTATCAGTGTTGTTATGTGTGCTCCTAGAGAGCACCACACTGCCTCATGCTCCCATGGTGGCTGTGGAGACATCTCCCCAGTGCTGTCCCCCAAGCTCCACTTTAGAGTGTTCCATGTCCAACTGTGTATGGAGGCCTCGTGTTCTGCCTCTTTCAGGACCCCTGGAGCTGCTACAGCAGTTGTGAAGAAGAGAACAGAAATTGGGAAGTTACTGCAAG
Source organism: Coccyzus lansbergi (assembly GCA_033558105.1). Taxonomy (NCBI): domain Eukaryota; kingdom Metazoa; phylum Chordata; class Aves; order Cuculiformes; family Coccyzidae; genus Coccyzus; species Coccyzus lansbergi. The sequence goes on along the minus strand of JAUMJK010000267.1, from coordinate 755,277 downwards.
CATTAGCTGCCTGGCCACACACAGAGAGTTGTAGCATGAAGGAGCACCATCTGACCAGGCGGTGCCTGTGGAGAAGTGCTAAATTCCTCTTCAGCACAAGCCCAATCTGTTCCTGAGGCAATTATCAGCCTTTAACACTCTTTTTGCTCTTGGCTTCCTGCAAACTGATGGGCAGATCCTGAAGCACGTGTGTGCCTGCTGTCCTGATCCCTCTGAGCCCATCCTCCCTCTCACTGATGGGAAGTGTATTCTGGTTCTGCTTGGGCAGAGGATACCAAGAGTCCTCCACCATAGCAGATAGCCTTTACCAGGAAGGAGGTGAATTTTTAAAAGCCTGGGGTCTCTATATAAGCGATGCTTAATGGATAAAATGCAAAGCATCTGAAACTGTTCTCCTGAGATCACCACAGTAGATTTATTCTGCTCTGTGGCCTAGGAAAACCATTCAGCTTTTCACTTCTTGTGAACTGGGCAGCATGTAGCATCTCCATGTTCCTCTCATTATCTTGCATATCTGCCAAAGGCATTTCTCACTCCTGCGTTGGTAGCAACTGGTATGTTAGCTAAATACACTCCTTCCAGCAGATGGTGATGCGGCTGCCCCGTCTGCAAGTGTGCGCTGCCTGAACAGCTCCTATCACTCCTGCTCTTCTCCTTTACTTGATATTCAGGCTGGAGGCTTCCAAGGGATTTTCTTACATCAATTTTTATGACACCTTTTGACTGGACTTGTGATCAAAAGAAAAAGCTAGGCTTATTTCCTCAGTAAGTGTCATGATAATGAGAGAAATCTAGGCTAAACTTTAAAGGAAACTTTAACAGTAAGGATAGCTAAGCACTGCAGTGATGAAACGTGAACTGTCACAAAACATCCTCAAGAGTAGCAGAGTAGTAGCAATACCTGTAATAGTAAAAGTAGTAAACAGAATATCTGTTGAGAAAGGTTTAGGTATTACTGATCCATGACTGGGGCTGAGATGCACAAAGCTTCTTAAAGTCCTTCTGTTCCTGTCTTCCATAATTCTTTTATTAAATTTGTTGAATAATGAGTTGTTCTGAATGTACTGTCCACCCTGAAAGTGGGTGTTTGAGTATTGAAGTGTGTAACAAATAGAACAGTATTGTAAGCTGCATTTTAAATGACAATGATGACTTTCTGTTGGTAAGATCAGGGCTGTATATGTATCTCCAAGCTCAGTGTCATAAGATGGTATGCAGATCAAAACCTAAAGAGTGAAGCAGGTGTATGTGGTTTTAATCTGCATGATGCTTAGGAAGAGGAATTTAGTAGGGGTTTTTTTTAGGATGAGTGACACAATACCTGACCTAAGGTGTGTCAAAAGAGGTCAGTTTTCACAGTTATGGGTTTGATACAAATTCTGAATTTGTAAGTTGTCAAAGACCAGAGATACTGGAATGGGGAGGCTATAAAGGTCATATAAATAGACCTTGATAAGGGCATTAGCCATTTCAAAAGAGAAATGGTCATAAGTCAGGAAGCTTCTGAGAAGACATAAAAGGAACAGCATCCAGCTTTGCCAGCATCTTTAAATCTTACTGAAAGAAGGAAGTCTTGCTTCTGATTTGCTTGCTGTCAGTCACTGAATCTCTTGTAGTACCATGAAGCTTAGCAAAACAGGGCATTCTTAGTCTTTTCTGTGGTGAAGGGTAGGAGTCCAGCCATTCTGAAATGCAGCATAGAAGTAAATAACTCCCAGGCAGCGAGCAAGCATGGAACATTTGTAAGCAGCTGAGTATCAGCAGTCGTGTAACTGATCCTGTATACATATTAAATCTTATGGGTTTACTCTTGTTATAAATGAATACTCAAGTGCATTCATGCAATTGCTTTTATTCCTGTGACTCCTGCTCTGATTTTATAATCAGTGAGGTTTCTGTACTTGTGTTGAAGTACCAATGACTAGAATTTACACACAATACTGAAGAATGACACTGGTAGCTTTATTCAGATGTATTAAGTTATAGTATTATTGAGTGTTATTTTAATTTCTTTTTTTATTTGATGTTTTTGCAGAAATCTGTAATTGAATTATAGAGATTACAGATTATAGAATACAAATAAAACTATATCTCTGTGGTATGGCTTGGTAGCATAACTTGGTAACATCTCTAAAAGTGAAATTTCTTGGTCTTCCTTGTGTAAATAGCACAGGTAGTTTAATGAAATGCTGGCTTACACTGACTTTTTTTTTTTTTTTTTTTTTGCTCAAAAAGTGTGGTGGTTTCACAGTATCACTAAAACCTAGTGTGAGATGGACAGTCCCTGATCAACTCTCCTCAGCACTTCTCAGGCAGTACCTGGAGTACTGCATCCAAGTTTTGATTCCTACTGTACAAAAAAGATGCAGACAGGCTGGGGAGGGTCCAGAGAAGGGCCACTAGATGAGATCAGAGGACTAGGAAACCTACTTGAGAAGAAAAAGCTTAGGGCAGACCTCATTACCATGTGTCAGTACACAAAGGGTGTCTATCAAGAGGTAGATTGAATTCCAGAAGAAAACTTTTCACCATGAGAACAGTTAAACACTGAAATAATCTCTTCAGGGAAGTGGTAGATTCCTCTGCATGGACACTTTTAAGGTTCAGCTTGACAGGATTCTGGGCCATCTCATTTAAAATATATGTCACCAAAAGGCTGGACAAGGTGATCCCTGAGGTCCCTTCCAACCTGGCATTCTATGTTTCTATGAAAAAGTTTCCTGTCCTCAGTTTCTGTGTTGCATTAATTCCGGGCACAAAAGCTTTATGAAAGGCTTGAGTAAGAGTAAAAGCACTTTAACCTGCTGTTGAGAAATCCCTAGTACTGCACCAGGGTCCTCAGAACTTTGGGACCTACACATCCCATGTCTTGCTGCAGTCTCAAACCCTTTTGTAAACATCCTGGATCAGTTTGTCTGCCTGATGTAGAAGCTGCAGTTGGAAGTTGCTATGGGTTGCCTGATGGGAGATTGGGTTAAACTTCTAAGGTAGTCTTCTACCTGACTGGCGTGCAAACCTCACTTTTCATCCTAGTCTTGATGGGACACAAACTTTCATCCCTGCCACTTTCCAGATATTACCGTTGTCTTCGTCTTCCTGTGGTGTTGGTTTGAAGATAAAATTCATTTACATTCAAGGGAAGGCTTGATGCAGCATTTCAATACAGCTTCTTAGTAGTTGTGGATGACAAGTTTGTTATGACTACTTTCACAGCCCTGAGTTTTAACTGCAATGGAATGAGGCATGTGACAAGGTAAATCAAATCAATGGTTTGAAGACACTGACAGATTACCAGTACTGAAATCATTATATCCAGGCTGTATGTCCAAGTGAATAACAGTGAGTGTGATAAAATCTGCCTATCACTTGATCAGGGCTAGTGTTAGTGTAGTCCTCTTAGTAGCTGGCTTAAGGTGTTAGCAGTTTACCTAATTATCACATTAAAGCTTTATTTTATGTTTTGTTTTTTTGCACAAACATTCTGATGACTTCAGGGAATTTTATTTAAAAGAAATTGCAGGTGGATGAGGTACTGAGGGGCCTGGTTTAGAGATTGGTAGGAATGGTTGGACTTGATGATCCAGTGGGTCTCTTCCAACATGGTGATTCTATGATTCTAAGTTGCAATCAAAAGAACAATTGAACGCATATTATGATAAGTCTTGGATTTTAGAATTCACTGACATTTCCTAAAATTTGCCCCTAGCTGCAAACAAATTTTCCAGATTTCCAGACTTATTTTCCAACAGCTGATCAGACACCTGCTTTCAAAACAACTGCATTGTTGAGCTGTATAAGACTTCTGAGTATAATTTTTGTCATCTGATTTTGAAAAGCAGTGATAAAGATATTTGCATTTGAGCTACTCCAGATTCCCTAAACAAGACCCAAGTCAGTCATCTGTATGAGGATGAAGGATATCCCTCATTGACTGCAAATTTGTGTTAGGAGCTAACCAAGCTGTAGAGATCTGCACTGTACGTGCCTGCATTTTATTGGACAGCCCCTACCCCTTGCCTCTCTTGAACCATCATTATGTGCAGTCCTTGTCCTCCACATCCTGCATCTCATTTGATTTCCGTTTCTAGCTCTGCTCTTGTAAAATATGTTGGCTGTGTCGCTTCATTTTGGTTACTGTCTAAGGGAGAGCTTTCTTCTTCCTTGTGCATCCTGAGTCCTTCCCTCCTGCCTGTGTCGTTTCCAGCATCCTTTCCCAGTATTGTCCTTTAATTTGGAGCTTCAACTCCGAAGGGAACCTTTGTGTTTGGATATATATGAGATAAGGTTATTCTTGCTGGCATAAGCTTCTGAAAATAAAGTCTTTTTAGGTCTTGTCAGCACCAAATGTCCTGCTACTTCTCACTCAGACGTCTGTGATTCTTCGTTCTTAATGTAGTACTTGGGATTACATAGTCACAAATGCATAGCTTATGAAGGCATTTGAGGATGATACCACAGTAGGATATTGTCAGAGTTCCAATAAGAAGTTTCTTAATGCTAACCTTGTTGGTTAGGAAAATAGAAGAATGTCTCTTTTCTTTGAAAATGTAGTGCATCAGCAGAATTCTTTAGTATGTTTTTCAGTTTCCTCAGAGTTGTCAGTGGCTTTTTTAAATGAGCTGCAAATAGCCCATAGTATTAAATATTTCATCACAGTTAGGTACAGTATATTCATCAGTTTGTAGAGTGAGTTTGTCAAAAGGCTCCTTGTTTTTGTGTTCAAGTCATATTTTTAATGCAAATCTGTTGGGTCTGTTATATGGACTTAAATTACTGCTTTGCTTGCAAAAATAGAAAAAGAAACTAGAGCTGTTAGGGCTTTAAATGTTTTTGAATTATCTTTAGCAAAGATGTAGGATGAGAACTTGTATCCACATAACACATGTTTAGTGAAAATTTAGGAACATAAACGCATGTGTATGGCTTGTAAGGAACAATCATTGGTCATGTTAAACTCTATTCCACTATTGGTACTTTATTCCTTTTGGAAAAAGGTGGCTTTATTTCCCATTAGGAGTACCCTTAGAGAATCTCATGTCATTAAGGCTTTTACAGATTTTCACTGTTCACTTTTTCAAGTACTGAACAATCAGTATTAAAAGGAATGCCAGACAATGAACGTGTGGTGCTTGTGGCCTCAAGGTATGGAACTTAATAGGAAACCAGCTAATGAGAATATCCACAGTTGTACTAGGAAGGATAAAGAGAAACAAATCAAGAATTATAAACCCTCATGCTTCAAAGCCAGCTATTAATTGGAAGGGACGTATGAAGAAACTTCCAGGATGCTTCCTGAAACTTCTTCAGGGACACCTGGTACTCATTCCTTTTAAAGTTAAGCTGGTGGAGTTAAGAATTGCTCAGGGCACTGTCAGTTATCATAAATTTAAAGATGAAGATGCTGGTTATGCACTGTTTGGCGGCTATATGGAAGACTGAATTACTATGTGGACATGGGTCCTGTTAATTAGTCAGTGGAGAAACGATTCCCCTTCCTTGTAAAAAAGTATAAATAGAAGATAATATATTATTGGAAACAGGAATTCAGTTGTACACTCAAAAACACAGGTGAAATAATGACCATGAGATATATATGTATATATATAGTAGGAATCAGACAACACACAAAGAAAAAAGATTTCATGAATCAGGCATACCATATATTTTTAAATGACCTCCAGTGGTTTAGGATTTCAGATCACCATTATGTCTCGTTAGAACATGACTTTGTTATTGTCTACAGTTCAGTGTTAAAAATGTTAAGTGTTGAGCATAGCTGACATGTTAATTTAAAACATTTCTGACCTTGAAGCATTTTGAAGAAATTTGTTCAGTCTCTGAAAAACTAAGGATGCCTGCTGCTTTCTCTCTAACGCATGACCTGGTTATCATCATAAAAGCAGAACTACTGTTTAGCTCAGGCAGTCCTGTGCTGCTTATTCCTATTGCTTTTTTCTAAATCAAAAACAAGCTGATGGGTTTATTCACTTTAGATAAAGCTGTGATGAATTAATAGCAGTACTGTAGGTACTAATTGGTGATTAAAGTGTTGGTAAAATGGAAACACTATGCAAGCCTGAATAAATTTTTCATCAGAGTATCTCTGTAGTGTTTTTAGTAATCACTCACTGGGGTAAGAGATGGACTTGAACAAATCTATAGTGGATTGTACTCTTGTTTTGCTGCCCTCTGAGCAACATGAAACAACAGGGAAAATGAGAGAGTTGATTCTACCTTGTGATGCATGATTGTGGCAAGAGCTGGGGGTTGACCATCTGATCCTCTGCTGCATAGTCTAATAATGAATTGAGAATGCACTCATTGACCTCTCCTCAAATGAAATTTGTCCCATAATCACAAAGTCTTCTTTTTGCCTTAGTCTATTTTCAAAGGAAATTTTATAACCTTATGTCTTCAGAAAGAAAAGGAATACAGTCTATTAACTGGGAAAGTTTTCCTATAACTGTTCTTTGCGGGCAGCCTTCAGATGCCTCTTTTGACTACTTCTAAAGAGAGATTATCTTTGCTTGATGACAGTAGTTATGATGAGAGTGAGATTGATGTGACACTAAAAATTAAGAGCATTGAAAGGGTCAACAGTGAAATCTTAAAAAAGATTTTTCATTTAAGTTGCGTATCTTCTGGTAGTGACTCTTGTAAGTAACATAAAATAGAAAAAAGGGTCTACTTTGGCTTAAGCATCCTGTGTGGGGTAAGGACTATATTCAGAGCATTGCCATTACTCAGAGCAACACTGAACTGATTGATTGGGTCCCTTTTTACTGTAAAAGCAGGTTTTGCCTTCTGTTTTGTCCAGTATAATCTCTAAGAAGAAGTTTTCTTGGCAACACAATTTATAGTTAAATATTTTGAAGTAATGGGAATAATATAATTCATGATAGTCTGTTTAAAAGAGGTATATTAACTGTGGGATTCAGAGGATCACTTTTACAGATACTATGCACTTTATCCATTGCTGTTCCTTATAGCACACAGCTTTTCCAGCAATTGACGTGGTCTGATTTACTTTAAATTCATGAATCAACCTTGTGATAGTTTCCACAGCTGCAGTGCTGTGTAATAAGTCTTCTGTAAAGCACTTTATGTGTTTATATACATGTGCATATTTTTACATACAGATTTCCAAATGTTTCCATACAAAATATAGGCCACTGAAAAAACACATTTGTTATCAGAATGCAAGAATAAGAATATTTTTTTAATTTTAATTATCTTTCCAATCTAATCAAAATGGAACAACTGCTTATTGTTAGTCCAGTTAAAACAAGAATCTAGACTACTAAATTTCTGCAAAAGATCATTTACTAGTGCATTAAAACTATGTGAATAAGAATCTGTCTTTTCCTCTGATAGTAATGTTCCCATCCTCTAATGAATTAATACATGAGTTGTCAGCATTGTGTTCTTTTTGTAAGAGGAGTACATAATGATGGGAATTCCCTTCTCCTGAGTTTTTGGTTCTCTCAAAAGTATTTTTCTCTGTGCTTTAACGTCAGAGTTGTTCATAGCTTGCCTTCTCCTGTTGATTCAGAGGTTTACTTGTGCCACAGTTAGATACCTTGCTAATCCTTTGTAAAAGACATGATTTCTCTTTTGAGGGAGGGAAAGAATTTACAGTTGCACAAAACTAAGCAGATCTGAAATCTGTGAATTAGGTAGTGATGCAGTTAAAACAAGTTCAAAACCACAATGCAGTCAGCGGGCAAATAATCACAGAGTAATTTCACTTTATAGCTGGACAAACTAGAGAGAAGGCAACTGCAGAGCAAGCGGCAAGCACAGCAAAGTTTTTTTTTTTTTTTACTTCTGTAAGTACAGCAAAAACAAAACAAAACCATTTTCAAGGCTAGACAAATCTAACAATGTCTGGAGCTGTGCATAGCTCATGCAGCTAATCATTGTTGTAAAAACTGAGGTAAAGAACAAGCACTGGCATTTAACAGCCAGGTGTGGCTAGGCCACAGGACTCCTGTCTATGTTGGGTAGTTTGAGTCCTGCCTTTCTTGGGGCTGATGGAAGGTGAGTTTAGGAAGAACTGATTTGCAACAAAAACTGAGTTGCAAAAGGAAAATGACATTATTGACTCTCTGCAGCATGATATACTGATGCTCAAATAAATCTTCCCAAAAGGAGAACCGGGTTCAGTCCTCTCCTGTGCCTGTGAGGTCTCTAACCTGGGCCTTCTCCAGGTTAGGAAGCATCCTGACCGCTAAGTTGTATCTCAGATTAGTTGACAGCTCTTGCTGTGCTAAATCTGGACAAGAGCTCCTCCACTGGTGTTACATGCAGGATTTCATTACCACTCAGTTTTCTCACAGCCAACAGTGCTTGGTGTGCAATAACTTTTTTGTTCACTGCTGCTGGCAGCGGGAGTTCAGTTTCTGAGGCTGCATTGTGCTTATGCAAGGATTTGGATTCAAACAGCTCACAGCCCTCTCTCCCCTCAGGGCATAAAGAAGCCTGCAACAGACTGCAGTATGTGTTACGGGTGTCTTGATGGAAGTGAAGGCACGGTGAAACACAAACGCTCAAAGAAACATCCTTCCTTGGCTCTGAAGGAGCCTGGCAGTGAAAAGGGGGAGGGTAATAGGAAGTATGATGGCCCTTTTCCATGGATATGATGATATATATTCCATTGTGTTTTAACAGATTGAAGGCTTCTGATACTGGAGTGCAGACAATATGCTCTTGGCTACTCATGGCCACACAAATTCATGTTTAGAGTAGTCACAAATACAAAGATCTATTGTCTTAAAGTTATTATAGACCAATTACAGTATAATCTAATAAGATACTGACATTTATTTGAGATGTTGCCATCTCAAAATGGTAAGACCATTAGGAACCTGAATTCTTTAACATCCACTGGTTTGATCTTATATAATTCCATGTTGAAAGTATTTTCATATTATTCCTTCATACTTAAGGCACAGAGCATTACTTCACCATTCCAGGTCTGACAGCATATCGCCAGGCATTTTTAGTGGAAAACATTCGGAGGGGTTGTATAACCCCAGTCCTTTTTGGGTTTTGCCTTCTGGCTTCAACTCAAGGAACACCCCCTGCTTCTTCCAGGACAGCTGGTCTGCAGGAGGGACTATCTGCAGGGAAGGAAAGAGCACAGGCAGCTTTATCCTTCCAGTTCACATTCCTGGTCAAATACTGACACACAGGCGGTTGTTGACAGGTTGTGAATGGTCATAAAATACCATAAACATAGAGTCTAACTGGAGAACAGAAGTAAAACTACTCTCAGACCGGCGGTAGCAGATGCTGTCAAGCCTGTAACAGTTGGGAGGCAGTATGTGCTGAGTGAAGAGGATGATTAGAGATGTTCCCCTCCTGATCAGAACTATATAGTGTGCTCCATTACATCTTGGGTTGAATAGAGGTTTTACTGAAGCAGTGTAGGTTTCTGTCTGCCAGAGCTCTGACCTTAGCACCAATTTTGAGTTCTAGGGGAAAATAGAGTGCAAATGGTAGTTTGACAAGTGAATGGAAAAGCCAGGAGAAACTGATTGAGCCACATAACATCGAGTATTCAACCTTGAGCTCTGAAGGACCCATTGGTTAGAATGAAAATGAAAAATGGAATATTTTGTGTGTAGGGAGCATTGACTGAACCAAGCAATGGTATTAGTGGAAGGGCTTATGTGGTTCCATGGTTCCTGTATCAGTAGCAGGACTCTGTTCCCTTTGAACTTGCACTAAATTGTCAGTTCTAATTTGTTAAGAAGCAGCTGCTCTGAACCTGTAGGAAGCCAACACCATCAGTTTTGTGTTAGCAGCATGCTCCATTTGATGCACGGCTTGACCTCTGTGTTCTCTCTAGCCTAAGTCCCATGGAAACTCCACTGAGTTTCTCTCTCTGTCATTTCTCTGAAGCTTGGCAAACCAAGCAAGATTATTTGTAATAATTGTGTAATCATCTCTCCTCCAAAGAGATATCTTGGGTGGGTATTTGTGAATATATCATTATTTGGAATGCAAAATCAGGTTGGTTTTTTTCTGTAAGAACTACAGAAGCCAGTGGGACATGCATTAACTTCATCCCTTATGAAAGCGATGAGGCCAATAGAAAAATGTTAACTCGTAGTGTTAATAGAAGTAAATAGGATTTTGTGCTCATTTTGCCTGATTAAATTCAGTTTAAGTTTCTGATTACATCTGATCAATTTGTTAGGCTATGGGTGCAAATATTTGGGGGCTAGGGGAATTATTGCACTACTGCACCTTACTGCACTCCTGTATTTGAATAAGTCAGGCCCTATAACAAGTCATAGAGGGTCTTTAAGCACCTGGAAGAGCTGCTGACTCAGCTCTGTACCAGTATAAAGAGCACATGCAGGTTTAAATACATTTCCAGTCCAGAAAAGGTCGTGAGCCTGCAAGCACTGTCTGGAGACTTGCTTCCTAGGAGAGGTTTCCTCAAAAAAGAATAGGTACAGAGGAGTTCCACAACTGAAGGAACTGTTTCTGCGTGTTAGTTGGTGCAGCTGGGTGCAATTACCATGTTCTTCTACTGGGCTGAAAATGGAGTGATTAATAGTTTTATATCATAAAAAAACGTATTTGGTGCCTCTGGCTATGGGCAGATATGACCAGCCTATTGATGTTCCTTACTGTTACCCCAAAATTGACACAGATTAATTAGTCCCAGTACCTGACTGCAACTAGTAACAAAGATGGGCTGCTTAAAAGTGATGATAACAAGTTATAAGTATTAATATTTTTTAATTTAGGATTTTTTTTCCACAGGTATGCTTATTACAGATTCTCTGTCTTACAAAAATATTCATCAAAATCATGCTTTAAATAAAACTAAAGAGGCTTTTAAACTGAAGTTTGAAAAACAGAATTGTGTCTTCTCTCAAGTTCCCCTCTTTTGCCTTCCCTTTCTCAGAGTACTCTGACAGTGACACATGGGCTTCTACATGCAGCTGCTGAGATTAACTAATGGAATTTTAGAAATGAACTGAAATAAGTACTTGGTAATTTTTCTCCATTTTCTAGTTATCCCACTGTCATGCTTGGTTAATACCAGCCAACAATGATAAAAAGTAACAGGATCATCAAGGGTGTGGCAAGTGCATGAAACATTTGATGGTATTCACTATGGTCCTCCAGGAAAGACAAGCATTTGGGGTTGATGATGCCTGATTAGTTGCATGTTTTCTATGGTACTCTATTAATAATTCGGTTTTTGACATTTGGATTCTCTAATTGATGCTAAATCAGCTGAAGTTGTGCTACAGCTTTAGCATGGGAAGGCAGTAACGTGGACCTCCATCCTTTAGTTGACTGCTTGTTATCATCCAATTCATAGTAACTTTGATAGAGAAATCTCTCTTTCTTTCAAATTAAGGTTGTAATTGGCTGAGAGAGAAAAAAATGTTATTGGGGAAGAACAACAGGTACCCATAAAGTGTTCCATTAACTCTTAGTTCTGTGGAAACAGGGACTATATGAGATTTGTAGAATGCTAGCAGATGTAGCTTCTAGTGGGGAAGCTTCATTTCACAGTTCGTGAAGTATCAATATGTACATATTCAGGAACTCTCTACTTTCTCACATCCTTTTCAAATCATGAAGTGTTTATGCTGAACAACTTAGTTCACTGCCACTGCATCAGGGGAGTGTGCTTGGCTTTTACAAAGGCAAATGAAGGTGGCTTCTCAAGCAGTATCAACTACACATGGCATTAGAAGGTCAAGTACCATTCCTTAAGCTTCACGTAGGAGCTGTTTGGCATCCAGCAGAAATTGCAAAAGAGAGGTGTAATGAGCCATCTGGGTAGTAAGAACTTGTTGGGTGAGCTGCTACATGGCTAAGCAGTTGTGCCAGCCTACATTAAGATACCTATCAGAAAGCAGTTTTGGAAGGCATTTAAGCAAAGCACGTTCTGGAAAACATGGAGAATAAACCATATGCATGATGTATTTCTGTGAATAAAACCCTGAAAACAAATCTGAAAACCAGTGACTGGAAAGGTTCAAATGTAATCACCAGCTTCAAGTTTAACAGACCTACAGAAAAGAGTTTTGTTGTAATCTGCCTTATCTTGTTCTATTTCCCTCCTGTTAGAAATACTAATTCATCTGAAGGCCAGTGCAGACCAGGAGTTTGATTGAGAAGGGGCAGCCAAGGCATCACAGACCACAGCATTCTCAGTCAGTCTATGAATACACAGTCACTCGTGGGTCCAACTCCTGTCTCTTTGACTCGTTTTCCCACTCCTGTACTACCTTATAATCTGCAGCACCAGTCTCTGAATCCGTGACCAAGGCAATCTCCTGCCACAGCTGCAGCTCTCAGTCATGGTGCTGTGATCACAGATCCGCCTGTCATCCAGAAAAACTGGCAAGCTGGCAAAATGCAGCAGCATCAGTACTAATATCTGATCAAATTTGATATTTCAACCCCCAGTGAAAAAATGAACTGTCAACTCAATTATTGTTCGGAGCAAAACACAACAGTACTGTTGGCTGCAAGCCATGCCATTACTGGGACAATTGGGTTTTATGCTAGGGAATAAAATACAACTATCCTTAGAGTGTCTGTCTGTATACACACTGCACTGCAGACCTCCGCACACCTCAGGCATCTAAGTGCCAAGACTGTTTTGCTTAGCGTATCTCTATGTCATGTGCGTATCCAGGTGCTTCAGGTACCCCACATAAAGGGTGTGTAAATAAAACTTTATAATTCCTTTTCTTCTCTAGTGCTGTGATTCAGGACAGAGCATTAACACACTGCATATGTCTAATGAATTAGTTCCTTTCTATTCCTTTCATCTCTATATTTTTTTTTTTACTTTATTTGTTTTCATCTACCAAATTATAGAAAAGTTTAGACTGAAAGGGACCCCTGGGGATCATCTAGCTCAAATCATTATCAAAGCTGAGCCACTTGGGTCAGCTTTGACTCAGACATAATGTTTCCAGCAGGATCCGAGGGGCTTCTGTAAATAAGGATGCCTCCATTGTATCCTAGCAGACTCAAGCCCTCCTTTGGTCACCATCCTGGCTGTCCCAAGATCACTATTATAAGGCGCTTATGAGTTCATGTCCGTGGGCTCCCATGTCTGTGGAAATTTTGGTATCTGTGCATTGTCCACTTTTTGGACAGGAAAGAACACATTGAGAGCTGATTTCCTAGTGGAGTCATTCCCTGCTCCTGTAGCAGAGGACTGAGCTATATGCAGTATCTTCATTGGGAGAAAACTTGTAGTGAAATCCAAGACCAGAAAATGGTTTCAGAATGACAAATTGGCTGTCATGAGCAAACCTTTGTAGCCTTGCACTGGGAATGTTGATGTCCCATACTGATAGAATTTTACTTGCATATCTCCATCAGTACTGAGGGACCTGGAGGTGTCACTTCATTTCACAGAACTATGCTTATAAATGATGCAGCTGCAACTGCTAAGGTTTCCTGCTGGTCCAGAAGTGTTTACCATGAGTTTTATGTTTTTTCCAACTCCAGTTGGAAACTGTTCTATTTCTTGCTCCCTTGTCTACAGAAATGGGCTTTCCAGGCTCCCCCTTTGACACTGGTAACACTTGCAGGTCTGAGCAACTCCCACAGTAATTATGGGAGCCTTATGAAAGAAAATCCTTTGAGCCTGCATGTCACCAGCTCATCCATCCTATCCTTTTGGCTCTGCCTTAAAATGTCTCTTTTTACTGTGGGCCCTCCTTCCGCTTAAGAGTTGACTCTGTAAGCAAATCACACCATCAAAGATGTGTTGGTTTTACATCATGAGCCCTACCTTGCTTGGATTTTATGTTCCATCACTGCAGAAGATGACGACTTTTCTATTTTGATCTTACTCCTCTCCCTCCTTTGATGAATCATCACCACTGCATCACTATAAGTGGATAGTTTTAGAGGCATGTGGGAAGGCATGAAAAGAATGTTCTTTACATGGAAGAATTGAAGCTGACATGCAGACTCAGGGACAGATTTACATCAGTCAGTAAGCGGCCAGTTAGTCTCATCCTCCCACTGGAGAACAAGAACGGACAGGAATAGTGTGGTATGAGTTTGCTGATGATGATCTGCTCAAGCAGAAGGCTTGCAAGCCATTTACAAGACTGTGGTACTCTTTCTCATGACCTGTCTTTTCTCTCAGTGGTTCCCATAGTCAAAAGAAGTTTGAAACTGTGGTGTAGCAGTCTAAAGATAAGGAAGAGACAGGAAGAACTGCAGGGAAGAGGAAGGGTAATGGAAAACATCCCACAGTTCCTGTATTGTCTTTGTGTTGATTTGCAGTGCTGAGATACCAAGAGACTGTTGGTGTTTTGAGGTTATAGATCCTACAAGTGCTACACATGTGCTATCGGAAAGTTGTGGTGGTCAGAAAGGAATATTATATTCCTGTGGAGGAACAGTCAGGGTAGTGTTCATCTCCCTGCCCCTTAGACATCAGCAGTCTGAGTTACCTCACCTAACCTTATATATCTGCAATCTATATATCCATGATGGAGCTTGTCAGACCAGGTTTACAGGCTTCAATAGAGGAAATTCCATGTATATATTAGACAAGACTTTTTCACTGTTAGATTGGTCAGACACTGGAACAGGTGCCTAGAGAGGTTTTAGAGTTTCACCTCTAGAGGTACTCAAAATTCAACCAGTTTAACCAGTCCTTAATAAATCTGATCTTTTTCGACCCTGATTTGAGCAGTGAATTGAGATATTTGTCCTCCGTATGTCCCTTCCAACATGAATTACATTGTGTTTCTCTGACTCTATTATCAATACAAAGAAATAGGTCATTCCATTGTACAGACTGCCTGTTTTACAGATGAATCATTTAGAGAAAGATGAAGGTCTCCCAAAACTGGGGGGCGGGAGGGTTTGTTTGTATTGACTATAAAGACCACACACAGACATCTGTGTTTCATTACATTAAGCGCATATTTGCTGACAAAAGCATTATTTCAAGCCCCTCCACATGCTTTAGACAACACTTGTTATTTCAGAAAGGGAGATGCAAGGCCTTCCTTCTCTTTTTGCTTACTAATTTCACTTCCCAGGATTCACCATGTTTGCTTGATGTTAAAGGATCCCTGAGTTTTAACTTCATTAGGTAGAGTTTTTCCTGACATCTCTATAGAAATTAATCTTTACAATAAATAGATCGAGTTCACAGCAATATTAGCCCAAAAATCCTCTTAACTTGACCTTGGTATTCACCAAGGTGTGCAGCAACAGCTCCAGCCTAGACCCAACTGCAATGGTCAGTTTGTTTTCCTGCAACTCATGAAGCAGCTTTTACTCCTGACTTTTGAAAAGCCTCTCGCAGAAAAGATTCACATACCCCAGTGCAATGCTATAGCAATGACATCAGGAGCACACGTCTCTAGGGCACTTCCAAGTCTGTTCAGACTTTCATAGCTCACCTTCAAGTCATCTGGGGTTTGCTCTGCAGCTTGTGCATCTGTAGAAGCATTTGGCAGGGACTGAGAACTTACTTAGGGAATATTTTTATGATGAGTTGTCCCTGTATGTCCTGTGTCCTGTCTTCCCTCCTTTTCTTGGAGTGGCATTCTAGGCTCTGCCAAAGGTAGGAGACAGGAGGAAGAAGAGCTGAGCTTTCTACCCTTGATGTACAACACATGGAGGGCTAGGACAGGTGTGCCCTCTGTGACAAACACTTGGGAAAAAAAATTGTTTGGAGCTCAGTGGCACAGATATATTCCCTCCCCTGGCAGTATGCGTATGTGCATGTGATGATTGCATGAAAAGCTCCAGTTCCTGGGAAGAAAGCAGCATTTTTCAGCTATGAATTTCCAATTATAAAGAAGCTTTTTAAATGTAAAATGAGATTACCTTGTATACTACAAACATCAAATATGCAAGTAAAAAAATTTCCCCCCACCCAAAACACAGTGGACAGATATCTGAGGAACCAAGGAAGGCTGCTTTTTCACGTGCGGTACTTCTTAATTGAAGATTAGGAAATCAGCAACTAAGCCTGTATTTATCTCACTATGGCAGAAAAGATCTTTTGATACACATGAGCAGGTTCAGTTACTAGCCTGCAAACACAGAGAAATTGCCTGCTGAAGTCGGAAATTATGATTGCTTCCTGGATGGTGTCTGGTTTTACTGTTTTTTCTTTTCTCTTTAATATCATCTGTGGTATATTTCATTGCATTATTAACATTTTTTTCAGACTCCACTATATTCAAATAGCAAATAGCTCTGTTGTCATGGAAATCATTACAGAATTAGGCCACAAAGAGTGACAGTGACTCAGTAGCCAGGTAATACAGGCATTCAACTAAGAAAGGAGAAATTTGGTTTTCTGCCCCTTCTTCCATGAATACATATATATAATTTTTTCCCTAATGAAAAGGATGCAATAAGAGGGAATGTCTTATAAAACTCCTGTCAGGTGACTGCAGTACTCCTCCAGGCCTGGATTCAGACCTCTGGTCCTTATCAGGCAAGAGAAGGGAAGAATTGAATTTCAATTTCATGTATCTTAGCAGAAGAATTTACTCTCTGCATGAGGAGGTGGGAGAGGCAAGATGGCCATGCTTGCCTTTCCTTGTCCAGATGCTCAGGCAATCTCTAAGCACACTGACCCAACACTGCCTCCTCTAAATGAAGTGATAGTCAAATGGGTACCTAATTTTAGTCCCATCAAGGTTCAGCCAGGCATGAAACTATTTCCTCATCATACAGCAGATGTGTACTCAGGAATGTGGACAGAGATAGGAGTTTTGGTGTCTGGGTGTAAACCAAGCAGGGGTATTGGGAATCTCTCTGTATTGGCATAGGAGCCTGTGTTTCTCTTCTGACTTCAAGTCTCCGAGGTTTTGCATTATAAAAAGAAAATGTTTAATAAAAATTGCAATTTTGAACATTTTTGGACACATTTAAGTTCAATAGGATGAGCAGCCTCATAGTAAATGCTACAAACTGGACTTCCTGAAGTCCCTCCCAGCCTGAATGAATTTGTGGTCCTGTATGTGAAATATCTGGCATGCAGTTTCAGAGGTTAAAAATGCTTAAACTTTTGTTCACACGACAGCCAAATTAAAATGTATTTCTAGAGTAAGCAATTTGCATGATAAAGAATATCATATTGCCAAAATTTATCTAGAGAAATCACTGATATTATTATTTGAAAACTAATATAGGTTGAAACATAGGAACTTTTGCTCTGATTTTAGTACTGATTTTGATACTGTACTCTTAATGATCTTCACAGAAGTAGCTGAATAAAATGAAAACAGGAAAATTGGAATTTGCATCAAAACTTTGCCCCCCCAGTATGCCCTCCCTTAGTTGCCGGTAGAGTTATTTCTCTTAGCATCTTCTTTTAGTTGTGTACTTACTTTCTTGCAAGACAAAATGGCAATGCAGTTCTGTAACCTGTAATCATTTGTCGGTGATGGAGGTGGAAGGTGATTAGCTTGTGAGGTTGTGATCTCATCTCCTATCTATTTTTGGACAGATTTTGATTAATTTCCCATTAAATGAATTCAGTGGTGTACCTTATTATGCTGTCATTCTTTCCTGTATCATGCTACCTTTGTCATGTGATTAGCTGTCCTGGGGGCAAGAAATGAATAGAAATTACATTCTTGCTTACTATTTGCACCACTACCCATTCATAGCCTGTGTGTTGCCTAAGTCAAAACCTAATTAGAATGACTGTCACATTGTGTCATATAAAAGATAATCATTGTATGTACAGGAAAAAAATTATATCTTTATATAACCATTTGTCAGCAACTCTACCAGGTGTGCCTCATTCTTTGTTTTTAGTGATTGCTGTCAATAGGAATATGGGACACTTAATAGGAGTATGGGACATTCAAAACCTATGAAGATGGCAGAATCAAATGTTCAGGAAATTAGCAACCTGTTCACTTTGAATGCACCATTTCTCAGGAATGCTTTAGCTCTGCTAACTGAAAACTCTTCTTTGTACAAAATCATCTTTTTTTTAATTATTTTAAGTTCTTCCATTTTATTTACGTCAATCACTGGAAGATCTATGAAAAGATAGCAAAGAACAATTCTTAAAATGCATGGATATGAATTGTAAGATAAAAAACTTAATTGCAGTTTAGACTTCAGATTTATTTGAAAAGGGGATAATGATAGTAATTACCCAGTTTGAGTTTTGTAGAAGGCTAATTAGATCCCAAAAGCATTTGTATGCACAAGGCAAACCATAAATACAAAAGACCATCTGGTCCTTATCAGCTTACAACACTAACACTGTCTGTAATTATTTTTTCTATATTGTTTTGATGTTGACATTTTATGATGCAATACATCTAGCCGTGGTTAGGGAATAACCTGTAAATGCTTTTTGGTTGTCGCTGGATTTGGGGTTTTATCCTGCGTTTAAAGACATTGGCTAACTCTAGACGTGCAGGAAAGCAGTAAAGCTTGATCATTTATGCTAGAAATTGGTCAGCATTTTAAACTGAGTTTAACTGTGGAGGGTTTATCTAAATTGTTCTATCGTCTTTTTCCAGTGTTCTCAGGTTCAAAAATAATTTATGAATGCATTGTGATAGGTTTATCAGCCAGTAAAGTAGTTTTGAGGTCTCTAAGCTCTTCCACAGCAATAGAGGGAGTAATTCTGATGCCGTTATTCAGGGTTTCATACCTGCCATCTTGATCTTGACTTGAGAAGTGAAATACTTCTCTGGTCTTGCAAAAGTCATGCATTAGCACTGTGGAATTGCAAATTAGTACTGTCTCTGCTTTAGGGACAGGAGTCCATACCTCCCTACTGAGCAGCTATGTGAGCCAGAGTGACAGGAATGCCCAAGTAGAACCTCTATCAGACTGCAGAGCAGTGCTGAGCTGCAAGAGTTGCAACAGCAGCCATGGGAAAGGGTTAGTGGGGTCCTTCAAAACAAGGGAAGGCAAGATTGCACCCCAGCCTTAGACTGATTTCAGAAGTCTTCAACTCAGGAGCGATTTACTGGAGCTACATGAGGAGATGCTGCCAGATGCTTCTCAGTGTCGTCTTGTGGGTTCTCTGAATTCTTCTCTATGAGGAAAATTCTTGTTCAGAATTTTCATCAATTATTTACGAAAATTGTCACTGACTTGACATCTGACAGATCCTCTCAGCAGCAGCGAAACAAGGACTGAAGGACTGAGTAGTCAGTTCAGCTAGTGCTGCCCAGGGAGCCACACTGGCTCAGGGATCCCCTTGTGCAAATCCTGTTGCAAATCAGAGACTTATCATGAAGTTCAGGATTTATTTCATTGAAATTACAAGTACTTAATCCAATATCCATTCATTCTAGATAACAACTTATCTGGTGACTACCTAATCATTATCTTGGAACCTGCATCAGTCTAAATCCTGAAATCTAATAACTGTACTGTGTTAAAAGCAACAAGCTCCTGGAATTGAATCTTTTATAAAAAAAATATTACAATACCAGGTGCATTTACTTCTATTTGTGCCAGAGACAGGATTTTCTTTTCAAATATTTTCCTCTTAGTTGCAGTGTTTGGAAGCTAGCTTTTCTTGTGCTCTAAGCTATTTTGTTCTTATTGTATAATCTCTGTGCAGAGTCTCTAACCAGACTCAGACCTCTGTGAACTTTTCGTTTTTAAAGGGCAAGGTAGAAAAGGGCACAGCTATACAAGAAGAATGAGTTGGAGTGTTGTGTATGTATATCCTGTATTTTCCATGTTTTTTTCCATGGTGTCATGCATGGTCTTTTATCTTGGAAAGCCTGACCTATGTAGATGCTAAGAATCTTATTCTGCTTGTGCAAGGCTTAACCCATCTTCTCCATCACAATTGTGGTGTCCAGATTTATACACGTTGTGGATCATCAGCCTGACAGTTCCATGCAGAGAAGAGTGAGCCTTCCCTGGCTGCATCATCATGCGCTACTGCTCCTCACAGACCCCTTCCCACCACCATCCCAGGCAGGGGAATCCCATGTCTTAGCTTAGGGGTGAAGGAGCCTTTATGCAATCCATGCCATGAAACTTGGCTTTGGTTAAAGAAGTTGAAAATATGTATCAGCCTAGGTGCACATGTGTATTTAAACAACATAATACAGCTAGAAAATGAGTATGTTTTGCAGGAAATGCTAGGTGGATGTATTATTTTAAATTATCTTTAATTACTTTCAGGCAAACTAATGGAATTTAGTTACAAACTAAGAGAGACAAGATTTGAAGTAGAAAGTGTTCTTTAAGTAAATGCCACTGAGCGTCCTAAAATTTCGTATGTACGCTCAGTGTTTTCACATGAGAATCACCTACTCTCCCCATGCAAAGCCATGATCCAGATCTTCTGGCTGTTAAACCTTACTGACACCCTTTTGAATGACCACTGCAAAAAACACTGTAAAACACAGAGCACAAACTAGACAGACAGCCCCTGGAAGTCGCCTAGAGTCTGTAGCCAAGGGCTGTGACCAGGGGAAGCAACAACTTTATGGTGTAAGAGTATGTGATTTCTCAAACCTAGACTACAAGAATCTTTGTCACTGTGTGTGGCATCCAAAAGGTTAAACTGTATAGGGTGAGCCACAACACCTGAGTTTATTTCATAATACAGACTGTCAGGAAAGAAAATAACTGTGTTTCACTACTAAAATTGCTTTGGGGATTTTTGTGGAATCATCTTGTTTGAGTTTTATAACTCTTTCTAGGAAATTGCTCGGCATTAGTCCTGAGAGTAGTGTTGTGTGTGTGAGATGGATGGAACTGCAGTGTGCAAGGGTAGTCAAAGTATGTGCTGTGTGCCTGAGATTAGCTCTGATGCTGGGAAGGAACATTCATACTGTGTGCAAAACCTCTCCTTTTGTGGTACTCTCCTCCTCTTTCTTACTCTTTCTCTTCCTTCTCCTCCTCCTTCTTTTCCTCCCTTCTTTGTCGTCATTCTCATCGTTGTCGTCATCGTCGTCATCATCGTTGTCATCGTCATCGTTGTTGTTGTCGTCATCTTCTTCTTCTCCTCCCTCCTTTCTTCTCTCTTCTCTTTCTTCTTTCTTCTTTCTTCTTTCTTCTTTCTTCTTCTTTGTCCTCTTCTCCTCCTGTTCCTCCTCCTGTGGTCATTCCAGCTCTCCCAGCAAGTACCTGAGCATCCAGCACCTGCTTTCCCCTGAACATAATCCCTGGATCTGCATATGCTTATTGCAGTCTGAGGGAAATGTGGCTTAGTGTTGAGATTTTGTGTCTGAAATGAACATCTGCGATGAGAGTGCTCAACCAAATGTGGACCTATAAAAACTCAATATTTCTGGACCCAGGTGTCATTGGCTGTGAAGGGACACTCAGGTGGTTACTCTGCTGGAAAGTAATTATTACACACTTAAGCAACCGGAAATCTGTTTCTGTTGACTAGTCATTGAGGGCCAGATCCAGAAAAACTCTTAACTGCCTAAAATGAGACCTAGAATTTAGACGCCTAAATCTAATATTGCAGTCCTAAAAGCCGTAATTACTTACACACAACTCTAAGGCCACTTCAGCTTTTCAGTACGTTTGCATTATTACAGCATGCCTTCACCACCCCAAGGTCTTGTGATTTTCCTTCCTGGATCGCTGTTGTCTCAACAGGACTGATCAGGCTGGATTATAATTCACATGTAAAACTCAGTGGGCTTTATCCAGGGAGGTTTCACTGAATGCAAGGAACGTCTGTTGACAGGATTGGGTTCCCTGCACATTTTCATTGCCTCCCTATTTTTGAAGACAGCTGTAGGAAGGATGGAGGGGCTGTATTTTTGATGGATTAATGTGGTGGTTACAGCGCTTCTCCAGGACATTATATGTCCTTTCACCTCAAATATTCAAGCTGGCTTCTCTTCCAGGAGATGATTTTAATTTCCAGATCAGACAGTGTACTACATAAGAGGTACTATACTGATGATTGCCATACCCTTTCTTTTTGGCTGGCTCTCAGTGGGGGGGAAAAAAAATCAATCAAACAAAACCCACATGATTTTCTGAAATGGAAGTAAAGCAAAACAGCATTTTCAGAGAGAGCAAGTGAAAATATGACTTTCCGTTGCAGTGTTATGGGCATCTACCTGGGAGAGGATTGTTCAGACCCTCTTTCTCTACTTTCAAAGTGTCTTTGGTGTTTCTTCCTCAACCACAACTGGATTCAAATGGCCACAATTAAACTGGAGGATTTCCAAAGTGAGATTCTCCCAAATGAGTTCCTAGATTGGTGATTCAGTTTAGGCAGTCTCTCAGAGCAAATAAATTTTGGATATTATGTTTTGTTGTGGTGCAGTGCTGATAGATGGAACAAGGAGGTCTGTGTTTCCACACACATTCCATATGGGTGGATGTCTTGTGTGGAGGTAAGATGTAAGGCTTTGGATTCACCCCCCAAGACAGAGTCAGGAGCTCAGGACCGGCCATCCCTGCTGATGTCCACTAGTGCTGAGTTAGGTTCCTACCTGTCATCATGGGAAATCCACCACCTCCTTCCTGAACTTGCTGCATTTACCCTGTATACAGCTACTGGTTTTCCTGAAATGTAGAAGAAGTTATATCAACTTAATACCATTGAAACCTGTACCCCTTTGTTAAATGTTGTTTAAATTACCTAATAAAAGTGATCGGGGGCTTTTATTTGGCAGCACAAATGCAATCGAGGGCTTTTATCAGACAGTGAAATCTTGTCGTACTGTTAGTTCAGAAAAAAAGGCTATGCTGAGAGTGTGTTGTGAAGCGTATATCAGTCTGCCTGTGTCACTTGGATGTCAACAAGAAAAGAAGGGAAGTGGATTTTACATCTCAGTTTCATTAATATAGCTAGAATCCATTAAGTTTCATTACCAATTTTTATTTGATGTGGTGATTTGTGATGATGTGACCCTGACGGTCAAATCCTGTAAATAAAGCAATGCCAGTTTATCTAGATTTCTGTCTGACAGGAGCACTAAATGACCTATTATCTAGCATTACTGTTCAGTGACGGTTTGGGAAAAAAAATCTCCTTCCAGATATAATTTATTACTTCTTTGTCTTGCTAAACTCTTTGAGTGACATTCAAACTTCAAGACAGCCAATTACATTGCTTCTCATAATAGACATATCCATTCGCAGAGCCTTTTAGTAGTACTTAGGATTTCTTGACTGCATTTGTCTTTTATCTGTGAAGCTTACTTTCAATGTCACTTCCACTTTGCTGCTAGAGATAATCTCCATCATCAGGCTTTTCCTTTCACTCCTGCTCCCTCCTACCTTGTTTTTTTTCACGGAATTTGCCGGCAGCTGAGGGGTGCCAGCCATGGCTGTAGCTGTGGGAGCTGAAGCCTAGTGTGGTTATAAGAACAATCAGGAGCATGAAGGCAGCTCACACTGTTGCAGCCCCCTCCATGCTACAGCCCTTGTTAAAACCCCGGTATACCTGCCCCGTCACTTACACCGGTTGTCATCAGTTGGCTGACTTCGGGCTGTCTGACTTTGTGTCTTCCTCTCTCATCAGCTGCTTGATAGCTTGCTGATCTGTTTTGTTTGCAGTGTGATAGGTTTGAGCATACTGTATTATTTATAAATGTTTGGTAATTTTCTGTGTCAGTGATGTATTCTTTGGGGTTGTTTCAGCATTTCAAAAACAAACTTGACACAACATCTCTTTGTCTCAGCATCAGAGTGTTCTCAACTGGTTTCTTTATGTACATGCTTCTGCTTGCTGCAGTTTTAAAAATATTCTGGAGGGCTTGTGCAGAATGATTGATTAAAATTTCATTAGGACAGTTGGCCTAATTCTCATCCAAGTTACAATGGGAAGTGGCCGCAGAAGAGTCAGTGGAGTTAAGCTAGTAAAAGATTGCAGAATGAGGGCTGTTGTCTTTGGATATACTGTCATATAGCAAAGCTTACTGAGGAGTTTCCCTACAAAACCTAACAATTTGGAAGTAACTTTTTTTTTTCCATTTGATCATCTTTCCATTAGTTTTTTTACTAAATTTTATATTTAACGCCCTAGAGTCCAGTCTTGAGATATGTTGATGCATCAACAGCTTTTCTCAAATTTGCATCTCATGTTCTAGACCTGAATCAATAAAGATTACGCACAATTTATTCTGCATTGTGTGAGGATTAATATATCTTCAGAGAGAGGAACAGAGTAGGGTCCTCTAACCCCTAGTTCTGTTCCATTTGAAATGAAACAGATATGGAAAGCTGTCTGCCCAGGTCTGGGGATGGACTTTTGGTCATTCTTCTTGGTAGTGCAGTCTTCAGTAGAAAAAGAGATTGATGGGACACAAAGATATTTTCCACTAAAAACCGATACTACCAAAAGAAGTTAGTCATCTCCTAATGTTGGTGTTAGAAGTATACATGTGAAGACATATTAATGGCATTTTCCGTGACCTTTTAAATTTTGTTTATAAAAGGGATAGCTTAGCACCTTGAGAGGAAGAAGTAGAGTTCTGCTATATTCCTTTTTGAGGGCAGAATAAACTAAGTTATTCCTCAGCTTAACTAAACAAGCGAAGAGTGCATTAGGGATAAGGAGAACAAAAGATGCCCAAGAATTATCTCATGAGACCAGATGGGTAAGCAGAAGTGTAGATCTTGGATTAACTTACACTGAGAAAATATTGTCTCATTTGCAAACAAGCACCGAACAGGGTGCCTGTGAAACTACTGAGAAAAGATGTGCTTGATCACCAAATTTAAAAGATGGTTTCTAGTTGACAGCAGCTTTGATTATTCCTTGGAGCTACCCAAGCGAAGGAGAAGATGATGCAGTTGTCAGCCTGATCGCTGACTAACTGGACCCATCATGTTCTGGCAGGTGTATCACATACAGATGCTTGTAAAATTTTCTTAATAGGAAAGTCAGATAGGTCTATCTGATCCATCAGTTCACTGATGTGTGACAAGGCTACCATCACCATTGCTTTGTCTTGCTCTCTTCCCATCCTTCTTCAGCAGTGAAGCCTAATATATCCCCTGCAATACCTATAAACGTAACCTCCGAGCTCTGTTACTGCATGCATTGTATTTATATCTGTACAGATGCATTCATGTTTTTCTTGTCTGGATCCGTCCCCTTTTCTACCTAAAGAGGAACAACAGTTAGAGCTGTTCTACCCAACTCTGACATATTTTACATGCTTCCAGGTTGTTTAAAGAGTAGAGACAGCCAAACTCTCATTTTGCCTCAATAGCCATAAAGATCAGTCATCCTCTGGCAGCTGTGGATTTCTTTCCATTCGTAGAATCACCAGGTTGGAAGAGACCCATTGGATCATCGAGTCCAACCATTCCTATCAAACACTAAACCATGTCCCTCAGGACCTTGTCCACCCGTGCCTTAAACACCTCCAGGGAAGGTGAATCAACCACCTCCCTGGGCAGTCTGTTCCAATGCCCAATGACCCTTTGTGCAAAATCTTCCTCCTGATGTTCAGCCTAAATCTCCCCTGGTGGATCTTGAGGCCATTCCCTCTTGTCTCCTGTCCCCTGTCACTTAGGAGAAGAGGCCAACTCCCTCCTCTCTGCAACCTTCTTTCAGGTAGTTGTAGAGAGCAATGAGGTGAAGACTCTTTCTTGGGCCTCTCACAGCTGGAGTCACAAGCACTGAGGGTGAACAAGTGGCTCTAGAAGTAAGACTACTCTTCTGTAGTAGACGCTTCCAGCTGCACATAGCCCCTCCCTGTGGGCTTTGGTTTCTTACCAGAGATGTCACCGTGTGGGTGGAAGACATCAGGAAAAAACCCACAAATTTACGATCAGCGATTAATGGGACGGACACCATATCTGATTAAATCTGTGACCTCAGCATGAAAAGTGGAATTCTATAAATCAGACTGACTCCTAAGAGCTGTGCCTGTGCACCAAACTTGAACACCTAAGAATTACCTTTCCTTATTTTAAAGATATTAGTTAAATTTAGAGTGATTATGACAATATTTCATTATGGAATAATTACTTCAGTAACAGCATCAGAAGATACAATTCTTCAGTCTTTTAAAAACCTGACTTTTCTAAGTTACCTCTATTTTTAGCACCCTAAATTATTACCTCTGAAAATTAAAAGTAACTATTGAAATCTGACTTTGGTCCTTATGCCTAAGAGCATAATAACTCAAATTCTCCTGGTGAGCCTTAATTTCAGTTATGTACAATTCATTCAGGTGCAGACTTGCTTGCCTGGCAAAGCTGACTCCAGAGGGAGATACTACTGGCATGGTAGATGTTTGTGTGGACCTTGTATGGATGTGGAAATAAATGGAGCCCTGCACAGCTCAGTAGATGCAATCACTAGTTACCAGTGGTCATTCCTGTTGGTCTTTGGCTCTGATTTGCAAAGGCGGGCATTTCGTCAGCACATCAAGTCTTACTCCTTTGCTAAAGAAACATGATGAGATTTGACAAAACAAGCATGGATGACTGATCATTTTAGCTACTGATTTGATAGGGCAGAGCTAAAACTCAGTTTGACTCACATAAATCCATCATACTGTTCACTCTCAGAGATGTTTTGGGCTGAGGAATTATTTGTCTCTGACAGGCTTTGCATCTACCAAGCCTTTGTTCCTTTCAGAAAAAAATAGGTCTTCAATATCAGGATGGTTTTGTGTGAAACTCTTCTCCTAAGTGCCAGTCTGAAAAAAGGTGATGTTTGAAATGCCACTTTCAAACAAGTGTTGACCATTTGTAAAAGCAAGAAATAAATGTTTCAGAATTACATTTCGCAGTTTTTACTGGAAGTGATACAGATTTTGCCCAATTTTCTTAGCCATGCCTGTAAGTGAATCTTATGTTTGGTTGCTTGGAGAGGATAGGAAGTAAATGGTCATATTTTATTTCCAGTTAATGTAACACATGGTTTTTGGAAAGGTGCTGTCACATGCCTCGTGCTCTGCACTCCCTGTAAATGCATAGTTGAAGACACTGCGCAGTGAAGTACAGTAACCAAACTCCTAAGCTACAGTTGTCATAGGAGGGAAAATTTTGGCTATTGATTTCATTGGCACAGAGAGGAGGTCAGCTATTATTTCAACTTACTCATAAATTGTTTTAATCCTATTGTCTATGTAATACTTCAGCAATCGTAATTGCTACAAATTATTGATATTCCTGTATTGTGAGTTTATAAAAGAAACAGGAGAAGAGAAGGAGAGGATATGTTGGGATGTTGGTAAGAGGGAAGAAACTTGGAGTAGTTGTTCTTGAAATATTTACTGCCTTTCACAGATTTTTTATGGCCTCCAGGAGAGATTTGAATGAGGTGTTAGGTTGAAAACTGAACTGAGAGGCTGTTCCTTATGGAGGGGAAGATGGTATGAAGGAATTAACTGTTTGACAGCTGGACTTTGACTTGTGATGGATATTTTTTCACAGGAGAGTGTGAATCTCTCCTTCCTTTGCCAGCTGCTCAAAATATGGGGCTCAGCATGCAGGGGGTCACTGCTCACTTCTCTGTCCCCATACTGGGAGTGGGTGGATGGAGAGTGTGTGGGCAGCTTCGCCTCCTGCCTCTGGACTCTCCAGGGAGCCAGAACAGAGGGAACTGGAGCAGAGGGAACCATGCTAGGCTGTGTTACTGGCATGGGTCCACAGTGGGCGACAGCCTCTGGGATGTGATGAGAAGTGTGGAGCTAAGTGGGACTCAGACATATGTGTCTGAGCCATGGTGCCTCCTGGAGCTCCTCTCCTTGATGTACAGGTTGTATTCACATCCCTACTCAGGACTTGGCTTACAGGCACTATCCAGCCTGTAAAAAGCAATTAAAACATAGCAAGCAATCCCCCCTGGCAACCATTGTAGGCTTGCAGAAAGAACTCTGCAAATAAATTACTGTTCTTCAACATCAGCTTGTATCGACATCATAAACTCATTCCCATACTCAGCATGGGGAAAGAAGTAAAATAGCTTTTAACCAAAGGCTAGGATTTTGCGTTGTGCTTTTTTTTTTTCCCTCTGAAAGTTCAGTTATTTTTACTTAACGGACAACATTATTACCCCTATAACTCTCTCTGTGTTGGCACTGGGGCTCTGCGTTGCTGGTGTCTGACAGCTTGCTAATAATGCAGCGTGGTACGAGTGTCTCCCGTGCCAGCAGCGATTACTGTGAGCAGGCAGCAGCGTGATGACAGCCCTGAGAAGCAGCAAGCACAATCTGAGAGGTGACATCGAAGGGAATTTCCCAATTATTTCTGCGTCGTTATGCTCAGGGTGACAGAAAGGTCACATAATGAGCATACTCAATTCCAGAAAGGTGCGGGTCACCTTTTTCAGACTTCTCAAAATAGTCCCTTTATAATTAGAGGATGTGATTTAATTTTATTATAATTTTTAAAAGATAATAAACTATTGACAGCTGAGTTTGGAGGCTGAATTTAGCCATAATCACAACCACAGATGCTTGTGTTTTCACACAAGTAACTGTACTCATTAAGTCTTCCTGTATAAACAGACAAATCTCGGAACAAAATTGCCAAAAGAGACCAAGACTTCTTAATACCAGTGTGCTGCTGCCCAGGGACCCACTGAATATGTCTTAATGGGCAAGGAAAGATAGAGAAGAAGAGCAAAGAGCAGTGAGAGCAACTTTTGTGGAGGTGCTGCTGGCCATGAAGGATGGAATTGATTTTACATAATCTCACCATTTCAGAGTTACGCATCTGTGCTAAGCCAGACATGCAGTCTTATCTGTAGGTAGTGGAGAGAGAGGAGCAGTCCAGACTTCTGAACAGCCTTTCCTGTGCCTCTTACACCAGAAACCTGGCTACCGGCTTAGGCAGGACACACAGATTTACTTAGCCAAAACTATATGACGTGACTTTAATCCTATGTGATATTTGGCGTCATATCAGTTGAAGTACACATCTCATTCCTGTCACAGGATGTTGCATGACACAAAATTATATAACACTGTATAAAGCACAGGCAAGCCTGGTTTTGTTTTTTTCTTCCCCCAATTAGAAAATACCATATAGAAGTTTGATCTTTTGCCTTTGGAGAACAGCAGTCCCAATGCCTTTTCTCCAGCTCGCAGTCCCCTGAGCTAGGAAACCCATTCAGCCAACGTCTTCTGAGCATCAGATTTTGTCTCGTTGGGACTCTGGGATATGAGGTCTGTGGTAAATTGGACTGCATCAAGGCATGAAGAGACATGATTAGGTAGTACAGTGGGATCCTCAAATCCAAATTCCTAATATTGGAGAAACAGTATGGAAATTAAGAACACTGTAATGAAGAGGTGTGGGTTTTTTCATAAAAAAACCCAGAACTTTTGGAAAGCTGAGAGTCAGTGAGAAAAACACTTCATTTGATGCCCAATTTTGTCAAAATCACTTGGGAATGAGGCTGTCACTGGTGCTGAGCAGTAAAGGAAGGTATTAATTAGCACAGCTTGATGTCAGGTAGGGTCTGGATAAACAATCGTACAAGATGAAAATGAAATTAAGGTTACTGAAAGTAGGAATCTAAATTGTTCTTTATTGATTTGTTCCCATCATCATGTTGCAGGCAAAGTAATGTTTTCCTATTTCTGTTTCAAACTGGGAGGAAAAACACTCCAGGCGTGGACACAGAATGCTAAATGAGAAGCTCTAGGATACCTGAGGACTCTGCAGGATCTGCAAGAGACCTAGGTCTCTGCCATGCAACAGCTGGTGCCAGGAGAAGTTTCCAAAGCCCTAGATGCTTATATGTAAGCAACCTAGCTGAACATGTTCTGAGCTCCCTATATCACATGTAGACACCTAATTTACACGTCTTAGTCTCAAGATGAGTCCTATCTGATGTTTGACATTTCGATTACTGAT
Organism: Coccyzus lansbergi; assembly: GCA_033558105.1. NCBI lineage: Eukaryota > Metazoa > Chordata > Aves > Cuculiformes > Coccyzidae > Coccyzus > Coccyzus lansbergi. Next base: position 725,490 of record JAUMJK010000267.1, on the reverse strand, counting down.
TTTTCAATTATTGACTTTTCAGTTATAGATCTGCTTCCTTCAAAAAGGAAGAAGCACAACTCCTGCAAATGGAAATTTTACATGTTTCTGGAAACAAGTTCCATATATGTGTCAGTTTTGTTGAGAATTTTCCATGTTTATGACATATGTGTTTTGAACATGACACACCCTTTGATTATCCTAATGTTGCATGACCACCTGGACATTTAGAAAATAGAAGTTGATTGGAAGTGAAGAGTCCGTGTGTCTAGTTAGTGTCTGTGCCATTGCAGTTTTGTAGACAGAGCTTCAGTCTTTACTTGCTTGTGCATGTCTGTGTGTTTGACCTCGAGCAAGTCACTAAGCCCCTCTGTTCCTCAGTTTCCTGACAGTTCAGTGGCAACATTGCCTCCTGTCTGTATTGTATTTTTATTCCACATCATTTTTTATTCTGGAGAAGGAATTTCTCGTAGTTTTCCGTTAGATCACTCTAGTATTATTCAAGGGAAAGAGATAAGAGTATGGCAGTACAAAGCTAAGCAAAATTAGTATCCATTATCACATTGATGGGTTCAGCATCCTCTTGGCAAATAGTTTCAGCAGAAATCACAATCTGTTTTTCTGTCTTTTGGAGTTAAGTTTAACCCGTAGAGGGTGCTTATGTGAGAAAGGTGTTGTTTTCTGGGCTTACTTTTCCTCCCTTTTTAAAATTATGTACCATACAGGGTGCAGTTTCTCCTGGGATGAGTTGAGAAATACTCTGTCTGTCCAAAGTAATCTTGATGTATATCCAAACCACTCTCCAAGGAAGGCCAGGCACTTTGGCAGGTCCCTTTTGCATTGAGGCGCTCAAGAGCTGACATACAAAGCCTTGCACAGGACCAGCACTGATTAATGATGCAAACACAGCCCAGAGAAGCTATGCTTGAGCAAACAGGGGTGATGTCAGCCCTAGCAACAGATGGCAAAGCCCCTTCTGTGCTCCACGGACTGCTCAAATGCTCGGAGCTTGTGAATAAAGAACAATAAGGGTAGCACAGGGTTAACCACCACTTTTAACAGTGGTTTTGTGTTGCTTTGGCTCTTTCACAGCAAAATGTCAGTGGCTGAATTGATTTTTTTTTTGTTTTGCTGCCCAGACTCAAGAGAAAAGTGGCCACAAGCAACTTTTAGCTCTTGGGGCCTCCTGCTAAAAGAGGCATAATAAACAACCTTCCTGCAGATGTGGCAAAAGCAATTGAAGGTGGAGCTGTTTTATAGAGGTTTCTGATGCTGTTGCAAATTGTTATGGGTCAGTTGCTATTTCTAACATAAACCTCAGCTGCTCAGGGCTGGAAATGTCTGTGTTAATTACCATTAGGCTGAGGTCTTGTCTGTAGATACAAGTTGTATTGCTTTAACTACACTGGTATCATTAAAGCAGTACAAATACCCTCAAGTGAATGCAGTTGCAGCAGTATAAATGAGCTTATTTATCTCATAATCTATGCTAGTATAAAGCACCTTTATACCCATATAATTGCACTCATTGGGGGTTATGCCAGTGTAAATGTTTTGCTACAAAAATCGGTAACTGAAATAGTTGGAGGCAGGAGGCTGTCTAGGGTCGGGCAGCCTGGAAGTGCAGCACTGCAGCAGGTTCCAGACTGAATGCTCAGCTCTTTCAGGCTTAATCTATCATTCTTGTCGTGACCTAGAAATAAAAATTGAATAGGAAGTTGAATTTATTTCAGCAGCAGAAATAGAGGTCACCGGTGCTATTCCATCCCTGAACTCCAGTGGCCAGAGGGTGAGGGAACTATCTAAGCTCTGGGACAGGAGAGTTCCTTCCTCGCACATAGTCACTGAAAGGGGAATGTCAGTGACAGGAAAGAGGCTGATGTAGCTTAAGATAAGGCATTCAAATCTGCATCAGAGCTTTCTGGGGTTGCTGTGATTTATGTCATGAAGTCATGCCAACAGCCCCAAATCCAGGAGGACCCAGGGTGTAAGACAGCCCCCTTTCTGCCTCCTTCATCTGCCTTCTGGGTTTTATATCCTAGGACACAGAGGGTGGGACTCCCCTTGTGAAACTTTAGTCATCTGCACCTGAGCTGGTTTTGTAAACTGCCTTTATAGTGACTAGAGATAGACACCCCTAAACTGTGCTTTATCTTCTATTAGCTTCGATAACTAAAGTGACCCATATAAATCGTGCTTAAGAAGTGTCTGTGTCTCTCTGTTGGCTATATAAGGATGTTTCTCAGCCAATTAAGATGCAGGTAATTAGTGTGAGTCTCACCTGTACCGGTTAACTAGGGTCCTGTTCTTATCTGTGGTGTATGCGCTAATCTTTGGCTTTGAGATGGGCTTTGGTGGTGTGGTTTGAGGAATGCTTACTGACTCTTGCAAAAATCGTTGCAGTAAAATTGCATTTAATCTTCCTTGTTTTCCTTCCTTGGACTGATAAAGCAAAATTAGTTTCAGGTGTAGGGTGTCTTAGTGAAGTTTTAATGACCTGTTGCTCATTTCACTTTTTAATTAACAGTTGTTCATTATTTTGTTACTTTGCACTGTTGCTACCTTGATTCATTTCTGCCTGCTCATACAAACATTTAAGCTAGAAGAGAAATGGCCATTGTAGCTCTCTGTTCATCCTTGGTTTTGTAACACCATCACCTCTCTGTGCAGTAGCTACAAGGACTGACCAGGTGTTCCAGCTGTGCACTCAACTCTGTCTGTAGCTGTTAGCAGAGATCATGACCTTTTTGAAGTTGTGGGGATTTGTTCATGTGGTTAGATCTGTGCCTGTCGTGGCTCTAATGAAGCCCCATCTTGTCTGCCAAGCAGTCTCCAGTCTCAGCTCCTAGTTCCTGGACCCAATGATCCCTGCGGGTCCCTTCCAACTCAGGTCATTCTGTGTGATTCCTGCATTTCTCTGTGATAGCTCAACACACTGGCTCAAAGCTCAGTGAAGCATACTTGGTGTATGTTTGAGCTTTCTTCCATCCTGAAATGTTTTACATTCATGTAATCTCTTTGTCTTTTATCTCTGGGTTGTTTCAATTTCACCAAGCACATCCCAGGTACCTACATCAGGTATATCCTGAGTCTTTTGCATCCTATAAGACCAGTTTCTAGACCTAAGGCTGTACTATTGCTCTAAAAACAATACTGTGAGTAAAATGAATAATTTCACAGAATCATAAAATGGCCTGAGTTGGAAGGGACCCGCAAGGTTCATGGAGTCTGACACCTGTCCCTGTACAGGACAACCCCAAAATTTACACTCTGTGTCTGAGTGCATTGTCCAATTTGGTTTAGTGATTGATGGGAATGGTTGGACTGATTTAGTGATTGATAGGAATGGTTGAACTCGATGATCTGGTGAGTCTTTTCCAACCTGGTGGTTCTACGATTCTATGATTCTAAATGGTTCTTGAATATTGTTAGGCTTGGCATCGTGACTGGTTCCCTGGGGAACCTGTTCAGTGCTATCCCATCCTATGAGTGAAGAGCCTTTTCCTAATATCCACCCTAAACCTCCCCTGTCACATCTTCCTGCCATTCCCTTGAGTGCTGTTGTTGGTCACCAGAGAGAAGAGATCAACACTTGCATCTCCTCCTTCCTTTGTGAGGAAGCAGTAAACTGCTATGTGGTCTCCTCTCAGACACCTCCTCCAGGCTGAACAGAACAAGTCACTTCAGTTGCTTATAAGATTTCACCTCTAGGCTTTTCACGTGTTTTGCAGCCTTCACTGGACTCTCTCCAGTAGCTTGATATCCTTTTTATACTGTGCCACTCAAAACTGCACCCAGTACTCGATGTGGGGCCACACCAATGTGGAGTAAGAGCAGGACAATCACAATTGACCTGCTAGTGATGCTGTGCTTGATGCACCCCAGAACATGGTTGGCCCTCTTGGTTGCCAGGGCACACTCTTGGCTCGCATTCAACTTACCATCAACCAGAACACTCAGATTCCTTTCCACAGGGCTGCTCTTTCCAGCCCATCGCTCCCCAGTCCGTATGTATGTTCAGGGTTGCCGTGTCCTGGGTGCACAATCTAGCACTTGCCCTTGTTAAACTTCATGTAGTTGGCAACTGCCCAGCTCTCCAATTTGTCTAGATCACTCTGCAGGGTCTCTTTGCCCTCAAGAGTGTCAACAGCTTCCTCCCAGGTTTATGTCGTCAGTGAACTTGGTTAGGAAACCTTTGAGTCCTGCATCCAGGTCATATATGAAGATAAAGAGTATTGGTCCTAAGATGGATCCCTGAGGAACCCCACTCATGAATGGTTGCCAGCGCAACGTAACCCTATTCTCCATGACCCTTTGAGCTCAACACATCAACCAATTGCTCAGCCACTGTATTATGTGTTTCTTCAGTTGTTTGCTGGATATTTTGTTCACGAGGATACTGTGAGAGGCAGCATCAAAAGCCTTACTAAAATCCTGAAAGATTACATCAGCTGTTTTTCCTTGGTCAGCTGGGTGGGTAACCTTGTCATAGAGGGATATTAAGTGTGTCAGGAAGAAACTTCCCTTTATAAACCTGTGCTGTCTGGAACCAATGACTCTCTTGTCTTCCAGGTGTTTTTCAGTAACTCACAGAATAATCTCGGTGCACTAAAGTGAGACTGCCAGGTCTGTAGTTACCAGGGTCATCCCTGCTGCCCTTCTTTAAGACTGGGACAACATTTGTCAGCCTCTAGTCAACTGGTACCTCTCCTGATTCTCAGTAGCATTGAAAAATCATTGAGAGAGGTCTCGCTATGACATCAGCCAGCTAGCTTTAAGAACCCTTGGATGAATCCCATCAGACTCCATCGACTTACAGGGATCCATCTGGAGCAGTAAATGCCCCACTAGTTTGGGGTGGATTGGGAGTTTATAATTTGCACAGTTTTGATCCTCTAACCCAGGGTTCTGGGGGCAGCATGTCTTGAAGGCAGAGGTGAAAAAAGCATAAAATGTCTCTGCTTTGTCTGTGTCCCTGTTTATGAGGTGTCAGTGCTCATCAAGTAATGGACCAATGTTATTTCTGGACTGCCTTTTGTTATTAACATATATTTTGAAAGAACCCTTTTTATAATCCTTCACAGTGCTAGCCAGCTTCAACTCTAATTGAGCTTTGGATGCACGAATTTCTGCCATATAGTGGCAAACCGCATACCTGTAGTCCTCCCATGTTACCTGTCCTTGTTTCCACTGGCCAAACACCATCCTTTTATGCCTTAGTGAGTGAGAATACCTAATCAAGGTATCAAGGGCTATACAGCATAAATACTTAAAAGCATTGTCACAGGATCCTGCTGTGAAACGCCACTCAGCCTTCTGCCGCATGAAGCCCAAGGAGCAAACACTCTGTGATTTAAGGAGATACTGAATCTTAGCCTTTAAAACTTAGAAACTCATGTTTTTTCCTTGCCCAGAGACTTTCTGTTGTGTATTTGTATATTATTTTTACCTGTTTTTAACCATTTTTATCCTAAGAAAGAGCATCAAAATTGCTCACATTATTAAAACACAAAGCTAAGACAGAAAATAAGTTTTAAATGTGTATCTGCTGTGATTTGCACGAGTCTTCAACATACAGTTTTACTTTTATAGCTAAGATTCCCTATTTTTAAAATGGAATTTGTCTGTTTAATCTGGGGAGGAATCAATATCATACCTCACATAGGCTTTTGGTGCATAATTCGTTTTTTAAGTACAGTGTAGTCATTCTATGCTAGATGTCGTTAAAGAATATGATGTTGAGGTTCTTAGATTTTTCCCGATTTTATTTTTTAATTATTATTTTTAAGTACCTGTTGAAAACTATAAAGTCACTGCGGAATGAAATTTTGTTTACAACTTGATATAACATCTTAAAACTATGGAAAACTCAAGTAACTTAGTGTTGTTTTGAGCTCTGTGTGAAGCTCTTTTATTCCCTTTAGCACTGAATAAAAAAAAAAAAAATTGTAACTGATCTGTAAATCAACCCTTTGATACAGTAAAACTGCCAGAAACCAAAACTGCTCTGGCTGAAATGATAGACACTTATTCTGGCTGACAACATATACTTTTAATTGGAAGCTACAGCTTTTGAAATGAATTGGACAGGGTGGAATCATCACAGTCTTAGATGCAGACAATGACAGAAGCCAGTATGTTCAGTTCTCTTCATTGAGGCATGTATCACACAGAGAAAGCTGCTGATCTTAACTGGATTGCGATTGAAGATATTTGCCCTTCACTGAATAATGAGCTTGAAATCACATTTTGCTGGAATAGCTTCTTTGTACAAATGTAACTTAAATCAGAAGGAAGTTAATCTCATTTCTTACTCCCCGATCAAAACCTTCATGCTTGAGCACCTTGTTGAGAGGAACATTACGCTCACATTTCTGTAATCTTATTTGTTATTCAAGATTTGCTCCTTATAGCTAAAACTACTGGAAAAAAAAAAAAAACAACTCACCCATACAACGTTGAAAATGAAAAATTGATTCATTTTCACCACTTTGCAAAGTCTTTCATTATAAAGGGGGAGCACAGCAAGTAGAAAAGAACTGCGTGCATCCAAAGTCACCAAATCTTTCCTCTTGTTCCCAGGGCTTGGACAACAATGCCATGATGAAAATAGCTCTGAGGAGGAAAAGCATGCTGGGTAATGAGATGCAAATGAGCCCACCAAGCATCCCACTCTGCTGTGGAGCTTTTGTATCCAGTAGTGCAATAACAACCAGCTTTTGAGTCATGATAGGTTAGCAGAGAAGAGATTTCACAATGGACTTGTGTATTATCCTCATGGTTCTCCTCAGCTTGTGGTCAGCAGGATAGTTAAACGTGGCATCCATTTGATTGAGAAATTGCTTAGATTAAAACTAGCTGAAAAGAGTGTCTCAGTTAAGTGTAACAGAACACAGTGTGAGTTCTTGTGAAGGAAGGAGAGCTTTTTATTTCATTTAACTTGCTCTAGACATTAATTTTACCTACTCAAGCTCTTGTACCCATACCCACCAAGGCATGTGAATTCAAGTCCTGTGGCCAAGATGACTCTCGTAGGAAACTTAAATCTCTTGGGTTCCTCTTGACTGACAAGGAACTGAGTTTGGGACAGATCTTTTAAAACGCTTAAGAATTAACAATTATCTTTGCATCACAACCTGGCTTACTTCTGTCTCCATAAGTCACGTCTGTCTTCATCTTCTCTTCTTGGATATCTTTAGGGCTGTCACCTGTCTTTCTCTTAGGATGATGACATATGTGATATGCTGAAGCCTTATTACCATCCTTCTGTTACCAAACCACAGGTCTCCTGGCAAGTCATCAGTGCTGGTACCTTATCTGAGCCCTCTGCCCAAATGTAAACAGCACATTCCTCAGAATTTACCTGTTTGACTGCTGTCAGTCATCTTCTTGTTTTATCAATATAGAGCATCCTTTTAAACCTGACTGTTGTTTCTTCTGATGTTTTTAGACACATTTGCATTCCTACTTCATCCATACCCATCTATTTCTGACAGGGAATTGTACAAGATAGGGATAGCTAAGAAGGAGAGTTGAATTATTCAACTGGAGGGACTCAGAAGGTAATAGAGGTGTAGCTTTGGTTGTTTCTTGGGCTCACAGTTCTGCTGTGCAAGTCTGGGAGAACTGCAGTCTTGTTGAATGACTAGAAGAGAAGCACAGATGAAGCCTGGATCAAGTCACACACATCCCTGTTTCAACTAGGTGATCTGGGGCCATCAGGGGTGTGAAGAAGTTGAGTGTGAGGACTTGTGCACAAACCAAGAGTTTAAAGGAGAAAGTAGAAAATAAAACAAGAAGAGTCTATGAGCAGTGATGGAGCAAACCAGCAAGGCTGTGTTTCAGGCAGGAGAAAATAAAAAACAAGTGCTGGTGTTTGTCCTTACAGCTTCAGTACTTCTAGCAACATCTATCCTTTTGCCCAACACCTTCAAGTTCTTTGTGGTTAACTCCGTGAGTAATAAATAAATCAGTATCATTATTTAAAAGTAGCCAGCAGGAATGATGCTTGTGGTGCTGCTGAGACCCCTGACTGAGAAATTGAACATGGAGTCTGCCTGCCCTCCTGCTGCTCTATCTGCATATGCACATGGAGAGAAAGCTCAGCCCGAGAATCCCACCTCTCGCTTGATGTCACAGCAAGAGAGAGACCTTTACAAATAATGTGATTCTGCTACTTTTCCTCAGTTGAAAGAACCAGGACCCACTGTGTTGCCTCTCTGTGCTGATAGCTGTTGGCAAGGCTGAGGTACTGGACTGACTTTGCAGAGAAAAGCAGCTACTGTTCGTGTTCTGTTTTTTCTGTGCATTTTTGCTATTTGTTATGTGCTGAGCCACTGAACTGGAGGGTCCAAGTTAATATTATGTTTTATCCGTTGATAAAAACTTAAATAAAACCCTGCAGAGAGAAGTAAAAAAAATAATAAACCCAAAAAAAACGAAACCCCTTTTCAGTCTTCAAAGAAATTATTTTATATACTTTCTTAACAGTAAATTTTGGAAAGTGCTTGGTGCTGTCTGAGATTATGAGACTGTTAGTTAATACTAATATCTTCCTCTTACACAAGTCATTTTCCTTTGTAGATCACAAGGCACTTTACAGAGAAAGACATCCATTATGCTGCTTTTATGGGAGTGGAAAACAAAGCACGGAGACACAATATGTCTCATGTAAGGTTACAGACCAAGGCAGAGGGTGAGCTGGAAACCAAGCAGCAATGTCTCAGTATGATTTCATAGACAAGAGACCACCTTGGGAAGGGCAGTGGATCTTGACAGTGCTGAGTTGCATGTCATAGAATCATAGAATAGAATCAGAGAATCTAATATCCCACCATCTCTCTCCAATTTAGAGAAAAAGGATGTTGTTGGGGACCTTGTCAAAGGGTTTACAGAAGTCCAAATAGATAACAGAGTCACAGAATCACCAGGTTGGAAGAGACCCACCGGATCGTTGAGTCCAACCATTCCCACCAATCTCTAAACCATGCCCCTCAATACCTCATCCACCCGCACCTTAAACACCTCCAGGGAAGGTGAGTCAACCACCTCCCTGGGCAGCCCATTCTAGTGCCTAGGGACCTTTTCTGTGAAGAATTTTTTCCTTTTGTCAGGGGAGTCTGAACCTCCCCTGGTGGAGCTTGAGGCCATTCCCTCTTGTCCTGTCCTCTGTCACTTGGGAGAAGAGGTCAGCTCCCTCCTTCCCACAACCTCCCTTCAGGTAGTTGTAGAGAGCAATCAGGTCTCCCCTCAGCCTCCTCTTCTCCAGGATAAACAACCCCAGCTCTCTCAGTCGTTCCTCGTAAGACTTGTTCTCCAGCCCCTTCACCAGCTTCGTCGCTCTTCTCTGGACTCACTCCAGAGCCTCAACGTCCTTCTTGTGGTGAGGGGACCAGAACTGAACACAGTACTTGAGGTGTGGGCTCACCAGTGTGGAGTACAGAGGGAGGTTTACCTGTAGGTTTACCTGTGTCCACTACTGTGGTTACCCCATCATAGAAAGCCACTAAGCTGGTTATATAGGATTTCATGAAACAAAGCCATGTATCTTTCTTTGAGATATCTTTCCACATCTGTGTTCTGTGTTTGGATCGAGAAGGTCACCTCACCAATGAATCATTTTTTTATTAGAGAGGAAGATGAGATTGACTTGACCTGGGGAACCTGCAATTAGCACAAAGGATGTCTCGCCCAGTTCTGTGGCTTTGCTGAGCTGGAGACAATTGCTGGTAATGAGGGATCAAAGCCTTTGTTTTGAGCACAGTTTAGAGAGAAACTGGGTTTGTTTGGGTTTTTTTATTGTCAAAAACAGTGCTTGGTTGAGAGAGTGTGTAGAAAAATGTGAAATCACTTCTCTTTAAAAGATAATAAGGGTGTCTAGATTAGTAGGAAAAGCTGGTGGCTGTGTTCTGCATACCCTCCACACCTCCTCTACAATTGAGAAAGGAAAATACCAGGCTTCATCATGCTGTGACCTATGCATATGTTATACAAAAGCATACATTGGAGACTTTTTCATTATTAGATTTTCCTTCTTTTGTTATTACATCATAAAATGCCAGGGAGAGAGAATGATCATGATATATTCAGACCCAAGAAGCAGAGAATTTGCATAGCCGCTTTCCACTGAAAGTAGCACCACCTACCCCTGCCGAGGATGTTATATAAGTCTTCTTTCCTGCAAAGAGTGAAATTAATTAGCATAAATTATAATATAAGTTAGGCTCAGTCATCACTTTTGCAGAATTATGAGGCCTTTGTGCACAAAAAAATTAAAGAAAATTGTATAATGATTATGTGTGCTGGTTACTAAGCTAGCCACCAGTTATATATATTTATAGCTATTCCTGCCAGTAATAATTTTATGCTAATTATAACCCAAATAGAATTCTGTAATTTCTCCCTGAAATTGAAAGCAGCGCAGGGGAATGTTAAAATCTGTGCTGAAGCATCGTATTAGCAATTAGATTTTTAGGAGGCATGTCACTTTATAAGGGAAGAAAACAGAAGAATGTACGAATGCTGTTTCTATTCTTATGTGTTCATTCAAGCCTAAATAAAGGATTTGAACTTGGAAAACTCATTGTTCCACAAACTTTGGACCCCCCTGCAAAGTTTTTTTAGGAAAGCTTAGGCCCTGCATGACAGTTCCTCAGGGGCTTGCTCTGTTGTTTAACAGCGTTGCAGCCCTGAGAGATAACTCAGGGTATGATGACACCATTGAAAAATCATCACTTGTGCTGGAGTAACCAGAGCAGCTTTGGCACTTTGAGTATTACCAGTCTTTTAATTTAAAAGTGGCAGCTGTGGATTGCAGACTGTGTTTCGTGGTGGCTCCACTGCTCTGTTCCCGAGAGATTGTTTTTGAGGGGTTTTGAGGGTACGCCTTTTCGGGTTGCAGTTTGAATAGTAGCTTCATCCCACTTCAGTTCAGGTATTTCACTGAGATACCTGAAGCTGTTTATGGTCTGAAGTGACCACAGAATCACAGAATCACAGAACAACCAGGTTGGAAGGGACCCATCGGATCTTCTAGTCCAGCCATTCCTATCTAACACTAAACCAAGTCCCTCAATACCTCATCCATGCGTGTCTTAAACACCTCCAGGGAAGGTGACTCAACCACCTCCCTGGGCAGCCTATTCCAATGCCCAGTGACCCTCTGTGTGAAAAATCTCCTCCTAATCTCCAGCCTAAACCTACCCTGGCGGAGCTTGAGGCCATTCATTCAATGGCTTGAGGCCATTCCACAGGTGGTGACTCAGGTGTGACACAGGCAGGTTTGCAGACTGTGTCCTGCAGTCCAGAGTTTTTCAGGGTTTGGCTTCTTCTTGTCCAAACCAAGTTCACTGCCATCACTCTCTTAGCAAGTAAGAATAACTATGATATCTCCACTCCAGAAATGTAAAGAAACTGGCACCTTAAATTGAACACCTGTAGCAAGTAACTGTTGAGGGATATTATCAAATCTGGGATTTGAACCATACAATTGGGAGATAAGTAATGAAATGTCAGTGATAAACAACCAGAAGACAGGATGTAGAAAGAATCCTTGAAGTCACAGAACTATTTATCTGACCTCTGTCATCTGCAAGGCTTTTGAACATAGTTTGAAGTTCAATATAATTAAAAACATGGAAATAAATAGAAAATGGAATAAAAGTACTTATGTGTTTACCAGAGGTAAATTGATTCAGCCTAGCTTGATGTCATTAATAAGATGAATCATGTCCTAAGAAATGTTCTGTGTCATCTACATGAACTTCAGTAATGTATTTGATGTGGCTGCACTGCAGAATTTATGAGGTATGCGAACATGGAGATTAATAGTCAAATTCATATGTGCATATGGGTCTGGCTAAAGAGGAAATAAAAATGATGAGTCTTGAATGAGAAAATTGCCTGCTGAAGGGCATACATTAAGAGATTATTTTAAGTATTGGCTGGACAAATGACCTTGTTTGGTAGTTTTTTTAAATGAAGCTGGCTTCAAAAGTGGGAGCTTGCTCTCATCCAGAGTTAGCAGGCATCATCCAAAGAGCAGAAGTTGAGGGGAAAAAAAGAAAGAGAAAGGATCTCTGAGGATTCGAAGAGTTGAAATTCATTAGTGGAATAAATCAAACACTGCACTTGAGAAGTAGTAACAAAAGTGGTACTCTCTGCTAGACATGAATCCAGTGAAGGTAGTAGCTAGGCTGCTTTACCATGTCTATGTAGACATGGTAAAGTGTTCAGCCTTCATCCAACAGGCTTAGGAGGGATGAGCACAGGAACTGCAGTGCTAGAAAGGCAATGACAAACTCGTCAGGTGAGAGGAAGCCAAAGGAGCTTGGCTTGTTTTGCTGTCCAAAATGAAGGTGCAAATTGGTCTTAAATAGTAGAATCATGGAGTAATAGAGTCATAGAATAATAGAATAGTTTGGGTTGGAAGGGATCTTAAAGATCATCTAGTTCCAACCCCCATGCCATGGGCAGGGAGGGACACATCCCACTAGAACAGGCTGCTCAAGGTCCCATCCAACCTGGCCTTGAACACCTCCAGGGATGCGGTGGCCACAGCTTCCCTGGATAACCTGTTCCAGTGCCTCATCACTCCAGTAGTGAAGAAATTCTTCCTTATGCGTAGTCTAAATCTGCCCTTCTCCACTTTAAAGCCATTGCCCCTAGTCCTATCGCTACAAGCCTTTGTAAACAGTCCCCCACAGCTTTATTGTAACCTCCTTCAGGTACTGGAAGGTTGCTATAAGATCTCAGACCCTTTTCTTCTCCAGGCTGAACATCCCCAACTCTCTCAGTTTGTCCTTATAGCAGAGGTGCTCAAGCCCTCTAATAATCCTTGTAGCCCTACTCTGGACCTTTTTCAACAACTCCACACCCTTCTTATGTTGAGTATCCCAGAACTGGACACAGTACTCCAGATGAGGTCTCACAAGATAGGAGTAGAGGTGCAGAATCACCTCCCTTGACCTGCTGGCCACACTTCTTTTGATGCTGCCCAGGGTACAGTTGGCCTTCTGGCCTGTGAATGCACATTGCTGACTCATGTTTAACTTCTCATCAACCAGCACCCCCAAGTGCTTCTCTGCAGAGCCACTTTCAGTCACATCATCCCCCATACGTTATTGAAACCACAGATTGCCCCAACCCAGGTGCAGGACTTTGCACTTGGCTTTGTTGAACTTTATGAGGTTTTCACAGACCCACTTCTCCAGCTTGTCCAGGTCCTTCTAGATGACATCCTGTCCTTCAGATGTGGCAACTGCATCCCTCAGCTTGGTGTCATCTGCAAATTTGCATCCCCAAGGGTGGGGGTCTGTATTAGCTGGATTAAGAAAATATCTTCAATGCACTCCAGGAGTCTCCTGGATTGATTGCAGTCTGTCTGGAAAGCAGGGGTTTTCAGCCATGCAGTCATGTTTCCAAACAGCCTTCCAGGAAGAATACAGGGACCAGCGGACCTGACCATTTTTAATATGGAGGTAAATATTTAGTAAAGTGGTGGATTTGCCTGCAGTTGCTGAGGACTGCGCTGACTGAGTTTTCAAGGTATGAAAGGGAGTCCCTCTAAGTCCTCTGTTCCACCAGGCTGAACAGACTGGCATACCATATTGTCATTTTAAAAAGATTCTAAGAGCAAAAAAAAAAGCTGAAATCTGCCTTTAAAGGCAGGCATATTCCAAATTCTTCATTGAAGTAAATGTTTGCTGTGCATTTTGGGTAGCATTGTGATATTTTCAGCAGTAAGCTAAGGGAACTCTAACAAGAGACAGAAGGGACAACCAAAGAGGGATAAAAAGGTTTTGCTTCAGCTTCTCCTGTTTTGTTTTTTTCCCAGACATAACCACACATTAGAAAATGTAACTGTTTTTAAAAGCAATCATTTCTTATACCCTGCTTTTTTTTTCAAAGAGGTCATTTCATTCTCATTGTCACCTCAGGAAAAACAATAAGGCAGCAGTCCTCCCCATAATTGCACAGGCTTGCCTGGTGGGTTCTCTTTCTTGTTCAATGAAGTGTCATTCATTTAGATCAGAATACAGTCTTTCTAAATTAGAGGTTTACATGTGTAATTATATAAAATGATATGTTTGTTTACATCTCCAAGTAAAATGCACATCATTTTCTATCATTTATCTTTGGAATTCAATTTCATTTTGTCGATTCCTAATTTATTACAGGAGATGAATGTGCTGTTAGAGTGTTTACAACGTCTCTCACTGCCTGAGGGTAGTAAAATTACACTGGTTATTGCTATTCATTTTGACATTTTTTTGTGGTGAGGAATATGCAGTAGTTTTATTTTGCTGAATCTTTTGTGGGAAATCCTAATACTGTTTATTGTGATTGCCCTTTCTTTTTCCATCTAAAGTCCTGAATTTACTTTCAAAGAGTTGCGGGACAGTTGATGACTGTAATTCTCAATAGATGTATACTTCTTTCAGTGTTCAGTATATGAGCGTTTATGACTGGACTCGGTGATCTCAAAGGTCTTTTCCAACCAAACGATTCTGTGATTCTGTGAAAGGCTGTGCTCATACTTTTGTGTGTACTGTTAATAAATATTTGAGATTTCAAGTAAACTCATCAGTAAACCCATACATTCCCATATGAATTTCTGCAAATTCAGCCTCGGGGCTGTGGTGAATAAGCAGTGAATAGAACCAGTCTCTGAATTTATGGAACAGTTTCAGAAAGGCGGTATTTGTTTTACTTATTCCTTTTGTCTGTTTAACTGTTTGCGTTAAAAGGACTGTATTTTCAGCAAACAGTCCCAAGGCGTTTTTCTCCCCAAGCAAAGCTTTCAAGAGTAACTTTACAGAATGTTTCCTTTGATATCATTGTGAGGTTTTCTTTCTGTATCCTTTTTCTTTACAGTATTTGAGAAAGGCAGATTGGGAACCACATCCGCTTTGGACTGTGACGAGGTGTCAGTGTTGCAGGGTGTTCAGAGCATCTCATGGGGCACAAGAAATCAGCAGAGAAAGCTCTCTTATTTTATATTCTTGTTTCCATTCCTTTGAACATAAGGATTGGTAACATAATGAGGAGAAAGTTTTTCTCAGCAACCAGGGACTAGAAAGCTTAGAGATCAGACCTTGGCTAATGCATCTAGAGCATCTCTGTGTGAACTATAAGCCCTGACATATATCAGCCTGTACTACCTGGCTGTCCTGGTCAAAGTCCCTAACATTGAAAATGGAGAAGGTGTAAAGCATGTATTTCCATGACTTGCAAGCCTGCAATATATTCTAAGATTTAGATAAAACCCTACATAATTACCTGAAGTCACTAGTAACACTTCTAACCCATCCCACACTTGCAATTTTTTAAAGATTTTTTTTAATAAATATCTGTATCGGGGAAAAAAAAGAGTATTTAGTAATGGATAGTAAAACATGCAGTGAATTGTATCCTGTTAGTCTTTTGCTAGGGAAGGGGAAGACGTTGCCTATCTATCTACTCACCTCTCTATCTCTATTAAGACATTCAGCCTGTGGCTTTAAACAAAGAGGTATATTTGGCTTCTTTTACTTTAGTCTACTTGTTACCTGTCATAGACTGTTTTCATATTTCAACTGAACGAAGTCTGAAAATGAGAAAATAGTAAAAGAGCTGCTTAAAGATTCATTTTTTCTAAGCATTTATTCTTTATACAATGAAATTTTCAGCACCTCCAGAGACAGCAGTAAAATATGCTGTCTCTCCATACCACATTCTGTTATCTTTTAAGCAGTACTTCAGGAAACAGCTCAGGTAAGGTTAGCCATCCACAGGTTGAAGGAAAATAATTTAATTTCGTAAGGAGAAAGCTATTGAACTCTCCTTGGCTTCATAGCCATATTAGGGAAATTCAATCTGTGTTAGAAAATAGCCTGTGGCAAACTGATTTTTGGTCCCTAAGTGCCATAATATTGAAAAATATGTGAATTTCTTCTAAGCCAAAGGTCATTTTAGTTCATTGTCACACCTACAGCTGTGGGTTGATCAGGATGCATAGAGAATAAGCATCAGCAGAAACAAACCCACAGCACTGTTTCCCTCTGTGTTCTATTGTTCAGGCTATCCAGTGCTTAGAAATTTCTCCTTCCATAGCCTTTACAATCAACAGCCCTTGGTGACATTTTCTTGTGTCTCTCTAAGTACATGAATTAAATACTAACACAAATTTTGCAAATGATGTATGTATATGGGAAGAAGGAGCACTGGTAAACCTCAGAGCAAAATACACCTCTGTAAATATGTATATTTTAGGATAATTTTTAACATTTACCTCATTGGGTGTAAACAAAATGTCATGCACGCACATACACACACGCAAATATTTAACTTTATACATAGTATATATAAGTATGTATTTGTGTAACGTGGTCTATCAATTTAAGTCTACACAGACACAAAGCTTTTATATGAGGACCCATTCATGAAAGAAGAGAGTGAACTGAATGCAGAGTATAGATTACTGAGATGGGAAATCCTATTTGGGAATTGGCTGCTCTAATTAAAGCATTGAAGGCGGAGTTTGCAGGCAGGTTTGCATTTATCCAAGTGCCATCACCCTTTCTGACAGCAAGAACATAGGCAGTGAATACCTTGGGTTTTTCCAGAATGGAAAGTGTTAAGGAAGCAATGATATGCTTAAGTTTTCCAGCATATAAATTAAGGCTTATGTGCATAGTCCACTTTGGATGACTAGTGAATAATTCATGGAATTTATGAATCAGTATTGTCTGATAAATATGTGATCCTCAGATAACAATTTAGGCAAGCGTAGTTTTGGTGTTATTTCCCCCATCTTCACTTGGTCATCCTCATTTTGATCAGCATCAAATTCAGCTAAGTTGTGAAAAGTTGCTATTTACTTTTACTCTTTTTCCATTTCTCAAGATTCTCACCTTGCTTGCATATTATTCCACATTCCTTGTCAAGCTAATAATAAAAATAACCATAAACATAAGTATATCTGTTAGCTTTAGGCAATTCTATAAAGTATATCCATTTTTTTTTCCAGTAGTGTACTAAACAAACTTTGATAAAGATTGGCAATAATGTCAGAATTCAAATTAAATTTTGGAGCTCTGATAAGATTACATGACAGTATCACAAGCTCCCGAGGAAGGAATAAATGCAAATGGAAATATAGTTACTGAACTTTTTGAAATGAAAGTTGTTGGCCTCAAAGTAAATTTGAATATAAATTTGTTTGCCTTGCTTTGTTTATGTTAAACAAGTTGATAATTTTCTGTGGGTTTTTTTCATGTATTCTTGACTAGAAATAAAAATGCAAAGATTACAGTTTCTTACCTAGTATAAATTTACAATGCTTCTGTGACTTCAGTGGAATTGTGCTAGATTGAGCCTCTTACTGCATATGATCAAAGAGCAAGGTGTACTTGGGGATATTCCTCAGATATAGACATTTAGCATAAACTCAATTTTTGGCGTCCAAGCAGAACTACTGTTCAAAAAACTACAGTATATCACCAAAGACTCCATTTGATACAGGACATTGTCCCACTTTTGAATGGCAAAGCGTATGTCAGGTGACACAACAGAACCAACAAGTTGCTGCTCTTTTTTCAGATTTGCTTGCTTTATTACTAATAAAGATGAAGTTTTCTTAAAAAAAAAAGTTATTATGAAGCATTAGTTATACTGTTGAATTCATAACTGTTGCGAATCTGATGTAATTTTCAGTCATATGCACAAATACACACATGTGCATACCTGGCATTAATTCAAAGGCATCAGACCTGTGATCAAGTTATCATTTGCTTGTAAGTTATCTTTCCTCATTTGCATTCTAGTAACAGCATGCTTCATTTGTAAAATGTAAAGTAATGTGGGTGAGTTTTGATCTCTCCCAGTGAAATTTTTATTTTTTTGACTTTGCATCTCAGTGTGCTAAAGCCATTATCCCAGGCATCAGTGCTAAGCGTTGTTCAGTTGTCTTGATTGCACATCTGAGCTCTAATAGCTAGTGATTTTTCTCCAAGATGATACATTGGCTAAACACTGTGTAGGCTGATGAATTGGTTAAAGTGCCAGAACGTCTTAGTCTTAATCTTCTTCTTTCTTCTGTGTCACTATTGTTGCACCTAAGCTGTAAGGCAGGTCTGCCTTGTTGCCCATCTCAAACCTCTTGCTCTCCCATCCAGATTATAAGGACACTGCTCTTTATTCTTCATCCATGTGTTCAGTTTCCTTTTAGAGGACAGTGATGCAGTAGAGGATAACTATGCTATGTGGTGTAGAGTGAAGTGTTGGAAGGATGGTTCCTAGTTTGTGTCAGCTGTGTCCTGCAGTGCAACAGGACATGTTTTGCCATATGAGCTTATTCACCCTCCAATATTTCTAAACTCAGTAACATCAGAACAATAATTGTTCATTTATTAAGATGGGAAAAGCACTCCAATAGCAAAAGTAACAGGTATTGTAGAAAAGCAAGTTCTTCAAGAAAATATAGTTATGTCCAAGCTGAAAAAATTGTCCAAAGCACTGCTTTGGAGTTCCACAAAACAATTCATTTATATGACCTGAAGCACAAATGTGCCAGGATGCACACAGATATGTTTTAACTCACAAAGTCAAAGAAAAGTATGAAACAGTGGGAACAGAATCACATAATCCTGCTTGTGAGCTGATGGATTTATTGTAAATAACTTTTCTATCAGATCCAGTTTTCCTCTTCACTTTCATGGCAGTTCTTAAAGAATCATCACAGTTATAAATAGCTCCTTCCCTTGGCAGGACCATGATGTTTACCTAGAAATCTGAGAGGAAGTATTTGAGAGGCATTCTCTGACTTTAGAAGCTTGTTAGTGATTTTGACTGTTTGTGATAAACACGTGTTATATTTCCCAGTTGTCCAAATGGACAGTTGTCCAAATGGCTGTGTCTGGAAGAGCTATAGCATATATTGGAGATGGAAAAAAAAAGAATCGGTCATTTTTCATCATTATACCCTTGTGATTTTATGTCATAACCAACAGTGCAGCCTAACATTTATTTCTTTCAGTTTGTTTTCCTCTGTGAGTTATTTCTTTAGATAATGCCTTTACAACATAATAAAGTGTGACAATTTTATACAGTTAGAGAACTAAAAGTGGGACATATTCTATTATGCAAAGCCAAGTTTGTCTCAGTTTCACCTGTATCTAAAGAATAAAGTTGCACATCCTGCTAATGTTATTATTATTATGTGCCCGTGGCATACGATACTGAATACAGGAGGGAGGGACACAGAAAAGTTTTCATAAAATGCATGACATTAATTTATTTGAGACTGGACTGATAAAGGTCTGGGAGTCTTAGACATAAAGAGAATATATTTCTCTTTTGCAGTTTTGATGGTTGGTCTTAAACAGAATTCTTTCAAATACATTTTTATACTCTTAAGGACCAGATTAACATCCATGCCAATAAGTGACCACAATAAAAGAATTGTTAACATCAAGTAGTTGAGATCTGATTTTTTTGAATATTTTAAACAGTAGTGTTGTGTAGTGTGATCTATCCGGGACTTTGGGAATATATGTGAAAGTGAGTACACTTTCAGTGGGACCACCATAAGTATCAGATGAGAGAGTTCCACGGAGAACAGGAATGGAAGCCCCACAACTGCACACACATATGACCCATTATTTCTATAGAGTATTTTAACAACCTAATAAAACTGTCTAGAACTGGCAGTCCTATATAGAGCTGTCTTTAAAGTAATAACAACTTCTCGTGGTAGCACCATACTTCAGGATCAGGTCTGCAAAAGTAATGGTGATGGTCAGGTTATCTACCCCTTAGAATTGACTCTTAAGTCTGGATGCCAAATCTGTTAAGATCTGCTGCTTTTAAAATATGGGCAGTTGGTTGTTGCTTCTGTGCTCTTAAGAGATGTTGTAACAAGTTTTCGTACTCATTGGAAGCAGAGTGGCCTTTTCTTTGTTCATTTCATACTATCACTTTAAGAAATATTTCCACTTTTCACAACAAAACAGGTGAAAGGATTCCTACAAGGATAAGGTGACAGTTTATGAGGATCTGTAGCTATAGAAGTCTTCTGAAACTAGAGGTCTTATGTAGATGTCAGATATTGCTGATGTTTTTTTCTTAAGAATTTAAGCTCATCATGGATTTGTGTTTGGATGTTTGACTGGTCTGATTAAATAAACAAGTATAGTAGGTAACCCAGGGAGCATTTTAGGAGGGTTTTTTTAAGTCCTTTGGTAATCTTAGAGATGAAGAATTCTTTATAACTACTTAATCCACTGGCATCATGGCCAAAACCAGCTTTGTCTCTAGTAATAGTTGATCCCCTTACACTCATCACAATCTATCACAAAACAAGCACAAGATGCATTTTCGTATCCAAAGAAATGTTTTGTATGAGAGAAAACTCAGATATGTCCTTTAAATCTCTAGTAAGAGAAAAATAAAAAAAACTAAGCTATGCTCACAGATGATATGCATCACTTTCCTTGAGTGAACTTTTTAAGTGTTTAATTTTCTTTCCTTGTTATAAGTCTCACAAGAGGTTAATCATTTGTCAAAGTACATTGCTTTAATAAAAAAAAAAAAATACCTTGATCATCCTCATGTAAGAGGGTACTTTATTTTAAAGACTCAATTTGCACATGGAACAAATTGATGAAATTGTAGTACAAAACCTTTAATGCATTAGAATGATTACATTTGGAAATCATTATGTATACAAGTAGTTATTACAGAAATAACCTTCTTTGTCAAGTATTCTTGGCGTGGAAGTAATCAGCATCCTATCCCAGTAATTGTTTGAGAACTCTGAAATCTTTAATGAGGTTTTTTACAGAACGATTTCAGTCAAATGCAAATGATTCATTCAAGCAGTTAATCATAAGACAAATAGTGATTCTTTAGTAAGTTTTTTTTATTGACTGTAATAAATGTAGAATGTTAACTGTGGATGCACGGCTAACTGTTTTTTAGTTACTGTTCTTGTAGCATTTTCCTTTTAAAGATTCATTGTTAGTAAGAAAGTGATAATGTCTGCACCAAGAAATAAAATGCTTGACAGATGTCAAGAAATCTGTGTCTGATATAACTTCAAATACATTTTTTCCCTTTGAGTGCTTGAAAAAAAGTTTTTTTTTCTAGTCGATAGAGACATATTTTTCAACTAGCATTGACAATCAAATATCATCTTTTTTCACAGGTCTGATTACAACCACATCAAGGAAATTGGATCGGGAACAGCAAGCAGAGCATTTTTTGGAGGTAAGATTAAGTGGAAAATATATGTTAAAAGGTTAACTGATTTTTGTAGTTTAATATCACTTTTTCCTGTTCCAGGAGAGTGGCAATCTGACTTCTCTCAATGTATGACAGACTTGCACAAAGCTGGGAATTGTCTGATTATGCAGAAGAAATAACACATTTTGCAAAGCACAAGCACAGGAAGAAATGAACAAATACGCACAATTGTTTTCCACTTCTAATCTGCTTCTTTTTTTTTTTATTGTAGCCTTTAAATTCTATTAATGAGAGGAGTTTAGAATATGCATAGCAAAAATATTGGGGCTTTTTTTAAAATCTGTAGAATCACCCCAGCCCTGCCAATATTTTCAGTCTTTAGATTAAACATATTTGAAGTTTCGCATCTCAGGAGTAACGCATAAACTGTTTTTTTGAATGAAAGTAAACTTTGAACCTTGCTCATATTCTGTGTATCTTGAGATCCCATTAAAAATTTCTTAGCTTTCACTTATTGAGACTATCTTTTCAAATTAAGAATTGTCCTCTAAAAATAGTGTCTAAACCATTCACTTCACCCTTAGGTGAATGGTTCTTTCTATAAGTAGCTCACATATTTGATATGGAGAGATGTACTTATAAATTATACCACATTTCCTTTCTCATCATTTCTGTACACCAGACTATGCATTGGTTTTTGGGATTTTTATTTTGTTCTGTTTTGTTTTCCCATAAGGTAGAAAAACTGTGACTCTATTCTCTATTCATGAAATAAGGAATTTTTTTATTCAGCTTGGTGCAAGTGAAAAAGAACCCTATTGTCCCACAAAATCAATCATTACTACCATGTATTTGGGGAAATTCTCTTCAAATCTATACAAGTTAAAAAACACCTGGACAAAACAGTTCCCAATGCAATCACTATCTGGCAGCAAAATGTACGGAAAATATACTTTTGCGTATTCCATTGTTATTTTTATTTTTTGCTTGTTAGAAACCCTGAATTATTTTAGTTAGTGCTGAACATGAAAGAGAGTGATTAATTTATTGTTGTACAAGTTCGGGTAATTTTTTTGTTGTTAATTCACTGTAGATTCTTACACATTCTGGGCCATAAATAAATGGAGAGAAATAAAAAGGTTTCCCCCTTTTTATCATTTATTAAGTTGGAAAGTTGGTAAGGTTATCATGTGTTCAATAACTGCAAGCCTTCTAGTTTATACTGTCAGGCAAGATCACAAACTGAATGAAATTGGCATTGATTTTGAAATATATCTATTGATGAGAAACTTAGGTCTGTCAGTCTCTTTTGCATTTACATGTTTGCCTCAGAGACCTCAGTGAAACATGCCAAATTGGCATTTGCCAGAGGATTCCCATACAGATGAGGAAGTATTACTATTAATAGCAGAAAGGAAAATAATTACTTATAGGACTTAGGCTTTAATCTCCAATACAAGTTTATGTATTCCTTCTTCTGAATTTTAACTAATTTAAAAAAATAACCATCTGCAAGATTTTAAGGACTCAAGATGCAGCAGAGGGAAATTGGTGTTATAGGGTTCTTGAAAGCTTGGGAATGCAGAGTGAAGTGGAGGGCAAGCTAACGAGGAGAGAAACACCTGAGAAGGGTGTCTTGGAGAAATGGGGAGAGAACCACTGTTGTACAGCTCAGCTGAAAACGGTGTACAGGAGAGGGAATTGTACTCCGGCAGGGACACAGTCCCAGTAGCCAAATCAGCCCTTTGAGTAGCTGATGAAACACTGACCACTGCTGCCTCTTGGGAGGCATGTTCCCAGGGGTCAGAGCAAATAAGCTGCTGGGTACCCAGAGCCAGGCTAGCCAAGCTGTGGTAGCTCTTGTGGCACATTTGAGAAAGCATTTTCTAGAATGCCTCTCCGTCTGTATGTGTAATTAACCCCCTGGGGGGGCCTTAATTGCCAAGATAACTGCAGTCTCCCAGTAGTGCAGTTTTTCCCTTCCAGCTTCATTTCATACCCTTCTTCCAGGAGTCTGTCTCATGTAAAAGTGAGCAGACTTAGCTTATTTTGAAAAGCTCTGATTAGTGCTTGACCTGGTAGCCCTTGCTCCCCTTTGCCCACTGCATGCACGAGACACTGACAGAGCTTTCCTGGGTACAATTTTAAATTATTTTTAATGGGTATGTCTTTTCCCTACCTGAGTTTGATAGGGACACTTTACCCATATTGGCCAGTACTAACTGAGCAAATTCCATCACTAACAGTATTTCTACTTCTTTTGCAAAAGCTGTTAGGAAAACAAGTTGAAATAAGATTGCAGATGTTAGTTATTGTAATTTGGTGTAGAGCCAGTGCTTGTCTCCAGACTGCTGCCAGTGATGGTTTAGGATGACTGTTCTTGAGTCAACTGTCCCTGTCCGTATCAGAGGAAAAATGAATTACCAGTGTGGACTAGATTTGTGTTTTTAAGGATCTCATGCTTAGGAAAGGCGAATCTAAGTGACTTTCCTTGGAACTGCACAAGAAGTCTGTTGCAAAGTAAGTACTGAGCCCAGGTCAGCCGTGCATCTTTTCTTCCGTCCTCTTTTAATTGTCTTCTTTGGATGTATAGAGCTGTGTCCACGTGACTTTTTTAGCATTACCCAAGGTTGCTTCACAGGACTTGCACTAGTCTGGCTGTGTTTTCTGCCCACCTATTTGTAGGTGTCTCCCTAGTCCTGGTCTGACAGCTTTGGAAACTCTAGAGATTTTGCTGTGTGATTTTTCACTCTAGTGATGGATGTTGGATAATAAGTTTAAAAAGTAAAGCATTTCATGCAAGATCTACATTCTTGTATTCTGTCAGCTGATTTTGAGAGGTCCAGAATATGACTGATTCCTGGTCTGCTACCCCGTGTATGTGTGCAACTTGATGGAAGTGGGTTGTTTAATCCAGGCTACAGCTCATTGACTTCTGTGTTCAGCCCAGAAAGTGGATCTGAGCACTTTCTTTCTCAGCCTGAGTGATTTCTGGACACACTGCTGCAGATGCTGCAGATGCTGCAGATTCTGCCTCCAACATGGAAATCCTCTGTAAAACCACACAGTGCTGGGGAGTCCAGTTTGCTGGGAATTACTAAAGCAATGTCTATATTTAGCAAAAGAATGAGCTAAAAGAGTTATGGGCTTCAGTGTTCAATTCTAGCAACAGTCTTTGAAACTTTATGATTGCACATATAAATTACCTCTAGTGCGAGATGACTCCTTCATCCTTTTGATAACAGGATATATTAAGTTGGTGCTTTTAAAGTGCTGAGGCTATTGAGTTTCTTCTTGATGAATGCATGTGGTACAGGCTCTTAAGTCGTTTAGCTGGTTTTGGAAATTGTATTCCTAGTATCTCCATTCCTCCAAAGTCTGTTTAAATTTACCATTGTAGATTTATTCAGAAATTATATTTTAACATTTCTCGTGGTGGAAAAGATATCTATTCAAAGCCTCCAAAGAATAAAAATAGTTGCTAATAAGCAGGGTCAGAATTTTAAATGTCTTCAAGAGTGACAGAGCAACTGAAGACAATGGGTTTAAAAATACTGTTAGTGCCTCCTTAGCCTCTCAAGGCCCAAGTGATGTACCATAATTAATGAGGAGAAGTAGGAGCAGAGAGTTGGCTTAGTGCAGCTAATTTTTAGCCAACTTAGTGCTATCAGAATAGTAACATGCCTCTGAAGTGCCTTGCTTTTGTCACAAATCAGTATATATGAGCCTCATCAATCTTCCTGCTGTGGTGCTTGAGCAGAGCTGTGAGAAGGTTGTCAGTAACAGTACAAGGAGTTGTAATGAAGATAAATTGGTAAATCTGATGTGAGTGCCAAAATACATGGGCTGAATGCAGCATATTGGTTACTGTTTACTGTAAGTACACTAAAAGGGTAAAATAAACTGTGTTACATGGTATGTATTTATATGCAGTAATTAGAGGGAGGCATAATAATCAGCTGTAATTGTAGCCTTCTAAAAACAAATTTAGATTTCCATTTGTTTAATGGGAAGTTGTAATTGTGAGGGGAATTTTGATGGAGGGATTATCATATTAACACACATGGACTTTGGTCTGAAATTCCACAGGCAAAATTGCTACAGCAAACTTCATGGCCATGGTTTGCAGGAGAGAGGTGGGGGTCAAAAATCTTGAAAAGCAGCATTTTAAAGCAGCACTTGTTCTCAGTTCTTACCACGAACACCACAGTGGTGGTTCAATTTGGACTGGCACTGCTATCCTCCTTTTCTCTTACTGCATCTCCCATGCAAGAACTTCATAGATTTAACCTTGTTTTTCTTTCCTGTTCTGTTAGGGTGTAGCCTTCAGTAGTGGTGATGCCTGAAGTCAGTGGTCCTTTGTGAGAAACTGCAACATTTTCTGAAGAAAATAGGCACCCCTGTGGCAATATGCTAATGTATATTTTTACAGGGGAAGTGCAAAAGCTCAAGTGCATTTGGTTTATGTAGCTAAATAGTACTGTACAGAACATTGAATGCTTAAATCCTGGATTTCAAATCTGTGTAAGCATTTGTTTCATGGATCTTTAACATTGCCCACATTTGGCAGGGAAAAGTGCATTTTTTCTTGGTGACATGCTGATGAAAGGGTAAAAACGAGGCAGTGTGAACATTTTTTCTGAGGTTTCAGTGGCTGCAAAAACACTTGCTTTTCCCTTTTTACATTGAAGCCTATCGGATGATGCAAAGGAAACAAACAAAAAAAAAGGTAAATAACCTCTTATTTACAGCTTGAACTTAAAAATTATTACTGATTTTTTATAAAGGCACGGCAAAAGGCAAGGAAAGGAAAAGGTAAGTTCTAAAGTAAATTGAAAGCATATTCATCTCATACTACCTTTCCATGAGTTTATTAGCAGAGATTGAAGCTACCTGTGGGATAGGTCAGTGTGGTTGTGGGTCTAGCAGAGACTTCAGTTCCTAGTGTAGAAGGCACATTCTGAGCTCATTTATCCCATGTACAAGTTTCCATCCTGCACCATGTCCTTCAGCAGTTGTTATTGTGCTCTAGCTTTCTAGAAATGCAAAGACTGTGCTTACCTGCCCTTTCCCCTACTTTCCTGATTATTTTTTTTTTCATCATGTCGCTATTTTCAAAGGTAGCAAACAACTTTCCAAAGGCAGGAGAGGACTGGAGGTTAGAACTCCCTTTCAGAGACAGATTTGCATTTGACATTGCACACTGCTTTTCATGTGTATTCAGGCAGAAAGTCTTACACAGCAAAATATGGGAAAACTCCTGGTGTTCATCTATCTGCAGTGATAAGTGGTGTCCTTGATTAGACCATTGTCTCTAAAAAATGTGAATCAATACGATAAAGAAATACCAAGTGCGTCACTGAAAATATTACTAGTTCAGTTGTTAAATGAATGGCCTTTGTGCAAGAGGTGTGAACAGGAGTTTTAAACCGCAAAATAATTAAGGCATGATGTTTATATGGATTATTCTCTCTTCTTCGATTATTGCAAATTTCAATAGCTCCCAGATGTCCCTTTATTTCAGACTGCAACTTGAGAAGTAACACAGAAAACAAAGCCCAAGCACTGGGAAAACTGAATTTAATAACATTTTTCTTCGTGCATGTGGAATTTTAATTTTGTTTTCTTATTAAATAAGAAAAAAACACTTCATTGAATGATAATAGTCGGGAAAAATAAGTTTGAATTAAAAAAAAAAAAGAATAGAGTTGTTTATTTAAAATCCTTAATATTCCATGTTAAATTCAGGCAGGATTTATGCACACAATTCTCATGAAATAATATATACTAAAAGCAAGGGGCAAAATGAGTCCACATATATCAAACAGTAGCAGTGACCGTCAGTTTATTTCAGTTATTCAATGAAATGCCAATAGCCTTAAGAAACTGGATGCATAAGGAATGTCTATGACATTTCCACAATATTTGTAGACATTAGGTCAACTCTGAGGATGCGTTGTTTGCTTTTTGCCTTGGTTGATTGCAGTCTTTAGGGGTTTTTTAGATGCTGTTCATCTAGTTCTTTTAACTTTCTCAAGATTAAATTCTTTCTTTTAAATATGTTCTGCACATGCTGACACCAGGATGATGGCAGGGATAACCACATTACAGACAGCTCAGTTAGTGCATCATTTATATCCACATATCTGTTTCTGGTCCCTCTTGGAGGTCTGATACTGTATGGAAGTTCTTAAATAGAAGCGTTTTAGTCTAGCATTAAAAATCAAACTCTTATTTGGTTAATCCGTTTTCTTGATTCATGATAATGAAGAAAAGCAGTCCTCTTTTTTATGTTTAATGAACTTCCTAAATCAAAACTCTTTGTAGCTCTATATGCAAAACTTTGGAGTTTTTTTATGAATGTTTGACAATTATAGAAATGAATACCTTATAGAACTTTTATAACTATATTGTAAGCTTGTGTTAACTTATTTGGTTTAATTGTAATTAAATTAGTTTATTTGTTAATTTATTTTTAAAAAGCATGGTTTATGTATTATTTAATTACTCCTTAGCTCATGGAAGAGGTTTGATTTTCCCAATACATCAGTATATATGATGACATTCACCATGTATAGTAGAATATTGCTCCAACTTTCTTTATTGCGAGTATAATTGTGGTTCTTATTTTGACAAGCATGGCAAGACCAGGGTTGTCCAGGGTTAGGGCTTTGGTTCACAAACTGCTGTCTATCACTGTTATCATGACTGTTAGGTCTCATTAGAAAAATCACATTTCTGATTGCCTAGAGCCTGGCCTTAGTTAAGGAGTGATTTGCATATGTCTAGAGTTTGCAGAGGGGAGGGAGCTTGTTTTACAGACTTCGTGAATCACTGAGCTGAATTGTCGGGTCATGAAATGAAGAAATCAAAAACTACAAAGGCCAGCACTCTCAGCTTTTTCATGCTGAGCATCGCATATGTCATTTAGGATTTTCCTTGTGGACCCAGAGCAATCTAGCAGCAGGCCTGGGCTTTATGCACTTCATCGCATGCAAGCATGGAAGGAATTACTCAGTGTATTGGCTTTGTTTACTGTCTTATCAGGCATTTTCCACTCTTTTAAAGGCATAAGAGAGAAGGTGGAATTGTGCCAGGAAGCAAATCCAGTCTGCAGGCTGTCACCCTGCAAGGTCCTGAGCATCTCCTGGGACCCTAGAGGTGTATCACCATTTCCTTTACCTTCTAGGCCTAATTTAAATGTCATGGTACTTAGCATTATGCAGTTGTGAAGTCCAGCACTGCAAGAAAGTGACCTTTTGTTTAAGTAGCATTATGTTAAGATCCGTGATGTCGCCATACAGAGGGGAAAGTCTTATTTATTATTCTGTGGGCTAGTTGAGTTCCTTTTCTTACCGTGAGGGATGTGCTTAGTCCAGCTTTGATAGCACTGATTTTCTTGAAGTTATCCCTGGTACTGCCCAGACAAGAGGATTAGACATTGGCGTCCAAGGCTGCATTTCCTAAAATACATCTGGAAATTAGTCAGTGAACACACAAGAGAAAAGCAATTTAAAATACACCCAAACATCTGTTTCTTCTGCTCTGTTTGCAGGACTATGAGATGGCAGAGCATTATATCAATGCAAATGGGATGGAAAAGTATTATAGAAACACCAAACATTATTGTGTGGTTTGAAAATTAGGTCTGCACCCATGTGTTAAATGCTGTTGAAATAGAGCAGGTTATATTAATGGTCTTCCTTTTCATTTCACAAATCATTCCTCATACTAAGCTTGTGTAGGAGAGTTCTGTGGTTAATCAATACCAAGTTCTTTTCTACCAGGATTTAAGAGTTTGGTCTAATGTTGCTTTCTTGCTGAGGGATTAGCTCACAGATTAGCTCAGAGTTAACAGGCTTTTCTTCATTTTATGTTTCTTAAGATCTGTAGCTCTCTTTTTTTATGGGCTGGAGCCCACCTACCAGGCCCAGACTGGTCAAATATAACCTTTCAGGTTGTCTCTTTGCAAGGCTACATCCTTGGTGAGACAAAGAGCCATTGTGAAGGGCACACTGCTTTGCTAAATCTTCACATTTGTTTTATGAATGTACTAATGTTTTAATCTTCTGCAGAAGCAGCAGGAAATCTTTCACGTGATTTGAATCTGGTTTAGATATACAGAACCTTTGTGTTATCTGAAGCATGTCTGCTTTAGTGCTATATCATATTTTCCATAGCATTTGCAATACCCATCAGCTACCAGACTTAATTTATGTCTGTGTTTCAGCACACACACACACACACACACACACACACACACATGTTTTGTGGAGATCTGTTTCTTGCTTTGTGGCTAAGACCACGCTGAGCACTGCGTTTAAGGCAGGGGAGCATCTTCTTCCTCAGTCAGGAATATGTTGCATCTGCACTAAAATAATTTCTAGGCACAGGAACTCCTAATATGCCTTTTAATTAGTCCATCATCTGGAAACATACACTTAAAGAAGTTTTGTATACGTTTGTCCCTTCATCCTGGTGATTTATACTCAGCAATTCAGAATTTATCCTTGTTACCTTTAAAAAAGTTAATTGTGGGGTATTTTCACAGGATCTCACTTGCTGACACCATTTATATACACCAAATCCAACCACCCTATTTTTTACGTCTCCACCTTGGTAATGCTCTTATTTACCAGGGTCTCAAAGTTTCCAGTACTGGTGATGCAGTGAAAAGTCTTCATTCCCCAAAACTGCTCTCATCCATCCATGCCCTTGGTGAGATCTTTTTCTTAGTATACTTTGAATACAAAATATTTTCTTTGACTCTTATCACATCCTTTATGTTCTTCTCACCATAGTCTGTAATGTCTTTCAATGTTAAGTATTCTCCCTCTTTATCTGTACTTTAGTATTCTCACATTACCACTCTGTCCCTCCGTCGCATAATCCTTCAACATTCATACTGAGCAAAGAAAGACATAGGGGAATGGGTAGGAAATGTCATGCAAACACACGGTAGTTTAAAACATCAGTTTGGGTTTGGTTTTTTTTTATTTTTAAAATAATTTGTTATGGCAAAAGTGTCTCATGTGAAATGTGCTGAAATAAGATTGGAGTATTCAGCATAATGTGTAACACGACAAAAATTAAAGTATTTACTAGACACCTAGAGATAAGAAGATCTTTAATCGGGTTGAGAATCAGTTTAATAAGCATATTTGACACCTTTTTTTCTCCCTAAATATATTCTCATAGAATGTAAGAATCCTAATACTTTTCTTATCTGACTTCAGCTTGATAATAATCAGAGACCAAACAATTATTTTGCTTTCTATGAAGATGTGATTTAAACAGATACAAAGGCCCCGAAGCATCAAGTGCTATGAAATCTGGCCTCAACAGCAGTGATTTTCTTTTCCTAGCCTAACAAATTTCAGTTGTCAGGAAACAGATTAATCTCCTCATTCTGAAATGTAATATTGCTGTTTGCTAATCTCTCGTGATACAGAGACATTGAAAATGTTATCGTAGCAGTTCTAGAGTACACTTTCTGTTTTGGCAAAAACTAATGCTTTCTTTGGCAAGAATATTTGAAATATTCAAACGCAAAGATAAACATGAATAATTGGGAGCAAAAGTGTCAGCATCAAAATAATGAATTATTTTTTTCTCACATTCCCTGGGAAAATTAAAAATACAAATGTTACTAATACCAGTCCATCAATTTATGACTTCAACTTTTGTGAGGGCCAGCATATTATCTTTAATCAAGCATGTTATTTTAGTCCAGTAACAAATAGCTTAATATATTGTGTCATAGCCTCAAATATATTTAATTTTCCCTATGGATCTTGTTTCCTTACACTGACTTTTCAGATAAATTTTAAGGTATTGTATAAATAAAAGTATATTCTTAACTTTCAAGGCGAATCAATTATTTAAAAGAATTAATTGAAAAAAAACATGGAGAATTTAAACGTGGTTTTATACTGTCGTGTTTTCTTTAAAAAAAAATTGACCGCAGTTTTAAAAACACTCAAAAAATTTCTAGAAAGCTATATGGTTTAGACTACAGATTTTAGCTAAGTAGAGATTATGCTTTATTATGTGATACATAAGAGTATGCCAAAACAGCATGGCCTCTGTTGACTGAGAGATGCAGAAAGCAATAAAATAAGTGCATTGGCTTGGTCTCAAAAGACCATAATGTATAGCAGAAGGAATAAAAATATTAACTGACACATTAAGTTTCTTTACACGTAGTCCTTATCCTCCTCACCAAAACCTTGTTATTCAAATGGACCTGCACAAACTCTCTCAGTAATTTTACCATATGTTTCTGGGATGAAATTGAATACTAAAGCTCATCTTTTGTCTTTTTTTTTTTTTTTTTTTTTTTTTTTTTATTTTTGCAATAGCATTTACCAAGTATATCTACAGTTAAAGATCTTCCACTATGTTTTGTTGCAAACTATAGGTACTGCCTGCCAGTCTTAACTGTGGCGCATCAGCCAAGGAGTAGCATTTTAAAAAATAAAATAGTATTTGCTTTATGTGCAGTCTCTTCAGGCATTTAATCCTCATAATATCCCACTGCCAGTGTGAAAGTATCAATTGAAAGCTGTGACTTTTTTTAATAAAAAGAAGTCTGAAGCATACTGAAGATTTTGTTTTTCAGCAGCACTGGGAGGGTGCTTGGTGATAGATCACATCAGTGATGGGATGCTCAGCTTCCAGTGATCTACTGAACTCCCCAAAGAAGTCCTTACTGCTGCAGTATAGTGCTCAGCATGAGACTGCTTCTTGACAGAGCAAATTACACAGAGCTGCAGGCTGTTTTCAGTATGTCATACAGCTCTTGCACAGCTAATTTGGTGTCGCCTTGTCTTCACTTTTTAACATGGATTGAGAGCTTCCTCAGAACTTCCTAACTTGAGACCCTACCCTGGTTTCTCTGGGTGTGCAACATGCACCATGAGCCCTTGGATGTCTAAACAGCAGAAGCTGAAAAAATTACACATCAATGCTCTAACAATTTCCTAACAATTATCGATCACACATTCACCAGACTTATATAGGAAAACATGAACTTAATGTCTTAATGTCCACTTGACTGACAAACAGCCTTTGCCTCACTGAACCAGTAAGTAAGATTTAGAAATTTTGCCAGATCAGTAATCCATGGATTAGACTTAGTATCCACATTTCTAAAACTGAATGCTCTTTTGGAAAACAAGTGCATTTATTATTTGCATACAATTTCTCCAAGGAAGCAGTGGCAGTATCTATCTATATCTATATCTATATCTATATCTATATCTATATCTATATCTATATCTATATCTATATCTGGTGTTGGCCAGGGTTGCACATTGTGAATCAGCATCTGTGGTCCTGACCCCAGCATCCAAACATCAGGATTAGTGCATGGGGCTGGTGTATCTTCCAGTGCCAAGGGATCTCACCTCCTATACTGATCCTGACAGGATGCACTTGTGCTGTGCAAGAGCTCCAATAATTAAGGAGTCTTCTCATGGCTATATCCAACAAAATACCCAACCCTTTTAACACCCACTGAGACAATCTCAAAAGAAAAGCGGCTCCTAAACTCTCCTTTTTCAATTTCTTCTGCTACAAAGCAACAAAGCAACCCGTTAGACTCCTTCTGCTCCCCCCTTTCTCTACCTTCACCTAGTGAGTGCTAATTGGAGGTCCACAAAATGACTCCAGGAAAATTCTCCACCTTCTCCCATCTATCAGTCTTGCATTACCAAATTTGGCCTATTGTTTCCTTTAGTGTTTTATTGTCACACAGATCACGTTATCAGCAGGGCAATCTCACAAAGGTTAATAGCATTACTGAGTTGTCTCTGGGTCTAACAGTCTTGCTCATCACTCTAAATCCAGTTGTTTTACCAGTGGCGTTAGACATCTTTACTCAAGTTAATTGGGTGCTGTTGGCCACTGACTTGAAACCAAACTCTGTAAATCATAGCTACTTGTAGCTTTGTCACTCCTCTTAACTTTTAATTTCACAACTGGGAAAAGTATCTATGGGTTGATACACCTTGCTTTTCAACCACATTCTGATATTTGCAATCCAAATATTGGTCACCTTAGCCATGTGTTCAGTCCAACTGTCCTTCCATCGTTATGCCATGTGTCAACACTTACTCTGTATGCTGCCCTAATGGGAAATAAAGAATAAATTATGAAGCTATATAAATCTTTTCAAGATTTACTTTGACTCCATAAAACATGGAAGTGAAACTGAAGTGATTTATGCTGTTGCTGGTATCCCCAGTTGGAATTGCTGCTTTGTAATTTTTTAAGGTCCCACGTTACTAGAATCAGGCAAGGTGACTATCTTTGGAGAGCCTTGGTGTCAATGTCAAATAGTAAGAACATGGACCTTAAGTGCTGTCAGTGGTAAAATTTTGATACTACATTCTTGGATAAATGGTTGTCATCATTAGAAATCAGTAAATTTTTATTAATCATTTTTTTATTAAATATTTCCTTGCCCCAAGTGGAAAGGTCACTTCCTAGCCTCTACTTACCTTTCACTGACCCTTTGCACAGCAGTGAATGCTATCCTGTGGCTGCAAAAAATAAATGCATGTTAAAGGCTAATTCTGTATAGGAATTAAGGGGCTAAGAGTATTTTAAAAGTTACTGTCTTTCAAAATTCCTCCTGCACTGCAGGAGTAGAATGTCATCTTCTTATTATTCAGTCCCCTTCCAGGACTCCAGGCACTGTGTAATTAACTAATTATAATAGTAGTAATTGATTAATTAATATTAATAACCTGAGCATTTTTAATGCATTCTGAATGTTACTCAGGGAAATTAACTTTTCAGGCCAGGTTGGTTTTTGGTGGTTTTTTTGTGGGGTTTTTTTGCAACAGATTTGGAATGCTAAAACTTTGAGACAGTGTTTCCTGTTATATTGTTATCCCCAAATGACCTTGCTTCTATATGCACAACTACTAATTTATGTTAGCTGTATTGTCTGGGTGCATTCTGGAAATTATTCATATACATCACAGTTCACAGGATCACTGGCGATATGTGTGTGATAGAAAGAACAGGAAAAAATATTAAACGTTACATAAAAGAATTGCCTATGAAGTTACTGATGTTTTACAAAGTAAACATCCCACCCCCTCCTTTGTTTGGTTGTTAAGATAATATTCTTCCCAATCACTTATGATGCGTACAATGGTGGTGGTGCTGCTGCTGCCATGGTGGTACAAATCTTCTCTACCCTTTAGTTGAAGGCTTGGAGCTTTCAGGTAGTTGTTACATACTCTAGGGCTGGGCAAAAGATAAATGAGAAACAAAAACAAACTGAAATGAGGTTGTTGAGCTGTAGGTGCAACCCTGTTCTCACCAAAGTCAATGGGAAAATTCCTATTGATTTCCAAGTCAGAGCATTTCACAGCTGGCCAAGTCCCTCTGTACCAAGAAGAGACCTGTAATTCTTTGGCTGCTCAGACAGTGAGGTTGGTTCCACAGGGAAGCACTTGTCCTTAGTCTCTCCCTGTGTGTCTTTAGCCATGCAACACGTGCATAACCAACTGCCTGTGATGTGTTTGGGGATGCTGAGGTTATTCAGGTGTTTGTAGAAATTTGTAGAGGTTCAACAGAGCTGAAAAGAGAACTAAGCTGACTACATGAAAGTCAAGGTTACAATTAACTGGTCCCTAAAGTCCCTGTCAGTACTTTCTAGTGAAAAAAAGAGCAAGGTTTAACTATGCGAGATCAAACACAGAGTCTTAATGCAGCCATCAGAGAAGGGGCTGGTGGCTCTCATCTTTTATCACCAGAACAATTACCTGAATTTCAGTTTCACATCTATTGTAGTGGACATAATACCCAAACCCATTTTCCATACTGAGTTTTCAAAGCTGGAAATAGAACTTGGAAAAAGTAAAAAGTTTATCCAAGAATATGAATTTTGCTTCAGGATCAGAATATGTTTGAGAGGGTTTTTTCCCCCCTACATATGGTACCATCCTGATTATCAACCAGCTTGTAAAATCGACCCCATGTCAATGAAAACTGGATAGTAGTTATTTATAGGACACTTGGAATCAAAGACAAGTGGAGATTGAGATAACAAGGCTTGCGTGTGTTGCCTATTAGATGAAATAGTGATTAAATACGGCCCAATTAATGCTTATTATCTGTCTAAAATTAATTTGTTATGGAAAATTGTGAAGTAGATGTCCAGAAGTCAAGCAGAATTTTTTTATTGTTAAAATCAAAGCAATTATTGATTTCATTTAATTTAACCTGGCCTGAAAAAAAAAAACCCAAATCAAAAAAAGGATGATAATGTCATTATGAAAAACTTCTTTGGTAAGAGCCCCGACAACCAAACTCTTTGTTCATGTTTCTCTCCTTTACCTTATCTTACTTATTTTTCATATTAATTTTCTAAGTATTTTTATACTGCTTTGTATGATATTTTAGAATATAGTCCTCACCTAACTGCAAAAATTACTTCATTACTGCATGCATGAGTAATTGCTATCATATTGTCCTCTAAGTTGTTTAAAATTTTACTTTGCACCTCATTGCTAACCAAAGAAACTTCTATCAAAAACTTTGTTATCACAAAAAGATCACATCTTCAGGTTTTTTCCTTATAGATTCATGAACATACAGCAATCTTCCAGAGTGAAAGTTAACTAAAGCCAGAGAAATTATTGAATCATAAAACATTCATTTTTGCCTTTTCAAGTTTAGAATGTCTCTACAGGAAAAAAAATTTGAACAGACTGTACCCCTTAAATGTCTGATTTTATGTATTTTCTACCTGGTTAGGAAATCCATTTTTTATTAAACAGAGTTTTAACTAGTAACCTTTATTTTGAACATAGAACCGTGGAAGTTTCTTCTTTTTTACCCTGAGAACAGTAAACTGCATTTAGATGTCAGAGACCACTCTTCAGGCTATCAACTGTAAAACTACCTCTGAAATGTTTTTACATGTATGTTTGGATGGAAAGCACTCATTATTTCTTGCATTTTATAGAAAAAACATAATGTAAAATGGAAAATAGATGTTTTCAGCAATTATTGTTAGGACATGAAGTCTTGTAACTCAAGATCAATGCTTCTGGATTTCTTTATGTCGGTTTTGATCAAAGGCTTATTGATTAGTGATTAATTTTATGGCAGTGATTTGGGGATTTTCTGTGCAGGAGAGGCAAAGATACCATCTGTAGTGAAACTGCAGAATTCATCACCAAAATTGTGGTTACACAATATATTTTCCTTCAGTGGTCATAGAATCATAGAACAACCAGGTTGGAAGAGACCCATCGGATCATCGAGCCCAACCATTCCTATCAAACACTGAACCATGTCCCTCAGGACCTCATCTACCTGTGCCTTAAACACCTCCAGGGAGGGTGAATCAACCACCTCCCTGGGCAGCCTATTCCAATGCTCAATGACCCTCTGTGTGAAAATTTTTTTTCCTAATGTCCAGCCTAAATCTCCCCTGGTGGAGCTTGAGGCCATTCCCTCTCGTCCTGTCCCCTGTCACTTGGGAGAAGAGGCCAGCTCCCTCCTCTCTACAACCTCCTTTTAGGTAGTTGTAGAGAGTAATGAGGTCTCCTCTCAGCCTCCTCTTCTCCAGGCTAAACAACCCCAGCTCTCTCAGCCGCTCCTCATAGGGCCTGTTCTCCAGCTCCTTCACCAGCTTTGTTGCTTTCTCTGGTCAAAACATCTTAAGAAATATCCCCCTCCTCTGACTTGGGGACCTGCCTTTTCTGTCCTCATTTTGCTGTCTTGCCGTCTTACTCATTAGCCATTTGCCTCTGGGGGAGGATTTTCTTTTTCTTTCAGCAGTTCATCTGAAACCCTGATTATTTCACTAGCCCTGTTCATAGCACAGATGTACAAACAGTTTATTGATAGGTGAATGTCCCTGCAAACCAATGACAGGTGAAGAACAAATGGCTGGAGGAGGAGGTGGAGATGGGGCTGGATGCATCTTAATCTGCCTTTCTGCCAGAGACAAGGTGGTGTCATCCTGTGTTAACACAACCAAGTGCTGCCTGTTACAGTGATTAAAAAAAAAAGGTGTTATCTTTCTTTTGAAAATACTTGGTTCTGCTTCATACAGCAGAGTAGAGTTTAGATAAACTCGACCTATAAATTAAATAACTTTAAGAAATAACTTCATCTCATTGGTGACCAAAGAAATGTAATGCCTACTAAGTATTCACAACATTGTTTCAAGACTGATCATCATAGAGTCTCACCTAATGGTGTGACATCAACATCAGAAAGCACTGGCTGTTGACATGACAAAACAAGTTTAGAAATAAATTTTAATGTTGTAATTTAAGAGAAAAGACAATATTTCTTTTGAAGACTGGAAGTTTTAGTTGAAGTTATTACTCTGTTTTATCAGGAAGTGCATACCCACAACATTTATTAAAGGCATGTAGAACAAGCTGCTTCATACTATGTCTTTTCTTACTCTAAGTTCAACAGCATGGACCGCATTAGCATAAGGCAGTGCTACTGACTTGCTGTAAAGTATGTGATGTACTATTGCCTCAAACAGGAAATCATCTGTGCCAAATCTGAAAATTTCTGCTAAAGGAGTTGCTGTACCTTAATTTCCTGTCAATTTGAATATCTGGGGACTAACACAGCTGCGCACCCAAGAAAGCATATAAAGTATATATCATTTTGCTGCTTGATTAATTAACTCCATGGTGACTAGTACTATAGCTTGATTAAATTTTGGCAATGTATCAGCAAATATTTTTTTAACATTTTTGAGCATATCAGCTTTTATGCTGACAGTAAATCATAAAATAAGTTATTAATATTAGGAAAAAAGGATTGGAAACATGAATAAAATCTTATGTCTTTATTAATATGAATTATTTTCTCACTGGTACACAATTTAACTTACTGACTTTTGTGGACAGAAAATGAAGTGTAACTGAATATTTTAGGAAAAAAGTGCAGTGAACTGGGAAGTTGATGCGCACCTCTTTTGAGGTGCAAAACCTGAGAACTACTCTGTTTCCTGAGTGGAGAGATAAGATTTTCAGAGAAGGGCATTATCTGTAGAGGTAGATCTCATAGAGGGGAACTTAGCAATATGTGATCACAGGTGTTTCTTATCACAAGAAAAGCAAAGTCCACAAATGGCTGAATTAGATATTCAGGTAGGAATGGAATTACAATTGACATAGAGATTGTTACTAAGATTAAACTGCCTAAAAATCTTAATTTGCAAGCTTTGAGTTATTTAAAGCTGTTTGAAGTGAGATATCCTCAGATTTTCTGATCACTAAACTCTTTGATTGCAATCTTCACTGTCAGCAGGAACTAAACACCTTCTTCAAAGTTTCCTGTGAGGATCAATACACATTCTCATTTAGAGGCTATGAGAGTAGTTATACTCTGGCTTAGTAATAGGTTGTTCCAGAAAGAGTTTCCATAGGTGTATAAAAATTATTTTTAAGCAATTGCGCATTTATCTTGTTTATAGGATATCAGTCTGAAGGTCAGTAAATGTCCAGGTGTTGTAAGAGGACAAGTTGGAGTGTATTCTTCTGCTTTCCAAATTTTTTTTTTCATTGTGTCCTGGGGTAGTGAGATTCGTTGTGGTAGCCTCATGAACAAAGAAATAAAGTTCTTGATGTACTCAAAAGACCTTGACAATTTTTTGTTTTGAGACTGAGTTTGATGTTCCTACTATGATCATCTTGTGTTTTCCAGTGCTCTAGTTACACACTTTGCTTAATGTGGGATATGATACATGCAGAGTTTCATGTACCACTTCTGATGGTGGTGTTATCACCTAGAAGGTCAGGAAAAGTCCTAGCTGAGCAATATTTTCTCTTAGCTAGTCATTTCCACAGAATCATAAATGATTATACACTACTGTTAGGCAGTAAATGTGAAGATTTTTTTATTATTATTTCACTCTACCAATGCAAATAGGAGGCACATTTGCACCTTGGACAAATGATCAGCTAAGAGTCACTTCTGGGCAAAGTTTCGTCTGCAGTTTCTCAAAAGGAAAAAATATGTGAGCTTGGCACTCCAGAGGACTGTAGTTTTCTTTTTGCTTAGTGACAAGAAGGGGAAGATACTTAGTCAGATTGTTTAAAGGATTCAGGAAAAGCTGCTCCATTGTCCTGGGAATTTGATGGAGTAATGGTTGGTTCTCCACTTTTCTTGGCATATGTTGATTCGAGAAGACTATAAATACAGCCCGATGCACAAAAGTTGCCAGTATCTCCAAACTGTAATGAACTTTAAAAGCTCAAAGAAAATTATCCTTTTCTAAGCGTCACTGTCAAGAGCTAGGCAGATTCTTCATTTTACTACTACAAAAGCTAAAATACAAGTCTTAAGTTTCTCTTCAGATTTTATGACTCTTGTTTGCTGTTTCAGTGTGTAGAGTGAAGTATGGCACGAAATAAATATAGTAGTGGTAGCAGTAACAGTTCTGGACCTTCAAGTAAGTTACACATTCTTCTAAGTCATTTTGTTACCATCTTCTGGTCTCAGTACTATGAGTGTGACAAAAGTTAAATTTTTAAACCTCTAAGGCTTTCTTCAGCATACTCTTCTAATATTTAGGTTTGTAGATATTGCAGGGAGCATTTGATCCCAGATGAAAAAGCCTTCCTTCCTGTCTTTTGGCAATACAGTGTTGAAATTACCCAATTACATCATTAATTCTCAAATGATATAACAGACCATTATCCATCCTTTTCTAGCTTGAATGTGGCTGGAAGCCATTGACTAATCAGCCACCTAGAGTGTTTATGTAAGTTGTAATCTGTATTTAAATTATTTACTCTAAATTCTTTATTTCTAATAGCTGTCCAGAGAGAATATATTATTTTTTTTTATTGAAAGCAAGAGTTCCCATATTAGCACATTGTAAAGGAAATAAAGATGGATCATATTGATATGATTGGCACTCTTTCCTATAAGAAGCATTTAAGTAATTTGTCTTGTGGTACAGCACTACATTCAATTAGCATAAGTGAAATAAGCACCTGCCCAATTTTTTCCACAGCTGCCAAATAAAGAATTTGAAAGAGAAGACATGTAGTTTACTACAACTAGCTCAGTATTTGTGTTCAACTAGGGAAAAAATAAAAAAGTACCTCTTTTCTCTTCCGTCTATCTTTGAGCTATGCTGCCTCCACTTTGTAGCAATAAGCCGACATGTACTTCAGTAATATAATGTAATGCATTTCAGAAAAATATTTCCTTCTAAGAATTTAGCCATGACTTTAGTCTCTTTCTGAAGCAGGCAGAGATAGTAATTCAATGTATTTGACTTTAAAGTTCCATTCATCCCTGCTCTGCTTTATAATCTTTTATTTCTCTTACTTGGGCTGAATTCCAGAGTCTCTTACAATAGGTATTGCTGCTAGTTTGCACATTGGCAGAAGAAACAAACCCATTAGTTGCTAACAGCAGGGGTATGCCTCAGATCTCAGGCTTCCTTTGATCATTTTTCTGTCTGCAGTAACTCAACCAGATTCTCTTTTCTAAAGTTTTTTGCAGCAAAATTGGCATTTGTGATTGGGGGAAGGGAGAGACTTTTACCTGAAACCCTCATTATGCACACTGCTCAGATGAGACACAGGCACCTCAGCTCACTATTTTCGGATTAAGAAGTATCACAGGAACAAAAATAAACAAGTAAATATGACATCTTCAGCATTTTGCAGTGCTAATGACAGTAATGTGGCAGTTCCTATTAACTTGAAAATTGGGCAGGGTGAGTACTATCTCTTGCCAAGGAATGCTATGGAAGAAGACTCTCAATCTTCTCAAGGCTCAATAACTCGCATTCAACGCCTGCTGATTGTCTTATTATACTTGTTAAAGTAAGATCCCTGCTAGCCACTATCTCCAGCCGGGTTCATAATTATCTTAGAAGTCATAAGCTTTTGTTAATGAGAATCAGTATTGTACTTTTAATTCAGAAGGGTGGACCTCAGTGTTGCATTCATATTCTGAAAAAAAATAGAGAGGTATTCCTTTTTCATTTCAATGTCACAGTCCAATTCATAGGAGGAATGACTGTCTAAAGACAGTTTTAGCCATTGACCTCTTGTTGAGTTTTTCATGCAACATCTTTGAAAGCATGCATTGAAATTGCCTTCTTTGTCATGCGTCCAGATCACCTTTCTTCACTGTCTTTCCTTCGCCATGCCATCTGCAGGTTTCCAAAGAGAAGGACCTCACTGGTCCTGAGTTACATCTCCTTTCCTGGCAAGCTCTCCTGCGCCTTGCATGTCTGCCTTTTGACTTTTCCAGAGATAACAGCTGCAAATTAGCTTTTGAGGCTTTGTCCCACAAATTTCCCAACCTCCCTCTCCTCTCCGCTTGCTTTTCACTGTAACTTCCAGCTGTTCAAGGATTTTGCTGAAAACTGTGGTAACGTTTGAATCAAAATTGCGTTTGTTAGAGGGGCCCCTAATTGATGTTGTGATAGTGCCCTGATGGAAAAGGTACTTGCAGAGCACCGTGCTCAACGACCTCTCTGGTCCTCCCCGTTTTTGCCTGGGTACAATTTTGAACTGGCAGCAGTGTGTTATTTTGTTTTAATGTGTTGTAGTGGCTTCTTTCAATAGGGGCAGAGGGTATTTCTGCAGCTCTTTTACCCTGTTTAGAGCTGGAACCTGAAAAGCCCAGCCTGGGGTTGGGTTGATGAAGCAGAAAAGAAGGGTCAACCAGGGAGTGGATTTACAGTTGGGGAAATAATCACATGACTGGTGTGAGGGCAGCTAAATTAATTTACATGCCTGCAAAGAGAGAGCTTTAACTCACACTTCACCTCCCACGTCTGG
The DNA here is from genome assembly GCA_033558105.1 of Coccyzus lansbergi. Taxonomy (NCBI): domain Eukaryota; kingdom Metazoa; phylum Chordata; class Aves; order Cuculiformes; family Coccyzidae; genus Coccyzus; species Coccyzus lansbergi. The sequence continues at coordinate 683,482 of JAUMJK010000267.1, read as the reverse complement.
CCCTCAGAGCTTTTCAAGTGGAGCTGGAGCCTGTCATTTTGTAAAGTTTTGATTGTCTTGCAGAGAAGAAGGCTTAACTGGTACATAGCATTTTCCTCTCCAGGGACTAAATTTTTAGACAGAGTAGAATTGACTAACTTCAGACCTCCTATGTTAATTTCTGTTAATTAGTTGACATTTTGTGTTATAGCCATAACTATTGTCAAGTAGCTGTCAGCAAATATTTTCAGTGCAACTCTTCTGTCATGAAAGGGATTTCGCAGACGTTTGAGCTTACAAAAACAAATGCAAGCACGAATTTACTACCACTGCACCATGTTAGTCAGGATGTCAGCAGTAACCGAACAAACTGTGAGACTGTATTGGTAAGACAGGAGGATGGCTTTACTGCTTGAGTAGTCTCTTGACTTAAATAGTTTTTTCATCACAGATGCTTGACTGTTTATACCACTGTGGTTTTTAGAGATTTTTATTATTATTTTATTTGTAAACAACTTCTCCCCTCCCACCTCCTCCCAGCTCCACGGGGTTTTTTTGTAGATCTCTACTAGCAGCTTGAAGGAAATGTCTTTATCTTTTCTTGGAATTTTGATCCTCATTTAAACAAGTGCATCTCAGGTTTTGTATACTACAGTATGTACCGGCTGGTATCATTCATTATTCTATTTGTGGAGTCAACAGAAATCCTGAAAAAGGTTTTTCTTTGTATCCTGTACTCTTGCTGAGAGCTTGGCCAGTTTACTGCAGCAAAACAGAAATAGCAGAACAGAGCAACCTCTGAGATAAAAGTTTGTTTATTGCTGAAAGTCCATAATAGGAAAATTGGCAAAATTGGCTTTTTGTTCGCTACAGAAGCTAAGAACTTCTCCCCAAGCAGTGGAGTGAAGAAACTGAGGTCTTTGATGGTATGGCTCTCAGCAACTGGAACGGCAGATTTGCAGCCATGTGTGCAGCCTTTTGGCATTACAAATGCCATTTTAGAAAGTGTAACAAGTGTGACCTGGATGTCTGAGTACATTGGTAATGAACTGTGGGTCCTTTCCCTGCACCCCCTCACCAGTGACTCACAGATGGCACCTTGGTAGCTTTACAGGATGGGGATGGTCCCCGTCCAGTGCTCAGCAGTCAGCCCTGTCATGAGGCAGTGATCCAGCCAGTGCTAACTGCCAGTCCTGGTGACAGTCTGAGAGAGAGAGGCCTGAGGGAGGACAGGTTCCACATTCCAAATGAGTTATGAACAGATCTGGGGGATTTTACACTTCCACTTTACATTGCCATACTGTTTATTTTTCTTTAAATAAGGGGTTTCAGTCCCTAAGGCTGTCAGTCTCCTCCCTTCCACTGTCAGATTTTAAAGGTACAGTTAAATACAGGAAATAGAAAAGATCTTTTACCTGTCTCATAGAAAATGTTGTAGTTTTTCTGCTCACCTCAGCACTAGATCAGGGTTATCCTAAATTTACACTTCCAGTTGCAAGCAGGAGACAATGGAAAGGGACATTATTGCCAGAAAATTTTACTTTGCCTAAGGATTGTATGTCAGGACTGTGTGATTTTCAAGGGGACACAGAACCCTTTAAGGAAAAAAAAAAAAAAAGCACTAAGGAGTTAACCAGCAAAGCAATCAATGTGCAGTGATCAGTACAAGCAGAGAACGGCATGTAATATCTTGGTTCACGATCATCAAAACTCGGCATGTTAGCCGAATTGGCATGGGAATTGGCATGTTAGCATATGTAGCTGAAAGTGAAATTTGAACTTCTCGCACACAATCAGAAATAACTTATTTCCTTCTCTTTCAAACATGAAATCGAAATATTGAGGGAGAAGTTTGAAGCATATTGATTGCATTTTGAAGGCATACTATTAAATCTCTTGAGTACTTGTTGATCTTGGATCATTTCATTTTCACAGTATTTCAGACTGAAAATCATTAGTAATTCTTTTTAAGTTGCAGCTGAATTACTAATTAACTTTTGTCTCTAATATTTTATTTCTTACATGTTTCTGCCAGCACAGTGTACTCTTTAGACAATGCAGCAGAAATTTCTCACTCTTTGTGCCCCTTACAATCATATAAAGCAGATTTTGAAATAATGAGCTGTCACATCTCAGGTAATGAATGAAAAGAACTGACAGAAATCCTTTTGTTATTTAAGAAATTCCAAATAATTAATGGAAAAAGGTGACAGAGATTATTTTAGGATTTAAGAAGAAATGCATCTTTCGATTTCATTGTGTTGCTGAAGAAACTTCAAAATAAGTTTGCAAAAAGGAATCCTACTTAATGGGTTAATTCCAGTTCTCTCTTCTGACATAAACTTGCAAAATTTGAGATAAATGGGTTTTGTATTTTGACAAATAGGATCCTACTTCACATGTTTCCCATCCCAAATTCATGTTGAAAGTAAAAAAAAAATCTTCGTGATTCCTTTATTTGCCACTGTGGGCATATCTGAGTTGGGCATTGAGTATGTTTATAATGAACATGTCTTGTGTACAGAGAAGACTTTGTACACTGCAGTTTAGGTTTGGGTAGGAATAGGTGTTTCCATCTGTTTTATAGGGGGGTTTTTCCAATGTATTGAGTCCTACTATACCTAGTCACAATAATGCTTCTACTGCTATTGTATTTCAGGTAACCGTCTCAGATGGGGGCACATCTCCCAAGCAGTCGTCTGTTTGGGTGGTGGTCCAGGTTCTGGATGAGAATGATAACAAACCTCAGTTTCCAGAGAAAGTCTATCAGATCAAGCTGCCGGAGAGGGACCGTAAGAAGAGAGGGGAGCCAATCTACAGAGCTTTTGCATATGATAAGGATGAAGGCCCTAATGCAGAAATCTCGTACAGCATTGTGGATGGAAATGATGATGGGAAATTTTTTATTGATCCCAAAACAGGGATGGTTTCTTCCAGAAAACAGTTTACAGCGGGGAGTTATGACATCTTAACAGTAAGTGCTTGTTCATCAACATACAAACTCATGATTTGACTCACTTCTTTTAGAAACAGGCCCTCTTGTATAAAAAGTGATATATGACTGTGTTTAAGGCATGACCTATATGTAAGATTGGAATGTATCAAGGAATATAGTATTCACATGTAACTACAGCTTAAAAAATGAGTCGAAGAGAGCATTCATCCTATTGCACTTGCTGAGCTTTTTTCAGGCTTTTCAGTCAACATTCAGATTGTTGGTGTAAGTCGTTCCCTTGAATACACAGAAATTAAGACCAAGGGCTGGTCTGCTCATAAAGTTATATCATGTTGAACTGTGGAGATACAGCTACAAATGGTTATTTGCCTATTGTGTGGACACAGTTTCTTGCACTCAGGGAAAGGTCCTTACACTGTGCAAGTTAGGTGACTTCAGAGAGGAGGAGTACTGTGTACTCTAAGTTATAGTACCCTTCTCATCACATTAAAGAGTATTGCAGCAATTTCGGTTAAAAGAAATCTCAGTCAAAGTACTTTTGACAGAACTCAAACCTTATAGACAAGGTCAAAGAAAAAAAAGATTACAAGATAGTCTTATTGATACAAAGCAATACAGGGCTTGAATGTGCACTCTTAACCTACAGCAATAAGCAAACAAGTTGTAGTAATGGAGCTGACCAAAAATGTAGGTGGTGATAGGAAAGCGTCAGAAGTCCACCGTCTGGCCCATAGAGTAGGAAAGCAGTGGCACCTACAGTAACGTCTGTTGGGATAGCTTCATAGGGTTGGAAACTGTGACAGGAAAATGAATAAATATCAAAATATTGTGAAATACCTAGTAATCAGAGTAGAGCACCCTTTGAGTGTCAGAGTATCTTTCCCTATGCAGAGCTAGAAGTCACGTCTCAGATCTGGCCCTTATTATAATGCAACAGCTGAAGATTTTCTACCTTGAAATCGCTCATCACACCCTCATCCTCTTTTTCACATAGGGCCTGCCCAGCTGAAATGGAACAGGAGGCTGTATGTTGGTACTAAACCCACTTAACACATTTCCAAGAAAAAAATAGGATATGATATTACAGGAAAATACTTACCATTTTTAACAAGCATAGTAACAGCACGTTTACACTGGTGGTCCTGTATAGTGTTTCCTTTAGTTTTAAAAGAAAAATCTTTTATTGACATTGATGTTATTCACCAAAGCACTCCTTTTGTAACCTACATTCTCCTTTTCCTTAAGCCCAGTGTTTGTTGCTGCTCATTTCATCTTTGCTGTGCTAAATCTATAAAGCATGCCAGGCAACTATCAAGTCTGTCCATCTCTCTGGAGGACATTGTAATAAAAAGAACTAGCACCAAGCTGGGCAGCTCTTAATGAACATGACTGAGAGGAAAAAGCAAGGAAAGCAGATATGGCAAAATTTTGAATTATATTTATTTTGGAGAATGAGATAAATGATCTGAAACTTGTTTAACTCAATTAAAATCCCGAAGAAGGCAATGTAAGGAATATCAGTCTTATCTGCAATACAAATGCTATTTAAAAGCAATGAAACATAGTCTGGGTGAGCATATTTAGGATATGCACAGCACCCCACAGGATCATTATAAAACTGCCAGTTTCGCTGCAAGAGGGAACTGAAGAACATGAAATGGGAGTGGGAAGCTGGTTCTGGGGAGAAGGATCTGTGTGGGGAATATTTGAGTTGCCTCTCCAGAAAGCCCCTCACCAGCACTTGTAAAACAAAAATTTCAATTTAAGTTCAGTCTTTTCAGTGAAAAGTTGAAATGTAATGGAAAAAAAAAATAGAAGCGCTTATATACCTCTTTTTACATAGAGGATTTTACGTAGGGGATTACAAAGCCATTTTCCAAGCAGGCATCAGCATGAAATAGAATTGGGGTCTCAACTGCCAAACTGTAACACTCAGTCTGAGTCCTGTGTTCTTTCTACCTGCCAGATAAAAGCAGTGGACAATGGCCGGCCCCAAAAATCTTCAACTGCACGCCTTCATATTGAGTGGATAAAAAAGCCTGCGCCCTCGCCTGTGCCGCTGACTTTTGATGAACCCTTTTATAATTTCACTGTCATGGAAAGTGATAAAGTGACAGAAATTGTTGGGGTGGTCTCTGTGCAGCCATCTAACATTCCTCTCTGGTTTGATATCATTGGTAAGTTGGGAGACAGTGGTATGAGGAGGAAGCTTCGGAAGGAAAGCAAATGGATTTGTTGTTTTGAGAGCGAGAAAACTAACTGTGAACTGTTCCCCTCGAATTAAACCCTTTATCGTAATGCTGAAATGAAAATGCCATTTTAATATAGCGATAACAATAATAATATTCCTGCTTTTGTTATGACTCCTTAGCTAAGCTGAAAAAAGCGCTGTATGGCTGAATTGTTTTTTTTTCATACTATGTTATTTACTGCAATCTTAATGTTGTCTGTCATTTAAATTCTATTGTCATACTTTGCTAATCTCATTTCTAAATGTATTTATGGTACTTAGACTTGCTGTCCCTCATTTCTCTCTTTCTTCACCTTTTTTTCTGCATTCTGTTCTTTTTTTTCTGCTTCCGACTGCCCTGCTTCAAGGTGGCAAGCATGCTCGAGAGATGTTCTATATTCTACAGACAGCTTGTGGGCAGAACTGTTCAACAGAAGGTACCCTTAGTGCAAACACATTTGGTAAAATACAACTATCCAGGCTGCCTTTTTATTTTTGCAAGTTCTTTGAGACAATTTATATTACATCTTTCATAAATGCCTGTGACAGGATGCGATGCGACACATGGATGTGCTGCGTTTCTTTCTATGACAGCTTTTACCATATTTGTGTCCAATTATTATCATTTTATTCACGGATTTTCTGTAGTTTATCACCAATAATTAATTCAAACTTTTCACAGTCCAGTGCCATCCATTTAACTGTGAAACAGAATGGGATGCATCAACATATGGGTTACAAATGGAGCCACCAAAAGTTTGTCTTGAATGCAAACTGAAAAGGAGAAATGTGGTTTGATGTGAGATTTCAACCATAAAACTGCCTTACGTAAAATTGCTTATAAAAATAGAGAGGAAGAAATATCTTTAGCAAAGAGGAAAAGCCATAGAAGTAATGGTCATTAAATCACAGGGAAATGTGATGTAGCTGCTAAAAAGGCAGGGAGTACAGGGTCTCAGCTGCAGTGGAGAAACAGGAATCAGTGTTCCTAAGCATTTCTTTTCCTGTTCCACTGCTGATTCAGTTATGACATTTAAAATCTCCAAAACGAGACTAATCCCAGCAGCACAACAACCCTGCAAAGTTATTCTTCTACTTAATATTTGCAGATACTTGCATGTAATGTTTGTATATCTTCAGATGTAAAACTCCATGTCTACACAACGAGGTGTTGTTTAAATGAATGGTTATAAAGCCAATACTGTATGAAAGATTAGGGAAACAAAAAGCCTTTGCCAAAGACTTAGTGGAAAGGGTGCATCAGCAGTCCTTATTTTCAGGGATTGATCCTGGCTCTCATTTCAGCATAGCTGTTTGTGGATAGGTTTAGCCAACAGGAAGTACAAGGATCACAAACGAAAGGGTCTGTGTCAGAGTAATTTTCAACCATCTCTTATTGCTAATTTGTGCGGATGAAAGACAGAAGCAGCAACATTTCCTCTTTGAATTTGTAGCACAGTTTCTGATGTGCCAACCATATTAAAATTAAACCCAAAACTACTCTCACTCTATGGTTTCTGCTAGTCCCCAGGGAAGGGCAGCATATGTTTCTTACAGTTTTCTTCCCATTCCCTTGGTTGTTTCAGTATACTACATGCAATTTATTAGCTAATGTTTACATTCCCTAGTTTTCCTAGTTTTCCTCCTAGGAGAAAGCCATCTTTATTAATGTTATTGACACTTTTCCCCATTTGAACCCTTTGCTGGACACCTCTGCCTTTCACAGCCTATTTGTCCTTTCCTTGAGAATTCACTGACTCTAATTAAAATGTTGGCTGTGTTAAGCACTGAAAGAATCCCCCACTTTTCTGCTGCATTCTTTTACATTATTAGAGTTACTTGCAATCCAACAATCCCTTATAAAATTACTTTTTTTGCCAATGAAACAGAGATGATGGGGAGAGCATTATGAAATTGAAGCCTTTAGTTTGTCATTTAATATGACCTCTATGGCTAAAATAATTCCAGTGACTTAGAAGATTTTTGCTATTCAAACAACCTCAATGGTTTCCCTATAGGCTGTAGATCCTGATGCTGCAAGATGCTTCATCACTAAAGAGGGTCATGGAGACAGAACTTCCTTAGACTTTATGAGAAATCAGTGATCCTGACCGTCCAGTTCAGTACTGTTGCTATATGAATGTTGTTATGAAATATTGCTGTTGCGATAAATAATAGCACTAGCAACAACACCCATTTCTGCAATAGGAATAGCCAATAGTCCTGGGCACACAGAAGACCCTGTTCTTCCAGCTGCTCTGTGTACAAGGCGCAAAGACAAAACCCACCCTACAGAGGTTTATAGACAGAGAACTGTATTTTTTTGTTATATTTCTGCCGTTATTCAGTGTCAAAACCTCTTTGTCTCCTGGTTCCTCGGTATAATCACGTGGAAAAGAAAGATGTTGATACTTTCCTTTGGGGAGAAGGTTGAGGGCTAGTGCTAAAAAGCACAGTGAAAGACAGAGATTATTAGTAGAACTTAGTTATCATGCATGGAAATCTGTATGGGACTGCTGATGCAAGGGATCGTTTCTGTGCTGCTAGAAAATGTAGACCTGATCCAGCTCCATCTGGTATTTTGTGATTTTGGACCTCCATGCACAGTTCACAGTAATGTCAGCAAAAGCCCTGAAGGCTTATGTAGAGGCACAGTTTAATATAGAGTTTGCAGTCTGACCTTTATGTTTATGACCTTTTCAAACTAAATGGGCACTGGAGTTCCAGAGAAGCTCTTTTTTAATGCATAACATGCACTTTCTCTAAGCTTAAAAAAAAAGGAGGGAGGGGGAATGAAGTTTGTGTTTGCACCATTCTGTCTGCCTAACTTCAGCATCTAGTTTGCACCTAAATACACTTAAACACTTTAAATAGCTGCTTAGGGTCTTGATTTAATCAGGTCCAAGAAAGGAAGGTGCGTTGTAGTCAGGGAGATAATTTACCCTCCATGAACTAGAGAGGAACAGGATCCTTACCTTTTCATTTATTTTATTTTTTTTTTTTTTGTTTGGGAATGGTTGAGATGTCATACCTGGTTTCTGTTTTCAGGCTGCATTCAACGCCATTCTCAGTTTGTACAGATCCCACAATGTGAAAGACAGAACATAGGTTGTTTAGATTGTATTAAATTTATTCAGTTATGATAAAATAATTTCAAATGGGAACTCCATAATAAGCTAGATATCTTTCTTTCTGCCAGGTAAATTCAACCCTCTCTGTCTCTTCCTTTATTAGTGGTGGGAATGGTGTGATTACTTTAACACTGGAGCTAAGCTGCATGGTGCTAGTTTTTGCTTAAGTAGCATGTTGCACAACATCTCTCTATTTCTTCAAACAGGCCTCTCTCTATCTTCCTTCTTTACCCAGCCTCTACCGTTAAAAAAGTAGCCAAACTTTAAAAGCACATCAGTACTTTTGGTCAAGGGTGCTTAAGTTGCAATAATTTCAATATCTATTAATTTTAATTAACTGTCCATTTAATTCACAGTTCTTCAAATTTTGCTTAATATCAAGAGCATGTAGCTCCCTAGCCTCCTTTGAATTATCTTTTCTGCAACTGTCTAAAATACCTTTCTGATTTCTTTTTTGCTTTTTATGCCCTTATGCTTCTTAGCAGCAAACCCAAGGCTTTGACTCTCCTTACAACAGTTTTCTCTGAAAATTCAGTCTGCATTATTTTCTTCTTCTTAGTGATGTAGTACATAAAGGAATAAATACTGGCATGTTATATTATTAATATTTATTAAGTTATAATTAGCGAAAGTCTGTAGTTCAATTTGTATTTATTGATGTGGTTTCTAAGTATATTTCCTCTTTTTTGAAAACAGGAAAAATGGAAAATTTGGCTTTGTTTATTTTCCTGAAAATCCTAGAAGCACTTTAGACTCATCTTTGAGTTTTAGGGTGAAATAGTTTTCTGCATTTTCCTCTGATTCTCTGCGCTGAGCAGTGTGAGAATTTTAGCTATTGTCCCAGTTTATCATCACTGTCCTTGGTGTTGTTAGTTTACTTCAGGACAAGACAAGTAAGAATCTTCTCCACCTTGAGAAAATGTGTGTTAGAGGACTATTCTCTAAATTAGATAATCTCCTATATTTTTCTTCTTTAGTCGTCCATCATGGCATGATAAGTCAAATGAGACTTGTGTGTGGATCTCAGTGTATCCTGGCTTTATTAAGTTTGAACACGGAGCATGTACGCTCTTTGCTATCTACCAGTGAGGGAAGAATTCAGGTTTTAGCTGTATTTGATTTAGAAATGTCCTCCAGAGTTCAGTGTAATCCATCTTTGCATCTAAGACTTAACAAGTCTGACTCTTCACAGGCATAAGATGCTTCAGAGTTGTGCATACAATCTCACTCTTCTGGATCATTGCACTGGAGAAGAGGGAAAAAAGCCCTCACATGGGACTCATTTATCTACAGGTTCTCCAGATTTGCTGACATGTTTTGCTCTCAGAGGAGAAAATAATTCCTCACAGCAGCATAGTCCCATCTTAAACTGGATATCAACATCTGATGGGAAAACAGGGAAGTTTGACATCTTCCCAGAGAGCAACTCCATCTACCAAAAGAACAACAAAAAAAACTTCATTGTTTGCAGCAAATGCAATAATCAAAATACAAATCAGAATATGATTGAAAATTAAAAAAAAAAAAAAAAAAACACTGGAATTCAAAAGCGACAGAATTTCAGAACCCATATTCTGTGGGAATGCCAGGCCTGTCTCTTGCCTTAGGCACATTCGCCATCTGGCCTCTAGAAAGGAAGTTTTCCTTGGCCTGTCTATTGCGCCAAATGAGTGGTAAGCTTTAAATTGAGGATTCTCACCCATTAGTCATGTAAGGTTCAGTGAGGATTTCTTGGTTTGTTTTTAAGCTATATTTTCATAAAAAGGAAAATTAACTTTTTTTCCAGAGCATACAGGATTTTTGTCAGGTAAAAACTATGTTCTCTGTGGCTATCAAGCAAAAAAACAAGATAAGAACCAAGGTAGCACTCCGGATTCAGCCAGAAAATGTAACGAAGGCTACTCTATACCAAGAACACAACCTATAGTCATTTGACTCAGAGGTATCTTTGTTCAATTTCCTGAGATCTTCATCTTGACCACAATATACCATCTAGGTATCTGCAAATTAGGGCTGTGCTATGAAAGTCTCATGAAGATGTAGTGAGGGTCAACAAATAAGATGTTTTGTACTAGGGGATGTTTCTGCAACTGTTCCAAATTTGACCATAGCTGGAATTGGCTAGAGTTGTATTGGGAAATCCTACATAAACTGCAACGCCCTTTCAGATAACATAAAAAACTCCTACTTGTGGAAGTATAATGCCTCCAGGGCTTATGCAAGAGCATGAAGATCAGTCCACAGAAAGTAAGGGTGGAAATCATCTCACTTAATTTTAGGTGTCCAAAGTGTAGACATAACTATCTGAACTAGGTGTCTCTGAGAATCTTAACAGCCAAGAGAAAGCACTTTTTAGATGAATTTATATCATTGAAACATAAGTCTTCTCACGCAAAGATGACATTTCAAGTATATATGGACTTTCGTGATATCCCACTCCAAATCAAAGTATTTTAAGGAAAGTCTAATCTGTATTGAAGATAAATCAACATTACATCTTAGCCTGCAATCATATTAACGTACAGTGGCTAATCTACATCTCTGTGTGGCTATTCAGTGTTAAAATGCTTTCTCAGGACTACTACCTATCTAGCCAACTTGCCAGTACAATCAACTTGTCTTCTTTATTGTTGACTTGCCCAAAATGCCCCAGGAACTCACATTAATTTCATTCGAAGTATTTTTTTCCTAATGCAACTGCAAACACATTAGTGAAGACAGTGTCTACTTATCTCATATCTGAAAGCAGGTTATAGCACACAATAAAAAGGAAAGCATGTGCCATGTGTTGGAATAAGTAATAAAATTTCACATTAGTAAAACTAAGCTCCTGAATAAAATTCCTTAGCCCCCTTTTATGCTAAGATTGCGAACAAAGAAGTGCTAAGTGACCAATAGTAACACTGGTGAACCTGATGCTGTGGGAACTTACTGTACTACACATTACTCCATTCAAAAGTGTTGGTAGTTACCTGGCAGCATACTTTGGATGTCTCAGGTACCCCATAAGCCTATGAAGCTGACACATACTCAGCTGCCTCCTCCTATGGGCTCAGCCCTCCGACCACTACATTAGCACCTTCAGAAGGAAGTGGTTTCACATGAGCTTCCCGGGATAGTTCAGCTGCAGGAGCTTTTAAGAGTCCTGTTTGTTTTCACATGACCGTTCTCTCTCTCCCTGTGCCCCTTCAACAGCTGTCTTTCAAAGACAATTTTGTTGGGTACTTCTCTGAGTGCTTCATATGCCTTGCTTAGAGTTAGCATATCTGTAATTTAGCAATTACACGTAATTCATTAATTATCCATCTGCGCTTAAGGACAACTTCAGAAGGGTTCATCATATATAGGGAGCTGGTTTGAGAGTATATGAAAGCTGAGGAGCAGTGCAAAACATTTCCAGACTGCCTCTTGTGCTCCAGATGAGAGGCAGGACCCAATATCTCTGGTAATATTCCCAGAAGCTCAGCCATTGGAGTGGATCATCTTTGTCAGCAGCTGACTGTAGTCTGTTAAAATGTACCAGACTGAATCAGGAATAAGTCAAGTTTTCACTCCAGAAGAGATTATAACCACAAATCTCACAGCAGGATGTTCTGTGATCTATCCCTATGTCAGTTTTTGATGCAGTTTCTGCCTTGTTTAATAGAAAGTGAATCAACGTAAAATAAATTGCTTTGCCTGATTAGTTACAAGTAAGGGCTAGACTGGAATGGCTGGTGACCGAAATATATTTCATCACTAGACCATTTTGGAAGAAGTTAATACCATATAGAAAACTCAAATGATGGATTCAAATCTGATTTTAGGGAGTCTACTGCACTTAATGAGAATGGCTTTAATAAGTCAGTGTATTTGCAACACAGTGCGTAGTGCACTGCAAACTCAGTTCTATGCCAACAGAGGAAGGGCATTTAAAACATTTGTTGCTAATCCTTGCATGTCACTTCTTTGGAAGTGTATGCCAGTTGATAGCATATAATTTTTGATTGCTCATTAAGATGGCTATTAAGCATCTTGAAGTATAGGCTTTCATTTTGGTTTCATGGTTATCAGTATGAAACAGTTTCTTTGTAATGTGCCTACTGTCCCAAGGCTAGCTTCATTTCAGCAGAGGTTTCTTTGCAAGAATCTCGAACTCTCTTCTTCAAAGGAGGACTTTTTCAGACTTTGTTTTCATGGTAGTTTTTTCTCAAGTAAATCAATTTAAAACAGTAATTGGAAGATGACATCTTTTTTCTCCCTGATTAACTTTAAAATATCCCCAAACTCAAAAAACACTGAAGATACGATCAATGTCCAAATACCTTGGTACTAGGCAAATGTCAAGTGCAATTATGCTTTTTTTCCTAGTGTCAAATAATGTTAATTATGTACACATCAGTTGAGAAAAAATAGGCAGTTTGGATTTGAGAAAGGAGGCTAAGGAATAAGCAGTGTTGCTATCCATCATAAATCACAACATATCCAGTGTTAGTGTTTTCCTGGAGAACAACAATTGTATCTGTTAGGCTCAGAGCTGTATATATGTATATACATACATTCAGCATAGGTCTGAAACAACCATGTTTGGATCTCATCATTTGGAAGTTCACCAATTCTGCCTCTCTTTTGCATAGGTCACCTGCACTCTTACTCCTTCTCCCCTTTATTTTCCCCCTCCCTGAATGGCCTCCAAGACAGAAATGGTCAGAGGAGTGCTGACACTTTCTTTGCAATTACCTCTGCAAGATGCAGAGAGAAGTGAGGGGTTCTTGACATTGAGGAATTCAAGGACTGCAGTTTCACTGTGATTCTTCTGAATCTTCAGTTTCTTGGAATGCCAAAACCTTTCTCCTCTCACTAAATGTGTGACTGTTTCTGAAAATAATGCCAGTTGTTGATCAGCAAACCATGCAGAAGCAAGACGTGATGGTAGAGCAAGGAAGACTGTCCTTTTCGCTTCTCTGTTTCCAGCCCTAAAATGAGATCTATTTTGTGATTATATACCAGCTATTCCAATATATATCTCTCTATATTTTGCACAAAAGCTAAGTCAATGGAATAGATTTTTTTTCTACCTGTGGATCTAATCCCAGAGGTCTGAGCAGCTCTTAGACAAGTTTTATGATCAGTGGGGTTTAAAAGCCATTTCTACTTTGTAGAAGGGAGAGGCTGTATTTTGTGGCATTGCACTGCTATGTGATAAATAAACCTTAAGAGTTCATTTGTCATCACTGTTGCGTACCACCCCTCCCTGTCCCCAACCTCCAAAAATTTCAGGCTCAACTCATAATAAATTCCACTTTATAGATTAGTGAGTGAGAAGCAGCTTAGCAGGAGGGAATATGTGCTTTACGTCTGAACATAATGAGTGGTTCTAATTTATAAACTATAGCTGTGGCTGAGAAATCCTGTAACCCTTTAATCTCAAATTATTTATGGCTTTCTCTTACTTTTTAATAGATTTTTTTCCCCTTTTCTTGTTTTCTTTTACTTGAGACTCAGGAGGGTTTTTCCACTACTGCATCACTCAGTGTGTGACAGAATAAGGGGATATTAGTTCCAGAACAGCACTCTGTAAGGGTTGGGGGTTTTTTAAGGGAAAGAAATTTATGATGTGTATGCTGTCAGATCTATTTAAATAATTCGTAAAAGACTAAAAGAATTTGACCTTTGCTGCCTGTAATTATCATTGTCCTTGAAATTAACATAACAAATCTCTATTTGCATTTTTAAATTGATTATAATAGTAATTTTTAAAGACTCAGTTGACAGTCTTTGCGCCCATGAGCATCAGTGAGAATTTTCTGAAAATAAAATTTGCAGAATAAAACCCTCTTAAAATGGTTTCCATACCAAAAGATAATTGTGCATGTTCATTATCCAAACTACAAGGGCACACATCTTATGAGCTTAGAGACATTTGATTCTTTTTATAGACACAGTTATGGTTAGCTTAAATATACTGTTAGACTGGTTTTTGCAGTGCATTTTAATGATATCTGCTTTCCAATATACAAACTGTGCTTTGAAATATAAATGAGTTATGAACAAAGAAGTATCAGTAGTTGTACTCTGTATGCTAAAGCAAGCCATTAAGATGGATGCCAGTAAACAGATATGCCCACTTTTAGGAACATTTTCAATGGAAATTTTCCAGAGATGGCTAATTTAATTGTATTTTTGTGCAACAATTAGGAGGGAATTACGATAGTTCTTTCGACGCGGAGAAGGGAGTGGGCACTATTGTCATTGCAAAGCCCTTGGATGCAGAGCAGAGGTCACTATATAATATGACTGTGGAAGTCACCGATGGAACAAACTTTGCCACGACTCAGGTAGAAAATCACATTCCTTTCTTGGCAAGTTTTTCATTTATTAGTGGAATGTATATGCTATAAAAATTAATAATTTTGCTATTCAGCTAAAAACCTCATCCTCTGAGACTAATGGAGGGAATATTTTTCAGAGCTTTTCTGTCTATAAAGAATCGGCTGTTGAAGGTTTCTGAGTGTTATATCTCTTTTCATCCTCTTTGTGCATACGCAAAATTATTACGCCTTCTTCCAGCTGAAGGAGTCACTATCATAGGCAGTGAAGCTTAGATTTTGACAATTGTCTCACCCCGTAATGGTCTAAAATACAATAGTGCTTCTGTGTTGTTGGGGATTATTGCTATTGATTGCTTTAAATGGAGTTTATACCTCTTGTCCTCCAAAGACTCAAATGTGGGACACAGGATCAATTGTTCAGAGAAGAAATTGTTCAGAGGCAAAACTTAATTCAGAAGATCTCTCCTTTAGTGTCACTGCCTGCGGTTACATTGTCTGTTGGGGAACTGCCCCAGTGAACCCTTCAAAACCAGGCTTGCTTATCAGGCTCAGTGCCTTTCAGCAATTAAAAAGTCAGATCAGATAAAAGTGAAGGGCTGATATAATGCTGGCTTTGACACGTCTTTGTTGGAGAGGCTCTGACACAGAGCCTGATATCTCTTCAGTGCAAATCAGTCTGGAGCTGGGACACGGTAAGGCTTATGACACAGAAACAGGGACTTTGCAGTCCAGGTGACACCAGGGAGACTCCAAACACCAAAATCCTTCAATATGCGGTGGAATTGTGGGGCATGGATTAGGAAGGGATGGAAATCCTACATCCGAGTTACTGTCTAAATGTAAAATGTGCATATAGCCTGCATGTTATCTTACAGATACAGAAAAATACGTACCAGTAGGGAACATCTGTGTGCAGCCTCAAATCCCAGATTAAATGTGGTTTATAGAGAAAATGGGGGAAAGAAATAGTTGTGAAATTATTTGCTTTTTGTTAATGAAGAAAGAAGTCCTGAACATTTTTTCATATTTACATACATGTATGGATACACAGATGCTTCTGTTTTACCTTGATTTTTTGCTCAAATGGTTCAGATGCAAATTGATATTCACTGAGTCGCAATGCCAGCTTTCTTAAGAGACTGTTAAATCATTGAGTGCTTTCTCAATCTGAATTCCTATTTATAATCAGCCCTGAAATCTCTGTCTAGATATCCTGATAAGGTAATTTCTCCTGTTAATCCACTCTTAATCAGAAAACATCAGTTGATATTAAGTTAGGTGGTAGTAAATCTGGTAATTTCCCTTTTAGTTTCAGTAATTAATTGCATCTCTGCTAAAAACATCCCTGATTTTTAACTCAGTTATATCTGACCTGTATTACTTGTTATGCCTTTCTGCACTAGATTAAAGAGCTCTTTAAAAACCAGTATTTTCTCCCCAGGAAGGCACTTACTCAGAACAGTCAAATCACCTCTCAGTCTTCTGGTAAACATGCAAAAGAGAATGATTGACCTCTTTTCATTCCCTTTCCATAAGGCATTTTCTTCAGCCTTTGAGTATTTTTTTTTGTTTTGCCTTTTTTTGTTGTTGTTGTTTTTTAATCTTGGTAAAACTCTTAGTTCACATCTCAGAAATGTGGTGTTGAATCCCTAACATGATATTTTTTTCTTCCAAACAAATATTAAAAAGCACAGGGAATTTCAAGTAAGCTGGATACTAGTAATTCCTGTTCTCATGGATATTGTGTTTATTGATTTTGCCGCTTTTGATTTAATAAATTGAACCATATGACAGTCCTCAAAACCTATTTTGATTAAACTCCTACATTTTTAATTAAAACAAATGGTAAAAACATATTTCAGTAAAGCTGTTGTATTTTAAAAGAAGCCTGAGCGTTCTTTGTAAAAATGATGTGATCTATCCAAAAAAGTAAGATAGGAAATTAAGATTGCAATAATATAGTGTTAGATAATCATTGGTGGGTACAGAGTCTTCATTCCTCCACCTCCTTCTCTCCATGTGAATACTGCTTAAGTATTTAGTTGTGGCCTAGACAGCATCTCAGAATGTACCTCTTTTGGTGTGCATAACAGATTTCAAAAGTAGTCATAATCTCAAAACTGCCAGTATTATGGTCTGCCTAATTATCTCTCCCTCTTACAAAACGCTGACACTGTGGTTTTGACTGGACTTTGGAGCCTTTGTTTACCTTATTCATTTTTATTTCCTTTTAGAACATTAATGAAGAAATCAAACTGATAGATTAAGTAAAATATGTCACAGAAATAGTCAGAAAAGCACCTACTGATGGCTCTTAATGGCCTTGTTCTGAGTTTTCATAAAGTGATATTGTATTTTGTCTCATATACATAGTACCACCAGCCTTTTTCCGCAGTAGCTGCAAGAAGATATGATAGAAGAGAAAGCATGTGGAAAGACACTTTATAAATTCATCCCCTTCTATAACAATAAAATAATCTAAAGTCCCTCTCAAAGTGCGATGGTTTATCATGAAACAGCTGGTGATTGCCATGCCAAATGGAACAGTCTTACTTTTTATTCCACCCCACCTGTTTCCCTTTATCTCTTCCTGGGCTTTTGTTGATTACACAGTTGGAGGTGGTAAAATGCAGTGTAAAAATGCCAAAGATATTTGCTTCGGTAACTTGATCCCTGGCACAGACTTGCAGAAGAAGTTTCTTCAGCAATGTTACTGCATGCGTGAAACTCTGATAAACTCTTGACTTCCTTCATGCCTTACTACATCCATGGTTCACTACATACCATTAGGCAAAAGAAATCTTTTTTGTTTTAAAAGCTACATCTATCGCATTAATGGTTCGCTGATGTGAAAAGAGGCAAAAAGAACATAAGGAGTAATTAAAAAAGTACAAAACACAAACTTCCTTTGTAACTGAAATACTGTTTGGTTTGGGTATGATCAGGATTTTGAAAAGGAATACAGTTCCCAAAGTGAGAACCAAAGTGTCAGAATCTGTTGTCCACTGCTATCTCAGCAGCATCCTCGCTGTGCTGACCATCCAGCTGAATCTCAGCCATCCCAGCAGCACAACTGGGATGGGGAGAGGCAGAGGGAGCAAAGATGAAGAAACATTGGCTTACTTGATTATTTAGAGTGTGGGTATGAAACTTCTGTCACAGTGATTAACTTTTAGGAAGGCTGTCTCCAGTCTTAGCCAGGAAGAGCTTTTGGCTTTCTCCCTTAGCTTAATTCTTTATTGCTCAAGGCTACATGGTAATTTATTAAAGGCTGGAGGCATACGTTGGCTCTAAATCACTGTGAAATGCAATTCCTGCAGCTGCCAGGAGAGCTATTGGAACTGGGGGTGGAATGGGGCTTCTGTGTCCCACACACTGGAAAGAGCTGGGACAGCAGCTCCATGTAATAACTCTGCTTCTCAGCACCACTACCCACCTGCCTTAGGCTGGGAAAAGGTCTTTTGTCCTTGCTTAAGCAGAGATAGGAATGTCCTAGTCAGAAATCAGTATAATGGCATCTGAATACCCACTCCTGCCACACTTTTGACTAACTTAAGCTGTGTGATGTTAGGGGTTCTCCTAGTCATGAGTCAGGTTTATCCCAAAGAGATTTTACTGAACAACTCAGTTCAAGCACAACATAGGAATAACATTTATTTATTTGCAGTGCCTACTGTTGAGTATTGCTAAAATGCTCACAGAAGTACAGTACAATGGGGAACCGTCATCTAAGTGATTCCAATTTTTCACTTTTATTGAGAATATTGTGCTAGTGGATAATTATTTTTTTTTTAAGGACAGACTCCTAGAGTCATAGTATTATATTAAAAAGTTTTACTTCCTTCTCATTTTCTTGCCTTCTCCTTCTTTCTCATCGTCCCAACCACTATTAAATGGTGCTTTAAAGGATTGAAGACTGATGCTTCCAAGGTAGGAGGCAAAAAGTGCCTCAGTTTCGTGTATTGTGAAACGATGAAACTACTTCCCAGTAGAGTTAGTTCAGAAAGGAACATGCAGTTCCCTCCAAAAAGGTTTTGTAGATCAGTACACAGTCACTTTTAATACCTTTGGCTGAAGCCAACTAGGTTAGAATAGCAGGCTGGGTAAGTTACTGCTCAATGCCCCTTTCTGTCTCTCCTTTCAGAAGGCTGTGGACTTTCATTTATTCTTCTGCTCAGAACTGACTTATAGCTGTGAGTTTCAGTTCACCAAATTCAGCCTCACCTTTCAGAGCACACCTTTTCTTTATAAGGTTGCTTCTTAACAAAAAGGAGCTGATCAAGCACCTCAAGTGAGGGCAGTTCTTTTAACTGAATGATGAAAGCTCCTATTAGACAACCATGGCCAAAATGTAGATAAGAAATTAGAGCCTGTCAGATGCAGTTCTGGACTGTAGCTTCTTCTAAGACAGACAAGAAGTCATATTTGCTTGGTTAACGTTTCCTTCATACTAGAACCAAACCTTGATATATTTTTTTTTCTGTCCCATCTAGAGATTTCACTACTGCTTTGCCTGTGAAACAAAATGTTCTCCTCCCACTTTGACATAACACAAGGGGCATAATAAAGTATAAGTAACATGTCATGGAGGCTGGTAGGGAAACCTAGCATTTTTATGTTAAGGTTGGGGCTTGGAGGAGAGAAAAACTTTTCAGGAAGCAGCAAATAAAGCCATGTGGTAACCGTATTGAAAGCAATATGAAATCAAAACAGGTTTTCAAAACCCATACAAAAGTGTAACCTGAGTTTAAGCAATTCAGGCACTTAATAGGTTGTACTACAACACTGTGGCCAGACCAAGCAATTAGCCAAGCAGATTCTTCCAGCTTCAAATGACTCTAAAGCAGCTCCTGGCATTTATCCAGTTTTCACTCAAATACGTTTGTGCCCGAAACAAAGGTATTTGTGATGGGCAACATTAAAAACAGCTTTGGAGGGACTTCCTGCATTAGGTTTTGTCCTGCTTTGATTTGATTGTTTTTCTCTAGGCTTTTCACTTACCATTTTGAATAAAAAGTCTTTGCTAGTGCTCTGAGTGTTACTTTGCCTAATTTGTAAGCTCGGAGGCCCATGAATCCTTTATTTGAAACATGCTTTAACTGTGGGAAATAGGAAGTGAGCAGGGAGAAGCAAATCTTTTATAGCAAGGCGCTTGTTCGGACTATAAATTAGGCTCTGCACAATGGAAGCAGAAGGAGGCAAGCCTGCCTTTCTGAAGTCTGCAACACACTGGAAAAGATACGAGCTTTCAAGGATAACCAGGACTGCTTTGCTGCATGTTTGCTTATGAGTGTGGAAAAAGACTTGCAGTTAATCTATGCCTACAAAAGCTGGTTTAGTCAGTAAACTTGCACAGTCTTCAGCAAGGAGAGATCCCTACGTAGCAGGAAGCAAATAGTAAACATTTCAACTCATCACCTTTCTGACATATGTTGGGAAAATTTTAAAGCCTGTCTTTTATTTTACACAGTGGGTATTGTCACAGCTTAATACAGGCACCTGCACTGTAGTAAAGGATATTTATATGACATAGCTCATCCTTACCATATCTTCCATTTGGAAATAAATATGAAGAAAGTATTAAATTACAAATACACCATGAGTCTTTGAGTTGCTTCAGTAGGATAACACTTGATTTGGGATGAAAGATGTGCTACAGGCTGGCTAAAGCTTAAGACTTCAAGGAGCAGAGTGCTGGCCCTTTTGAAGTCAATGGGAAGTTTGCCAGCATTACAAGGATTTTAGGCCCAAGTTTGGCAGCCATTAAATGAATTTGAGTAACTTTCCTCATATTAACAGTGGTGGAATTCGACTTACTCAGCTTCACATATGTTTAGGGGATCAGGTTTTATTATGAGCCTAGTTTACGTGCCAGTGTAATGTTTGTCCATTACTGAATGAAAAGATTATCCCCTCTTTTTAAGTAACATTTTATTAGAGGTTGCCCTGCTGGAGCAGGAAATCTTCTGTGTAGGAAGGTGGCATTTTAAGCTGACCTAATAAAGGAGGCTGGCTTGAAAATAAACCTAAAACATCTTTTCCAGTTCTGTCACTGCACTTTTCATGTGGCTTTGGTAAGACATTAAGCCTTGCTGCAAGGCAGTGTTTTCCTGGGCGAAGGATGAGGATAGTAGTCACTTTCTCCTCAAAAATACTGTAAGGCTTAAAATAATATGTGTTTAAAATGGCACTTAAATTCCATTGTGTTCTAGCTGATTATGTTTCAAGTAGTTCCTAAGACAGTTTAATTTTTAAGAATGTAAGAGTTATATTTTCTCCTTTTCTACAGAGCTCTGTAGAATTAGTATTCCCATATATAATCTTACTTTCTTTTGTTACGAGGAAATTCCACTCCCCCATCCACCCCCAGTAAAGGAGAGACCATAATGTTAAAATTGCAGTTGACTTTGGGGGATTTTGAGGGACAGCTGACAAAAATTAGAAGTACTCTTAACTGCTTTAATAGAAGAAATTGTGAATCAATAATGACTTCTTTATTCATTAGCATCTCTAACCTACTGCCTTCCTTCTCCAGATGGAAGTGGCTGTTGAAATGTAGAGTATGTAATAAATAATGCGTACTTCAATGTGGATCACTTGACAAATCATTAAAATACTGTCATCTCTGGGGAGGCGGATGCCTGACACATTAACAGGCACTTGATCAGTTTAACACTAGGTAGGAAGTGAAAGAAGGAAAAAAAAAAAGGAAAAAAAACACAACAAAAAAACCCCTAGTTCTTTTCTGGAAACTATCACAGCAATTTTAAGTGCATAGTTCCCTGTAAGTTTGATAACCACAGCGAATGAGGACCTCAATTTTTCTGTGTTTTCACCTCTCCATGCCTCACACTCCTTAAACACCACTATGGTCCGTATCTGTGTGTTAGTGCATGAGTTTATACCTTTTTCAGTGGGAAGAAATGCTGCTTTGTGAATCCACGTTGTAATTTCCATAATCTTACGATTGGTCTTTGATGCTGATCCCACCCTGTTTATTTTATGCAGTCTAGTGAAGGCATAATTCATGCAACCATGGCTTGCTCAGTCACGGTGCAAGCCTTATGGTGGATAAAACTTTATGCTTTCCTATGCTTTCCCAATTTGCCATGGATCCCCAAGTGCATTAAATATAATGGGAAGTGAACCCCAACACTGCAGTAATCATACAGCATGCAAACCAAACTGGAAGCACCACTGTATCAGTACCTTTAAGACACATTGGTGAGCATCTGTATATTTTCTTTTTTTTTTTTCCTTAAAGAGTAGCTTTTGCTTGCACATGTTAAAAGCAATTTAAAAAGCAATGTTAAAAGCAATGTTAAAAGCAATGTTAAAAGCAAATTCACTGATACAAGCCTATCCATCACATGGCAGTTTACTTGCTCAAGGTAGGCCATCCTGTGCTAGCATCAGTAGAATCAAGCACGCTTGATATTTTGAATTGAATCCACTGGAAAAATTTTTACTTCTTCGTTAGTCTGCCTGAAACAACACATGACAGAAGTTTTGACCACTAATTAAGAGTAAAATAAATTCTGGTGTTGTCTGTGCTATCAATGCAGCAGTAAAACAATCCAAATGTTTTTCCCCCAGTTTTATTGTTATCTGTTCAAGACTGAAGCATAGTTTAATATAGTCTTTGCCTTGCTTCACTCTGACTTACCATAATCTAGTGAAAATTAAATGGTATGGCATGCACAGTCGAAGCCCTACACCGTTTAACTTACAGAGCATTTTATTTCAGCTGTCTTTGAAACTGTTCCCAGGCTAATTCATTACGACTACTGCTTACAATTGCTCATGTTCCTTCTGGTAATGTGTTCTGCAAACCTTTCCACATATCATGGAAATCTAAAGTTTCATTTCTCTCTGAGGTCAACATCTGTTTGTGCAATACTGCAGTTAAAATATAACTGGTTAGGGTTTTTTTTTTTTATGTTAAGTATGGGGAAACAGGGCTTGATCAAGCGAAGTAATAAAATATCTGCTTAGAGGAGAGCCAAGTCCTTTTCAGAACAAAGAAAATATCATGAAGGATGAGTCAAGTTTCCTAGAAGAGCAGTGTGCACGGCCTTTCCCATGTCAATCAGTGGACTATTATTTCAAAGCTTTTGAATAAAAAGACTGTTCCATTTCCCTCACTGTAAGATTAGGTGTATGCTTTCAGAGATATATTCTGCAAAAGATACTTTTTGTTTCCAATACTGAAAAAAGGCAACTCTGCATTTCGTCTTTCAGTATTATATAGTTTGCCAAGGGTTTTGCTGCCACTCTGCCCGAAGTAATCTATAGCATACAAAGTTCTGAAAGTAAATTTTCTCCAGGAAGTAACACCTCCAATTATGAAAAACGCAATATCTCATTAGAGCCACATGTGCATAGAATTGTATAGCCACATAACATTTGAAAGGCAAAGCTTGGAAAATAATCTTCTTAGTTATCAGGGTCATCTTTTGAAATATTGAAATGAGTATCACAGGCAGCAACAGCAGCATCCTGGCTGCCTTCCTCCTTTCCAAATTTCTCTACAGATCAATCCCAAGGTTTTAAAGGAAGATGTGAATCAAATGGCACCAAGCTTATTCACATTTTTATCAATTTTTAGCCCTGCAATTCATAAACTGCAAGAGAAGGAAGGCAAATAAGTGTTTGAGAGGAAAGTGAATTAGTTGGCAGTAAAGACAACTATCACTGGCAAAGGAAGACTAAAGATGAAACCATAAAAGTAATCCTTCCTTGTCACCAGTGTCCTGAGATTACTTTACCTTGGTGGTATTTTTTGATCTCTGTGGGGTGAGCTTGCATCATCATGTCATGTCTCCTGTTCTTGCCTCATCACAGAATCACAGAATCACAGAACAACCAGGTTGGAAGGGACTCATCGGATCTTCTAGTCCAACCATTCCTATCTAACACTAAACCAAGTCCCTCAATACCTCATCCACCCGTGCCTTAAACACCTCCAGGGAAGGGGAATCAACCACCTCCCTGGGCAGCCTATTCCAATGCCCAATGACCCTCTGTGTGAAAAACCTCCTCCTAATCTCCAGCCTAAATCTCCCCTGGCGGAGCTTGAGGCCATTCCCTCTTGTCCTGTCCCCTGTCACTTGGGAGAAGAGGCCAGCTCCCTCCTCTCTACAACCTCCTTCCAGGTAGTTGTAGAGAGTAATGAGGTCTCCTCTCAACCTCCTCTTCTCCAGGCTAAACAACCCCAGCTCTCTCAGCCGCTCCTCATAGGGTCTGTTCTCCAGCCCCTTCACCAGCCTCGTTGCTCTTCTCTGGACTTGCTCCAGAGCCTCAACATCCTTCTTGTGGTGAGGGGCCCAGAACTGGACACAATATTCAAGGAGCGGCCTCACCAGTGCTGAATACAGAGGGAGAATCACCTCCCTGGACCTGCTGGTCACACCATTTCTGATACAAGCCAAGATGCCATTGACCTTCTTGGCCACCTGGGCACACTGCTGGCTCATGTTCAGTCGGCTGTCGACCAACACCCCCAGGTCCCTCTCCTCCTGGCACTTTTCCAGCCAGGCTTCTCCCAGTCTGTAGTTCTGCATAGGGTTGTTGTGCCCCAAGTGCAGGACCCGGCATTTGGCCGTGTTAAACCTCATGCCGTTGGACATTGCCCAGCGGTCCAGCCTGTTTAGGTTCCTTTGCAGAGCCTCCCTACCCTCCAGCAGATCGACACTTGCACACAGCTTTGTGTCATCTGCAAACTTGCTAAGGGTACCCTCAATGCCCTCATCCAGGTCATTGATGAAGTCATTGAACAGGACTGGACCTAGCACTGAGCCCTGGGGAACACCACTTGTCACTGGCCTCCAGCTGGACTTAACACCATTTACCACCACTCTCTGGGCCCGGCTATCCAGTCAGTTTTAGTCTACCCAGGAGAGTGTGCGTCTGTCCAGGCCAGAGGTTGACAGTTTCCGCAGCAGAATGCTGTGAGAAACTGTGTCAAAGGCTTTACTGAAGTCCAGAAAGACCACATCCACAGCCTTTCCCTCATCCAGCAGCCGAGTGACTTTGTCATAGAAGGCGATCATGTTGGTTTGGCAGGACCTGCCTCTGGTAAACCCATGTTGACTGGGCCTGATCACCTGGTTCTCTTGTATGTGCTTCATGATAGCACTCAAGATCACCTGTTCCATGACTTTCCCTGGCACTGAGGTCAGACTGACTGGCCTGTAGTTCCCCGGATCCACCCTGCTACCCATCGAGTGTTACTGTTCCTAACAGTCAAAGATGTAACAGCAACTTCAAGTCTCCACTGCTGTCATTATTTGACATTACTAGTACATCCCAATGCAATGTGTTGGGCAGAAAAAAACCCACAGGATTTAGCTGAAGCTTGATTGCATAAGAAACAGATTTAAGTAATATAAAAAGGATTCTTTTATAGGTTTAGTGGTAGTGGAGGGAAAAGGAAATCCCATAATAGCTCTAGAAGTCTGTCGTAACCAGAACCATTATTACACGTATGACAAAACCTTTCCTATGACCATTGTAGGAATATTTTCCAATTTATAGATACTGAAAATATGAACTTATATGTCAAGCTCTGCGTCGGACTTATAATTAGGAACATTTTGCCTGCAACGTCGTGTCATTACTATTTCTTTTGATCTGAACAGTAAGCTTTTAATATTAAATTATGTTTCTCAGTCCCACCTTACAGCAGCATTATATCAGCCATGTAAAGTAAATTACATTATTCTAGGTGCCTATTCCGTAATCTGACTAGATTTCAATAACTTCAAATGTTTTTGTCTTTTATTAACTGTAGGTTCTTATAAAAGTGTTGGATAACAATGATAATGGCCCAGAATTCTCTCAGCCAAGTTACGATGTCACCATTTCAGAGGACATACCCCCTGATACTGAAATTCTGCAAATTGAAGCCATAGACAGAGATGAGAAGCATAAGTTGAGCTACACTATTCACAGCAGCATTGATACAATCAGCATGAAAAAATTCAGAATTGATCCCAGCACTGGAGTCTTCTATACTGCTGAGAGATTAGACCATGAAGCTCAAGATAAGCACATCCTTAATGTCATGGTAAGAACATAACATTTACTTGGCTCAGAACAAAATCACTGCTGTTTCAGGCACATACCTGCCTTAGTATTTGCAGGAGCAAAGGGCTCTTAGTGCAGTAAGTAGTCATTAATTTCATTTTGCCTAACATCACATTTTTTATTTGGACATTTTTGGAAACGTATTGTGAATTCATTGTATGGAATACGATATGATTTGCTATCTCAAGGGAAAACAAGCAGGAAGCTGTTTAATCTCTTAGCATCTGGTCCTATCACTCAAAGTAATTTTCACAGTTTCTGAAGGTGGGGCTGAAAGTTATTTGAGAAGTTATTCACAGGGACATAATGACTTTCTTGTCATAGAGAATGCTACAGCCTTTCTGAATACAAGCTTAGTTTATAGCTTACTTTTATGGAATTATTTCAGGACCTAAATTCTTGATACACAAAATAGCTTTTCCTCCACATTTCCAAATGTTTGGGTATACAGAAAAAGAATAATTACCATTTCTTTCTCAGTATGCCTAAATTACAGAATATGTCTGGTTTTGAAGTGAAAATTGTGTATTGTAGACTGGAGGTTAATTAAAAAAAAAGTGTTTGTTTAAACTTTAAAGTCCACTGTTCCACTGTTTTCTTTAACCATTTAAGACTCTTGCCGGTGAGGTCTTTGAAGGAACAGGCAATGATGTGTTGGGTATGGGGCCATCTTTGGGCAGGGGATCCTAGGGATTAAAAAGCTGCTCTGAGATCCAGCGAGCAGGTGCTGAGTGGGGTCTCAGCTTGCAGAGTAAGCTGCAAGTCCTTTGGCAAACAGCCTAAGAAAAATGTATAAGCTGTATCACAGAAAGACATGACTGAAGAGGTCATTTTGTGGTGCTTGGTTTTGATCTCTGCCTGA
The DNA here is from genome assembly GCA_033558105.1 of Coccyzus lansbergi. NCBI lineage: Eukaryota > Metazoa > Chordata > Aves > Cuculiformes > Coccyzidae > Coccyzus > Coccyzus lansbergi. The sequence goes on along the minus strand of JAUMJK010000267.1, from coordinate 656,925 downwards.
TACAGTAAGTTTTTTCCTCTTTTTGAGAAGACAGACTTTTGGGGACCATGTTGACAGGATTATCAGTATAGCAGTGAGAGATTTTGTATTGAGTAGAGAGGGATGTGTTACAAATGATGCCTTTATTGGAAATGTTGATCACTCAAGATAATTCCTACTCTGTTTATTATTGGTATCATCACCTTCGAAAAGATGTGTGCATTTATAATGATGTCCATTGGCAGCTACAAGCACTAGTCTGGCATGTGACTGAAATAATTGTAGTTCTTTGAAAGAGGGAGCAACAGGCGAGGTATGTATGCCTCTATGCTATAGGGGATAGCAGGGTAAAGTGATGACCATTTAGCATATATTAAAAAAAAAAGTATTTCTTGCAAACCTGAAACTCAATTTAAGATGTGGTTGCCAATTTAAAAATTCGTGTCATGATTGTTAATTGTCATGCACTTTTTTCATAAGTGAAAAGAGAAGTCCATATGCTTTTCCTGTTTCTTTAATTTTACTATCTACCGTGCCACATATGAATGTATTTTAGACTAGCCTTTGGGAAAAATGGATTTCCTTATTATTTTGCATTAAATAAAATCGAACGTATTATTAGCACTCAGATGAGCAATATTTGTGGAGTTACTAGAAGGCTATCAAGGTGTGTTATGCACTTGTTCTATAGGTCCGAGATCAAGAGTTCCCTTACAGAAGAAACTTGGCCAGAGTCATCATAATTGTGGAAGACTCCAATGATCACAGTCCATACTTTACCAGCCCATTGTATGAAGCCTCGGTGTTCGAATCAGCAGCAGTTGGATCGGCAGTCTTGCAGGTCACGGCTTTGGACAAAGACAAAGGAGAAAATGCAGAGCTTATTTACACTATTGAAGCAGGTTAGGACAGAAGATGTAGCATCATGATTCATGCTATACACAGAGCAGTACTGAGATGATTGTCTGTCTTAACAGACAAGTCAACTTCTTTGGTCTGCTTTGTCTTGTAGAAGTGGGCAAAGGAGATATCTTCCTGCTGGTTGCTTTTTATCTTGAAGCTACTATACCCCAAACCTGTCAGAACAGCATCTCATTCACTTAAACTAAATGGTTACAGGCCCTTTTACATCTAAGTAATTGGTTCAAAACCATAACAGAAGATCGTTATTGAAAGCTCCAACCAGTCACTTGTTTTCAGATTGCTGGCAAAGTGGATCCTCCATAAGCAAATGTCACAACAGCTAGTATGTCCTGGCATTTTTGCAATATTTGGATCAGAGAAGCATGGAGACTAACACTAGGACTTTGCTAAAAACTTGATTGCAGAGCCATAGCATTTTAAGAGTACAATGTCTGTTGAAACTAGGGTTGAGCATAGTGATCGCAGATTAAAATTGCACCTATAGATGCTACCACAATCTAAAGAGTTACCTGGCATGTTAGGAATAAATCTCCCATACACTAGTAAAAGAATAATACATCATGCAGACAGAAAAATATAATTAGAAAGGCTATTTAAGCTATTAGGTCGTCCTTTTTAGTCTGTATGCGTCTCGATTTTGTAGAGGCTCTCTGTTCTATTACAACCCGTTTGTGTTTCATCATGAGCTCTCCCTGCAGTCTCAGACTTCAAACTTTCATTTACTGTAAGCCACACACTCCCCTAGTTTTGTTACCTGTAGATGTTCCAATACCAGATGCATCAAAATTCCACCTTCTACTGCCATAGTTTCTATTATCCATAAAATCTTCAGATGAGGATACTGATTTTAATTGCAACATCCTGATAGTACATGGCCCTTTCATTCAGAGGAAATGCTTATATCACCTACCATGTAAAGAAAGCACGTAGTAGAGCAAGTAGGTTTTTTGTGATTTCATAAGTAATTTCTTAAGAAGAACCTGCTCTGCCCTTACATGAGGCAGTCAGTGGCTAAAAATTATTTGTATTAGCAAGCAGTGACAAAGTAACTGCAGTAGCATTTGTAGTGTCTGCAAATGTGACAGATACTGTGATCTTTATGAGAATTTGTAGCTCTGGCAGAATCTCAGCTCCTCAGTGATCAGCACATTTTTTGTTGTAGCTTGTAGAGTAAACTTTACTGATCTGAAAGGATGGATATAAATAGAAAGCCACTACCAGTATTGAACTACTTACAGTAGTATGTAGCTTAAATGAGCTGCCAAGCTCCTGAATTTACAACAGATAGTGAATCACGTCTTAAAAATAGTTAACATTACTCACTTCATCTAGGATTCCATGTATTTGGTGTTCCAGCTACAATTTTCATATTTACTGCTTTGTGCACAGTACGTGTGACAATCACCATCAAAAGAAAATCTCACCAGTTATTTGAGACATATTTCTCTCCAGGTCATGGATGGATGCTTGACTAAAGACTGGAGGCAGTTCTAGATTTTAAAATGTAAATTACAATAGAAGGAATATGTTACAGTGATTGGAATCATTGAAACTCAGTTTTATTTAGAATCAAATTCAGAAAAAGAATGTGTATGCTTATACACAACATATACACACACAGCATCCTATACTTTAAGCAGACACTTAAGGAACTAGCAAAATATGGATTGCCTAATAAAGGTGACCTCTGATAATAGGGCATGGATACATGTCAAAAGTTTTGTATCTGTCTTGCTAAACAAGACTTAGACAAAAAGACTAAAAGGAACAAAAGACCCCATAGAAGGCCCTTGATCCTAACTTATTTTTCACCTTTATGCAATGATATCTCTGCTTTTATGCTATAACATACATTTCATGACATTTTCTACTAAGACTCATTTATCCAGATTCGTCCTTCTTAGAGATCATATGGCAAACCTTTGTGCCACAAGATACTTGAGTCTCTTTTCTATGCTATTTGTTCTGATTTTTTTTTAAATGCCATGTTAACCTTCTCATATTATTTCTTTGAATCTTGAAGTGCTGTAATCTTCTCTACGGTTCCTTAATATTCCCTTCAATTAAGAGTCTGAGTTGTTATCCATTTGTCATATAATGGGCTTGTTAGCTTCTGATCTAGTTTCTTTGCCTTAGGTGTACATATATTTGACTAATTCCCATAATTTAGGGATGCTTTTTCCACTTCAATAGGAATAGTGTACGTGTAGCACTTGGTCAGATCTTGGTACTCAGAATCAAGATACAAGTAGCAAAACCTGAGATATCTGATTTTCAGAAAGGAAGACTTGAAGAGTCTTTAGATTTTTTTTGTGGGTTTGTTTGTTTTTTTCCAATAACTGCCTTTAAGAAATTGCAGCTAATTGCTCCTGATTTAAATTACCATTAAATGCATTGTATATAATTTCTAATTTGCTTCAAAATTTGTGTTATAGGAAATACTGGAAACACATTCAAGATTGAACCAGTTTTAGGGATTATTACCTTACTGAAGGAGCCAGACCTAACCACAATGGGACAGTTTGTTTTGTCAGTCAAAGTGACTGATCAAGGTTCTCCACCACTATCTGCAACAGCAATTGTGCGTATATCTGTGACGATGGCAGATAACTCCCACCCTAAGTTCACTCTCAAAGAATACCAGGCAGAGGTTAATGAAAATGTAGATGTTGGTACTTCTGTCCTCTCTTTGTCTGCAATCAGTCAGTCCACGTTAGTTTATGAAGTTAAAGATGGGAATGCAGCTGGAGTCTTCACTATAAATCCATATTCCGGCGTGATCACCAGTCAAAAGGCACTTGATTATGAACGTGCTTCCTCCTATCAGCTCACTGTACAGGCAACAAATATGGCAGGCATGGCATCGAATGCAACTGTGAATATTCAGATTGTTGATGAAAATGATAACCCACCAGTTTTTCTCTTCTCTCAGTATTCAGGCAACATAAGCGAAGCTGCTCCTGTAAATAGCATAGTCCGGAGTACAAATAACAGTCCCCTCGTGATACGTGCCACTGATGCCGACAGCAACCAGAATGCTTTGCTTGTATACCAGATCGTTGAATCTACTGCAAAGAAGTATTTTACAGTGGATTCCAGCACAGGGGCAATCAGAACAATTGCAAATTTAGATCATGAAACGATAGCCCACTTCCACTTCCATGTGCATGTTAGAGACAGTGGGAATCCCCAGCTTACAGCAGAGAGTCCAGTTGAAGTGACCATTGAGGTAAATGATGTCAATGACAACCCACCAGTCTTCAGTCAGGCTGTATTTGAGACAGTTTTGCTCCTGCCCACATATGTGGGTGTCGAGGTTCTTAAAGTCAAGGCTACAGACCCAGATTCAGAGATCCCTCCTGAACTAACATATAGTCTGATTGAAGGCAATATGGACCATTTTTTAATAGATTCAAGCACAGGAATACTCACCATTAAAAACAATAGCCTCTCCAAGGACCATTACATGCTAATAGTAAGAGTATCTGATGGGAAATTTTATAGCACTGCTATGGTGACAGTAATAGTGAAAGAAGCCATGGATAGTGGTCTCCATTTCACACAAAATTTTTACTCCACTTCTATCTCAGAAAACAGCACCAATATCACAAAGATTGCTGTGGTCAATGCTGTTGGTAACCGCCTTAATGAGCCTTTGAAATACAGTATATTAAACCCAGGCACCAAATTTACAATCAAATCCACCTCAGGAGTCATTCAGACAACTGGCATCCCCTTCGACCGAGAGGAACAAGAGCTGTATGAGCTGGTGGTAGAAGCAAGCCGTGAACTAGATCACCTTCGTGTCGCTCGAGTGGTGGTGAGGGTCTACATTGAGGACATAAATGACAATGCCCCAGTGTTTGTAGGACTTCCATACTATGCTGCTGTGCAAGTTGATGCTGAGCCTGGTACCCTGATATATCGAGTGACAGCAATTGATAAAGATAAGGGTGAAAACGGTGAGGTGTCATATCTTCTGAAGGAAGATTATGGACATTTTGAAATCGACAGAGAATCTGGTAGCGTCACCTTAAAAGAAGCCTTCAATTCTGATTTGTCTAATATAGAGTATTTGGTTGTCATTGTTGCAAAAGATGGTGGTAACCCATCATTGTCTGCTTTGGTGGAACTCCCAATTACTATTGTTAACAAAGCAATGCCTGTATTTGACAGGCCCTTCTATACAGCTTCCGTGAATGAAGATGTAGAAAAGCACACGCCAATTTTAAGCATAAATGCAACCAGTCCAGAAGGCCAGGGCATCATTTATATCATTGTTGATGGAGATCCCTACAATCAGTTTAATATCGACTTTGATACTGGAGTTCTGAGTGTCATCAGCCCACTGGACTATGAAGTAAATTCTCTTTTCAAGCTGATGGTCCGAGCCAGTGATGCCCTTACTGGTGCTCGAGCTGAAGTTACTGTGGACTTGATCATTAATGACGTTAATGATAATCCTCCAGTTTTTGATCAGTCAGCTTATAACGCTACTTTGTCTGAAGCATCTTTAATTGGGACTCCTGTACTGCAGGTTGTTGCTACTGATGCTGACTCTGACAATAACAGGATTGTGCAGTATCAAATAGTCCAGGACACGTTTAACAGCACGGACTATTTCCATATAGACAGCACCAGTGGCCTGATTCTGACAGCCCGGATGCTTGATCATGAACTCATACAGAAGTGCAGCTTGAAAGTCAGAGCAACTGATAACGGATTCCCACCACTGAGCAGTGAGGTTCTTGTTAGTATCTCAATAACAGATATGAATGACAACCCTCCAGTTTTTAACCAGTTAATATATGAATCATATGTGAGTGAACTGGCACCTCGGGGTCATTTTGTGACTTGTGTCCAAGCCTCTGATGCTGACAGCTCTGATTTTGACAGACTGGAGTACAGCATCCTCTCAGGAAATGACCGCACCAGTTTTATTATGGACAGCAAGAGTGGTGTTATCACCCTTTCCAACCATCGCAAACAGAGAATGGAGCCCATGTACAGCCTGAATGTCTCTGTGTCAGATGGACTGTTCACCAGTACAGCTCAGGTGCACATACAGATCCTTGGGGCCAACCTCTACAGCCCTGTATTTTCACAGAGTGTCTATGTTGCAGAGGTTAGAGAAAATGCTGCTCCTGGAACCAAGGTAATCCATGTGAAGGCAACAGATGGGGATTCAGGTGTATATGGCCAGATAAGCTATTCCGTAATAAATGACTTTGCCAAGGACCGATTTTTGATTGATAACAATGGACAGATTCTGACAACTGAGAGGTTAGACCGGGAGAACCCTCTGGAAAGTGATATTGGTATATTTTTGAGAGCTCTTGATGGAGGTGGCAGGACTACGTTTTGCACTGTGAGAGTGATAGTTGTGGATGAGAATGACAATGCTCCTCAGTTTATGACGGTGGAATACAGAGCAAGTGTCAAAGCAGATGTTGGGAAAGGTTACCTGGTGACCCAAGTGCAAGCAGTAGATCCGGATGATGGAGCTAATTCCAGAATTATGTATTCTCTGTATAGTGAAGCCTCTGTTTCAGTAGCTGATCTGCTTGAAATAGATCCTGACAATGGATGGATGGTCACCAAGGGTAGCTTTAACCAGCTGAAAAACACAGTTCTGTCATTCTTTGTCAAAGCAGTAGATGGTGGCATTCCTGTAAAGCATTCCCTTATTCCTGTCTACATCCACGTTTTGCCTCCAGAAACTATTTTGCCTTCCTTTTCTCAGCCCCAGTATTCTTTTACCATAGCAGAAGACACCGTCATAGGTAGTACCATTGATATTCTGCATGTTTTGCCTAATCAGGGTGCTTTGTATAGCACGGTTAATGGTGAGCTGTCTGAAAACAACAAAGATGGAGTTTTCATTATAGAGCAAGACACGGGGCTCATAAAACTGGATAAGAGACTTGACCATGAGACAAATCCCGCTTTTCACTTCAAAGTTGCAGCCACCATTCAATTAGATAAAGTAGATATCGTGTTGACTGTGGATGTGGAGGTTAAAATATTGGATGTAAATGACAACAAGCCTATGTTTGAAACAGCTAGCTATGATGCTATAATAATGGAAGGGATGCCTATAGGAACAAAACTCATGCAAGTAAAAGCAGTTGATGCAGACTCAAGTGCAAATGGTCAGGTCACCTACACACTCGCGGTGGAATCGGAGCTGGAGAAGATCACAGAAGCATTCACCATTGATAGCAACAGCGGCTGGATCAGCACACTGAAGGATTTGGACCACGAAAAGGATTCTACTTTCACCTTTGCAGTGGTGGCCTCAGATCTGGGGGAAACTATATCCTTGTCGTCAACTACCCTGGTCTCAGTTACTGTGACGGATATAAATGATAACGCGCCCATCTTTGAACATGAGGTGTACAGAGGATCAGTGAAGGAGAGCGACCCTCCAGGGGAAGTTGTGGCTGTTCTTAGCACCTGGGATGAAGACACATCTGATGTCAACCGGCAGGTTAGCTACCATATTGCAGGTAAGAAACAATTTACATGCTTTCTTCCCAAAACCAGATTTACTAAAGAACTGTGCATGCGTCCAGTTTTAGATGAACATTTAGCAGGGTTTCAGCTAAATTATCTGTATGAATCAGACAATTGTACCTATGCCTTTCTTTTATATTTTTTTTTATTCAGACAGAATTTACAGCAACTAGCACAGCTAAAAAAAGGGGAAGGAAGTGTGTATCTGTCTGTCTGAGTTATTCTGACTATAATTTCAAAGATTAATACTTAATAATTTGCTGCAGTGTAAAGTAGTGTCACCTATCAATCCATCATAACTGACGTGTCAGCTTGGAAACCATCATGACTTAATGTTTTAACTAAAAGAAGAAAATTTTATTCTTAAGGAGAAAATCTTTAAATTTCCAAGCATTAAAAATGTTTGCTTTTTTTTTTTTGAGCTAGGAAAATATTGGTAATTGTTTCTTTAAGTGCTCTGGCAGGGTGGAGTTGAGAAAGTCACAAAAGTAGTAAATGACTCTATTGTGTTATGTTAATGAAGTAACTTGCAGATGGGGGCAGGAGTTTGCAAGCTAAGACAAAGTGATGTGGGATGTGCAATTGCCAAAGAAGGTCAGTTGCAAGGGCAGAAATGACCAATCAATGTTTACCTTATGTTTTGGCCTGCTTGGTCTATATAAACAGCGAGTTAACCCTTAATAAAATCCTTCATCTGAAATCATATTGGTTTGTTCGTGAGGTTCACTTGCCCCCACCATGTTAGGAAAATGCATGCAGGAGCTACTTTGAAATACCACTGTTTAGAGGGAAGGAGGAAGGAATGAATTTTATATTGGAAGAAGTAGGGGGAAGCCATTTCTTATAAGCACAGATTTCTGGCCAACAAAATAGTAATTCACTTAGAAGGACTGGTTAGCTGCCATGAATTTTTAAATACAGCATAAGGCAATTTTGATTACATTACTGACATATTTTTCAAAGTGTAGTAACATTGCTCTTTCTTATTGTGCTACATTTGTTATCATTTCTTTCTCCTAGATTCAGACTGGCTTTTGTGCAAGTATGTTATGAGTGATGGGGCATTGCAATTATTTTTCTTACTACAGCTTGCATTGTCCAATAGATTTTGTTAGGGAATCACTTTGTCACAACCTTCACAAGCATGGAACTAATATTAATTCCGTGGTAATAACCACATTATCGGGCAAATTCATATTTTTCTCACTGGGTAGAATTTGAAAGGCTGTGTGAAAATAGGAGGCTATGGGCAAAAAAATCATTCAACTAACCAGATGATTTCTTCATTAGCTATGAAATTGGAAATGGCTGTGGGATGGTGCATAGGGAAAGGTGAGATGTTCCAGCCATAGATTGCCTGTGTTATACATCAGAAGAAGCATTGTTTTCAAGGCAGCCAGAAATTTATTCTGACCACTAACACAAAAGTCTGAATTCAGCTTAAAGGTTTGCAAAGACTGTGTGTTCATAGTGTGACATTTTGTAAGGTTTTCAACATGTGACATTGTAGGATATTAGAAATAGAGGCAAAAACAGTCTTGTGGATAAAGAGCAGGATTTGAAAGCTGTGGGTGAGGTGCATTACCTGCCAGTGCCTCAGTTCCCACATATCTGAAAGTAAATAAGCATTGCTTCATCTTAGAGACTTTATGATATTTGAAAGAGTTTGGGGGATCCCACTTTAGAAAGTACTATAGGAAATGTAAACCTTTCGTGTTTGTAGCAAAGATAATGCTAGTGTACTGTGATGAGTAGCTGAAGGTGCTGTTCTTTTTCTCTTCTATGCCAAAACATATTAAAGTATAGTTTAACTAATGAAATAGTTTATTCATACTTTACCCCAAGCTGAGCTCAGGAACAGCACTTGAATATTGCAGTGAATCAGATTAGCTAGACTGACATTCCAGTGCTGGGGCTTTCTGGAGGCATTTTAAGACATAGAATATTTTGTGAATGCAATAAAGACCATCTGAGAAAAAAAAAATAAAAAAAAAAAAGGACAGTGACAAAAAAGGGAAAAGGAGACAAATCTATGAGAATGGCATATGGATCCACCAAAACCAGCTTTGTGTGATACACCTGGATAAAAGTAGAATCACAGAATCATTGAATGATTTGGGTTGGAAGGGACCTTAAAAATCATCATGTTCCTACCTTAATGCCATGGTCAGGGACATCTCCCACTAGTTCAGGTTGCTCAAGTTGCACACAGAAGATATGTGGGAAAAAATCATCTTGTAGGTAATGAAAGAACCAACCAGTCTAGGTCGGATGTGATTACTGAAAAGTCCTTTGCACTCTTTAGAAAAATACAAACACCTATTGTAGTCTTCTGGTCAACTTCAGAAATAGGTAGTTACATTCTGATGGATAATATATATTCTGTTTTGAACTCCTTCTGTTTAGGTGTGGTTCCCATGATTACTGGCAAGAAGTTGCCATTTTCAAACCCACCTTCATCTGCTGGTGGTGTCAAAAAATTTTGCACTCACCATGTTATTTGTAGATTGGTAGAAGCTGGAGATATTCACAAAGGAAAAGAACTATATATAAATCTTAGTAGAAAATCAATAGGCAGCACATATGGCACAAATGCACTTAGTAAGCACTGCATTTTCTTTTCAAAGCTCATTTGAGGTCATAGCTTAAATCATTTGAGGCAGTTTGGCTAAAACCAGGACTCTGATGATGTTTATCTGGGATGTTTGGCCAGCTTAGACAGAACCAGATATTACTGAGATTTAACAGTGGTAAAGTCACCAGGAAAATGTCAGTTGCTATGACTTGGGTACAGTGAAGTTTTTAATATTCCTCAGGAATGTTAATTAAGCAGACACACAAGTCTAAGGACAGAGAAAAGTCGTTAAGCTTGGTTCAGATGAATACAAGGAAGATTAATAGGTTTTTTGCAAGAAACACCTGGTATTGTACACAGTAGGTTTCTGTTGGGTTGATTACACAGTATAAGCAAAAAGTGATGCTTTTTGTTTGTTTTTATTTTATATTTGAGGTCCTGGAGTTCTGGAAAAAATGGATGTTTCAGTGTTTGGAGAGTACTTGTGCTGCAGGTTGAAGAATGGGTCTGCAATTTTTCGATACTAAAGCTAAGAGGATTTGGTTTATCATTTCAGCAGCTCAGTAGACATGCAACATCTGAAACTGGGAATGGAGGATAAACCTATTGATTTTATGTGATGCAAATGCCTAGAGTTTTGATGAGGAATTGAAAGCATCTAAATAAATGCATAAATGCACGAGAGAAACTACAAAATAAGTTATTAAATACTCAGTTCCCCCTCCCAGACTGGGACATTGCAGTGAAAACTGATACTGTTGGCTTCTAGTTTTCAGTTGCCTTTTAGCCATTATAATTCTCTCTGTGTGTACTTTAGTAATGATGTGTGTCAGGGTTTGTTTATTTTGGATCACTGTGTCTCTGCATTTCATTTGTAACTGGCTGGTTTCTTTCTTTACTTAAACTTGAGCTTGATTTGGCTTTGTACTATTTGCTGACTGGAGAGGGAGGAAGAACATTATTTAAACTTCAAGTAACAAAAGATAAAAGATAGTGCTGATTCTCTTTGCCTCAAAACCTTTCTAAAAAGTTACTGAAGTGGGTTTTGTAGCTAGAATTTCACTGTTGTGACATTCAAAGTAGAACATAAGAAAACTGCTGAAGATTTTAAAGAATCCATTAATACATGCAGTCACGAGGCTTCCATTTAGGAAAGCTACATTATTCACAGTGAAAAACTAATTAATTAGAACGCCCCTAGAAACTGAATCTGCTTACATATATTAGTGAAAAAGTTAATTAATCACTGCAGAATGAGATCTGTGTCAAGACATATGTATAAGTACTAGAAAATGGTTCCCTGGGCCACACTGTGTATTTTTTTGCCTTTCTTTTTTTAAGAATATTTCTGTGATGGTATTTTAGTGTTTATGCCTCATTATTTCTATTACTCTTTATATTACAACTTACCTTTGTCTTCCATCAACAAATTATATAACCAGACCTGGAAAGCAAGGAAAAATGAAGGGTAGTCCCAGTGAAAAAGCATGCAGATAAACTGCTGCACACTTGCTGCTAATTGCACAGGTTTCTTGATCACTCAAATTGATCCTTATGGAGTAGAGGGAGGGAAAATGGATGCAGCATAACCTCTTTTTTTAAATACATATTCCCCAAATTCCTATGTATGATTTAAATGTCATTCCATTAACAACAAAGCAACAGTGACTTTAAAATTGCTCCAATCCAGTGTTACTTCCAGGCATAAAAATCACCAGCTGATTTTAATTAGATTTTACCTTTCCTCTTTTCTTTAGCAATGGGATTCCCATACCTTAAGTGTATTGCTTCAGAGTTGGTCGGGACAGTTAATCATTTCCTTTTACAAAAGGACTAATATGCAGGAAAGCACTGATTGCTATCAGGAAGCTAAATAAGACTATTTAAGGCCATTTTTATTAATGGTTTACAACATTAAACTCGCTATGACAAGATTACAGCCTTTTGTAAAGGAGAGTTAAGCTTTTATATGCTAGTGTTGAAGTGAATAGAGAGAATTTAATGTGAGTCAGCAGGGTTCTACCTTCTTTGAAGTCACATTGAGACTCAAGTCAATGGACAGATTCTCATTTCTTCAGACTTTATTCAGAGCTGGCCTGTAGTGCACAATGACAAACTGTGTAACCCTCTTTAGGAGAAATCAGTGTTTATGTCACACAACAGATTAAACGAGGTTTAGCCAAGTCATCTGATGATCATTCCAGACTGTCACAGATATCAGTGAGAAAAGTGACATCTGCATGGTTTTGTGATCAAAAAAAGGTGATTTTCTGTCAACAGACTATATGTGTGTTTGTTGTATCAGTTTTTTGCTCTATATGATTAGAGGGCCTTTTATTATTATAATAATACCTATCTGACTAATTCATTCGAAATCTTATTCACTACAACATGCCCTTTTTTTTGACACAGTTAGAGCTAGCTGAAATGGTGATTCTTAAAAAGGAAGATTTCCTCAGCCTGTCTCAACTGACTTAGTTTTCATATTAAATAGAAACCAGCATACCTTGTCGTTGGTAGATAATGAAGAAGGCACGCATTGCAACCTGTGACCTCTTTTCTGCTTTTTGATGTAGAAAGCAGGTATGAAATGTGCAATAGTTTTGGTTTGGTTTTTTTTTGGTTTGGTTTTAAGCTCAGTTCGAAGTTCAGATCTTCTCTGCTTTTTTTTTTTTTTTTTTCTAAGAAGGTCCCTGGGAACTGACAGAATTGTGACAGCAGTAGCAACAACAGTAACACCTAATTAATTGACAGTAGAGGCAGCTCAAATAAATTCAGCCTTGGATTTTTTTAAATACTTATTTACTCAAACATTCAACACAAGTACTAGAGAGGAAGATTTAAGAACCTGGTCTTTCCATTGAGTTAGGACAAATCCCATGACACATGTCAGGACTCCGAATAAGTTGTAAGCAGAAGTACACTAGCATGTTTGACATTCTTGTTCTTGTTACTAGAAAGAATAAGCATTCCCTTAGTATTTTTAAACCACTTTTATACATTAGAAACATGGAAGGTTGTTCTCAGATTGCATTTCTGCATGGAAGAGCACAGCAGCAAACTTAATATAGTGAGGAAAGAGTTAGAGGGAATTAAGGTTCACTCAGCAGAGAAGTGTGATACCTTTTTCTATATCCATGCTCACTTTCCATAGCACATGAGTTTGCTGTGACTGCACTGCTCTATTCTAAAACATTAAATGTGCAGGTATGTTTTTTACAGACCAAAGTTATGTTAGACACTGGGCACAAAATATCGGGTAGTTGGATTTGCTGCTTTTAGCTGGTCTAGAATTAATTTTCTTCATAGCAGCGGGCATGAAGCTTTGTTCTGGGTTCATGACCAAAAGTGTTGATTGCGCAGGGGAGTTTTAGTTATTGCTGAGCAGTGCTTATACAGAACCAAGGTTTTTTCTGTTTCTCACGCCACCCCACCAGTAAAGAGGCTGGGGGCGCAGAAGGAGCCGGGAGGGGAAACAGCTGGGATAGCTGACCCCAAGTGACCAAAAGAATGCCCTATAACTTATAAAGCTCAGCAATAAAAATCAGGGGAAGAAGGAGGAAGGGAGGATGTTCAGACTTATGGCATTTGTCTTCCCAGGTAATTGTTACATGTTCCTGTATTCCTGGAAATGGCAGAACATGTGCTATGAATTCCTTATTTTGCTTTGTTAACACATACAGTTTTTACTTTATCTGTTAAATTGGCTTTGTCTCAGTCTTCAAGTTTCTGCTCTTTCTGGTCTGACAAGGGGTTGAGATCAGGCTCAGAGAAAGGTGATAGAAAGTGATATCTTCATGGAGTCGGCAAGAGACTCTTCCATTTCAGATGAAAGAGTAAATACCTGTTGGAAACATCAAAAACTGTGCCTTCCTTGATTACTGTATTGTACTCTTCTGTATATGACATACCCTCCCTTCCTTCCTTCGGATGATGTGGACCAAAACTTTCCCTCTCCCTACTTGCTTTTGTCAGCAGGTAATTTAATAATCTGGAAGAACCACATTGCCAAGCTCAGCGCCAATGTTAGGGTCTGATAAAAAGCTGTTCTGCTTCGTCTCCTGTGCTCCTTTCACCAGCTTTCATTCCTGGATACATTTGATCTAATTGTATTGCTTATCTTCCAACTGCTCCTCAAATGACCTCTTGTTAGGACTATTTAAAACTAATGTGTCTTCCTGTGTCATGTGAACTTTTTTTAAAACTAGAATTTTAATGAGCAGAAGAACGGCGCATCTGTATGATAAAGCTTTCATTAGAGGATTCCTTAATAGAACCCACTTCCAGTCCTTGATTGCATAATCAACAGCTAATGAAATTGTCTTGGTAACAAGAGCTACAGTGTATTACATGTTCTCCCGAGACTAAGTGGAAAGACAATTGTACCAGCCTGAGAGGGCTATTGATTGTTCACAGTTTGAATTTGATTGCCTTTACGGGGAGATAAACAAGAGATCATCTTCAGCTCTGTTAAACGGATTTTGTTTCCACTGATAGTTATTGGTCCACTTTCATACAAAGCATTAAGGGGCCGTGAACATGGGAAGTGTAATCTCATTTCAGATTTCCTGAGTCTGCAAGTTTGAAGCAACTGATCACTTTAAAACGAATGAGAGTTGCTGACTTCAAGTCCTCTGTGATAAGTCCGTGTGTTTAAACTAGGTAGAGGTTTGAAGGGATAACCCAACCCATTGCGTGTTTCTTGTCTCATTGCAGGAGGAAATCCCAAAGGGAAATTCGGTCTGGGACTGGTTCAGAATGAGTGGAAGGTTTATGTTAAAAGGCCTCTAGATCGGGAAGAGCAAGACATTTACTATCTGAATATTACTGCCACAGATGGTCTCTTTGTAACACAAGCTGCTGTGGAAGTTACTGTCACTGATGTTAATGATAACAATCCAGTTTGTGAACAGGTGAGTTAGCTATACCCATGGCACTTGTCTCTTATGTTGGAAGCAAGAGTTTCCTTATAGGTGTCCCTGCCATTTACAGGTATTCACAGGCAATGCCCTTTTACATCCTTAAGGGCCTAGTTGAAGAATCCAGAGTGATCTGGGCAAGGGGCAAGAAAAATTTTAGTCCCGTGAAACTAAGATGAAATGATACTGCTCTAGTAAAGCTAGCAAAGGAATCTTGTCCAGTTTGCTT
Source organism: Coccyzus lansbergi (assembly GCA_033558105.1). NCBI lineage: Eukaryota > Metazoa > Chordata > Aves > Cuculiformes > Coccyzidae > Coccyzus > Coccyzus lansbergi. Next base: position 641,783 of record JAUMJK010000267.1, on the reverse strand, counting down.
TAGAAAAAAATTAAGCATTGTGAGGTGGCACTAGTCAACCACTCATCCCCTGCAGAAAAAAAAATGTTCTTTCCCTTTACAATGTGGAAATGTCTTCAATATAGTTTAACTCCAGCCTTCCTGAACCTAGCAGATGCCATAGAACCAGTAGAAAAGACAGAAGAATGTCGCTTGCAGTCATGTTGTTGGGCATGCCTGGAGTGTGCTAGATGCCTCTTTATTTTGTGGAAAGGCAATGTGGGGATTGATAGTACTACAATAGAAAGGTCTGTGCAAAAGAAAAGACATGACGAAACACAGAGTTCCTTAACGGTACTACTCACAGAATTGTGTATATATATGTACATGTGTATGTCTGTAGTCACATAATTCCCATAATTACATTTTCACTAATGGACCACTGTCATTGCAAACACCAGTCTGTGGAATAAGTCTATATCTCCCTCAAACACTGCTGGATGAGACAATAGTAATAATTATCTTTGTTAGCACACTCACAAAAGTTTACAAAAGTTTCCATGTCACGGGTGTCGATGAAGCAAATGGAAGGTAGAAAACGAGACCTTATTTAACACCTAAGACCAGCCCTATTAAGAGTCATAATTTGGCATTGGTTATGAGACACCTCAAAGCTTAAGAGTAATTTGAATTTCAAGGAATGTATTATGGTGTGGATTTTTTTTCCTGTATAGAAAGATGTACTACGGAGAGTTTTAAAAAAACATTGTCCAAAAATTATAAAATTCTGTTATATCATAGGTTGCTTTTTTGGTTTTGCCTCTAGGTTGCATACACAGCACTGTTTCCTGAAGACATCCCATCAAACAAAGTCATTCTTAAAATTGGTGCTAAAGATGCTGACATTGGGTCCAATGGTGAAATTCGTTATTCTCTCTATGGTGCTGGAAACAATAAATTTTTCTTAGATCCAGAAAACGGTAAGATGGCAACTGAATGTTTTGAAATAGCATTCCTAATCACTTGACATCAATGGGCACTAGTTTCCTTAACTATGGTCAGGTTATACTTGATTATCAGCCAGTTGTTCTGATTATGGCAGGCATGGATGACCACTTCTGAAGTGGTGGTGGCAGGAGTGAAAAAGAAAGATGTCTTTGTTCACCAGGTCCTGACCATGCTTCTTCTGACGTGTTGTAAGGCTGCGTCAGAAGCCTCACAGAAGTCCAGATAAATGACATTTGTAGCTCTTCCTTTGTCCACTGATGTAGTCACTCCATCATAGAAGACCACTAGGTTGTGCAGGCAAGCCTTGTCCTTGGTGAAGCCATGTTGGCTGTCTTGAATCACCTCCCTGTCCTCCATATGCCTCTTCTGGCAAAGAAGAGGGGAAGATGCCAATATAGTAATCCTTCATCTTGCAACTACAGTTCCTCCACATTAGTCTAGATATATTGCTGTTTAGACCTTGTAAAAAAAGACATTCCTTTTATATTCAGATTTTGAGGGAGGAAGGTTATCAATAATGAATTTGTGGGCATAGTGGAATGGTACAAAGTTCTTTTACATTAGGCAGTACATCTGGAAAAAAGATACTGATCTCTGCTAAGATCTCAGCAGATGATATGCTTTTATGGCTGTTACGAAGTAAAACTAGATAAAACAACATTCCCATGAATAAAAATCCCACTTCTCTCTTATTCTTAGGAATATGGTTTGCATAACAATGGACTATGTCCTTCCTTGTGCAATGCCTCCTCCACCTGACTAGCAGGAGGCAGTGCTCACTATTGTCATAGCGTTATTGATTGAAGAGGTGATGTTTAGAGATGTATTCTGTGTGTGGAAGGGGAAGTATTGCTCTTGTCAAGAAAAAAATGCTGTATTTAATGGCAAATTACACCCTTTACACCTCTGTACTCATATTGGCAGATCACTTTTTGGAATAAAGAGGAGTGACAAGTGAGGATGCTGTGAAGTTCTAATCCATTCATTGGAATAACCAAGGTTGGGGGGGAGTGGTTCTGTTTACAATTCCTGTGAAATACATTTTTTTGAGACACGCTATCTAGAATTAATGATGTTGCTACAGTAATAATGATGGCTGCTGCTTTTAATAAATTTTAGGTGAGCTGAAATCCTTGGCTCCTCTTGATCGAGAGAAAATCCCTGCGTACAACTTAGTTGCTCGAGCCACAGATGGTGGTGGCAGGTTTTGCCAATCAGAAATCCATCTTATTTTAGAAGATGTTAATGATAATCCACCAGTGTTTTCATCTGATCACTACACAGCATGTGTCTATGAGAATACAGCCACTAAAGCTTTGCTAACAAGAGTCCAAGCCACTGATCCTGATGTTGGTGAGTAACACTGCCAATAATCATTAATATTTAGGAAAGCTTTGTAGACTGGTGGAACTGCAATACAAATTCATTTTTCTGTTGCTACTTTTCCTCATTCTTTCCTTGTTTTGCTGAAGCATCCTGCCCATTTTTGTCTCTTCTGTTTCTTTACAATGAAATGCTCATGGCTGAACTTGACATGATGGTGTTACTAGCAGAGAAGCATTGCAGAAGCCACAGAGGCATGTAATCTTTTATTGTCTTGATCAGTGATAGTTCAGAAGTAAATTATAGTTTTGGGGCTAATTTCCAACTTACTTCCTCCCGTGGTCTTCTACCTCTTTTCTTGAGTCTTGATTTTGAATACCCATGCCTCTGTTTATGCAAATAATGTAGTTACATGCCATAGGGACCTATACTTGATTAATCATAGCTTTTGTAGAGTTTTATACTGTTATAACTCCCATTTGTTCCAGCTGGTTACCTTAGCATAAAACTACTGTTGTACACCTTGAACGTACATTACAAATGTTCAGGGTATTTAACTGTACATTCTTTTATAGTGTAATAGTTTATTATATGAGAACCTTGACCTTGACATCTGGGTCCAATTATAAATATTTAAAGGAGGGGCTTTTGCATAACCCAGTAGTAAGACCTACCAAATATCACATCTTTTTTGTTAGCTCATTCCTTTCAGCTGGAATAAATAAATCCTATAGTTTATTTTTTTCTTCCTGTGGTTTTGAGGATGTTTTGTGAAAACTGTGGCCTGCATAGCTTCACATGAAGAAAGACTTTTCAGTTGTTACTAAGGCTGATAATGTAAATATACAGGAATCGGTGAAGGGAGTAGCAAGCTTTCATTAATGTATCTATGAAGAACTGCATTACATGCCTTGCTTGAAAAATCACAATTAAAATTACTGTCCTGCAGTGAAAAGCCAATTACTGGTAGTTAGCTACTGAACAGTTTGAAGGCTCAGTGTTGTTTTCCACTGATGTCTTAATTACCATTTTTCTCATAGGTCAGATGACATTCAAAGAGAGGGGAGACAAAACCAACTGGAATTAAAAACTCTCAAAACTCTAAATAAAAGTTCTTGCTATCACCAGCTTAACATAATAAGATCATTGGCAGTGGGAAAAAAAAAAAAAAACCAAGAAACAACCTAAGATGAGCTACTTACTACATCTTTCTTCTGAAACTATATAAGTCAAAGGGAGAAGGGAGGAATATGCATGATGAATGAGACAGGGCTATATTCTTCCTTACTGATTAGACCTTAAAGTCAAACAAGACATTGTAATATATGAAAGTGACTCTGCTCTCTAAAACTGGATTTATATTAAATACTGTTCTATTAGTCCATACTAAAATCACTGATACCCTATTGATGCATAATGAATGAATTCAGGTAGTATAATGTTCCCATCCCTGAGAAGTATTGGTATTGCTGATGGACTACAATATTCCTGTGAGGTTTTATGGCGCATTATCATGAAAACATCAGTGGAGCCTGTAATCATCATAAAAAACAATTTTTAATATCCAGGAAATGCCTTACAATCAGTCTTGGAATTTGTTCTCCTGGTTCGGCCTTTGAAGAGTCGCATACTGTAAAGATCGGAGAACTAGTATAGAAACCATTGAGATGAAACTTTAGAGAAGTTGATTTGTGGTCTGCAAATAAACTCAACATAAAACTTAAAATATTGTGGTCAGACATTGTTGGATAAGACAATTTCATCTGCCTTGTACCTGTCATATCTGTTGAACTTCCTGAACTCATAATATTCTGGGAGATTTCAGGAATGTAACATAGATTGTTGTTTAATATACTTGTAGTTTGGATACATGCTTAGAAACTAATTATATCAGCTGTTTACACTGAAGAAGAGATGTGATATTTTTCACAGTATTCAACAGAAGGAAATGACTTTAACGTTTTAACTCTTGTAGAAAACAAGTTCAATTTACATAACCTCTTTATGTAGCTAAGCATTTGAATTAAATGATCACTTGAAGCAGGGAGAATATGCATATGTGTGCCTTTGTTAAGATATCAGTAACTTTAACATAAAGCAGTTCTTTCCCGATGATTTCCACAAGATAATATTTTTTACTAACTCACCACTGTCAGATTTGGAAATGTGCAAACTGAAAAGAAATTCTGCTTTTAACAATTTTTTAGAGAAGTTCACAGGGAGAAGTGGATTTTACAGCTCCCACTGTCTTCAAGTCAAAGCACTGAATTACCCTGTTCTGTTCAAGTTAAGGCAAAAGTAGAGTTGGAGTGAATGCTGAGGTGTAATTATCTGAGCAAATCCGTCAGACTGTTTCAAAGGAATTAGGGTCATGCTAGAGCAGCAACACTGAGAAAATGTACGTAGGACGCTGTGGTAAGTATGACATTCAAAAAATAGATAAACTTCAGAATAATCCCAGAGCCCAAATCTGAGCTGCAGGTACCTACTCATTCCAAGTAATGCTTTTCTTTTCCACATGCATACAGTATTGCGGCCTTGCTTGTAGAATGCAAGAATGATTGACAACACAGTCCAAGCTCAGCTGTGCTTTAAGTGGTGGTTAAATTTTGCTGCACTTGCAGATGCTTTGCTTTCCGAATGAGCTCCATGCTCAAGCCTATTTCTGTGAAGATTGATGGTGTAGTCTACCAAAGGCAGAAGCACTTACTGTACTAAATATAAATAGTGCGTCATCTGTCCTTCTGCAGTCCTCTTCACCACCACTTGGGCATTGACAGTCCCACACCATCTACATTTGTAGTCAGTTTAGTGATTTCACTGACTTATTGATTTTTTTTTTTCTGAGTTTGTGATGAATTTGGGGCTCTAATTTTGGTCAAGATGGGAACAACCTTATCACCCAGGCCTGTCTTACCTGCTGCTGCTGCCGCCTTCCAGCCTCTGCATTATCCTGTAGTTAAAGCTGTGGCTGGTACCTGTTTGTGCAGGCCCTCCCCCATTTGCAACACAGTCAACCAGTATAGATGGACTAGGTTGTGTTGGAGCCAGGACCTCAGCCATTGTGCAGGAACACACAAGCATGTAGGCAAACAAAAACTTGGCAGGAGTAGCCTTTACTGGGTTGCAAGTTGTTCCCTACAGATCACAGATCACCAAGCTCGGCCTTCTGCTGCCCCTCACCTCCATGCCCTTTCTCCATCCCCAGCACCCTTACGAGTGCCTGGATGCATCCTAAAGGTGTGGTGGCATGCAGACTGCAAGGAGCCAGCTGGTATCCAGGTTGTGGGCTGGCTGTCCAAATCCATCCATTTTTCGGAGACACTATTCAGACTTATCTGATTCTTTGAATAACAGTCACACCTGAAACAGCAAAGGCTTGTACCTACTTACTTACAGCCAAGCAGTCCTCTGTCAGCTGCCCTGTTTTTTGACATAGTTCTGTTCATACCTTGTATTTGTCACAGCTGACAATACAGTTCTCAGCAGGAGTGACCCTGCATTCCCCTGCTCCGTTTTTGCTGCATATACAAATAACAAACAAGTCAGTAAGGGGTGTTGCTGTGTGCTGAAGGTGAGGACCACAGGGTTGTGTGTGGTGATAAGTCACAACTGAAGCTTTGGATTTCAGCCTTGGTAGAAATGTGTGACATTGTGGATGCAGAAGTGCCGTGCTGCTGGATTCAGATGGTCACAGATGCTTGCAGTTAGATGATACCTCTGGAAGGTCAGATTGTCCAACCATCCTGCTCAAGCAGGACCACCTACAGCAGTTTGTCTAGGACTGTATCCAAATGGCTGTTGGATATCTCCAAGAATTGAGTGCAGCGTGTGCTGTGCAGCATGTGCTGTGCAGCATTGACACCCCAAGCAACTCCTGGGAATAACTGGAGACTTACATTGGATACTGGCAAAAGCATAACATCCTCACAATAACCCAGCAGAGTAGTGGAGACAGGCAGCAAACTCACACTGATACCTTCTCTGCCAGTTCTTCCAAGCTGAACATAATTCAGAGATGAAGGATCAATGGCCAGTGACATCTTGCAGGAAGTGCTGCTTGGGTAAATATTCTCCCATACCTAAGAGCAGATTTAATAGCACTAACTAATGCAACCTTGAAGAACAATAAGCAGTGTGCTACTTTTTTCAGAGCATATTTTTTCACTTTTGTGTATGGGATGCCCAGAGTTACAGATGTGTCTCAGCATCTTCAGGGCTTGTAGCCTTACAACAGAACATGGAATGGTCTGAGGTTTATTCATCAGTTCCACAAAAACCATCTAATTAGTTGGGGAGTGGAAAGATTGAATGATGGCCCTAGGTTTCTGTTATTTGGTTGCTGTACTTGAATTTTTTGTACTTACGTGGGTGTGAGTTAAAAAAAAATTGGTGTTGAAAGACAAATTCAGAGGGCCAAGCTTGAGCTTGAGGCTTTCCTGTAGGTAAGTTTATACAACCAGATTATACAGGTCAATTGTGGTTGAATTTGGTTGTGGTATTTAGGGTTATATATAGTTAAATATTATTTGGCCATAGATTTACGAGAACAATTCTGTAGCCGTCTGATTCGTGCATTTATGTACAATGTGGAGAGTTTAAATCAATCAAGTCTCTACTTGTGTGGGGAACTAATTATTCACCTCTTCACACAAAGTGTAACAGCTGCAGCAGAAGGGACTTAGCCCTTCTGGGGAAGCCATTTGACCACTAGGAGACATCTGATCCCTAACCCTAACTGTCTCCACCTTAGAAGTTCAGGGGAGCCAACTATGGCCTTTCATCTCCCTGATGAGCAGCTGAGGCACCTGCCGAACTGGGGGAAGAAGTACCATTTTCTTTTAGCTTCTGTTGGAAAGTTTTATCTTGAATTTCAAAGAAATCTGTGACGAAAATATTTTCTCTGCAAGGTTTCACCTCAGTGATTTTGATTTTTCAGTAAAGATTTAGTTTGTCAAAAAAATCTGAAGACAAAGCCTTACCACATGCTCTCATAAGGCAGGCATGCAGGAAATAAGAAATATCTTTTTGAGAGAAGAATGGTAATAGCCTCATTTTTATGTTTCAGTCTGTTCAGTCTGGAGTATACCTGCCTCCAGGACTAGGGCGATGAAGCAGACGTATTATATTTCTTTTTCTTCTTGCTCTCTCCTGTCAATGGGAAAAAATGATGAAACCATTACAACAATAAAAATTAAATATCTAGCAGAAATAATAACTGAGGAATATATATGTTTCTCCACGGTTTATCTCCTGTTTGTAGAAAGAGGCATCAAAGTGCTGGTGGGCAAGACATGAAAAATCACTTTTTTGGGTTCTTCAGTGGGTCACTGCTTTCAAGAACATGTTCATGGACATGATGAGCACAGACTTCAACCGTATCAATGGTGGGCTTTGCTCTTGAAAGAATTAGTGAAAGTCAGCCTGTTGTAAAGTGCTACCATGGTGAGACTGAAAAGTGTCAGGAGTGCATGAATGTCACAACTTGATCAAAGAGCACTTCTCTGAATTGTGTATAGTGATAAGTAACAAAATAATAGCAATGCTGAAGCAGATATTGGTTTCAGCGTTTGCTGGCAAAACCTCTACTTTGCGCATTTGTTTATGTTGGACAAGATGCTTAAAAGGACGTAGAAACTTTTCAGACATTCAGGATCTGAAAATGAAAAAAAAAGGACTGAAACATAAATAATAGAAATGATAGATTTAGTAAAACCCAACAGCTAATAGGCATATAAATTTGGCAATGTTACCAGTACTATCTAGATGATATTTCTGGATGTTGTCTAAGGCTTTTTAAAGTAAATATTGCAAGATACTTTCCCAAGGATAGGTCATTCTGAAGAGATACGTGAAACTTCCTGTATCTTTACCCACACCTTTGTCTCAATGACTTTTAAAATAGCAGGGGTTAGTGCACTAATGCAGGCTATGGAAGACATGAATTATTAATTACGTTTTCTGCAGCTATTCAAAACCGCATTGCATAAGCAAAGAGTTATAATTGAGGTAGGGGATCCTTTCCACTCTCACTGAAGATGTTTTGAGAATGGATTCAGGAATCAGGCAGAGGGTAAAAAGAAGAGAAGTATGAGCATTGCTCTGAAGCCTAGTGGGTGATTGGTTTCTGAGGCTTAAGCCCCAGGGCTTAATCAATGAAAAGCAATGTCTATGTCAATGTACCCTTGTACTCCTGCTTCCTGGAAAGGTGTCCTTACTATTATACTTCTGTTCCATAAGGAAAGCAGTCTTCTACATCTCCCAGTGGGCTGGCCAGTCATGAGGTTCCCTACAGGTCCAGGGTCACCCAGTGAGGTGACCCTTAATAAAGGCAGAAGCATTTCTCGGAATGCAGAGATACATGCAGCACCTTGGGCCCCTATGAATTGCCAAATGGAAAATAATAGTCAGGCTCTGTGGTATTTATACTTAACCAAGTGGTAGTTGCAAAACAAACAAGGTGTTTGGGATTATGATATGGAAAGCTTAAGTTTCTGCCTGAACAAACCCTAATTAATATTGCTTATTTTCTTCCCATCCTGGACACTCAGGAGACCTAATCCCATAAGTAGTCAGTTTGTTTCAGATTGTTGAATCCTTCAAAGAGCCAGATTTTTAAAGCTGCAGATAGGCAGTTAGAGGAACTTAGTCACCCAACTTGTAATAAAATAATGAGTATATGTGTATCAAGATGACCAAGAGCTAGTCTGTGTTCAGCAAGCGGAAGTCAACACACCAATCTCATTTTCTTTTGCACCATACAAAGAAGTCATATAGAAAGAAATAATATGGGTGATATGGCTTAGGTTTAGTGAGGTTTTTGGCATTTTATCACGTTATGTTTTCATAAGCCAGCTAGGGAAGCACTGTCTACAAGAAACTGTTGTCAATTGGTCTGTAGTCACTGTTACACTGGAGTGATAAGCTAAGAAAGGTACTGGGTGCAGCATTGCTCTTATTTTCAAATTTGGATGGATAGGTAGGCATTTCTTCCAAGTAAGAAGTGATTAAACAAGAGAAAATGGACTCAAGTTGCATAAGGAGAGGTTTAGAGTGTGTATTAGGAAAAATTTTTTTTCTGAATGAGTGGTAAAGCATTGGAACAGACTGCCCAGGGAAGTGGTGGTATCACCATCCCTGGAGGTGTTCAAAAAACATGTAAATGTGACACTTCAGGACATGGTTTAGTAGGCATGGTTGGATTTGGTGATCTTAGAGGTCTTTTCTAACCTTTATCATTTAATGATTCTATAGGTCTTTACTGCTAGATATCAGAAAGCAGAATGGCGCTGCAAGTACCCTGGATAGTGTCAAGGTCATAGTTGTGGGAATTAAGAGTTGGAAAAGTTAAATGATAAAAGTTTTCATAGTTGGAAAAGTGTTAAATTAAAATACAATGCAAGTCATCAATATAAATGTGAAATCCTAAGTGTTTCAGTATTGTCTGGGTAGTGGCTGACTGGGCAGCAGAACTGCAGAGAAGCAGCTGTATTATAGAATCATAGAATAACCAGGTTGGAAGAGAGTCAACCATTCCTATCAATCAGTAAACCATGCCCCTCAGCACCTCGTCCACCTGTACCTTAAACACCTCCAGGGAAGGTGAATCAGCCACCTTCCTGGGCAGCCTGTTCCAATGCCCAATGGCCCTTTCTGTGAAAAACGTTTTCCTAAAGTCGATCCTAAACCTCCCCTGGTGGAGCTTGAGGCCATTTCCTCTTGTCCTGTCCCCTGTCACTTGGGAGAAGAGGCCAGCTCCCTCCTCTCAACAAGTATGGTTACTAGAATTATGGTGAATTATGGTTACTACAGTTATGATGAATCACAGGGTGAATGTATGTTTACGTTTTCATGGTGGTGTGAAAAGGCAAATACTTTAATGAGATAGGTAAACAAAAGTAATGCTGGTAAACAGAAATAGTTCTGTCTGTTTACTTGGTGTTGGCAAATCCAGACCTGAAGGGTGTGTCGAAGTTTGGGTTCAGCACTTCCAGGAATATGTGGGCTACCTGGAGATTCACAAGAGACATCACAGATCTGGAAAATATGTGCCAGCAGGAAATATGAAAACTGTTGAGAGGGTATGCCAGGGAAAAGAAAATTGAGATGATAAAGTACAACAACCTTCAGATGTCAGACAGGTAGCTCTGAGGAAGGAAGTCAACCTTTGTTCTTTTTCCCCCCTCATCTTTTATTATTTATATTCTATCTCAAGAAAAAGTCAGAACAAGATTTTTAGATGTGAGAAAAGGGAAGCACTGGGATGTCTTATCCCAGGAGGTTATACAAGTTCATGATCAAAGGATAGGCCTGTATTTGGGGATAAATTGCATCCATTCTTCCTTTGTGCAGAGGTAAATTAGATGACCTCACAATATTCCTTTCCTGTCTTTAAACTCTGCCGTTTCTATTAATTTATTAAAGTTTTGAGATTTCAAAGACATTGATAACAACGTGGAGACAAAGAACTAAACAAGGAGAATCATTCCTCTTGATTTATGTTGACTAAATAAATCCTGTATTTAAATTGGACCACTGAAACATGGAAATGTAAGTGTGTATTTGTCTGTTCGTATATATATGTATATGCATACATACATGAATATAATTTGTAGATATCACTCTTTACATGTGCATCCCATTGCTTTAGGCTACTTTGCCCAAAGGTATCAGCTGCCTTAGGTAACCCTCAATGAGGTGTTTCCAAAATGGCCTTACTTCAGAAAAATGATCAGGTTTATGCCTTATTAACAGAAAGAATTGTATCACTCTGGAGAGTGATGGAAAAAGTACTTATGTGAAGTCACATAAGCTCGTACCCTGGGCTATGTAAATTTCTGACAAGAGAGTCAGACATCCAAATCTCATCTTTCCACCAAAAAGGACAATGCCTAACCTAGGTGAAGTGTAAAGGGTTTTAGACACCCATGGAAAGTATCATACCATTAAAAGCTTACACCTGCCACTTCTGTCCAGTATTTCCCTTCAGTGAGCGGTTGATTATCTTTCTCTGTGGCCCTGCTTTCATTCCATTGTACCATGACTCCACTGGAGCACTTGTGTGAGTAACAGCCTTTGGGGTTAAGGCTATCATTTCCCCACAGAAGAGGGACAAAACAGTGAAAGCCTATCTCAGTAGCAGGGTTACAGATTGAACTTGGCCAGCTTTTCTGCTCAAGTTGTAAAAATCACTTGAAATATCTTTCCCTGTGGGACTATATATCCTTCTACATTTCAGCAAGGTACTCCTGGTGAGATTTTTCTCTTTCATCTCAAAATGACAGAGTATTATAAAATTTGTTTTAGTATTCATCTTTTGTCTTCAGCACTGTTAATGAGTTGTGGACTTTTAACTTCCAGCAATGGCATGGTTAATGTTTGGGTAATCAGGGAAGACCATTGGTACATGCTGTTCTTAATCACACAGTGAAATACAAAGGCAAGAGAAAGCACAAAAATCAGATACCATGCTTGCAAATCACTGCTAAATTGACAAATAACTTTTTGTAGAGCTCTCTTTCTGAACAGCTTTCTGGTTTACTTCTTTTTTGTTTATTTTTTAGTGCTTGCTATTATTTTTCTTTCTGTAGGATTTCAAAATGGACATGAGTAGATGACAAAGCATGATTTTCAGAGCTACACTAGAACAAGTGGGCTAGGTATACTTAGGGAAATACATTAAATAATGAGTTCAGCATAAAAGATGGAAACAGAAAGAGGAAGTATACTATGTATGGTCTTTAATACGTGTACATTGTAGTTTGCATGTGATGCAGTCAGCAGGTAATGCCCATTGTAGAAACTCACCATCATATGTGAGTAGTGCCTATTGTATGGAAACTCAGCCTTTTAATTGGTGTTGGTCTGGATCAAATTGTGTTGAAACTCCACTGTTTTCAATCAAACTGGACCTCGAACACTGTGTTCAGTTTTTGGCCCCTCACTATGAGAAAGACATTGAGTTGCTACAGGGTGTGCAGAGAAGGGCAACAAAGCTAGTGAAAGGTCTGGAGCACAAATGTTATGAGGAGTGGCTGAGGGAACTGAGATTGTTTAGTCTGGAGAAGAGAAGGGTGAGGGGAGACCTTATCACTCTCTATAACACTACCTGAAAGGAGGTTGTGGCAAAGTGGGTGTCAGTCTTCTCTCCCAGGTAACAAATAACAGGACAAGAGTAAATGGCCCCAAGTTGTGCCAGGGGAGGTTTAGGTTGGGCATTAGAAAAATTTCTTTACAGAAGGGGTTTCAAGCATAGGAACAGGCTGCCCAGGGAAGTGGGAGTCACCATCCCTGGGGGTATTTAAAAGACATGTAGATGTGCCACTTAGGAATGTAGTTTAGTGGTGGACTTGGCAGTGTAAGGGTGGGACTTGATGATCTTCAAGGTGATTTCCAACCTAAACATTTCTCTGAGTTTATGAGTAGCACAAGCAGGAATTTGATACTCCTGAAGTATAAGGAGAAGTTATTTTGTTACCCTGGTGCTATTTAAAGTAGTAATGGCAAAATATGTATTGTGTGACATTCAGTGCATACCACTTTGTTTTAGTACAAAAGAGAATAAGGAAAAAACCTGTATGAAGGATGGTATTTGAGGTACGAGCATGCTGTTTGCTATACAAGTTCTTCACATCAGAGATTTTGCAAAGGACAGTGTTCTGTGATATGTTAATACAAGTTTAAACAGAAAATGTACTTGCTTATTCCTTTATTTTAAAAATATACTGCTGTTCTCTTACAGTAATAGTAGTTCTTGCAAAGCTTTCCATGTTCAGATAGGAGTTTATTTTGTGATTGGCACCTTAGAAATCTGAGAATTTTAAGTGAGTAAGTGAATAAAAACAACAGTTCGCAAACATTAATCTCCCAACAGCTGTGAGTGAGCAGTGTGGGAGGATTGTGCTCTTTACCAGAGCAGGAACCATGGTGTTGGAGCAGTTGTTTCCTTTCCACAGAAAAAAATCTCATTTATACTCACAACAGGATCTACTATTGCCTCCATGGCAGGGATTCCATTTACACACATTGGTGGACACTTCTCTCACATTAGACTACAGTACCTGAACTGAAGCATTTTGGATTTCAGTAGAAATAACTTCCTACTTCACCTTATGCCCTTTTTTTTTCTGCCTCTGGTCAGAAAGCTGAGAGGAAACAGCATTTGATATAACACAAGTTCCAAAGTACTGTTTCTGCCTCAGCTTTTCATTGAATCTATTTTACTCCCAAGAAGCAAGCATTAAACTCCAGGCCGCAAAAAATATTGCAGGAGTAGGTCAGCAGGTAGCTGAGATCTGCCTCTGTGTTTTTCCTTCTATTCATTTCTACATTCAGGCTGAAAGGCACCAAGTGTTGGTGTAGTGAGTGTCCCAGCTGAGGTTCTCTGCCTTGATCTTCTCTCCTCACAAAAAAATGGCATTTCACCTGAAAGAGTTTTTCCTCCAAATCCCTTGGGAAAAATAAGACTGTTTTCATCATCAAACCAGACTGATACAAGATAACCTACATTCCTGGAACCTCTGTATTCCTTTTTCGTTTTCCAGGAAGAAAAAATAAAAGCACTTGCCTCCAAGAAGCAACTCTCTACTTCTGCTTAAAAATCCTTTATATTAGAGTTAGCAACGAGCACACTGTAATTTGTATCTGAACTGTCTCTACTGTAGGACCTCTAGTAGTCCCCTATTAAAAAAAAAAAAACCATTATTGGTATTTTGTTAATTACTTACATCTCTTTTAGAAAGTAGAATAGAAGAAGAGTGCTCAGATTATGTATCAATAAGATCACAGTCACCAGAGTTATCACTTCCTCTCTGTAAAGTCACCATACATCATCTTATATGCAACAAATTTTGGCTCTTGCAAGATATTCTAGCTGAAGTTTGTGGGTGTTTTAAGACACAAGTCATGGGGAGGCCATCTCCTTTCTACCTGTTAATGTTTTTAAAGACGATGGTATCTGAATCTTCTGTATTGCGCCCAGATATGCTGCAGTGAGCAAATAGGGAAGTTGTGCCACAGAAAAACCTGAAGCAAACTAAGGCGATCCTGAAGTCACAGACATACGTCCATGAAAGGTCTATGTTAAGGTCCCTGCTTCAGAGAGTTGTTTAATTCTGTTTAGAAACTGGCAGACATTAAGAGTACACAGTACTGAATAGTAAATAGCTTTACAGTTAAAACCGATGTATAGGTTGGGTGTTAAACTGAATACTGTGAATCACACAAAATCCCCTTTTCCAGCATCCCCAAGGATCAGCTCTAATTACTAGTTCATTAATTGTTCTAGTCAGGTCTGTCCCTTTTCCTAAGCTGAAGTTCAGGGAGGATTTCTAGCAGAAGGAGGTCCTCCCTGCTGGAAATTTAGACACACCTCCAGCCATTCAGACCCTTTAACTTTTCTAGAGTTCTTTACTCCTCTTTCACTCTTGTCAGAAAGGCTGATCATCAGCTGACAGAGCATTTGGATGCATGTATAAAGAGGCTAAGTGAGGAAGTGAGCATGGTCTCCAGCAAGCTATAGGGTATTCATGTACTCAGTGTTTTAACACGTAAGACTCCCAACAAGTCTGTGGACTGAGCTCAGTTCCTTGTCTGGAAGACAGGAGTCACCTCGTTGGCTGCATTGCCTGTTTTTCTGAAGGAGGGCCTCTATACTTTTGACATTTGAGATGCTATGGTGCATGGAGAGGTTCTACTATGATAAAAAAAAAAGATTAGTTTAAAATTTTCATTATTTTAAAAACATTGGAACATTTGAACTATACTCTGCTGTCTCAAGCACTGCATAAAAACTTTATTCCCTGAAGAGGCAAAATAGTAATTCCTAATGCTTTCCAAGCAGCATCTGGGATTTTATAGTTGTTCTAGCTTTTATGTGTGTGTGATTGAAGAAAGAGTCTCCCAGCTCCCCCTTGTGTGGATGCTCTACTCCTGCTACATCAAGTAGAAAACAACTGTGATTTATGCTGCTTTTGATCAGACATTTCTACCGTGCTTTGCTGCTGGAAAGCAGAATAATACTGTCACAAATTTTAAATTAACAAAATATGCCTAGAAGGGATTGGTAACTCTTGTTCATCTGATTAATGTCAGACTTGTAAAGCCTCTTCTCTGACAAAAGGGGCAGTAAACAGTCAAGTGAGAGATGTTAACAACAGTGTCTCTCCATTTTAGTGGATCTTTGTGTTATAGTTAGTGAAGCACCTCGGACCAAATCACAAAATCAGCCAGCATAAAGGAAGTTGAATTAGGTTGTGTCTGTGTTCACTTAATTAGATTTGAAATGACTATCCCACTGTAGTGTAGCAAACAACCGAGTCAGTACCTTCCCCTCAGGCCTTATTTCTAACAACAACCTTAGTATAGATCTGCATATTCTGCAGCTGCATGGGTAGCTGTTATGTATTGGGAAGTACAGGCAGGATTTGAAAAACACAGGATATCTTTTGTACAATTCAATTTTTGCTTTCAAATCAGAGGAGTAGAGGACTTTCCTTTCTAAAATGTCAATATTCTGCAGTTCTTTCATTCAGCTTTTGTCTAACAGTTATTATCTGATGATAATGTTTTGCTGCTCAACAGTGGAGTCAAGGCAGCACAGGTAGCTAGTACATTCTGTGCCACCTGATGTACTTTTATGGGTTTATTTTTCCCTTATGTGCGTTTTTCTTCCTTCGAGATGTGTTCTGAGACATTTCCAATTTCAACATTCTGCCCGTCTCTTCTAATTCAATTGTAAGCTTTTCTGGGCAAAGACCATGTCTGGATTCTGCTTTCAAGTTTCATTACACAGCTGTTTTACAAAGTGATCTTTTAAAAAAGTATCACGATGAGGGAAGAAACTCAACTTATCCATGGAGATATGTGATGTGAGAAGAGCATGTCTTGATCTCCCAA
The DNA here is from genome assembly GCA_033558105.1 of Coccyzus lansbergi. Classification (NCBI taxonomy): domain Eukaryota; kingdom Metazoa; phylum Chordata; class Aves; order Cuculiformes; family Coccyzidae; genus Coccyzus; species Coccyzus lansbergi. The sequence continues at coordinate 625,598 of JAUMJK010000267.1, read as the reverse complement.
GCCTTCAGTAATACTATATCCACAGGTGCTACTACCTCTATATGCTCCACGTCCACTGGAAATGATCAGTGTGATAGCAGATTTTACTTAGGGTTTCAATTAGATGGGAAAAGGTTGTTTTCTTTATTTCACATTATCATTTTCACATTTGCTTCTCTTTCAGGTGTGAACAGAAAAGTTACCTATTCCCTGACAGACTCTGCAGATGGTTACTTCTCAGTTGATCGATCATCAGGAATCATTATTTTGGAGCATCCACTTGATAGAGAGCTTCAGTCTTCCTATAACATCAGCGTAAAGGCCTCAGATCAAAGCATTGTACTGACCTTGTCCTCATTTGCCACTGTTACCATAACAGTGTTAGATATCAATGACAACCCCCCTGTATTTGAAAGAAGAGATTATCTTGTTACAGTACCTGAAGACACTTCACCTGGAACTGAAGTCCTTTCTGTCTTTGCTACAAGCCAAGACATTGGTACTAATGCTGAGATTACCTATCTCATCAGATCAGGGAATGAGAAAGGGAAGTTCAGGATTAACTCAAAAACAGGTTTGTAAAATTACTCTTACTTGTAATGCAAAATGAAATTGTCAGCAATATCTGAATGCTCCAGGGAAGGCTCTTGAACCAAAAAATTTCCAAGGACAGAGAGTTGAAGCTTGTCAATGTGGAATTAGTTGCACAGTTAAAATCCAATTTTAGACTGGGAAGTGATGTAAATTACAGTCACGCTTAGCTGCCCCAGCTCAAGTGGAGAATGCTTTTCTCCATTAGCATGTCTGTTGAAATCAGTGTACATGTGACAACCTATTAGCGAAACTGTGCAACCCTTACAGTTATGAACACTTGCAATGTTTGCCTGCTTACAAGCTGAGTATCGTCTCAGCACCTTGGACATAACAAGCATCAGACAGTGTGGTCAGGACCAAATAGCTGGCAGTCTCGGCATGTCAAGTGGCATCTGGAGACCATCTAGCCCTACCGCCACCTGCTACAGCAGGTTGCATAGGTTGTCCTCTGACACTTACCCCTTAGGTATTTATAAGCATTGATAAGACCCCCTCTTGGTCTTCTGCAGGCTAAACAGACAAAGCTCACTTAACCTCTCCTCACAAGAAAGACTCTCCAGTCCCCTGGTCATCTTTGTGGCTCTCCTCTGAACTCTCTCCAGTAGATCCTTGTCTTAAGCTGAGGAACCCAGAACTGGACAAACTACTACAAATGTGACCTCACTAGGGCAGAGCAGAGGGGGAGGATAACCTCCCACAGTCTGCTTGCTACACTCTTCTTAATGCACCTCAGGATATCATTGACCTTTTTGGTCATGAGGACACATTTGCTGGTTCATTGTCAACTTGTTGTGTACCAAGATTCCCAGGTCCTTTTCCGCAGAGCTGCTTTCCAGCTGGTCAGCCTCTAACCTGTACGGATGCAGGGGGTCCTGCCTGTCAAGGTGCAAAACCCTACACTCTCCTTTGTGTAACTTCATAAGGTTGTTCACTGACTTAGGTGGTGCTTGATTTGTGTTTTTTGACAGTTGACCTCAGCCATGGTTTTGGATTGCGGCTTTTTTGGTTATATATCACAAATTTTAAAGACATGCTGCTACTTGTCTCTACGAAATACTAAGAAAAGTTGCCTTCTTTGAGCCAAATGGCTCATTTTTTTCAATTTCCTTAGTGATAGATATTCTTTATCCTTATTGAGGTTGTAATCCATCAACAGACAGTAAGTAATGATTCTTCTGTGATTCCTGTAGTGAAAACTTTTATTCTTACTACATTCAGAATGACCAGTACAAATCTGCCATCAGAGCTTCAGACCAAAACAATGTTGATCTTGCAAGCTGAAGGTAACACTTGTTTGAATGCAGCTGTAATAATCAGTAATCTGGAAAATCTTGAAATGATGCAGTGTCATTTATATTACTGTGTGCAAAAATCTCTCTGCAGAGTCCACTACCTTACATGTAAGGGACTTAACGTAACTGTGTGTTGTCTGTTATCTTCATAATGTTGATTAGTGATAACAAAATTTAAACATAAATATGCCTAGACAGCGATACTTAACTTCACATTTGACAATGAAACCAAGGAGATAAATCAATAAAAACCCATAATGAAGCTTAATCACACAGAGGGAAGGAAAAAACCCTATTTATTATTCATTAATGTGTGACAGCTCCGTTATTATCGCTTTAGAGGCAGGAGCTCAGTTTCCAGACAGCCGGGTACTGATGTAGCATGTGTGATCAGGGCCTGAAAAATAATGCCCTTCACTCCATTTGTCAGTGGGAACTCTCTGTTAGCCACTTGGAAGCATCTCTTCAGGGCTTCTGCTCCCAGCAAGTCGTTCTGAAGGCTAGAATTCATTGGAGAGAGCCCAGATGAAATTAAGAAGGATGAACCAAGGTCTGTAAGCTGTGGTTTACCAGGAAAGGCTGAAGGAATTGGAACTATTTAAGCTAGAAAAGAGATGCTGTTAGTATTCAAGCTGTAGAAAGTACCTACAAGAAGGAGGGGAATAACTGTTGTCCATGAGCATTCCTGAGTTTAAAAAAATGTGAATGGGCTTAAATTGGATTTAGATTAATTCTGTTGTATCGTAGGAAGAAAGCCCTAAATGTAATGATTATTATGTACTGAAATGTATTTCCTAAGAAGAGGAAACTGGTATTGTCGGAAATTTGTAAGAGCATTAGAGTCGAGTACTATCAAGGATGATTAGCTGACCTTTGTTGGGCAGCAGCTAGACTAAGTGACCTTTAAGGTGCATACATCCCTGCTCCTGACAGATTTATATTGAAAAAGTTTTCACTTACTGAGGGTTAAGGATTTGTTTCTAAGTCTTTCCTGCATTGCCCAGTGTTACCTCCTTCAGGGCATCACTTGCAATCCTTGAACAAGGTGCTTATCCCTTCTTGTTAAGGTTATGGATACATGGGAAACAAGTAGAGGAGTTGCATAAAAAATATTTCTGTACTAGAGGGGGTCTGAGTGCACAGAATGAGTAAAGTTGCAAAGAATCTTAGTTTGGATTATGCGCTGAGGAAACTCAAAGCTTATAAACCTAATTGAGTCCCTGTTTAGTTGCATAAATGATAGACAACTGGTTTCTCAGAGGTTTTCATACTCCATTCATTTGTATTTAATTTGTGAGAAGTTAATTACATGTGAGTGAATTTCTGTTGACTTGTCAGGGCCGATTTCCAGAGTCACCGTCCAGTTCTCCCACAGACTTTGTACATGAACCCAGACAAATGAGTGGATATGGCCCCCACTTCCCCATGTATGGTAATGGTATAATAAAAGATGTTTTCCTGAGAAGCCATTAATTGCTTCATGCCTTATAAGCGTTCTTTCTGGAGAGGTAACCACACTGCAGTTGGCATCATTCTTTAATCAAACGACAGCAGTAGAAACCTGACCAAATGTTTGTATTGGATTGGGCAGTTTTACAGTTAGAACATCTTTTGTATGTGTGTCGTGGCGATAAATAGCATGCTGTACTGTTTAGTACAGTCAAATCCTTTAGTCCATAGCATTATTTGTTTTTTACTGACTGTTGACATTCCCTCCCTTGCTTCAAAGGAGCAATTTCCATTTTTGAAGCTTTGGATTATGAATCGTGTAAGGATTTCTACTTAGTAGTGGAAGCGAAAGATGGAGGTACTCCAGCCCTTAGTGCCGTTACGACTGTGAACGTGAATGTGACAGATGTTAATGACAATGCACCGAAGTTCAGCCAGGTGGTCTACAGTGCAGTCATCAGCGAGGATGCCGCCATTGGTGATTCAGTGATAATGGTGAGTGAGGCATTTAGGCAGGGTGAAGCCCTCTGCCACATGACCATTAATAAGGTACTGCTGCGTTTAATAATGATAACTACTGCATCTTGAATCACTCAAACTGTTCTCGAGCCGATATTCTGCATCTGCCACTGCTTTCCAGGCTGTTATTTGCCCCCAGACCAAAACAGTAGTAGTACTGACTGTTTCATTTCAACCACAATATGCTGTCAAAGAGCAATGGCATGTTTAAGGCATTGCACTTCATAAGTCATCTAGGAACAAGTAGGTTTTATTGCAAAGGCAGAATTAAACTTTTCAGTGAAATACGTAGTATCTATGTAGTCTGGCATACAGTGTGCCATATGCAAACCTTGCAATGCTCTAATCTTGAAACTTGTGGATCCAGAAATAAAGTGTTATATGGACTATTAAGATTAAAATATCCTGTATTGTGGGGCTAGGTGGTGATTTGTTAACCGAAAACAGTAAAGGTACTATTGCCTTTGTAGGCAGGAGACTGTGAGATACAAAAGGGAAGAGACCACAGGACCCTTGTTGTTGCTAAGAGCTGTAGATGATTGGGCTAAAAACAGACTTTGCAAGGTTGGAAAACAAGAAAGCTTAACTGAGCTATTTGGGCAACTGGAATAGCAGGGGTATAGATGAGGCAGGGGTATAAAAAGGATTGTTTGTGCTTAGTAAAATGATCTCATTTGTCATTTCAGAACAGGGTCTGTGCCTCAATCACGTCACTGTGTGTTTTAAGCCTTGAATTTTGAAAAGGTCCAACAGGAGCTTCCTATCAAAAACTGGCTGGCTCGATGCTTTGTACTGTACAGATGTGTAGTTCAGATCTAACTAGTGTGATGAAATATGAAGATTTGCTTTCTTGGATGTTTAGTAATTAATGTATCATGTCCATGGCTTAATATCTGTTTGCTAATTTTCACTCTTCTCTCAAAAAAGTTGATTGCAGAAGATCTGGACAGTCCTTCAAATGGCCAGATTCATTTTTCCATAGTGAATGGGGATCGAGACAATGAATTTTCAGTTGATCCTGTTTTGGGACTTGTGAAGGTTAAAAAGAAATTGGATAGAGAAAGGGTAAGACATGTGGGACTTTTTACAATGACTTACAGATGTGTATTGATCTTAACTTTGCTACTAGCTTAGTTTTAATAAACTTTTGTTTATACTCTGCAGTGATCAGCCTAAGATACTTCAACGGGTCTTTGTAATGTTGTTCCACTTCTTCTCACCCCAACCCCATCCTCAACCCTATCTACAAGCCAACTGCTCTGATAGCATCCCCATCCTGCCAGTAACACAGCAGCTGAGGCCAGATTGGGGAAAAAAGCAATGCTGGATTTCTCCTGTGGTGCCACTAGCAGCTGTTGCTGTGTTAATGAGCTGCCTTCTCTCTCATGCGCGTGCAAGCACACATGTGCAGCCGTGTGTGCAACGGAGTGATTGCAACATACTCCAGATTGTGGCGCCAAGCACCGAGCTGAGACCTCAGCCATTAATTAGCGCTCTGCAAAACATGTCACTGGGGAGGTGATGTTATGAAGTGGCCAGGCTGTACAGAAAGTGAAAGAGTGCTTCATTAAACAGATTCTGCTGCTTTGTTTGTTCACTAGATTATTCAGTCAGGGTGATTTATCACCATTTTGCTATAGCTAGCAATTAACAGCTTTTGGAGGTAAAAAAAAACCAACACAAACAAATGCAGTTGCCTGTGCTACAGCAAGGCAGGAGAGTGCTATATGACTTCCAGTGTCTTGCAAGACATAAAGAAACCCATGCCTCCTGCTTCCAAGCAATGCATCTGTGAAACTGGATAAGCAGATATCTATGTAAGGGCTTATCTAGAAAATTTCTCTCCTGGAAGCAGGGCCACTGCTTAAAACACCAGGAAATATGCTTTCTGTATTATCACAAAGGCAGGATAAAATTGCCAGTGTTTGGTGGCAGAACGACTTTACCGTAGACTTTTGAGGACAAGGTAGTAACAATGACTGTGCATGTTACCAATTTGCTGTAATGTATTTCTCGTAGTTGGCACAGACCTTATTTTTTGATATAATTTTGTTTAGTTCCTTAAGTACACACATTCACCCTCTCCAGCATGTACACATTTAAAGACAGTTCTGTTAGGTCTGCATTTTCCAAAGTTTCCTTTGGTTAAAATAAACTATGATAATGTCTTTTTCTTGCTTCCTTGGCACATTTCCTACACACAGGTGTTTATGACCTCTTTGGGGTTAAGTGATACATGATGCCCCATCTGCTGTAAATCCCCAAAGGCAGTGCTGACTCCCAGGTTTCAGTGGTTTAAGGAAACTTGTTCTAGAGCTGTAATCACATAGAAATCACGTCTTTTGCCATCTACCTTTCTGAGATACACAGAAATGAAAGCAAACACACACAAAATTTGAGAAGGACCCTACAAAACCATCAGTCTTGACTTTTAGCTGGCAGGAGAAATTACATCTCCAAAGGGGAAAAAATATTTAATTTTCTTGACTTTCCATTGTTAAGGATTCTTCCTGCCTCCCCTGTCACTATGCCCCCACAATCACAGTGTTTCTCCTCTCCCCACAAAAATATCATTTCCTTTATCTTTAGTTTAGATTGGTCCCACATCCTGGAGAAGCCTCCTTGTTTTATGAACTTTGCCTGTACTCTTTCCACCTATCCAAGTGGCTTTTATTTTTCAAATGGCTTTGGATTTCCACCCACTCTAAAATTGTGTTGCTCCCCTTTCCAGCCTTGCGCCAAGAGGTTGGAGCAGGTTGTTTTATCTGGCATGCATTTTGCCCTTTGCTCTCTCCCATAGGAGGATTCACCAGGAGACACATCAACAGCTCTCCTTAGGGAGCAGAGAGTGATATACAGTTAAGAGAAGTTGTAAAATGTATGTGGAGGCCGACATAAGGATGCAGTTAATAAAATCAAACTGTCATCCATAAGCTATGCATAGACAGTGCTTTTGCAAATTGTCACATACACTCACACCTCACACATGGGCACATAAGTGCATAGAGAGCCCATGGGTGATGCACTGAAGTAGCCAAACCATGCTGAGTCGTTTGTGTCTGTTGTAAGCAAGTAGGCTCAAAAAACCGTATCTTCAGCCGAATAGCGGATAATATCCTGTTGCTACAGAGACTGTTTTCCCTAGTAGTCCCAAATGTTTTCCAGTGTATTTAAGCCAACTGTCTGTGAACTTTTTCTTGATTCTCCATCACTAAGTTAGAAACACTGAGTGTAACACTGAGGTTGGCTCTAATAAGCAATTTCTGTAAAACCCTGGAAACCAACTGTAAGATAAATAGAATCAGATCACATATCACAGCTGACACCTAGGAGAGATGAAAATGTTAGCTACAGTGTTAATGACTGAGTTTGGATATTACCAGAGTTTATTTTTTGTCTACCTCTTTGTTTCAGGAATGCATCATCTGATACAGTTATTTTAATACAGTGAGGCTGTTATGTTTATTGATAGCCATATAAAACAGAAGTTGGGACACTGTGTGGCAGTAAACACGATAGTGTTATAATAAGGACAGGGAAGGTAATGAGGCCAAACAGCTTTCCTTAGAATATGGTAGGTGGTGCATTGGATGTAAAGAATATGAGTTAAAATTTAGAACCGTTTTCACGATGATTTAATGTTTTCACCTTTTTGTAGATATCTGGTTATTCATTAGTTATCCAAGCAAGAGACAGCGGCACCCCTCCTTTGTCTTCATCTGTGACGGTCAATGTGGACATTTCCGATGTGAATGACAATAGCCCCGTATTCACTCCAGCTAACTATACAGCTGTAATTCAAGTAAGTTTGTCCTGCACATACAAAACTTCTCTGACTTTTAAAATACAAAAGCATTTTGTTTCAGTTAAGTAGCTTTTGATGATTTCTCTACCAGGTATGTATGGAGTAACCTTATTTAAGGGCAAATCTTTCTTAACCCTTTGGTAAGTTTCTGTTTGCTGAGGCGTTTTAACCTCAGCATCTGACACACATTTTACAATTTGTCCCTGTTTTGTCAGAAATTGAACTCTGCCTGAAAAAGTCTCAGCTAGGATGAGCTCACACTTCTTTGCACCTTGCTCAAGATGCAAGTCTTAGTTGTTAGTCTGTCCTAATCAGACACAGTATCAGGCAGAGCTCGTCAGTCCTCAGAGATGTGTTGAATAACTCCACTTCTGGTCTGTGGGCATCAGTGGTGCCAAATAAATACTGTGTCTGAGCTGCTGTCTTTGACATTCAGTTGAATATTCTCAGTAGCAAACGCGGTATTTTATGCTTGTGATATGCATCGTTTTAATACTTTTCTTTATACACTGTGTGTATGTGCAAAGGAAAATAAACCAGTGGGCACAAGCATTTTGCAGCTGGTAGTGACAGACAAAGACTCTTTTCACAATGGCCCCCCCTTTACGTACACCATCCTCACTGGCAATGAAGAAGAGGAATTTACACTGGACCCTCACGGTGTCTTGAGATCTGCAGTAATCTTCAAGCACATGGTTGCGACCGAATATGTGCTCTGCGTGCAGGTATGACTCGATATTTTCATCTGCATAGAAACAAAACCCCTCATGGTGGCAGATGATTTCCACATTGCCTATATGGGTTGGTTTTAATTGATCGTATTCTATAAGTAAATACCATGCATTCCAGTTTACAAGTGCACAATATAGTATGTTTCCTTTGATGTCCTTAAACCTAATTTCATATAAATATAAATAGGTAGCCAGCCACCTTTCCAATTTCCTCCACATGAAATGGATTTTCTGAGCAGCAGCTGTTGTGATTTAAGATTTTCATCTTTTTTTTTTTTTTTTTGCCCTGTACCTAAGCAGGGAAAATAAGCGAAAAAGCATTATATACATATAAATACACCCCAGAACGAGTGACAGGAAAATATTGTTCTAGGAAGGAAAATCACTTCTGCTTTTAAGTCATAAATTTAATCATAAATTTTTGGATGCCTACCAAGAATTCATGAAATCACATTTCCAAGGTCGACTTAGCTTTTTTAAAGAATGTGAAAAGAGACATGCAATAGAAGTCTAGCTCAGGCTTAGCTTTACAGTCATTGTTGAGGAATTTTGGAACCAAGTAATTTTGATTAAAAAAAAAAATGTAAATCCAAAAGTAATTTGTCCACATTTCTCAGACCTGCCAGAGAAAATGTAGTAGGGTTCTAAATATGCAAGTCTAGGGAATGAACTGACCTCTTCATTCAAATTGGACATGGTCCTGTCCTCTAAATCTGAAATGTAGGTTTCTTCCACTTGCTTTGCTTGGATTGATTTTTCAAAATACAACCTGCCTACTCCTTTAATAAACACATTGTTCATAGCAGTAACAGCCTCAGTTACAATTTAGAAAATAACAACTCTGAGCTAATTAACAGTTCAAATCAAAGTACAATTCTACAAGTTTGTCTTTTAATATACCTGTAATCTGTTTTTTGAGACTTGTAGGTAAATAAAAATACTCACTTTTCATTGTTACTATGCCTTCATCCTAAAAATAGTCTGCTTTCGGGGCAATTTGCTAGCCAGAGTTCCAGTATAAACAAGATTGGGCATGAGAATTAAACTTAAGTAGCATTTTCTAGCTATAGAGATCCACATATGTCATATAAATGAAATATTAGACAGATCATAATGTCTGAGATGCATCAAAATCTTCAGAAGACCATGCTGGTGGATCGTGGAGGCCTAATTCCGTCCAGTATTATTTACTTTAGGGATTTATAGACCGAAAACATATTTTATAGTCTCCCATTGTGTGTAGACCACAGATATGTTTCTTTCCATTCATATATGCCAGTGTGCTGCTCTCTCCTTTCCACCATTAGCTTCCTTCTCTGTGTTAGGTATATTAAAAATTTATGTTAAAATTGAAGTAATCACTGTGCATGCATGTGTGTGTATAATACATAAAATCTTTTTTAAAAAAACTCTACCAGCCCTTTTACTAGTGAGGATAAATGACTTTTAGAGTGTCTTAGAGGTACTAAAACTTTCTTAGTAATGTCCAGTATACTGTTGTCATCCTGCCTTTTTTTTTTCCCTTCAGCTAGTATATTTTCCTCCCCATGTCCAGATACAAAGGTCTGTGAATGTGTGCTAAATCTGTGCCCAGTGGTAGTTCGGTCTTCTGTAGAGCAAATAAATGTGTGGAGCAGTATATCTTAATAGTGACTTAAATGAAACATTTTTCCTAGTATGGGAAAGGACACTGATTAAAGTTTGCACACCTGTCTGTCATGGTAGCCTTGGGGATTTTGTCATATTTGCTCCTTTAGTCTCTAGAAAAAAGTGCAAAGGATGCTATCATACACGCTCTGGGTCATACAGTCATTATTCCAAGTGCAGTGCTGCTCTCATATTTTATTTTTAGTAATAGCATAAACACCCTATTTAATTTTTAATGGGTGATAAATTTTACTTTTTTCAAGCATATTTCTCAGTTGCTTCAGGTAAAGTAGTACAGAGCACTGCAGAAAAGCTTTCAGCTCCCTCACATCCACACAAACTAAGCAGGATCTGAAACACTGTGGACCACACCAAGCGATACAAAAGCCAATTCCGGTATTTCACTGCATGTCAGTCTATTTCCAGAGTAGAAGTGAACCCAAACTTTGTTTGATGCAGCATATACCATTCAAATGGCTATGTTGTGAAGAGGACAAGTGATAGGTATGGGATTCTGGGAACATTTCAGTTTGAGTAATGAAACAATCTGCTGACACATTTCTCTCTGCAATCCACTTACATGAGATAACTGTGCTTCCCTAAAGAGTTTGTAAGTTCCACTGCTAGATGTGGCTGAGACAGTTCATTACATATGTATTTTGCAAATATGTTTAGAAGGAACTTTTGAGAGATCTTCAGAATTACTGATGATGTGAAAATCTATAGCAAGAAGTTACAGTTTATGACTGTTTTGTATGGGTGTTTTATTTAGGTTTTAATTTTTTAATTTCTTCTAAACTTCATTAGGCAAAGGACTCTGGGAAGCCTCAGCAGGTTTCCCACACCTACATTCAGGTGAGGGTTATTGAAGAGAGCATTCACAAACCGACTGCCATTCCACTAGAGATCTTCATTGTCACCATGGAAGATGATTTTCCTGGGGGGGTCATTGGGAAAATTCATGCCACAGATCAGGATGTGTATGATGTCCTCACGTATACACTAAAATCAGAGCAGAAAAGTTTGTTCAAGGTCAACAGCCATGATGGGAAGATCATTGCCCTTGGAGGGCTCGATAATGGAAAGTATGTCCTGAATGTCTCTGTCAGTGATGGACGGTTCCAGGTACCCATTGATGTTGTGGTCCACGTGGAGCAATTGCTTCAAGAAATGCTGCAGAATACAGTCACCATCCGTTTTGAAAATGTTTCCCCAGAAGACTTTGTGGGCCTTCATATGCATGGGTTCAGGCGCACCTTGCGAAACGCAGTGCTCTCCCAAAAACAAGACAGCCTACACATCATCAGTATTCAGCCGGTGGCAGGCAGCAATCAGCTTGACATGCTGTTTGCAGTTCAGATGCACAACAGTGGTTTCTATAAGTCTACCTATTTGATTCAGAAGCTTACCAATGCAAGGAGACACTTGGAAAATGTGATTCGTATTTCTGCTATCTTGGAGAAGAATTGCTCTGGACTGGATTGTCAGGAACAACACTGTGAGCAAAGTCTGTCTATTGATTCGCATTCCCTGATGACATACAGCACAGCACGAATTAGTTTTGTGTGCCCCCGCTTTTACAGGAATGTGCACTGCATGTGCAACGGTGAGTACCGCTCCCTGTTCCACTCCCAGCTTTACACATTATGCGATAGGATCGTTTTTATTCCTCTGATGCAGATTAGAAGGGGCATTTCAATTCAGTCTGTTAAAGTATGACTGGGTGATGTATTGTGGGAATTGATTTCTCAGGCTCAGGAAGAATTGTTCTTGTTTACTGGTGTAAATGGAAGTTGATGAACTTTGACCTTTTACGACAAAGACCGCTTTCCTGGAGGCTCCATAATCAGAGCCATCAGCTAACTTCCAGGGGAGGGGAAGATAGAGGAGAGGAAGGGAGAAGAAAGGGAAGGATGTGGTTTCCTACCCCCTCAGTGCCACCACTGGAATAAACCTGGAGTGTGACCATAGCAGAACAGACCGGTCTGCAGCAGTGCACCAGCAGTCTGCAAGGAGGAGGACCCCTGACCTGAACAGTGCAGGTAGAATGGCTTTTCCAGTCCCATTTTAGCAGAGAGGTATGAAAATCAATGAAGTGTTTTATCAAATAACTGCAAGCAAGCATTATTCCCAATCTTTAACGCCACAGTGACAGGGTGGGTTTCAGGCTGCTCCACATTTTGGTAGAGATTTCACATGAGCACACATGACAAACAGACTCGAGAGCCCATCTTCTTTATGATTCTGCACTTGGACTATAAAACCTCAGGCAGTTATAGTAATAGTTCTGTTTCTTTTGTTTGCCAGGCTTTTTGTTACTCATTCCACTTCATTTAAGAGTGGTGAAAAAAGCTGCTGTGAAATCAATACGTCTAAGTCTCCCTCATCTTAAGCACACAGGCACACAGAGCAGTGCAAGAATTCAGCAGCCATGTCTCTCAGTAACCAACCTTTATTTCTGCAGTATTCAGCGGGACGTCTTGTCTTACTATCAACTTCAATAGGAATAAAAATAGGCATAAATTGCATAAAAGCAGAAATCATTGTCTCCTACAGCATGTAAATAATAAGACCGTAGAAGTTCAGTTCTGTAAAAATATTAGAAGTCTGTATCTGAGGTATTTCCATGTATATTCAAGACCAGACTGTCTGGTCAATTTTTAAGTAATCACATTGTAAGTTTAAAAGAGACATCTATTATAACAACATTCAGCATTTTGTTACACACAAAAGTCTCGGAAATAACGAATTTTCACGGGTTCAAAAGGGGCAATGCTGCACTCTCCTCCTGATGAGTCTAGAAGCCATTGATACACTTTTATATTCTCTAAGTCATAGCTTTCTCTCATTTTTGAACCAAAAAAATCACAAATCCTTATCTTCATGGGGATGGCGATAGCCCTCTCTATCAGAAATTGGTTTTCTGGCAGCCACAATTTTCACTGTTTATAAAATTTCGTTTCACTACTTAATAAAGTCAATAAGCATGTGCTGTTCCCTTCAGATAGTAATAGTAAGTGGATCTGCCTTGTAATCCCTTAGCTTAGCTCAAAAAAAAAAAGAGAACTTTGCAATACAGTACAGTTTTGATCCAGCAGTTCTCTCCCTTTTTCTTCCTGCACAGCAAGTTTGCACTGGAAGCACAAAAATTCAGCAGGGACAGCAGTTTACAAATTTTTTTTCTTTTATGTACCAGTCAGTCTTCAAAATGCCTGGCAGGCTGCCAGAGAGGCAGTGCGGTTCTGCAGACCGTCTGTGGTCCCTAGCCTCTGGACCATTTATCATGGCCTTGAAGACTGCTGGACGGGAACAGTTGCAACAGGCAGATTGTCCGTATCCAGCTGCAAAGCAGGAAGGGTTCCCACAGCTCCTGTTTAGGGCTACGATGCGTGATTACCCATGGTGATCACAAGACTTGGGCTGGAGTTGGGCAAACAAAATGACCAGAGGTCCTGATTTAAGTAGAGCTACCAAAGAATTGGAAGCCTTGGTGCCCATTACTTGCATGGAGATAAACAATCTATGCTTTGCCCTTCTTCACATAAATTTATGCTTCAGTCTCTTCTACTGTTTTTAATTAAAAGAGCCACAAGAAATGTCTTGGGTCTTAAGTAAGTACACAGTCATACACTGTGTTTTATCGCATAGGAGGTAGCACAGATTTTTGAGCTTATCTTAATTAGAGAATAGTTCTACTCTCATGAAGGCTAAAGACCAGGCCAAATAAAAGAGAAAAATGCAAATACTCCTTTGATTGGTGGTTCTTGTATATCCAAGTAAAAGCAGCAAGTCAGGAAAAAGAACACAAAATGCTAGAATAAATTTATTTTGGCTTGTTTACCAGGACAGCATTAGCAAGATATCAATATAATGAAAATATTCTATCTACTTCATTACTAGAATAGTTTCATGACCCAGTCTAGTAAATATTATTAGCTTGAGTTATGTCAAAGCCATTAAAATATTGCATATATTTCCAGAGCTCTGATTCGATTATGACCCAGAAAGCTTGAATTTGAACTAATTCACTTGTTCTTGAAATATGTATCATACTTGGAGTGTTTTTTCCCACTGGCAGATGTCACAGATATGCACAATTTATGCATACCAGCTGTTCACAACTTACCTAGATTACCTTGTAAGCAAATGGAATTATCTAACATGAAAATGCAGGGAAACTGTAAAGCATGTAGTAGGTGAACTTCAGAGCTCAGTTCTGGAAGGATAAGTTCATAAGTTCAAGTGCATCAATCTAAGTCATTAAAATCAATAGAGTTGGACTAAACAGTTTTCCAATAACAGACTGTCTCCTTACTTCTCTAGCTCATCTGCCTGCATTTATATGAAAAAGTACTGTAACAAACTGGGGTTTGTTTCAGTGTGGCTGTAGGGGTTATGCAATTGCCAGTTCCCCATCACATGATGTGAGGTATACAAACATCTGTTAGTACTTCTGGGAAATAAAGATAGGTGGACTGGAATAACTATATTCATGTAAAGTAGTTCTTACTACATCCTCATTTTTCAGGAGCAAAAATCTATTCTGTTTGGGGTTTTTTTCATCATGCAGAGTAATATTTTTTTGTTGAGACTAAAATACAGGAGAGAAGCAGGAGGTTTTAGTACTACTTTTCTATAGAGTCACTATGCATTATAATCTTACAAAAGTGAGGTTTCTTTGATATGTTTATGGGAGAGGGTCAGATTGAAATAATCTTGACAAATGTGGGTATATATCTACCTCTGAGCTGGTCATTCCAGGCCGCACTGGCAGACAGTGGAAAGAATGAAGTATTTTTAATGATGTGATACATCTCTCCCTCGATGTCTAAAATCAGTCGGATGAATCATGCCCTAAAGTTAGATGAGATGAATTCCATTTCAAGTGTTTAATATGGTTCTGGCTTAACAGTTTGAAAGACTTTTTCTATTAGACCCAGAAGTGTTCAGTGAAAGTGCAGACACTCACATCCACGTTATTTAATCAAGTGAATAGCAGTCTTGGATCACTTTTTCATGAATCCAGGCAATTCAGACTTTATGGAACCACATCTAGCATTTTGTGAACGTTCTGACAAAATGAAATCAGACTATGATGCATTATATAACCCAATTCCCATATGTACAAGACTGTTTTTCCCATTTTTAGAAAGCACACATGTACTATTGAGTCTCAAGTTGTCCTGACAAGGTTGTCAGGAAGATTGAAGGTATCCTACCTGTACTTGGGAGCAAAGAACTGGGATAATTTTGATAGATTTGATTTGGCTGTAGTCCTTTTAATGTCACACGTCTGTAAGGAGAGATGTTTCTCCCTGTAAACATTTCCTGTTTTAAGATCCACATTGAGAATGCACAATCTCATACAAATACATTGGAGAGCTGACGCACAAAGAAGAGGCATGACAGTAGAATGAGGGTGAGTGCCTTTCACTTAGGAAGCTGTGCTCAAGGATTGGATGGAAGAGGTCTTCCTTAGATCTTCTAAAACTGGGAGAAAATCTAATGCACTAGGACATACTGTGTGACACAAGGTTTTCCAAGGGTGCTTGAGCTAACTTAAACCCGTGGCTGACATGCAGAACCACGTTTGTGCTACCTGCACTTATATATATTCAGTATTCTTCGCTTACAGTACCTACTTTCCATGCTCCAAAAATAAAACCAAAGTGCAGTTCATGAATTGACTGTCTTCCTTGCCCACTAAGACAATTACTAGATTGTTTTAAAAGTAACAATTCGGAGCTTTGCATTATTTGCTTTCTGTGATTCTCACCTTCAGGAATCACCCTTCAGGCTGTTTTCTGCAGCTGAAACAGACTCTTTTTTTTGATATTCATACAGATTCGGGAGAATGGGCTCACAGAAAAACACTAAATATTTCAAGGCTTAAATTAAAATCATTGAAGCACTCAATTTCAAAATACATTTACATTCCTGGAAGTGAACCTTCTTTAGATGGATGGGAATAAAATATCTTATTTTGCAACAGGAGAAGGTTTTCTTCCGCAGTGTGTTAGTAGGGATGTTATAATAGTTTTACCTTCTTTTAGAGAATTAAACAGAAGATGGTCTTTCAAAATCAAGTGAATCTATTCCATCTTTTCCTGCCATGCGCTGGTTAGTGCTAGTTCATGTGTCTCTGTGATAGCTTGTAGAGAACAGCTCTAATAATACAAATGTGAGTTTCAAGTGAATACCATGGATTGTCTGGACTTCTTTACAGAAAAAAAAGAATCAAAACCATTTTTCCGAATCTCATATTGAATGGTAAATAGAGTGTTCTTTGGAGTGGAATTGCAACATTAGAATAATTTATTTAAACTCAGACAGTAAATCTTTGATGTGGACAACATAACCTTGAGTGCTTTCACAATTTTGCTCCACAGAGTTGTGAATCAGCCTGAAAATGTGTGTTAGCTGGGGCAGTGCAACAATGCAGATTTGTAGCCTATGTACTCATAACCATATCGACAGACAAAACCCATTTTTTTCTCCCAAGTAGGAATTTTTTAAAAATTTTGTGACAGCTATGAAATCCTGCTGCAGCACGATGAATAAAAAGTTGATTTGCTTGTAGTTTGCCAGAAGAACTATTCTTGGCCTGCCAGGATAAGCAGTTCTTTAGTGCATCTCCACAGTGGCGCTGAATGAATTAGAGCCTTTCCATGTATTTTTTGACTGTGGAAGGATGACTCTGAAGTACAAATCAGAGTTTGAATCAGCTAAAAAACATGGCAGAGATGGATAACAAAGTAAGATATTGCTTTCTTGCTTCATATCAAAGGTACAGTCAGGGGATGTTAAAATTTGCGGAGTCACATTTGGAAACCTCAGTGTACCCTCTTCTCCACACTGATGACCTGTGGAGCTTTTGTCCAAATGACTTGCCTGTCAGCTACACAGAGACTCCCTTGAATTACAGCCTCACAAAAGGTTTAAGTGCATTCAGAGAAGAGATATATTCTGCATACAGCAGAATGCTGTGTATTTGTCATATAAGAATGATTTAAAATAGCCAAAAGAACCAAGTAGAAAATACAAGGCAGCCCATAGAATATTGAACCACCTGTTATAATTTCAGAAATAATTGTTACTTTCTTTGAATTCCAAAGAATGAGGATTTTTTTTCTAAAAAAGAGTCATAGAAAACATCATATTCTCTGTTAAACTCTGCAGACTTTTCATTTAAATAGAACATGGTTCTGCAGTGCCCTCTTTATTAAATGACATCTGTTTCTCAGTTCTATAAGAGTTAAGATGTGTGACTGTATATTGCAGTTAATATTCCTGTTAATGTTACCTACTATAGTGATTAATAAAGATTGCCATGCATACTAGTGACAAGGGACAGGATGGAATGATTGGACTTGATGATCCGGTGGGTCCCTTCCAACCTGGTTGTTCTATGATTCTATGATTCTATGATTTTGTAACAGTGCTGCAGACAGTACTGTAAATCGTTTACTTCATAGACTCTCAAACAAATGTTTGACAAAGGAGAGGAGGATGTTAAAGATTAAATTGACTGTGCTGTAAATCAAGCAAGACATTTACAGTCATTGCCATATTTGTAGTCAGACCATGTCCACTTTGAAACCTATAGTAGTAATTTTTCTTTTTCCAGAAATTACTTACAATGCCAGGTCATTTCAGCTATGCTTACTGTGAGCACTTCTTGGTTTGTACTAACGTGTGAAAACGTGTGAAAGATTCTTTTTTTTTCATTAGTTTTGGAGGCTTATTCTGTGACAGGTTGATTTCTTCCTTCATAAACTGTAAATGAAATACACATACTCAAAAAATAAAGTAGTTTTTGAATATGATAAGGGTCTTGCAATAAACAAGAACTGCCAATATTCAGAAAGTGATAGCTAGGAAGGTACTGACTTTCTGTTGTTAAAATCATCACCTACATGAACTAAGTAAGTTAATTTGATAAGCAAAGCAAGAGATGTCTGCCAGTTCCCAGCAACTGGCTTTCACCCTGGCTTCAAATCAACAGAAGCAACAGTAAGAAAGCCTTTTTTCCTGCACTTAAAGGCTACTTTCATAGCAGCTGCACACAGATGTTCAAAGGTAGAGGCTGATCCTGCATCTACCAGGTTTCCTAGTACAACCAAGAAAAGGTTAACTGTTGTGGAAGCTGTATATCACTGAGAATTCATACGTTAAACAACAATAATTAGATCATGTTGTGCATTACTGTAAGCAGCATTTGTAAATCTTTTAAGTTTAGTGTAATTAAAACAGATTTATTCATACTCTTCTAGAAGTTGTATAGAAGTTTTAGCCAAACCCCATGGAATGCAAGAAATTCCTTTTGCAGCGACAGGCTTTAAAGTAAGCCCTTTATATGCTCAACCTGCTAGATGTTAAGAGCTTAGGAGTTTTTGAAGAATCTTACTCTAATTGCGTCGCACAGATATTTTAAGCAAATTTATAACTTGATATTCCTCTGTCCCTTCAGATTACTTCACTTATGAAGTTAGTATTAGCTCTGAATTCACCTATTTTAAGGCAAGATTAGATTCCACACTAATAAAAGATTTTTAGGAAAGAGTTTACACTAACATTCAAAATAATTTCATCCAGATTATGCTCTTCCCCACATACAAAAAGACATGGGTGTTTTTCCCAATTTATAAGTTGCAACTGACTGTTTAGAATATTAAGCTACTTCCTTCTTTCAAGTTAGTAATGTCAATAAATGCAGTCAGCTTCTTAGTGACTTTCAAAATTTCTTCACTTTTTTCTGTCGCTGGATGTATGGAGTCCCAGATGCAACAAGACTTGTGTAGTCACAACCAGAAGAAAGGAGGATAGGGTTTGGCAGCGTGGGAAATGTTCTCAATAGGGTGTGAAATGTCAGAAATATCAGGAGTAAGATGGGGACAGGGCAAGACTACTTATGCCATAGGATCAGGCTGGCAGCAAGTCCTGTGTAGTGTGAGGATAAAAAGTCCCCTTGTCACTCTGTAGCCCGGGAATGGCTTTTTCTTATTTGTTCTCCCAGGAAACTCTAACTGCTTGAATTTGCTTCTCATGGGTGTGCTGAGGCAAAAGGAGCCTGTAGATTTATGTAATTTGTTTTCTCATATCCCTAAATCCCCTGCAGAGGAGGCTTTGTGAGAAAATTACTGGCCTGAGAGTCACAACACAAATTATAAACCAGTTACTGCTCATAATGGTTGTTTTTTATAATACAGTGTCATGAGGGTTAGGGCAGCCCTTGAAGAATAATTGTAACAGTTTTGCTATGTACTTGTCCAAAGGATGTCCCTTCCATGAAGGTGGGGGTTGTAATTATTGTCAAGCCATTCTTTGCTTGTACTGAAGTATGAGATCAATAAATGTCTTTCACTCCTCTTGTGTCATGAAAGATCATGCTTTACACCGTATCCCTGACAGCATTTTAACTTATTGCAGGAGGACTCTGCCCTGGGTCTAACGATCCCTGTCTGGAGAAGCCGTGTCCAGGTGACATGCAGTGTGTGGGGTATGAAGCTAATCGGAGACCATTCATCTGCCAGTGCCCCCCAGGAAAGCTTGGAGAATGCTCAGGTGCAATTCACAGCCGTAAAGGGGGATTGAACAACAAAATACTGCTGCTCTCATTTTTTAGGGAGAGGTGCCACTGAAGTCAGCAGAAGATGTACAACTTATCCCTTCTCAGCATTGGCACTCAATGTATCTGTTTATAAGCCCTGTAAAATACTTTACAGCTACAGTGCTGTATAAATACCATGACCCAGTTTCCATTGGGAAATTCCCACTGACTTGGTTGAATCCCAGATCAGTAAAACAGGCTGCTGAGAAAACAGGATTTTTCCTGGAGACTGTTATGCCAGATGTTTTCCTGCCACAGGCAAAACTCTGTAATTAACTCTACTGCTTACAATTTAGATTACTAAAATTCCAGTCATTATTAATGAAAATACTATACCATCCAAGAAGAAGGTTTGGGACATTTGTTAGTTCTCTGCAGCTGTACTGTTCCCTGGGATTTAAAGAGCCAGGTGGAAATCCAGGGAAATGGAACTTCCTTTTGACTCCAGTGAATCCAGGGCTGCATGATAGAGGACCTGTGCTATTTCCCTGGTGAAAACGCAGCAGATACTGAGCTGTGTCTCTGTGTCGCTGTGTCAGTGTGATCCTGGGCAGCAGTTGCAGGAATCTCATTGCAAGGGTTTGGCTGGAAACTGCCCATAACTAACTTCATACCTGTAACTCAACTGCCTGATCTACAGGCATCTATAACTCCTCCTACTGTCACTGAGGAAACATAAGTGCCCTCAGGACTGTATAGCCTTAAAAATGTTGAATACTTGTAGAAATTTCTCTTTTTTAGGAGAGATAGAGCTTTCCTCCATCCCCTGAAAAATCATTTCCAAAAAAATACTTCTGTCTTGTGGTAGATGCCAGTTTTTTTCCCCATCAAAGTTGGGGTTTATATATTTCTCTATAGTCTTTAGCTCTATAAATTCTTTAATTAACTTGACAGTTGAGGACTTATTTCATGTGTCTCTTAAAGAACATCTTTTCAAAATGGTTATTTCAGGCCACACTTCTCTTAGCTTTGCTGGGAATAGCTACATTAAATACCGGGTTTCTGAAAATAGCAAGAAGGAGGAATTCAAGTTGGCTCTCCGTCTGCGAACGCTGCAAAGCAATGGGATTATAATGTACACCAGAGCGAATCCCTGTATAATCCTGAAGGTAATTAAAATAACTTATCTTTTTCACAGTTATTTTTTTTATTGATTATATGTTTCCTGTTTACTCTTGACTTGTAGAATGCTGTCCTTACTTCAGCTGTAGATTGAGAAGTCACCTGTTTCATGCTAGGAGGGAAAACCAACAATTTCAACAATGGCAGCAACAACAACAATCAAAAAAAAAAGACTGTTAATGGTACTTTTCTTGGGAAATACTCCTTTAGGTGATGTTCATTATAAGAATATTATGTTTGTTTGCAGGAGTCAGTCTGCAGAAGATGTAAGATTTGGATATTTATATGACCATTTAGTCAAAACAATGCATGCTGAAATAGCAACTCTTCTCCTGTAACTGTGCCTGTGGTTAGGGGATATGATGTCCTCACTGCTGTCAAGTTAATACCAGAATTCAACTGTTTAAGACATTTCTCCTACTAAATCTTGAGGTTTCTGAAATCTGTCAATTATTTGTTGAGAAAGGCATGAGGCAGCTTGGGATTGATATCCAATCAGTACTTAATTGACAAGTTCTCCATATATTTGGTTCTTTATTTGTGTTCTGTGGAATGGCAAATACCTACTGGATGAAAAGGAAGTGCTAGGCTCATCCAAGAGCCTGCGTGTACAGTGTTTCTTCTAGAGTCTCTAAGGTACAAAATGAAGACATTGACATCTGTAACTTGGCCATGTTCTATAAATTCTGTAACTTGGCCATGTCCTATAATTTCTCCTCAAAAGGAGAAATGGCTCAGAGCCTTTTCTGTCTGTATTTGCAATCTTTAGAGTTCTTCTGTCTGAATGCTTAGGTAATGTTAAAATGGCTAGATGAGTTATTAATGGGTAACAACTAATTTTGTAGCTGTTAAACTGAAACATTTCATGAGCCAGAGTACAGTCTGTCATTCACTGGGGACTCTCAGCATTATTCAGATTTGTACAAGGCAATTTAAACTCTGCTTTGAGACACATAGAAATGCATAGTTTGAACTTTTTAGTATATATTTTTGTTCAAAATATCCAAAATTATACCACAGCCTTGAAGACCTTTGAAAACTATATCATAGTTGCTCTTAACATCTATCAGTAGGGAATGTTTGTAATTTTGCAGTTTTGAAAAATACTTGGGGAAAAAAAAAATGTCCTCGGTAGAAATTGCCATTTGAAAACAATGGAGGTGATAAAGAGGCAGACTGAGATAGAGTTAGAAAGATGACAGGAAAAATTATTTTGATAGAGTTTAGTGTGTAAAACTATCGTGACTAAGGAGTACAGCAGGTCACATTGTTGGCAGCTGAGTGGAAATCTCCGGTTGAAGCTGAGAAATTTTGACACCTGAAGTGTTGAATTCATGTGGTTTCCAAGAAAATAAAAAGGTAAGAGAGCTCCTCATTTGTGGTTGCCTGGGTTGGCATATTAGTTGTGGGTAGGAATTATGTTTTGTTCAGTCACTGCTTCACACAATGACCTGACTATTTTGCTTTGAAAGAGACTGGCAGAAGAAAATAATACTAGAAAGAGCAGTGTCAAGAGCTGAGGTTATTCTGCTCCGTTCTCATAGGCTGACGTGCAGGTCATGCTCTTTTTTCATTCTTAGGTCTGAACCAATCTCACGTGGCACTTGGTAGAGAGCTTCAGGCACAGCTGCTGCTTCATGTGTTTGATGAGAGAGGTCCAGGGTCTTGCATGCCGTGTTATGGATGCAATGGCTCCACTTTCTCCCATGCACTGGGCAGGGAAGGTCCCTTCCGAGAGCCTCCTTTTCCCAGTCCTTGGCTTCTGTAAGCATGGGGCTTAAAGAAAAGTAAAGCATTACATTCAGCGTCTTTCCTTAAGAAATGGCATCACGTAAAAGATTGAGAATTGTTAGAGTTTTGTTTGTGAAGATCATTTAGCAGAGGAACATCAGACTGAGGTGTCACAAAAGTGCTTTATGGCAGATGAATAGCATTATACTCAAGGGATGTAGCTACAGCATATCTCTTTAGGGAGGGCAGCTGACTCGTGAGCTGTACCTTGAGGATTCCTAACTGAGAGGCTTTCAAGCAAGTTACCCTTAAATGTCTAAGCACATACATTTTCATTTGTAGTCCAGAGTTAAGGCCTTTTTAGTTTGTTTGCTGTTTTGTTGGCCTGTTTTTTTTGTTTTTTTTTTTAACCAGGTATGTATGTTGTGAGATAGGGAGGTCATTAAGTAGATTAATTAGAGGTCTATAATTGTGAAGTTGTTATCATTTGAGTATTGCTTTCAATTAAATTAAACATGTGGGGAAGCTTTCCAAGTGGAGGATAAAGGATGGGATCCTGTGCTCTTTTGAGCATTCTAGCATTACTCCAGCGAAGCATTTAATCACTTGCTTAACTTCATATATTTGAAGGCAATTGGAACTGCTCACATACCTTATTTTTAAGCAAGTACTTAAGTATCTGCTAGATTAACACCAGGGGGGCCAGAACCAACACTGAGCTCCAAACAAAGGCAGAGGCAGAAGAAGTTTAGACCAAGCACATAGTATGAACCCGTGGGAGAATGAGCAGAAAACATCACCACTGTTGGGCATTGATTTTTTTGAAGCAAGTTCGCCTCCATTGCTGTCTATTTAAAAATTAATGCTGCAATATGGTTTTCAATGTTTATATGACCAGCTTAATCTTGGGAGCTCATACATTTGTGATAACTCCAGGGACAGAAATATTTCATAATCATAACTCGGTGTCCTTCTTGGATGAATAATCGATGCCGTGGAGCAAACTGCTTGTCTACCTCTTTGCTGAAAGCTTACCAGTTACACTGTGTTGATGCAATATAATAAGGATGTTATTTATTCAACTGTTTCAAATAAAACAACTCATCCATTGATTCTGAGAAGTTAGCCATTTCTTCATTGTATGTTCTTGCTTTTAAGATGATTGGAGCAAAATGTAATGCAGGTCGATGAGTGTCTTTTTCTTTGAAAAAATTACCTGTGCCAAAAGCAGTTTCACAATTTCCTGTTTTTCTGTGTAGCATCTATCTCAGAAAAGTAAGATTTAACCATTTAAAACCTCACAAGGTCATTGCAGAAGACAATTCCATAATTTATTTCATTTTTTTCCCACTGAGTATAACAGAGATTCAGTTCATTTTTTTAAATTTAAAAGATCTAAAATAGATGAAGAAAGACTTCCCCATCATGCCAGAAATATAACTGTTAAATGGTAAAAGGCAAGCATATGTTCTTCTGTCCACACAGTTAATGTGGATCTTTGTATGGTTTAGTTAAGTGTATATTATACATTTTAATGCATTACTGCTGCATGGCTTATGCTGGATAAGACTGAAGTTTGGATATGATCCCAGTTATGGCTGGAGTTGAAACGTGTACTATTTTAATTAAATATACTCTTTTACACAAATGAACCTGAAATGTAATTCAACTAACGAAATATTTCCCCAGATAGATTAGTAGGCAGCACGCTTTACCCATGGTGTGCAACTACATATGGACTGTGTGAGCCTAAGGTGGTCTCAGAAGAACCATTTGATCATTTTATTACCAGTGTTGATACACAAATATGGATGTTAGCCAAACGTATTAGTCAGGCTAATATTCTAATATAATTTACTATTCGCATTTGACTCCATTTTGCTCATTGAATGAAACTCTTGAAATGTAACAGATCACATCAGCTTTTGGAACGTTTTTGGTCCTTTGTACTTCTCTACAGGTGAGGAATTTTGTGTCTATAAGACCATACATGCTTAAGGGTACATTAACTTCACTGTTCTAGTCATTATAGCAAGAGATACTGTGAGAAAGCCCAGAAGGGCTCTGAGAGATGGAGGCTTGGTTGGAATTGTCTGCTCAGCTAGGGTGAAGCACTTTCTCTCTGCTTTCCTCTTGATGCAGAGTCTCTACTGGCACCACGGGCTGCATAAGTGAGGGATTGTAAGGTTTGCATCTCTCTGCTGTGAGACAGAGTAACACAAGGTCTGTTCTTTGTTATGTCATTTAGCTGGAGAAAAAAGCAGTGTCACATCATCAGACCTGAGCTGTGAGTTTGACACTACTGACCCTCAGTCAGACAAGTCATCCCGTTGAGGTTATTTTCTGGATAGCTGCTGAAGCTGGACAACAGTATTTTGCTTTCATTGAATTTCCATAGTATTTGCTTGGATGGACTTCATTTAGTAAGAAGTCAACTGGAAGTTCAGCCTTTCTTGGTACTGAGGTCCAGGATATAATTAAAGAGCCCAGTTTGAGGACTGAACAGTGTCCCTGATGTCACTGCAGTTGTGGAGAATCATGGGAACACCAGGAATTAATTACTGTTGTCAAATTCTTATTGCTTATGAGTTGGAGGCATCGTTTTGCTGTGCTGAGTGAAGGACCCTTCTCCTCCTTGCCCAGCCAACCTAGCTGCTAAATAGGTCAGCCAGGAGCCCTTTGCAGCCCCTGCTCCTCACAGGCTGTTCCTGTTCATCCACCACCTTCTAGAACTACAGGGCCAGCGGGGGACAAATATTTCCTCCCTACCCGGCTACAGTAAGGCCCGTGACCATCTGATTAATGAAAGTATTTTTATGGTCCCATTGCTAGGGGTATCTGGGCATGTCATAGTCTTTAATGTATGTATCCATAAAGCACTGGTGTGAGGTAGGGAAATGACGTTATCCCTGTTTCACTGATGGACACCTGAAACTAATGACTTGCTTGAGACCCCAGAGGAAGAGTGTTGCAGAGTGTGGATTCCCATGCATATCTATCACATCTTAGGATAGTAATGTAAGTGTCAAACCATCCTTCCAATCTTTCGCTGTAGCCTAAGGTGGAGGTTACTAGTGTTTTTTTAATAAAAGGAAGGAAACATAACCTTTCAGACAATATATATTTACTGTGTATGTCAGATCATCTGCTGGTAAAAAGAAAGAAAAGTCGGTGAGAAAGATGTATAGAACGTATTTTAATGGCAAATCTTTTAGATCATCATTTCCTATATACAAATGGTGTAATATTTATCCCAGGTGCTCATATGTGGTGTTGTATTTATAAAGATAATTGGAAAAGCATGTTCTGTGAACAAGGGTAATAGACATGCAGGCAGTAGGTCCTTCAGGATATAAGTAGTCTTAAGGGAGGTGTATGTGTATTATACACAATCAGTGGAACAGTTTCCATAGGAAAAAGCTTTTTGAATAAGAAATAAGTTAACTGCTTATCCAGTGATTGCTGGTTTTCAAACTTTAATATGATGGCATGTATTTTTCTGTTTGATTTGTGTTCCTGTTGAGCCAGACCACACTTTCTGAGCAGCTCCTTCTAGGTTTTTGGACTTTCTTATTGCACACAGAGAAAAGAAACTATTGCTCCATCTCTGGGAATCTTGTTTACCAAGTTTCCCCTGAGCAGATGCTTTAATGGGCCAAATTTCAATCTACAGGAATAGTTTACAGTTGAGTTTTGAGTCCTGCAAGATTTTTTTATTTAATGAGAAATTATCCATATTTTTTCCTGTATATCCATTTGACTTTTTTTGAATTAAGTTTAGCAGTACCAAGCAATATCCATCCTGCAAGCACATAGTATTACAATGATACATTACATTTCCTCTCAGACTCATTATATACTACGAGCCAAGGACTTAAAAATAGACAGCTGCCCAGCTTGCTCTTCTGGCTCCCCTACATCTCCCATGCCATGCACAGTGCCTAGGTAGATGACACTTACAGGGAGCTGTCACATGCGTAGC
Source organism: Coccyzus lansbergi (assembly GCA_033558105.1). NCBI lineage: Eukaryota > Metazoa > Chordata > Aves > Cuculiformes > Coccyzidae > Coccyzus > Coccyzus lansbergi. Next base: position 599,137 of record JAUMJK010000267.1, on the reverse strand, counting down.
ATCTATGTGCCCAGTTTGTCCATGCAATTACGGAATAGTGGGCTAATGTAGTTTACACTCAAACTGCCTGGTGTGACTTAATGTTATAACCCAGTTCAAATTAAGTTGGTCAAAAGACTCAGGTCTGGAAAGGAGAAGGAAGTCCAGAGATCATCAAAACTCAAGATTGTACCCTTAGTTTTTCTCCAAGGTGTTTTGTGAACCTTCAAGGACAGTAAGTGCTGATAGTGACACAACAGCATAGTCTGCTCCTGTAGATTAACATTATCCCATTTACCTTCAAGCCACATCAGATAGGCTGGCAGAGGTGGGTTTGAACACCAGTTCAGACACATTCCAAGGGATGTTTCTAGCTAACCTATTTTTAAATGAGTTTTTTGTGTCAGATATAGCAGGAAAAAAAAAAAACGAAAGAAAACCCCAATCCTAAGATGGATCAACACAATGCAGCATCACAGCTGCATTAGTTCTACCAGTTTAGTGCACCACCAAAGCTCTAGGGAGCTCTTGCACTGACAGGTATGGCAGCTCCGCTCTGCTGAAGGAGAGCAGCAGGGTCGTGTTATGGTTAAACCAGTAAGATGTGTGCTGCAGGGAAGGATGAAAAAGAATTCAGCGTCTGAACCTTTCAAGGGGATAAATAATGGGACAGAAGTGTCTTGAGATGGAGTTAGCAGAAATAAATACTTCCTAGAGCATGACATAAAGGTAAAATAATTGGAAGAACTTTCAGAGAGCTTGAATCCAATTAATGTGTCATAAGAAATTATTTCCAGCCTTGTCAGCCATTTTAAACTTATCTACCATCTGTTAGAGAAACCTAAAATCTTTGGGTAAACTGCTAATCAGGAAAGCAGCACTTCATACCTATTCCTTCACTCTGCACTTTGCCTGTTCCAGCAGGCTAGCACAGATTTTCCGTTTTTGAGGACTTCAGATGAGTAGAGGAAAGGAGGGAGAGTAAGAAATCCTAACAAACCCTCTAAAGACGTGAACCAACATAAACATGAGGAAAGAAAAGCAGTAGCCATTTTATGTCCTCTTGAGATATCTATAGAGCAGGGAGTATAGCATCCTTGGAAAATAACTGGGTTTTGGTCAACTAGAAGCTTACTGTTAGACTTAGAGAAACTGAACTTACGGCACTTAGAGACAGATCTGCACTTCAGTGAGATGCCCCAAAAGGCTACAGAGGTGCAGGATGTGTGCATGAGCAGAGTAGCTAATATCCTGAGGTGAAAGCAGTGGCCACTGACTTTGCTACAAGCATCTCTCAAATACTCCAAGGTAGTCCCTTGCCCTGCCTTTCATTTTGGTACCATCAGCCACTGGTGGCAGAATCACAGTTTACAGGCAGCTGGTAGGACACTGCTGGTTAGTAGCAGAGCCAAGAGCAGAATGTGGGTCCTGTGGTCCATGACCTGCTAAGTGGGACAGACCATTATCCCAGTCCTCGTCTATGTTCTGCATTTATATTTTTACTATGTTTTCAGTTTGCCTGCAGTAAATGGCTTTGGGTGAATTCTAAATCGGCTGATATTTATCACCTTATGTTTGTTGCTGGTCATAAAGGTACAGTTTTTTGCTACTTTACTGTCATGCAGCAGAGAAACTTTAACACTGTATAGTAACTGTCTAGAAGTCTTCTGTGTTTCCAGAATTTCCATGAGAGTGTATTATGAGACTGCTGAGTGCCTGAAGCACTTCAATTTCTGGTTTTCTCCCTCAGATTGTCGATGGCAAACTGTGGTTCCAGTTGGACTGTGGAAGTGGCCCGGGAATCCTGGGAATTTCAGGCAGGGCTGTTAATGATGGAAGCTGGCATTCGGTGTTCCTGGAACTAAATCGCAATTTCACGAGCTTGTCCCTGGATGACAGCTACGTGGAGCGCCGCAAAGCCCCCCTCTATTTCCAGACTCTCAGCACGGATAGCTCCATCTACTTCGGCGCTCAGGTGCAAGTGGATAACGTCCGCAGCCTGACTGACAAGAGAACAATGCAGGTCTTGAGTGGCTTTCAGGGATGCCTGGATTCAGTTGTCCTAAATAACAATGAATTGCCGCTCCAAAACAAGCGCAGCAGCTTTGCAGAAGTGGTTGGCCTGACTGAACTAAAGCTTGGCTGTGTCCTCTACCCTGATGCCTGTGAGAGGCATCCTTGCCAAAACGGCGGCTCCTGTATCAGCGTGCCATCTGGTGGTAAATATTTTGCATTACTTTATGGGCTCCCTCCCCACTATTTTCCTCTAAAATTTATTGCCAGAGGTGGGTTTATGTAGAAACATGCTTGAAAAATCTCATGAACTCTATAAAACTCTGATAGATATTGCAAATTGTGTAAAAACTGTTTGCTCTATAAATAACGGTGAAATGCTACCCCATCTCATTGCATTAGTGTTCCAGGAGGAAATTGATTTATTGGCCTTTAGCATAATCCTATTTCTATAGAAACCAATAGAATTACAATTACTGTAATGCTCAGCTAGATTTTTCAGGATCTATTTGCAGCATCGAAGGCTGTACAGAAAGTTGATGATTTCAAACATCCATCACAGGTTCAATGGCACCGTTACCTTTCTCTCTTTCTGCAGCTGTCACAAATAGTTATGGAGCTGTCTGCAAACACCTTGGTCTTTTTGTGAATGGGTAATTAGATTACATGTCAACACAGAAAATAGTTAGTCTACCCCATTATAACATCCTCCAGAAGCATATTTTACAACTCCCTTGGAAGCCTGAGTTCTTCAAGGTCTAAGTAATATTATCCAAAGTTTATAGGGCATTGATTTAAATTGTGCTCATGTTAGATTTTCCTACCCAGTGATTATATGGTGGTTTGTGTGATGTGGTGCCAGTGACTTACTCTCCACTAATGTAATGTATGAGTTACCAGACCATAAGTCAGCATCTTAGCCAGAAAAAAGCAATGGCATACATGTAGGACTTTTCCTCTAGAGTTATTCTCTATCTGTAATGTACAGATTTCCTGTCCAGTTCCCCCTGTTGTATTAGTATGCAGCATTGCTCACTTTTTCTGGCAGACTAAAATTTCCTTCAAAAAGGAGGATGCTCAACAGAGAGATCTTCTGCAAGTTCAGAGATTTCCATCCACTTAATGTCAGTGATTTTGACCATGATACCCGAGGGAAGTTTTCCATAAACTCTGTTTTTAATGAAGCATTTAACCACTGTCTAGGTTTCTGGTTTAATGTGTTCATACAATTCCCTAAACCCATAATTGTTATTTCTGTTTTTTTGTTGTTTTAAACCTTGTTCTCATGTTTCCTTTCTGATCACCTTCCCCCAGGTAGATTTTTCTAAACATTAGAAACTTCCTAAACATCTGAAAAGTTTAGTTTCCAAGGCTGACACCTGGTGAGATCTGAGCAAAACTGACTTGTCAGGGAGAATTTTCTCATTTGAATAAACTTACCCTTACAGAACAAGCCCTGACAATGTGAGTTTTCTGATGCTGAGGAACCTCAGCTAGCATCTCCTCTGGCTCCTTGGCTACTTCTTCTCCTGTGCAAGAGCAATGCAGCAATGCAAAGTCAGGAATGCTATTGGCTTTCCTCTTGGTGGAAAGAGATTGGAGGACAGTTGGGAGAGAGAAAGTGCAGCACCAGCAAGTCAGAATGTGATTTGCAGTATAAGGACAAATTTTGCTGCTCCTTTGCGTTTTTAAACATCTTTATTTACCAAGGGAAGGAAATAAAAGGCATCCTGCACAACAAGGGTGAAAGAAAATCATTCTGAGGTAGATTGATGCTGCAGCTACTGAGAGAATTGCTATGCAAGATTATTCAAGTCCCTGGGAAGTATGGCTAATATGTACATGGACATAACATGGCTTTGATTCAGACTCCATATTTAATAAATGAGGTTAAGCATTCACCAAGCTAGCATCCTAGGAAGCATGAAAACAGCTCCTTCTATTGATTTTATTGGAGTCTATTTACAGCGTTGCTCAGCAATCTTGTGATGAGTAAATTGAAACCTTTCTAACAAAATGCTATGCAGTAATTCTTTTTTTTCCCAGCATCTTATGCGTGCCAATTCATATTGAGAGGAGATGTGAGGTGGGGCAGAAACAGGCAGCACTGAAAGTTGGACCCATTTTATTACTGGAATGGCACACACCATTTTCACGTCAACATAATTCGCTGCTGGAAAACAGTCACACAACCGATTTAACTTGCCTACGTTCCTTCCTCAGTGAGAGGGCACGTGCCCTGCAGGGATGTTTTGACTGCCTGCCGTTAAAAAATCTGTTTGCTGTTTTTACTGCCTCAGCAGTGTATGTAAATAAAGGATTGTTATAAAGCCATAATTCCAGTGCAATGGGCCTTGACTGTATATTGGTGGGTTTGCAGCCCAGCCCACAAGGAGAAGGCATGTGCATTTTTGTTTCCAAGAGGCAAAGCAATTCTGTCATTAGTGTCCTCCATATGCAAAAGGGCCATGAAATTAAATTCTGTAGAGCAGAGAGCCCAAAAGCATTGCAAATACTAGTTGTGGAGCCACAAATTGCAGTGTGAATTTAAGAATCATGAACCATTGTGTTTGCTGACATAGATGTTAACAGCTGACTTTCATTTAAAATAGAAAAAATACAGTAACGACTCTTCATTTTTTACATCAAGAAAGAAAGTGGCAGCTTTTTTCTTTTTTTTGGTGAGGTGAGACATTCAAAAATATACAGTACAAAGGTCCTTTTCCTAATCCCAAGGCATTCAAAAGCATGAAGATCTCTTTACTAGTACTTGGTGTGATATCCTATTAAAGTTTCCAGAAAATAACGTTCCTTTCCCTAAACGGAGAGTATTTGGCATAATGATAGGATTTGTTTTAATAAATAAATCCTCTAATTTGTATTTTACAGAGCAGATTTCATATACTGTTAAGATCGCTTTTCTTACAAAAAACCTACTGTGCTTTGCAAGGAAATTAAGAGAGAGAAAGAGAAAGCCCAGATTTATAGCTAACTTTAAAAGAACACAGTCAAGCAAAGGTTACCCAGCATTATAACATGAAAGACTTTCTGGCTACATGCCGGAAATCAAAAGGGCCATGTCCAATTTGCATATAATTTGCATAAATTGGTCATCTAAAACACGAACCTTCATAATAGTATTCTTGTTGTGAGATCTTCCTTTCAATAGAAATGCCTGCTGCCCCGTTTACTATTAATAAAAAGCTGCCTCTGTTAACATTCCGCTTCATTATGGGAATAAGGTAATATTATGGCCCTGTTTTGAGGATAAGAAATGTTGTGTATGCAGCAGGAGTGTGTCCACACTGCTGCTGTTAGGGTTCATCTGTGTAAATCTACAGCAACTTCAAAGTGGCTGCCTCAGGGAAGGTGCTGTGCATGGTCTAGATCCTGGAGACTCAGAGCAAAGGCGTTGCCCTAAAAAGAAAGTCAACACAAGGCTAGTTGACCCACATTGTGTCTCTCTGCCTGACCCCTCTGCATATTGAACAAGAGGGCAAAATGGGAATTTTAGCCTATTAGAGTAAGCATGAATAGCTCAGATGCTGATACGTCACTGAAAGTACAGAAAAACCTCTCTGCTTTCTAAATCTGGTTTCTGGTCCAGCAGAAAGTGATGACGACATGAACCTCTGCGCTCATGTGATCCTAATCAAGTTTCACAGCATCGGTGTATGCCAGCATTGTCAGTGGTTAAAACTGAGAGAGGGTACTGTGTGCCCAGGGACACCACAGGGAGATCCCATGTGTGCTTTAAAAGTTCTGGGAAAGGGCAAAAAACATGCGTCAGGTCTAACAGCTTAGGAGACTCCTAGCATAAAGAGACTTCTGCTATATACAGCTTTAGGACAATTTTGTTGGAGACATTGGAAACCACAGACCTGAAACGCAGGACACATTATTGTAGACTTTTCAGCCCCTACCCATAAATACAGGCCAGAAAAGATATTTTCAAAGCCAGTTGTTATTAGCATTTTGAAACCTGATGAACAGCATAACTTTGAGAAACAGCTTGGCTCTTTGGACTGAAATTTCCCAAGGAAATTCAACCAAGTGTTTAAAGTGTGGTCAACCTATAAGGTGCAGAATATGAGGTCTTAAAATGGGAAATGTCACACGAACCTAATAATAGATTGGTGTTACCAGGTCTACCAATTATAAATGTGTGTTTATGTGCATGAATAGCAACATGGACAATCACAATCACAGCAGCAGAAAGCTTTACTATAATCAAATGCAAACTGTGCGCCGAGGTTTTCAACCACAGAGAAACTTTGTGCTTCTAATGCTTTCAATTATAAGTATAGTTACTTCCTTTTAATTTGATCAGTCCTATATACATCTGGATTTGATTGAAGTAAATGGCTTATAGGAGTAAGCAATTTTATTTGAGCATGAAACGTTTGAGCAGAAATATCTACTGAGAGCAACGTGAGGACAGAAAGTCATTGCTTTTCCCTCTCCTAATTTTTTCTCTTTTTTCTCTCTTTTTTTTTTAATGAACAGAGTTAAAATCCAAAAGGAAGGAGAAATACAATCTAGCCCTCAGGTGGTGAATTTAAGACATATTTTAAATTGTATATGCAACATTGACACACAGTGTTCTTGAGGATTAGGTACTTCATAAGAATGACATCAGAGAAAAATGGTTGCATTAATACCATAGTCATGAACCAATCTGTTCTTTCTTATGGTCTAGATCTCACTTTTTCACACATACAAACAAACCAGCATGTTGTAATGTGAGCATACCAAATGCATATCAGTTAATGTTTTTAAAGCTGTTTAGTAAATTTAAGGGGTTATTTTTTTTTATAGCTGCACTTTTAGAAGTCTGGATTTAAATTCCTGGTTTCAGAGTACATATGTACCAGTCCTTTCATGGAAAGCACTGGTTTAACAAAGACTGAAGTTCATTTTCATACCAACTAGCGGCAAAAGGCTGTCATCTCTTTGAAGTCAGATAAGTTAAATTTGAAGTGGCAGGAATATGTATGGCTGAAAAATGCACAGTTCTTGTATGTGGCCTGGTATGTCTATAAACTTACCAAAATACAAATGCTGGGAGTGGTCCTCTTCACCTTCAGCTTTTCTCATCAGTTAACTTGCCAGGATGCACTATGTGAGCAGGCTCAGGCCTGTTTCTGGACATTGAGTTTGTCAGGTTCAGCTTCAAGGCAGGGAAAGAAACTAAATGGGGAGCACATGCAAAAGCCAAAGCACCTAACAGGTAAAAGCTAGCTCTTTTTGCATGTGATAGATATAAACAGGAGCATACACATGTTCAAAACAAGAATTGGCAGCAGTTCAGAGCATCTTTTTTAAAAAAGCCAAGTAAACCTGAGGATAGACAGACATTCAGATGCTCGGGCTGGCAATGCTAACAACGGAGACATTCGATGCATAACAGCATCCCATCTGCTGATGGCACCATGCCTGTCTTTTGCCACTGTCTCTGATTATTAAGTGCCAAGTAAATATAGGTACAAGCAGGAAGCCTGTGTAGTGCCCTTGCTTAGTGTATGATGCTCTTCTTTTCCACTGGACAGGGACATGCCCACAAGACAAGAATAAAAGCTGTTGGAGTCGAAGTGGGAGGGTAAAGACTATATAAGGTTAGTGGAGGACCATGAGAAAAGCTTTATTAAAAACACTGGAAAACCGAAGACCACGTGTAAGCTGGAGAGGGTTACATCTACATAATGGTTCAGATCACAAATGAGCTTTAATATGAATCTTCTGATCATCTCCTCTCACTGTGCTTCAGTTCCTGCTGTGGAGAGTTGGTGAGACCACGCTTCCTTCTGGACAGTTTAGAGCTGGAAGCCATGCACCAGGAGTGCAGTAACATGATCCTAAAGCACTGGAATGTGTGCACTGAGGGTGATGGGTCCTCAGCACCAGCTGGTTTGCTCCACAGACCTGCTGCCACTGCTCTGCAGGTTCTAATGTAGATATAGCCTAAAATGCTTAAACCACATTGTTGGTCTCAGGTCAACTGTTGATACAAGCTGTCATAAGACATGCTGAGCTTGTTGTGATCCACCCCATCAGCATTACAGATTTATTTAACAACGCTTCCTTTCTTTTTCCACTGGTTTCCTGTGAAGCAGTACACTGGTGACATCAGGAAATTTGCTGTCTTGGAAAATGCAAATCAACATTTTCAGCATCATTGTGCAAAGTGAAATATATGTATGCCTTGTACGAAACTCAGATGGACTGTATGATCTTAAAAGCTGATAAATTTTCAAGACATCCAATGCCTTCATTGTGAATAGGGGTAATTCCTACCTTGCTTGAAAGAGTTTTTACATCCTGAGAGGATGGGGGACTAGATTATTAAATTATAAGTGTAACAAAAATTCTGAGTTAGACCTAGAATGCACTTCTGACCTTAAGGGTTTTCCTATGAGATTGCATTTTGCCTGCAACAACGTGGCTATAATGTGCTGTAGTGGGCAAAATTACAGTCTCTGCTGAGAGGTTTGGAGAAGCATAAAAGATCTGGCAAGTCTGCTGGCCGAGTCCCTATATGCTGTGTACTGAGCCATCATATCAGCTCTTTACTTCCCTGAGTTAAAGATAAATATTGTAATTGAATACTGTCTTGTTTTATTGTATTTTTTATTTTTAACTTTGTTCCCTAAACTTAGAATCCATACTAAATATTTTAGTCTTCTAATATCTGACTGATTCCACCATCATTAAATCAAAATCAGCCAAAAGTATAGGCTCTCAGAAGCACAGTTTTCATTTTGGTCTTGTTAATACATGGCCCAGTAGAGCTCTGACCCATCTAGACCATTCAGTTTCATCTCTTCTTAGTATAAAATGTTAGTTGAAATTAGTGCATCTTTAATATAAAAAAATAGGCAACAACATTAAGGAATATATCCATGTTCCTGTTATTCTTAGTGCTAAAAGTTTAATCCTTTTACCAAATTAATATTTCTTAAGTTTTCCTGCAATGAATAAATATTGCAGAATATGTTGCAGACTAAAAAGCCAGAACTTAATCAGCTGAAACAAACATAAGATGTGAAAATTAAGTGATCGAAAGGCTTTGTTTTACAAATAACTCAGGTATAGAATGTTGTATTTTAAAGTCACTTTGAAATTATGTAGGTTTAAAATATTAGTAGCAAATAAAATATATCAATTCAGCTATTACGTATGGCAACAAATTTGTTGATGAATAAAATGTCATATCTGAATTGAACATTTTCATTTCACTTACACTCATTGAGATCATAAAAATATATAAAACATAACAGTAAAGTTTTGAACTATAGATGTCACTGTTCAGTCATAAAAGGAAGCACTGAAACAGCCTTATTTATTCATGCCGTTATTTCTATCTGCAGTAGTTCTAGGTCAACTATTTTACCCATTAACTGCAAATCTTTCACAGGGATGACATCAAAATGCAATGACTGATGCAGTCACAGTTTTGTATTTCTTCAGTCCCAGATCCCTACTGGTCCAGGAAGTTGTTCAGACAGTCAGGGTGATATATCTAAAAAACACCAAAAATAATCCCATCTTGCTGATGCTGACCAAATGTGTTTTCCAGGAATCCCCAAAGTTGAATAATTTCTCTTCTTAATTTTGAAGTCTTGAAAACAGCAGTGCTTCTCTCTTCTTGTAGCCAGACAGTGAAAGACAGTGAAACAGTGTGATATTTATTATCTATTTCATTTATTTTCAGTTAAATAGTATTGGACTCGACTGAAGATGCCAAGAAGTCTGGTTCCAAGTTTATTCTCTAAAGCTTGTCATCATGAAAGAATTCAATTAGAGTAATTGAACAAGCAAAATTGAACCAGATAGAGCATAAAAAAATGGGAGTCTTGATGCAGAATTGCTTTTGCCTCACCCTCCACTGGGCTTTTCCATATTGTTTCCATGAAATTCTTTTCCTCATAACTGTGCTGGAAATTCCTGCTTCAATTCCAAGAACAGAGACCTTTAAAATATTTTTTGGTGAGATGGGGGTTTTTTTGGTTGTTTTGGGTTTGGGTTTTTTCCCCCCGATGTATAGATATAAGGAGTTTTAAAAAATGTATTTTAAAAGCTCACACCTGAGTGATAATATTTCAGCTATGTCAACTTGATCTCAAATAATTTTGACACTGAACTTAGTTGCTTTCAGCCATTTCAGTTCTAACTCCAGCAATTAAGTTGGCAAGAAATGTGGAAGCAGGACTTGGATCCCCTACAGGGTCCCCCTCCACTTGTGTGGAGTTACGTCTGTTATATCACAGCCAGTAATTTATCAGTCTCTTAATAGCACTCACTGCACATAATCATCTTTGATTAGGGCTGGCATTGCCCAGTTCAGTCAGTATTATGAAGTTTATAGTACATGTCTGGATGAAAATGGTAATTATCACTATCAAGTGTTATATTACATTCACATCCCAACTGTGTCATCCTTGTAAAAGGCAGATGTGGAAAAGCTCTCAGCTCATGTATTTTTTCTTCAGTGAAGCCTCAAATGTAGTATGGGCTGCTGCTATAAGTAATATGGCCTGTATTTTTGAAAATACTGGGAGGTGCATCCTTGATCTAGAATGTTTCTCATGAACAAATTTGTGCATGAATAGCATTTATTTTTACACGAATCATGGGTCTGGGTTTTAGCTATTCCTTTAGTCCCTGGTTGTAGACAGGAGCTCCAATTGTCGAGACATCCCAAATAAACAAACTCTTGACTGGCATTAGTGTGGACCACACAGACTTACCAGAATGTGTGTGAAAATCCTCTTTCCCCCACAATACAGCAGATTTTTTGGAGTAAGATAGCCAAATAGATCCACGTGCTTCCAGACAGATGTGGTGATAGGCTTCTGATGTATTTCTCTGTGTCCTTTACCTCCCAGGCTACCAGTGCAATTGCCTCTCCCAGTTTACAGGAAGGAATTGTGAGTCAGAGATCACAGCCTGCTTCCCAAATCCCTGTCGGAATGGAGGCTCATGCGATCCCATTGGCAACGCTTTCATCTGCAACTGCAAAACTGGCCTGACAGGAGTAACGTAAGTGATGCTCTTCAGGTGGGCAACAAGAGCTTTTCAATTTAATGATGGAGGGCTTTTTGATTAGGTATTTTGCACCTGAAAGCTATGATCCATCAAGCAAAAAAAGAACCCAAAACTTAGTGCTTATTTCGGGTATAATCTAATGACAACTGACAGTGAAAAATGCTCATTTTATTATTTCAGGATGCTATCTCCAGACAGTTTTCACTGCTATGTGCACACTTAAATATTAGAGGCTTTTCAGGCAATCCAAATGAACTTGTGGAAGCTGCTGTGCGATCTCTTTTTTTTTTTTTTTTTGAAAATGGATCAATTATCTAGTCACCTTACCTCTGATATAAAAACCTAATTTATTACATTATTTTTAAATCCTAGTCTTGATGATATGCTTTGTGCAGAAACAGAAAATGCCCTAACCTACCCAACAATGTACTTTTTTCTTTCATCTAGTTTGTGCCTATTTATACTTTCTGTTCTGACTCTTTTTTTAATTACCTCTTCTTTTTTCCAATTATCTTCACTCTTTAAGATTCCTGTTCTTTCCCTCCCCTCATTCTCTGGTATTTGTTCAGTTTATCTCCAACCCCAAACAATTTTTCACAGTCAGCATATCCTCCTATTCCCTTAAACAAGCATTCTGATTTTTCTTCTAATTGTTTCTCAATTATTTTCTTCTTCAATCCTTCTAATACTTTATATTGACTCCCATGGCATAGTCTGAAAACCACATAAAAAGCCTGAGATTCTCTGTTACATTCAGTGACCCTCATTTTCGTCAAGGAGTCCCTTCATATCAGATACTTTAAATTCTTCTGTTCATTGTTATTGTTTCTATTGTACTGTCTTAAAAAACATGGAATAGCCATAGAAAAAAAATACCGTTTAATAATATGATAATAATAAAACTACTTGCCAAGCACCAGTAAGGTGTTAACAGTAGGAGTACCAGTTGGACAAGCTAAGTCATCATGTACAAGCATGTACAGACTTTTCCATGCATTCTCCAGACTCCAGACTTTTTTCCTTTCCTTCTGTTAAGGTGTGAAGAAGACATCAATGAGTGTGAAAGAGAAGAATGTGAAAATGGCGGCTCCTGTGTCAATGTATTTGGTTCATTTCTGTGTAACTGCACCCCTGGCTATGTGGGACAATACTGTGGTCTTCGCCCCGTGGTGGTTCCCAATATACAAGCTGGGCATTCATACGTTGGCAAGGAGGAGCTAATAGGAATAGCTGTGGTCCTGTTTGTCATATTTGTGTTGATTGTCCTCTTCATCATTTTTCGCAAAAAAGTTTTCAGGAAGAACTATTCCCGCAACAACATCACACTTGTACAGGATCCAGCTACTGCTGCCTTGCTCAACAAGAGTAATGGTATCCAGTTCAAGAACATGAGGAACAGTGGAGACACCAGAAATATCTACCAAGAGGTTGGGCCTCCACAGGTCCCAGTGAGGCCAATGGCTTATACCCCGTGCTTCCAGAGTGACTCAAGAAATAACCTGGACAAGATAGTGGATGGCCTTGGTGTGGAGCACCAAGAGATGACAACATTTCATCCTGAATCCCCTCGAATACTGACAGCCAGGCGAGGAGTAGTGGTATGCAGTGTAGCTCCAAACTTGCCTGCTGTGTCTCCTTGTCGCTCCGACTGTGACTCCATCAGGAAGAGCACATGGGATGCTGGGACAGAAAGTAAGTAACGCTGCTTGCTGCTCTCACTTTTTCCCTGCGTCAGAAAGGGTTGTCTTCAGGGTGCAGCAGGTACAGTGGCACATGTACTCTTAATGCTCCAACCTCATACACTTAACAATTGTTACATTTCTCCAAGAAGTGATTTGGTTTAATTTTGAAAGGATATGATTAACTGTAGGCATACAAGAACTCTACTTCTGTGCATTAAGTATGACTAAACACATTTATTTCACTTGTTCAGAAAGTATATATGACTAAGTGCTCTGAGTGTTAGTTCTTCAAGTGATACAATGCAATCATCTTTCTTTTAGAAAAAAAAATTGTGAGTAGAATTCTCAAATAGAAACTCTGCCAGGTTTGGGCAGTTTGTCTCCTGAGGGAATTAAAAACATTTAAACTTTCTGCTAGAAGCAATCCTGTTTTGCAGCTGGGAAAAATGAACGGATATTCTCTAATTCCAATGTCAATGAAATGAAGCAGAAAATCAGGCACTACTTATACGATCACCTTTTCAGTCCATTGCCTTCCTGTCCACATTTGGTACCAGAAAGATCACAAAATTTCTAGTTCTTACAGTTACTCTATTTGTGATGGTTTCTCACCTGGAAACACAGTGCCCCCTCCATTCCTGAAGAAGTGGCTGGAGATATTACAAGCTTCATATATTCTGTCACAGCAGGAAATAGCAGTTTGCTGGGACAGATTTATGACCCTGTGTTGTCCTTATTTGTGGGTCAGAACACGTCATATGGACTGGGAGATGTTTGCTTGAGCCTACAGGGGTGGGGAGGTATGATGGGGTTTTTTTTTCTGTAGTTATTCCTAATACATCCTCAACTCTGTTGCAACACAGCTTTAACCAAAATTGTCAAATAAAACTATGTGATCAAGTTTTCATGTTCCCATAGTTTTAGGCAATAGGAACTGATGAATGGAGTGAGGAATCTGGCCCTGCTTCATACCTGTGCCCTGACCTGCACATTTTCATCTAAGGCAACACATTTGCTAAGGTCTTCTAGTGAAACACAAGAATTTATTTTAATTTCTTTGGGCTGTATTTCACAGTTTTATTGTGGTTGTCCTTTCTAATCATTAAATACAGTTTTGCTGATAGAAAGCATCAGCATACTAACCCCCATACATGCTCTGTTCTGTATTCTTTTCAGTGCTTCTGTCACAGACGCTGCTGGTATCTGTATGAATTTCTGCACAGCATGAGGCCAGGCCATGGAGATGGACCTCAGCTGTCAAGGAGTGGGAAGCATTGCAGCTTTGTTACTCCAGCACTTCCTCCATCTACTACATACCCTGCTTCTCAGCAGGAGCAAATCAACCATTACTGTATGGGGGTATCTCATGCCGGGTGCCTCATGCTGGGTAGAAATATCTACAGCTAACAGGTGGAGATCTGTACTTACATGTTTGCAGAACCAGAGCTTGTTCATTGGCCATTAGGTCAGGTATTGATCTCAGTGCTTACTATGGAGTATAAATTTTTGTGTACCTTATTATCCTTCACATAATGTGTAGTCAAATATGTTTACTCATGTCTGTTTCATTACATGAGAATTTATGCCATAGGCTGCAGTTACATTTCTGAACTGTTAGAAGAGTTATCAAGACTGAATGTCTCTCATGTAAAGCAACATATATTGAAGCAGAATCTATCATATGTCAGTTGTGGAGCCATTAAAATCTGATCAAAGGGCTACTGATATGAATAAAAAATTGCATATTAACTTTATTGAGCATTGAATGTGCCTTTAATGAGAATATCAAGTTAAGAAATGAACAGTGAAAATAAATGTAACTGTAATCTCCTGTATAAGATGTTTATACCACATTTTTAAAGCCATTTTCTTTGCTGCTACATGGAGCCTAAAAAGGCAGTACTAGATACAGATGTTTCTTCCGTGATTACCATGGTGTCAGCCACCTGAAAGACTGAACTTCAAAGACTTCAGAAGTCTAGATATCTTCATCAGTTGCCTTCTTGACCCATAGATAATTTCCTCTGTCTGAAGGAAATAATTTTATTCCAAGAAACATAATAGAAGGACACTTGTTGGCAGGATTTAAATGGTTGTGTGGTATAAATAGGCAAATATGCATACCTAGAGAGTACATTTTGCTTTGTTTTTGCTGTCAATGAAGGTAAAGGTGTTGATGACGCTGAAGAAGTGACCTGTTTTGCAGGAAGTAATAAAGGGAGCAACTCCGAAGTACAGTCCCTTAGCTCTTTCCAGTCCGATTCTGGTGATGATAATGGTAAGAAATTCTTTTATCTTTATTATGCGGGGGATAAAGCTATTTAACTCACTAATGTTATTTTAACCATTTAGGTCACATCTAGAAACCTTTTAATGGTGCTAGAAGTCAGAAAGTCCTGGGTTCAAATCCTCAGTTTGTATCCATTTCTTTCATGATAGGAACATAATTAAAATATTGATACTTGGAGTTGTATCAGTACCAAGTTTTACTATGTATCAGAGGTACGATACAGTCGTGTTGCTAAGATAAGTATTGCAAGTGAAACTGTGTAATTTCTATCATTTTCCCTCTTGGAAGGGGATGACTTTCATCCTTCATCAGTCAAATTAAAGGGAATTTTTGTGCTGTTTGCCAGGTCTCGTTCATGGTCCCAACAACACTCGGGTAGTGCTCAGCAGCAATGATGAGTGGACAAGCCAGTCCCTGGTGGCTTGGCCTCTCCCTGGCAATAACAACTCTGCAAACAATAGAGTACCATTAAATCCTTGTTCAGTGCATATTCATTGTCCACTGTCATGTCATTATCTCAGTGGGTGACATGGGCAGACCTATACAGAGCCAGAAAAAGGCCTACAAAGTCAGAGCAAACCTTTGTTTCTACAGCCCGTCTACATTGAGCAGTGAGCCTGAGAAAAGGCAAGATGTTTCTGCTTGGGAGGGTTGATGCATGTCAGGGAATCCTCATTTGGATACACAGAAAAGATTAGCAAAAGGAAATTTCACTTCATTTTCTCAGTGACCAGTTAATGAACTCTCTGGAGACTCAACTCCTCAATCACATCATGCAGCTCTTCCCAAGGCACTCCGATACTCCTAAATGTTGGGAAAAAAGCACTTAAAGACAAGAGCACTTGCAGTTCTTTTTGGTTCAGCTGTGGCTGAAGCACCATGAGTATTTTTGTCAAGCTTGTCAGTGCTCTTTTGCCCCTGTTCAGCATCTAACTAAATCCACATCTTCAGAGTGAATAAGAGAAGAATCTTAAATCACCTGAGTCATTTTGCAGAGGTCAGTGGAAGACCACGTGCCCTTTTTTTTGTAGCAGAAAGAAAGGAAGGTTTGCAGTGAAAGATCCTAAAATGCAGGCATAAGTACACATATGCATGTTCGCATACATGTGCATAAGGGCTACTGAGTATCCCTCTTGAAGCCATAAATCCTTCTTCGTGTCGTTTTAGTTCTTTGTGCTTTGCACCCCTGCAAAGGTTTAAAGGTTGTCAGTGAAACGGCAACAAATGCAATTCAGCATCCACACTCTTTGGGGAGACAGGACAGGCTACTCCTTCTCAACGCTCCTTACTCCAAAGCTACTGCCAGAGGTTCACATGGGTAGCATCACACAGCTGTAAGAATGACTTTGCCAACAATGTCTCATAAGACTAGTCAATCAATTCTGACTACGTGCAAATAGCTCTACACTGTTCAGTTTGAATTAGGTGCAGGCAGCCTTGACTTAACCTCTCCATGGTGCCTGGATCCTTCTCGTGCTAGGTTGAATAGGAATTGTCTGACTGTGCAAACTCTTTTTGGGTGTGATGTTGAGCCTACTTTTTTTTTTTTTTTTTCCCACCTTTTTTGTACTGTGTTTAAACTGCTCAACTCCTCTAGTCTTTCTCAGAGTGGTTAGTGGTATTTGTGAGATCAAAATAAAAATATTTTATTAGTTTTATAAAAGTTCCCCACCCTTAGCAATAATGTTTTGAAGCTTCACTTGAAAGGGAAGTTAAGGTTTACATGGTAAGCTATTTTGAATGTGCAGATGTGGCAAAAAGTGTTTTTTAGGTTTACTGTTTCACTGCAGGCAAATGGTTGGCTGTACTGGGAATAAGTCCAAGGAATTGCTGTTGATAACACCAATTTTTAACCTACAAGCAATGCTTGATTTGGGTGTTCCTTTGCACTCAGCTGCCTGGGGTAGAAGTTTCCCTCCCTTCTGTGAAAATGCTCTGCTCAGTTCTAAGCAGAGCCAGCCCTGAGTCACAGTGAAGTCTGTGCTGGCCCTAATTTTTGACCTCTTTCTTGGTTGCTCTCCTTTCACGGTTTACCTCTGTCATCCACCTTTTTTCCCAGACACAAAGCAGCTAATTACATGGATTCACCTCTTTTTCCATAATGTTCAGTATGTGTTAGCCAGTACAACTCACCCTTGAACAATTATAAATGCTGTTGTTGCTGAGTATAGAAATAGAGTGTGGTTTCTTTGGTTTATCAAGGCTCTTTTTGCCAAACCTTCACAAGGACGGAGGAAATTGGATGAGAACCTTGATCCCATACCCAAAACTTAACAAAGATATCAAAATACTCAATGTATGTTTAAACAGCACTATTACTGTTAACATGTTCTAGTGACCTCTTAAGTCTACTGGTGGTATGAAACAAGAAAATACATCTTGCCCAACATTTTCGACACCCCTCTTAGCCTCCTCCAGAGTAATTCGAAATTATCTATTTTCTTGTAATTAAAGAAGACGTACAAGATACAGATCCAGTACCCACTGAACCAGATCTCTGATTTTGGTGGGTTTTATTTCAGGTCCCTAAATGCAAGAGTCTTAGTTGGTCCAAAGTGCTTAACATCTAGAGGACATTCTGGGCTCGTTTGACCTCATTTTAAACAAATACATGGTCTATATTAATTATTTAAAATGAAAAGTATGTATAGGTAAAACACCTGCAGAGAACACAAAAAGCATTTGTGAAAATATTCTGTCAAACACGAATCGAACTCAGCCAAATCTACTTTAAGCCAAATGTAAATGGATGTATTCTCCTAATTATAGCAGCCCTGCTTAACATCCCAGAGCAATTACATGACACAGCATAAACAGTAAATAAGTAGAGCATTCCTCTTAAAAAACAGGTAGAGTTTAGCACTGTTGCAGATGGTGTGATGGTCTAAAACATAACGATCCCTTGGAGCATGTGGCACTGTCTCTGGAGACCTTTAAGCGAGATGAATTGGAAATTAGTGTCAGGTAGACAAGATACCGCTTTGGTTAATTGAATCAGCTGGCCAGTCTGCTTGAATTTATGAGGTGATACACATCATCCTGTATGCCATTCTACAAATGCTGATTTGGAATTTATCACCAGTCTGAAAATGTATGGGATTATATGAAATGAAATGTCCTGTAACTCACTGCATAAATCATACATCGGTCAGCAGCCTTTTTTTTTTCAATGTCATTTCTATCTGTTTTGAGAGAATTTATTGTGGTAATGTATGATGTGTGTTTTAAATACTAACTTGAAGCTGTCCTTCCCTTCCCTTTATTTTCTGCTTTCCCTCCCCTGCAAGCTTCCATAGTGACTGTCATACAGCTTGTCAACAATGTAGTTGACACTATAGAAAATGAAGGTATTTATTTTTTTTTCTTACTTGTTATGCAACAATGCTTCCTGTTTTCATTATGAAACTTTCCAGCAGAACCTCACTAATCTACACTGACCAGCAAACCTGTGGTGGGAATGGGGATTTGCAGATCAGCATGTTCACCAGCAAACACAAAACCACCAGAGAGATTCTCCACAAAATATCGCGGGTAATTGGAGGTGGTAGAAAAGGTGTCAAGGCCTTCATCCTCTTCTCTTCAAGTCAATGTTCTTGTTTGCTTATTATTCCCATTGCCTTCAGAGAGAATAGCACTGGGTTAATAGTGGAGCCAAATCATTGACATTATCCTAGCTGTAGAGGATGGGAAAGAGAAGACAGAGGAAGGCAGTAGAGTATCCCACTCTGCAGTCAAGCTGGGCTATGTGCTACCAACAGATCCATGTGGAAAGGAACAAAGCGTTGGTAGGCCAATGACTGGTTTCTGCCAAGTAACACAGTGTCAAATAGAAGATGTGTAGACAACAGCTCCATGGATGCCATGTAGCCAGGTAGCCGCTGGCCCCAAGGATCTAATACTCAGCTCTGCTGCTGACTCCCTGGGTAAGCATAGGCACATCATGTTGCGAGTGAACTGTTTTCCCTACCTATAAAAAAAGAAAATCAGTGTTTTCCTCTTCTATAAAGCACAAAGGAAGTGTAATGTATCAAAGATAAACATTGCTTTTATTTATTTATACAAGTTTTATCTTATCCTTGGGAAAATGGCAACTCACCATCAACTCAGGTTATCCGGAAATCCCAGATATCATCTGTCTGAGCAAATTTAAGGCAGGTTTTCCAGACTTTAGATAATCCAATCTGAATAATGCTTAAAGATTATAAAGTAAATTCCTTTTGTGAAATGACTGTGTTTTTTCCTGAGACATCATCATGGTAGTTTTGAGAATAACTTTTGCTTCTGGCTAGTGATGACACTTGAGCATTTGTCTATAGTATATATTTGCTGATTTCCTGAAGTGTAAGTGTGCCATTCTCCTGGCTATCAAATAAAATTAATTAGCCAAGGTTCATTGAAACTGAAAGTCCAACTCAAAAAGTAAGAAAATAATGCTGAAAATAAAGCATAGTCAGTGTAAATGGCCATGCCTTCCTGAAGGAAAGCTTAAGCAAACACATTGGCTCCCCATAATGCTTTACAGGCCAGATAAAGCCAGTCTGGCAGCAGTTCCAAGAATCTGTCACTGAAAATGCTTTGTCCATTTCCCAATTCTTTATGTGAAATGTATGAACCTTGCATACTGTCGCAGAGCTGCAGGAGGATGGGGTTGCTTCCCCAGGGACTTGCTGGAGATTGTGTGAGTCAGCAAATTAGTGAGGTTCTCCTGGATCCTGAAACTACACAGCTCAGAGGGACCTGATGCATCTTGGATGCAATGTCATTACACTGACCGAAATACAGCAAAATCCACTTTACAAAAAAGAAGTGAAGGAGAAGAGTGGTTAGGGCCGGTTCAGACACTGCTGCTAATCCTGCAGAATAGTATTCTCAGACCTCATCTGTGGCTAAGCCCTGGATGTTATGTGCTGTAATGCCATAAAGGTGTATTTATCTTGCCAGACTTCTTCTAAGCTATGCAATCCAAAGACCTTGCCCAGTGACTTCTTGCATGAAGCCCAATAACATGTGGCTCAAGAAGAGCATTTCATCTAGAAAATGCTGCAGCTTTTTCCCTGCTCTTGTCTCACATAAAACCTCTTTCCTTGCTCTCTCCCTCACCCCTGCACCCTCTCCATACTGGAATGCCTCCCTCCCCACAAACCAGCATGGCAGTGCAGGTGGGAGGTGGGTGTGGGGTTGTGGGGCATTGTAGCTGATGGCCCCATTAAATGGCTTTGTATTCTATTCTATTCAGGTTCTTATACCGTGCCCATCACCATGGTATCTGAGCCCAGGTGGGCCCAGATTTGTTTGAACCGGCCCTGAGAATGGTAGATTCTTATTTTTCTGTTTCAAAGTGAACAAGTGAGAGAGAATTGTACTTTGCAATTATAAACTGTAGAGACGGTAGATAGCCCTTTTTGTATTAAGAATTCTAGCTCTAATGTAATTCCATATCTGTTCAGTGAGGGTAAATAATTAAGATATGATAGAAAAGGAATATAATACACAACATAATCATTTCTGTATATATGTCTGCATTTGACTGGGCAAACTTTTCTTGTCCGCTAAAATAAAAAACCAATTAAAAATCCTATTAAAATGACACCAAGGCAGCTTTACTTTAGAAAAATGCATGCAGAGTTTTCTATTTTCACATGTAATACAATGCTGGTAACAAGCTCCGAGTTACCAGTTTTTACTTTTCGCTTTGTATCTGACAGTGTCTGTTATGGATCAAGGACAGAACTACAACAGAGGTGATTCTTGTGAAACACTTTCTGCCTGTGGCACTGGGCTGGGGTGGGCAGTGCACCAACTTGATTGGTTTTCCTCTTGAACTGCTTCACGTGTCCTCTTTTGTTTGAATTCTTTTGGGTTCAAATTCTGCATGGGAATGGCCAGCCACTGTTTTTAATTCAGGATCCAGTTTTCAGTCAATTAGGTTATTTGCTTGTACCTTGTTTCTTGTAATAAAGTCATTGGAGGTGGAAGGGGAGGCTAGATGTGGACTTATGGGGTACCATAAGCATGCTGACTTAATATATTTTTTTTCAGATAACTGTGAAAAGCATTAATTCAGAGATTTTTGTTATTTTGATTTCTTGGCCTCGTAGCTTCTAATACAACCCAGTAGTGTCCTAAATAGCAAAATGCCTGAGAATGGTCGTGTTGTGTTTCTTTGCTTATTTGCATTAGCATCATAATAGAATTTTGGTTTCCTCCCCTGCCCCTCTGGTCAGAGCATGGTTGACCTTTGTCAATGGCCTGTGGTGCATGCTGTGATTTGAACATGCTGTGAGGACTAGGAAGCAACTGCATGCAGGTCACTTCATTAGCAGCCCCATCCTAGCAGCCCCATCCTAACAGAGTGTTGTGATTCTCCTTCCTACAGCGTATCATTGGGATACCTCTGACTGGATGCCAAGTGCTCGTTTGTCTGATATTGAGGAAGTGCCCAACTTTGAGATGGCAGATGGAGGCTCGGCTCATCATGGCAGTACAAGAGAGCTGGAAACAGATTACTACCTTGGTGGTTATGACATTGACAGCGATTACCCTCCCCCTCACGAAGAGGAGTTTTTAAGCCAGGACCAATTACCACCTCCTCTTCCAGAGGATTATTCGGACCATTATGAAGCCCTTCCACCCTCACAACCTGTCTCAATGGCAAGTACGCTCAGCCCTGATTGCAGGCGGCGGCCACATTTCCACCCCAGCCAATACCTCCCTCCTCACCAGTTCCCCAGTGAGACGGACACCACAGGGTCTCAGACTGGGAACGAGTTTAGTACTTTTGCTGTTGCCCCAAGCCAGAACACAGAAAATATAAGTGCAGGTAAGATGCCCTTATCCTTGCACAACTCTCTAGATGCCTCCTCCTCTGATGTCTCAGCCAGCTGTGGCTTTGATGACTCCGAAGTAGCCATGAGTGACTATGAAAGCGTGGAGGAACTCAAACTAGAAAATGTTCACATTCCATTTATGGAGACCCAGCATCAGACGCAAGTGTAAAGGATGCTTCCTTCTTCTTCTCCTTCTTCTTCTTTTTTTTTTTTATTGTCATTTGGTCCAATTAATAGTATAAATATTGAGAAGAATTTTTCTGAATGTGTATCTATATATATTGGGAAAGGCAAAAACACAGTATAACCCATTATTAACTTGTTCACAAATGATACTGTATGTGCAGACAGGAAGTAATCAATTGTGTTAAGAATTATACATTGCAAAATTGTTACAGACAATCTGTAGATTATGTACCTTCTATTTATTAGCAAGAGTAAAACTCAGATTTTGAGGCAGGGAGAACAATAACTGAAAACTAATTTCTTTCCCTCCCCTAAAGTTTGAATTTTTTTTATTGTATTATTAAAAGTGTTACGGTGTTATGATGTTATGATCTCCCCACAGTATTAAGGAACTGTATGGATCATTCCAAGACACATTGTTGCATGAAATTTTATGTAGTGGAAGAGTGTAAGCAGTGGATTGCTGAGGTTGTTGTGTACAACAGGTCAGATAACAAAAAGAGCTTTTACAGATTGACCTATCAAAGACAACCAACCACTTAATTTTTGATAAATATTTATCTGTACTTGTTTTGGTTACACAGCATTTCATTCTGTTTTGGGTGCATAGAGAGCAACATACATACAGCATATATTAATCCAAATTGGACTACTTTGGTTATGATTTTTTAGAACTTGATGTCAGGGATGTGTACATAACTTCACCCATGAAGACTTGGAGAAATGTCAGAGTTTGACCTAGTAACGGCCCAGCTTTGCCCTAGCTGCATATGCTTAGCTTCTGTAAAATGCAGTGTGCACATGTATATGAAAACATAAGGAAACGTAACTGTTTACAAAGTGCTGCTGATTATATTGAAATTCCTTGCTTGGGCAATGGCCTCTTTAAAAGCAGTCATCATGCTACAATTATTACAGTAAAATCAGTTGCAATTCAGTTGCATATAATGCTACTGTAACCTCAAATAGTTAGTTTAATGTCATTTGGCACATGTCCATCCTTAGAGTTTATGGAATGAGTTCTCAGCTGCTGTAAACTGACTCAGTCAGTGGTACTGCACAGATGGGCTGCATCCAAAGGTCTGGCCTTAGGTTTTCCACTAGATGTGTGATATTGTAGGATTTGAGGGCTTCCAAATGTTGTGTGCAGACTTTAGAATATTGCGGGATGAGAAAAATCATGGCATCAGTATGCTTTCATGCTTCCCTTAGCCTGTTCTGAGTAAATGGCCCTTCACATTGATTTGGCCTGAGCAGCAAAGTGTGATATAGAAATATGGGATTTTCACTCAATGTATTAAAGTAGATTATACATATCCATTGCTTGGTACTACAGAAATGGTTTTACCACTGCATTTTGCAGCATCTCTATACCTTATACAGTGAATGTGAGTCTTCAGTCTGCATTACTGCTGGAGTTTCATCCACACCTTTTGCACATAATTCAGTCATTCTGAAAAGCTATTGAATACATAAATCATTGTTAGAAATTAACACATTCATTAACAGATTTCCTTTGCTTCTTTCCATGTCCTGTCTCTCGGTCAAACATCTTAAATGAATCATTTCAGCAGTTTTATTACAGGGCAACATGTTCTTGACCAACTTGAGTTTCTCTCAAAACTAAATTGTGGGTCATTTCTTTACATACAGGAATTGTTTATTCACAAATTCATCCCCCTCCCCCTCAAATTCAAAATAAATTATTACCATAACGTAATTTAAATAATTGCAGCTTGTAACACTTTTAATAAAACAGGATTTCTAAAATTCTAGGTGTAGGTATGATATGTTGCTGTTTTCCTCCAATAGCTAATATAGCTGTGAAAGATTCGTATAGATATCTTCTTTGCGATCATGCAACAATTCTTCACTAGAAAATGGCTCATTGAACAGGTACATGAATAAACTGAGCGAACTTTTGGAAAGACCATGTACTGCACATACAAGTATTATTAAGTACTTGTCTGCAAATAGTTTCTGTCCATTGAATTTATGAATGTCACTTGGTCTTCTCAAAGTAAACATGCTTCTGTAACAGTGATATATTCTGAATGTGCTCATGGTATGTTTCAACCCCTTTTCCCTGCTATTATCTCCATGTTTTCAAGAAGAAAAATATGGAAATTTGTATTGTGATTGCAAGGAACTGAAGAATTTGCCAATAAGCCATGAAATGGTTTGGTAAATCTAGAGGCATGGATAGAGGAGGACTTACTTTCTTCATGAAATCAACGTTGCAGAAAGGCAGGTACAATTAGATTGATGTCTCTTCAAGAGTAGGAACATCTCAGTTTGAAAAATAAAGCTGCAAATTTAGCTGCAGTTTTAAAGCTGGTATGACTTTCTGAGAATTAATACTCACATAGCATCGGGCTGCTGTTCACATGAGGTTTGCTCCTACTCAGTTTTGATGCGAGACATTTTTATCCATTATACAATTGGTTCTGCTCAAGTCCCAAGCTAATTATGAAGTGTATTTTTCATCTGTTTTCTGTAGTGAAAATTCTTAAGTAAGCCTGAGATACTGATACCAAAACTTTACTAGGACATATCAAAAGTGCTGTGAGGGAAAACAGTGTAGGAACCTAGAAATTGCCATACGAAAAAAAAAGAAAAAAAATCAGTGGTCCTTACCAAGGTTCTTGCCTCAGTAATATCTTGTTGGTAGTGAGTTTTACTAGTAAAATATGCATAAATACAAGGTACAGTACATTTTCTGGTTTGATATTGTTGCCATTTCATTTCACTGAACATCTACTTATTAAAGTGCTGTTGAGAAGGTGCCAAGGATCACCTATCCAGCCTTCTCTCTCTCACTCATGCTTTCTATACCTCAATATCTCCCCTTCCGAATCGAGTAGGCATAGTCCATCTTCAAACAGATGCACCTCTGTGAATATTGGTACTTCTGTGGCCTTTCTGGTTTTATTCTGGCTCTTTTTGATAGATAAGACCTGAATACAGATCTGAAGGTGAAATACCTCTTAGGGAACATTATTTTCATAATAACATCTCTCTTGTTAATCCAAACCATTTTATGTTCTTTTTAATTAGTGCTCTGGACAAGCCATAATTTCTTAACATGGAATATAACAACATTTTCATAACCTAATGCAAGAATTGTTTTTGATATTATTACATCCAAGATACAATCCTTTTTCTACCATATGATGCTTTTTAAGCTGCTGCTGCTGTCATTGCCAAGTCCCTGATCCTGTTAGAGCTTCCTCTCACAGCTCTGCTTATCCTGTGTGTCTGTATTTCAGTTCACATTCCTGTAGGTGGCTCCACTAAACGGTATTTTCTTTTGGAATCACCTGTAGGAGAGGTTTCCTAGACTTAATAAAGTATGCTTTGAGTGTCAGTAGATTATAACCCTTAGAATCAAGGGAGTCTTTGCTTTTTAAAGAAAGGGGGAAAAAAAACCCCAAACAAAATAAATAAGAAAATT
The DNA here is from genome assembly GCA_033558105.1 of Coccyzus lansbergi. Taxonomy (NCBI): domain Eukaryota; kingdom Metazoa; phylum Chordata; class Aves; order Cuculiformes; family Coccyzidae; genus Coccyzus; species Coccyzus lansbergi. The sequence goes on along the minus strand of JAUMJK010000267.1, from coordinate 573,661 downwards.
ATTAAAATGCAAATACATGCTTGCATCAGAAATCACCGACTTTCCCAAGGTTGCATAAGTCAGAGTAAAAGGGTGCTTGTTGTCTGCATTTTGATCAGGTTGAGAATGTCATGCCCACTGACAGCCTTTTTGATAACTCTGGCAATGGAAAGAGCCTTAAAGTGACTAACAACTTACTTAATACTGCCAATACCACATTAGTGGCCTTGTGGAAAAGGAAAAATTAGGTTTATTCATCTTTTTTAGGTATCTTGCCTTTGTATTATAAACATCCTATTTAAAACAAACAAACAAACAAAACTGAAACCCCCTCACAAAACCATAGATACTGGATGTGATTTCTGTCCTGAGTCAGTATCTTGTAGTAGGGCAAAGAACCAAAGGTAACACCAAGGAACCACAGCAACATGTCCCTCCCACGAGGTCAACTGGACAGCCCCACTAGAAGATCAACTTAAAGTTGTCTTCCTATGGGACCCTCCTCTAGGACACAGCTTATGAAGGCAACCAGGGAGATGTTGCAATGCAGAGATGCATTACCGTGCTGTGATTCCAAGGCAGTCAAGCTATTTTTCTAAAACTTGGTGACATCTTTGATCTTGGGTTATCCCACAGGTTTCCTTAACCTGTAATTGCAATATAAGGCTGGAAGGAATCAAAGGCTTTTTAGTACTCCTGTTTCCCTAGAGTCAGGAAGTTGTGTGCTCCATCTCTCAAGCAGAATATCCCTCAAAGAAGTTTAATTTTGGTCCTCAAATTAATTTTCACAGAGTCACAGAATCACAGAACAACCAGGTTGGAAGGGACCCATCGGATCTTCTAGTCCAACCATTCCTATCTAACACTAAACCAAGTCCCTCAATACCTCATCCACCCGTGTCTTAAACACCTCCAGGGAAAGTGACTCAACCACCTCCCTGGGCAGCCCATTCCAATGTCCAATGACCCTCTGCGTGAAAAACCTCCTCCTAATCTCCAGCCTAAACCTACCCTGGCGGAGCTTGAGGCCATTCCCTCTTGTCCTGTCCCCTGTCACTTGGGAGAAGAGGCCAGCACCCTCCTCTCCACAACCACCTTTCAGGTACTTGTAGAGAGTAATGAGGTCTCCTCTCAGCCTCCTCTTCTGTCACCTTTTATAAATTTTCTAGGTAATGTGAAGTAGTGCTAGCCTTGGTGTGTTATTACCCTCACCAGTCAGAAACTCAGACTGGTTGCAGCACAGTGAGGAAACACATGCCACTGAAATGCTGATTACTGGGAAGGCAGCAGCTTGTTGTTTCTACAAGTCAGGCAGGTGGTAAACTTTCAGAATACGACACAAAAATTGCTGCTCTTGGCTGAATATAAATTCCATTGTAAAGAGAAATGAAGGCTGGACAGGAGAGATGGTTAAGAATGCACCTTTTTTTTTTTTTCTTCATCAAGCTCCTGCCTGAAAAAGCTAAATGGATGGTATTGTGTATCCTTATAGCTGTTAATAATTGCCGTGATGGCAGAGAGAGCGGAAGGTGCCCTGGACCAGTTCTTCTAAGTTTTGTTTGAAAATGTAGCATCTTTAATAATGGAGAATATCAGGTATTTAAAACAAGCACTGAAAGTACATCTGCACTTTGTTGGTATTTTTTGGAGCTATTCACTGAGTAATAATGGATATTTCATAGGTTTCCAACAAAAGCACTACATCTTCACATTCATTCTCTGATGGTTTACATCATTTACCATGCAGTAAAACTGTGTGCTTTTTGCCTCTTTGCATCTCTGTTCCTCTCAATACTCCAAACTGTGTTTTGAACATTAGAAATTTACACTAATGTCCATTATCCATGACTTTTAGCTTGTGTTTTATAAATCTGACATTTAACACCTCCTTTATCAGAAGGGCCACTCAGTTAGTGAATTAGCTGCATCATCCAAGGGATGGGTGGATGGGGAGGAAATGACATTAAATTCATTTCTTTATGTAATAATGAAAAGCAATAATTGCAAATATGTTGTATTACACAAAGGCCATAAGTAATCCTTACCAGTGTTAAGAGTGCACTTGAACTGTATTATGGAAAGAGATGGGAGCCCTCGGAACTGTAGCATTCTTCTGTCGTAGGAATATCCAAATTGCTATTATTTAACAATGCAAAGAGCCCATACTGCCACTTTTCAGGAAGTGACAAAGATGTTTAGGAGTTAAAGCAGTTCTCTTTAAAGCACTGTATCGGATAAGATTGTCTTGTAAATTTTACCTGTCACAAGCAGGCTGGTTTGTAAAAGATGTATGTTTTGGTGTTTTAAAAAGTTTATAAAATAATGTATATAATGGTTTCAAATTACCAGGCTTTTGTAGATATTTGATGCTAATCAGGTTGCTTTAATTTTTTTTGTTTGTTTGATAATTCTGCAGAGTCATCAAAGTTGGTTTAAAAATCTAAGGTAACAGCAAAAAAAGAACAAAACAATTTTTAGATTTGAAAACTTTTTAATCATTTCAAAATGTACTGTAACTTTCCTTTGGGTTCAGCTCTTTTTGTTTAACTTTTCTGTTTCTAAGAAGATGGTTTTTATTGACTTTTTTTAAATGAATGTGTTTTGCACAAAAAAAAGAGATATGATTTTTATGCCATTTCAAGTAGGTATTCTGAGATGTCATTTCTCCAATGACAAGAAATTCAATCTTATGCAAAAGGGAGGGATTATAATTTTGAGTGGGTATAGTCCATCATCTGAAAACTGATTGTTCCTTCATTATTGCTGTTGGCAGTATTGTCTTGTGTTCTTTTGCTATAAAAACAAAACAAGAAAAAAAAAGTGTACAGGTTTGTAACTGCCAAAATTTGCTAAAGTTGATGGTTAGAACAAGTTTTCCAAGTAAACAAAAAGAAAAGCCCAGCTGTGTTGACTATTTCTTGGGTTTTCTCCTAGTTTAAAAGGAGGGAACAAGATAAGATACAAGGTCAGCAAGGAATGTGGCATTTCATTGGCTGTCTCTGCACAGGACTGCAGGAAATGCTACTTCTTGGATTCTTGAAATTAATTTCATTTTTACATAGAATCATAGAATGGTTTGAGTTCAAAGAGACCTTAAATGTCATCTAGTTCCAACCCCCCCTGCCGTGGGCAAGGGCACCTCCCACCAGACCAGACTGCCAAAGGCCCCATCCAGCCTGGCCTCGAACACCTCCAGGGATGGGGCAGCCACAGCTTCCCTGGGTAACCTGTGCCAGTGCCTCACCACTGTCATGGTGAAGAAATTCTTCTTTATGTCTACTCTAAATCTACCCTTCTCCAGTTCATAGGCATTGCCCCTAGTCCTATCACCACAAGCCTTTATGAACAGTCCCTCCCCAACTTTCTTGTAGCCCCTTTCAGATATCAGACGGTCACTATAAGATCTCCTTGGAGCCTTCTCTTCTCAAGACTGAATAAGCCCTACTCTTTCAGCCTGTCCTTGTACAGGAGGTGCTCCAGCCCTCTGATCATCTTTGTAGCCTCCTCTGGACCTGTTCCAATAGCTCCATATCCTTCTTATGTTGAGGTTTCCAGAACTGGACATGGTACTCCAGCTGAGGTTTCACAAGAGAGGAACAGAGGGGCAGAATCCCCTCCCTCGACCTGCTGGCCATGTTTCTGATGCAGCCCAGGATGTGGTTGACCTTCTGGGCTGCGAGCATACATTGACAGCTCATGTCAAGCTTCTCATTGACCAGCACCCCTGAATCCTTGTCTGATGGATGTGACAATTCCTCTGTAGGGGCCCCTGCGTACATTGCATAGCTCTCTTGCTAAGAGTTGCTTAGCTGGCGTGTGTGTGCTACGTCAGTTGCCTAATTAAATCCACACCCTCAAATGTTGTAAAAGGCGTCATCACATCATGTAGAGAGTGAACTTCATCAGGCGAGACAATTTCAGGGGGCAATCCAGCTGTCCTGCATTAGTTGCTTAGCATGAGTACAAGGGATGGGTACATAAAGCAGCATCCTGCTGTGGGTTTCCTCATTATCGAGGATCATGGCTGGCAGCTGGGACCAGCTGGGACAAATTCCGGAGAAATCTCAGGTGTGTAAGCACTACCTCAGGAAAGAGCCATCATTGTGTTAGGCTTGATGCTCAGTCTGTTGAGGAAATCGCATTCAGGAATGCCGCATTTATTTCTCCTTCATCACATCTCCTTCATCATATTTCATGCCACATCCTAAACTTTCCCAGCTGGGCAGGACTGAAACTGGGCTAGCCCAGCTGCAGTGTAAAAAGAAGCGGAGATATTCCTCCCAGAACTATTTAAATGTCCTGCCAGGATGCAGCCAGGAGGACACTTCGCACTGCAGGGGGGAGGGATGCTGCCTGCAGCATGGTATCCCATTAAAATATGTAAGACACAGAGCTGTCTTCGAAGCAAGCCCACCAGTCAGGGCATAAATAACCTTTATCAACATTCTTGAAACAGAAGTTCAAGCCATGGAAAGGCAAAATATCATGTCACCATCAGAAGTTTCTCTCTCCACAAGAATTCCTCAGTTTTTTTCCTAGAATGGAGACCCCTACCATAGCCAATTTCCTATTTATTTTTCTATTTTCCCAGTCATAGAGGAGCTCTTCTTTTTTCTACCTTTTCCAAGGGAGCTTAACATAGTCTTAGTGAGGTATTTGTGGCCGTAGAGGTAGCATGGAGGTTCAGCAAAATCCGCTGATATAGTAGTGAGAAAGAGCAGAGCAATATACAAGGAAGTAAGACTGAAGAGCATTCAAGACTATCGACTTAAAATTCTTGCCTCTATTTATAATGTGCAAAGCTAGAGATAGGGAATGACATTAGTATTTCTTTGGGATGGAAAAGATGAGAACTGAGGAAGCACCACCACTGGTTGTCCCCTTAATATGGGCCAAAAAAAAAAGCTATTTCTTCTTTCCAGGTATTACAGTAACAGGTTGTCTAAACTTGCAGTGTGATCAGTCCAGCATGGTGGAAAACACCTATCCCCAGTAACACTGCAGTGCAGCCAGGAAGCAGAAAGTCACACCGCAGCAAAAACCGTTGTGGTCTAAAACTAAGGGGGTAACGTGTAATGAGAAAAAAAAGAGAAGGACAAACACTGGAACCACAGCTCTAGTGCTTTCACTGGACCTGGTGTTTTTTCATACAGTTGTTTTTTCTTTATTTCCACAGAAACATCTGTAATTCAAAACAATATGGAAATCAGAGTTAGATCTGTGGCATTTCCAGTCCTTCAGAAACATCCGGGGACTGCCACACTAATCTAAGGATCAGTCATCTGGGTGTAAAGAGAGGGGCATTGTCCTTCCTATCTGTGAACTTAATGATTTTCAGATCAAAGACTGATTCCTCCTTGGTAACACCCATCCTGCTTCCACTTTTCCTCCTGCCTGCCCTCAAATCTTACCATGCAGTGAGGGAAAAGATCAGTGCAATGATTGTGACTTTCTCTCAAGTTCAGAGAGCAATTTAGAAACCCCCTACTGCTTCTCAACCAGCAGTCACATGCCTCAAGGAAGAAAACCTTCTCCAAAAAGATACCTCATCCTGCTGGTTAAGGGGCTTCCAGCTGCAGAGAGAAACACACATTTGTAGGAGAGGAGAGGAGGAAATTGTAACAGAAAGTAACCTTAGAGCTCTTTCTCTCTTAGTTTAACTTTTTGAGGTGTATGTTCTCCCCAGTCCTATACATTTCTATACATTTAACTTCTTTCTATACATTTGATTAACTCATACCCCAGTTAAATTTGCTTCCAGAGACAATTCCTACTAGCACGTAAAACCTTCATGCTCCTGGTTCTGGAGTGGAGGAAAGGTCCTCTAGTATAGAACTCCGTACATGACCCAGATAGAGATGTGGTGACCAGCCCCAATGAGGAAAACCCTACTGTGTCCCTAAAGCCACTGCCATGTTCCTTATGCGTGAAATATGGCCAGGGATGACCAAATTCAAAACAATTAAGGGAGTCTTAATTCACAGGCATATGAATTCTAAGTCTACTGCCAATTTGGCATGGCTTCTAGCTTCCAGCACTGTTAGAATAACTTTCTAAACCACATCTAACCTGAACTCTCACTGGATCAACTGGGAAGCCACTGGCAGCTCCTGCAGGAGATGTATTCCAGTACAAGCTGTGGGCAAATCCAACAAGCTCTGTGGACACAGCTGCTTTGAAGCTATTGCCTAGTGAAGAAAGAAGGTACAAAGAACCAGCTGCACAGAAGCTGATTCCAGCTGTCCCACTTGGCTAGTTCTTGGCTTGCTCAGACATGCCATGAATCACTCTCAAGGGAAAAATGCTGTTGTAAACTGGCCAAGCAGTGAAAGCAGCTGCCTGATACAACCTACTGAGGAGTTTTGTGGGAGTGTTTACAAGGCCATTTATATGGAGAATAAGAAAGAGAAACTGTGAAGAAAACCTTTTTTTTTTCAAATCTCTTTTTATTTTAAACAACACAGGAAAATAATTGTATAAATTGGTGCTAACACAAGGCGATAAGTTGATCACATCTTTTAAAAAGTGTGTGAGAAATCACGCAGCACAAGTAATTTGACCTTAATACACATGAAACGTGTGCTGATTTTGTTAAGTCCTCTAGGTCACTCCCATTGTTTTCAGTAACTTCACAAGACCTTCCTGAGAATGAGATGCTTTTAATCCAGGGTCTGGGGTATTACCGCTGCCTAAACAGAAACAAGAATGTTTTCTCCTGAAATTTTTATTTTACTTTTTGTTAGGGGTGAATTGACAAGTTGTAAAGAGGCCAAATTTCAACCATTCACCATATCATTTATAGAAAAGTAGAGTTTCTATGCATTTTTTTGGTCGATGATTAATACCCAGAGTACAGGGGCTTCTTCCTGCAGGGCTTCCAGTGCAAAACAGTGTGCCTTGTGTTTCCTTCCCAGCAAAGACCAAGGTGTAATCAAGGAGGGAAGATTCCTGTCATCTACCCTCAGAGATCTATTGTGGCCTTGTCTCCATCTGAGCCGGTCATCCTTGGGATCAAGCATCTAGAATGCAAAGTCATCTAACCTATTGTTAATGTCTACTTTAGAAGGACAGTAGTTTAGAAGATCTTACTTGTCTTCAGTGATCATTAAGGATTCTAGATGATAAATTCAGGCATGAACTTCTATTTGGATCCTATGGAATTCACCTCCAGTACATAATTTACTATCAGGAATCATTGTTTCATGTAATTGCTTTAAGCATATTTACTCAGACAAAAGAGAGATTAGTAAACTGGAGAGAGGTCAGAGAGGAGCCATTAGTAGAGTTAGGGGCTAGAATATATGACATACTGGGAGAATTTAAGAGAACCAACCTACTTTGTTCTGTAATTTATCTGTTTCTGTGCTTTCTATTTCAAGAAATAAAATATGTTTTGTATTCTACTGAAATTCCTCCTTTGCTGTGTATATATATTATTTGCTTTTCATTAAATAATTACTAGAAACATAAATCTTATTTCTGAGGTCCTCAGGAAAAAAAGATTACATTCTATCATTTCTGCATTCTAGTTCAAAGTTTTGCTAAGGGACACTGTCTTACTCTCTGCTGTTGAAAGTGTCCACACACAGTAACCAGCAATACTCAAGCTGTACACCAGTGCAATTGAGAGAGCCAGGAGATCTTCTCAGGACTCTGTTTAGTAAGGCTGGCAAGGAACTCAGTTTATCCTCGTTCCCTCTCTTAAAAACATGGAAGGCCTTAGGAATGTTGCTTTTTACAGTGGCCTGCAGTTATGAACCAATTATTATAAGTTTCTGAGTTTCTGAGACCTCACCACTCTACCAAATAACCTGGCACCTCTAGTACTAATATCTCTTTCTCTTAGGCTAAACCTAGAATAACTCTGCCTGAGCAACTGCAGTTGGTTCCATTAGGTTGCACTGGGCACTGACAGTCCCAAGACACACTAGAAGGAACTTGTCTTTTTATTGTCATCTCTGTTACCATTGTGAGTATCTCTTTCCTTGAATACTACATCCTGCCTAGCTTTATTCTAATCCAAAAGATGTTAAATCAAATTATTATTATCCTTACTGTTTAGAAGATATTAGAATGAAACTTCATAATACGTTGTCAGCTATACCCTATTCCCCTGTGTAGTGTTACTGAACCCAATTTTAATTACACTCTATTTTCAACATATAGGGAGAAAAATAAATGTCCTTAGACTATTTTGTCCTTAAGGATAGGGGATTGAGTAGTTCAGTCTCTCTCAAGAGTAATTGACTAGATCACAACTAACTATCAGAGTTCAGATGTCTGGCTGTCCCACAGACACCTACATTTAAATCAAATTGCTATGGGATTTGTTTACTTAGATTTAGTGCTCTAGTGTCATTTCAGCTAACAGTTATCCCACCTAGTCCACAGTCTGGAAGGACAGATCTGGCATAGGACTATAGATGCCAAACCTGGCAGCCTCACACCTGTGTCTTTGACTTAAAAGACTGTATGTTCAGTTGTCTGGAAAAGCTTATTTCCTCCTTCCTCCTATTCTTTTCCTGCTTGAAGGGCAATTGGATGATTGTCAATGTTTAACTGGCAGCTTTGTTAGGCTGCAGTTGCAGGTGTATGGTAATTCAGAACCCAGTAATCATCTCTTTGCTTACTTCTTCCATGCAATTTCCATAATTCACAGGCAAAAATTTCCCTCCAATCAATAGGCATTGGCCATGGCCATCCAGTTCTGTGGCTGAGCTTCAAACCCTACAACAGGCAGTCTGACACTCTATCTGTGTGTGTGTAGAGTTGCTGGGTGCCTCCTTAATACAATAAGAAAGTTTTGAAGATAAAGCCACTACATATTAGTCTATTCTAAAGTTCATTTGGTATATGGCAACTAATACTGGCAAAGCTGGAGCTAAGCTTGAATGAGGTCTCAGCTAAAAGCCATGAGAAGACAGATATGCACAGCATTTAGAGTTGAATGAGGCTGACATAACTGGATGAAAAAATACTAGCATTATAAGAAAGAATAAAGTTGCAGAAGTTCATCTTGAATAGTTTAGACATCAGACTTGTAGTATTAAATGAAATAATTTTGAATCACCAATCCAGTAAATATGTTTCCAGAAGAACACAGAATAGCTTTCTTCTTGGCCAAATCTCACTCATAAAAATGATCTGGAAATGTATAAAAGACTTTGTTTGTATGATTACTGTCATGTGAATGGTAAATAATTGTGGAACCGGACTGGTTATACAGAACAGAATGGAGCATACAGAAAACCTGGATCATTTGAGAAGGATGCACTTTTTTAATAAAAGCAAAGTAATTTATCCGAGATAAATGAACACAGAATTCTACAAGTTAGAGGAACTGTGAGTTGGTATTATGTCTCAGTAAAAAGAACTCAGAAACAATGTAGTAAATAATTCCTTGATTAAACACTTTAGGTGTAATGGTGGGAGCTTGATCTATGGCCATGAAGAAATCTCTGGCTGCGTAAGACTGGAAATACCAAGTGGGAGGAGGCAGATGATATTTCTAGCTTTAGTAAACTCATTCAAATCTCACAGTTCAGAAAAATGGATGTTGAAAAGCTGCAAAGCATCCAGGAAAACTACAGGACTGATTTGAGAGTGGTGATCAAAACTTCAGCGACAAAACACAGAATTGGGAGCTCTTTTTATTTAGTAATCAAACAAAGATTAAATTTACTGGGGAAAACAAAAAGAAGTCTATTTCAGACTAGTCCCATAGAAAGGGTGGGAATTAACATCTAGAAATCACTCACTCACAGCTTGGATTGAGTGTCTATCATAGATATCTTTAGATCACTGTGTTGTTAAAACTGTCTGTCCATAAGACAATCTCCATCTGTCTCTCTAAAAGTTAAGCTGTTGTTCAGGCAAAAGTTAGAGAACTGACAGATCACCCAAAAAGGTAAACAGAAAGCCAGTGGATGTGGTCAAAATCTATTCCTCTCATAGTGAGGAAATTAAAGGTCTGTGAGATACGAAAGTCCCTTTGGTGCCGAGAACACCCTGTCTGGAGAGACCCCTCAGAGAAGACTCACAAGACGCCTATCCTGTTCCACCAAAGTATGCAGCCTGGAGCAAGAGATACAACAGTGCTGAACTGTAGCCATTAAAGGAGAGGAGGTTGATTTAAGAGCACTAATTCATCACTAGTAATACTTCTTTCTTATTTCACTGTCCACTTTTTTCTCTCTTAAACTGTATTCTTAATCCAGGGATGTTTCATTATATTGACTGCAATATCAAAACTGTAAGATTTCCAGCAACATTACTCCAAAACACTTTCTGAGAGAATTTAGCATTTGCAAAGGAATTACTCATCTTGCACTCTGTAGGAAGAAAGAAATTCTCCTCCAAATTGGTAGGGAAGGTATTTTTCTTTTTCTTTTTTTTCTCTCTCTTGTTTGCTCTGATTTCTTGAGCCAAAGACGTTTTTGACACTAGATCACTGCTTTGACGTGGTTTCTTCACAGGAGACTAATTTTAGGGAGCAATGGAGTTTATCATGTGGAGAATTACTCACTGCTTACAGGAACTATGGAAGAGAGAAAAACTTCAAATTGTTAAAAACATTCAACAGAAGATCTGGCTCCAAATATTTTAGACAAGAAAAATGGCTCTGGCATGTTACCATACACAGATAGGTGAAGAAGGGTCATGACTGAACTCTTGGCAGCACAGAAGACAACAGTGTACGGGCTTTTAGCCAGGTCTTTAAATTAGAATGTGTGTTGCAGCAGCATGACAACAACATCTTGAGATTTGTTACAGGGAAAACTGTTGTGTCAGGTGTTCCTGCTGCATCCCACAGAACTACTGCACCAATTGCCATGCAAGCACTCACGAAGACACTGCCACGATGTAATGAGCCTCAACAACAGAAGACTGTTACTGAATTTTGCATAGGCATGAATCAAGTTAGCTATGTGTATTTTGCTGAGTTTCTGGGTTATTGCTTCTTAAAAAAACTCAATATGGCTTTCCAGGATTTGGAAGATCGTTTAACATGTATGTGTTATTAAAAACCTAAAGGCTTGCAGATTAACAATGCATCCTAGTTCCATCACAGTCCTGAGAAACTTAGAATTCAAGATATGCATTTTAAGTTACGGCTCTACAATTGAATATAACCAGGTCAGAATGCCTTACCACATTGCCATATCTCAACGGACTTTTTAACTTGTCGTCCAACAGGATGTCAACACTGCTCCTCTTTACTTTCCAGTTGTGAAGTTATGCACAATAATCTAAAACTTACACATCTCAAACTTATCCAGTCCAAAAAAAAGCCTCCCATTAAATGCTTTTCTATTGGTTAGGTGCCTCAATGGCAATCAAAAGAAATCTCCCTGTTTATTTAGGGCCCTTCTGAATTCTCCCTTGCATCACAGAATCACATCCAAGACCAAAGATGGAGAAAATGTATTCCTACACCTTTCTTTATTTGCCAGGACACATGCTGTGTTTTTTGTCCTATATTTTCCTTCCTTCCTTCTTGAATCACCGAGCAACTTTACAGGCAAAGAACAATTCTCCATCAGCCTGGGAAGTAGCGAGACGGAAGCTGTCAGTTCTCTCTTGCGCTAAAACATCTCCATGATTACTTGGGTGATTTTTTTGTTGCCATCTTATTCTTGTTTCCTTTTTCCTGAAAGGATGGACCTTGTAGCAGTCCCTACTTGAAATCTTGTCTTTTTCTAACCTTTGTTTTGCTGTCTGGATGAAGGAGGAAAAGAGCATATAAACAAAGATACAGGATAAGATGAAAGGAAAGAATAGCCCTGGAAAACCATGTTGAAACTGTGGATGAAAAGGCAGCTTTAACTAAAATAAGGTTCAAGGAGGAAACAATAGTCAAGTTGAAGGAGCTATCTCCTCTGCAGTATTTTGGCTGACTGGAGATTCTGGCCATGACCTGGGTGAGTCATAGCACTGGGGGCTGCTCAGTACAAACCAGGCTCATTGATGTGAGCCCAATGAATCACACAATCATAGAATCACCAGGTTGGAAAAGACCTCTTGAATACTTGAGCCCAACAATTTCTATCTATCACTAAAGCAAGTCCCTGAGCACCTTCTCTACTGATCTTTTAAATAACTCCAAGGACAGTGACTCAACCACCTCCCTGGGCAGCCTCTGATAGTGCCAAATGACCCTTTCTGTGAATTTTATTTTTTCTTGATATCCAGTTCTGGTGGAACCTCGCCTGATGCAGCTTGAGGCTATTGCCCCTTGTCCTGTCCCCTGTCACTTGGGAGAAGAGGTCAGCTCCCTCCTCTCTACAACCTACTTTCAGGTAGTTGTAGAAAGCAATGAGGTCTCCTCTCAGCCTCCTCTTCTCCAGGATAAACAACCCCAGCTCTCTCAGACGCTCCTCATAGGTTCTGTTCTCCAGCCCCTTCACCAGCCTCGTCGCTCTTCTCGGTACTCACTCCACAGCCTCAACATCCTTCTTGTGCTGAGGGGCCCAGAACTGAACACAGGATTCAAGGAGCGGTCTCACCAGTGCAGAGTACAGAGGGAGAAGAACCTCCCTGGACCTGGTGGTCACACTGTTTCTGATACAAGCCAGGATGCCATTGGCCTTCTTGGCCACCTGGGCACACTGCTGGCTTATGTTCAATCAGCTGTTGACCAACACTCCCAGGTCCCTCTCCTCCTGGCAGCTTTCTAGACAGACTTCTCCCAGTCTGTAGCTCTGCATAGGGTTGTTGTGCCCCAAGTGCAGGACTCGGCATTTGTCCCTGTTAAACCTCATGTCATTGGACACTGCCCAGTGGTCCAGCCTGTTCAGATCCCTTTGCAGAGTCTCCCTACCCTCCAGGAGATTGACACTTCCACTCAGCTTAGTGTTGTCTGCAAACTTCCTCTCTCCGCCTGAAGGGATTGGTGTTGCTTTTTTTGTTTGTTTGTTTCAGGGTTATATGTTTCATCACTTCCTAAAGCACAAAGTGGCAATGCATCCGTCCTGTGAATGCAGTGCAACAAAAAGCTAGATAGCTCTGCAGTGGGGCTGATTATGAAACTACCACTAGACGTACAGGATATTTTCACCTCTTCCCATCTGCCAATTCCTGATTGTAACTAAAACTTTACCCTTCAAATAAGTCAGTTCCATTTATTTTTAACTTTCTGAGAACACAGGTTAGAGTGGCTAAAACACACTACTGTAGGCACAGAAACTGCCATGAACCAGAATACAATGTGAACAGTAAATAAGTGGCACTGGAAAATGTAACTTGTGAATTAAGGTGGAATGCAATTGGATATCACATTGGATAGGAGAAGCTTAGTAGAAACACTTGTGCATGACCATAACAGAAATACAGGAAATAGGCTGCCAGACCAAAATGGACTTCATAAACTTATTGGTAGTGATTTCCTGAAATATTATGATTTTCATTCGGTTAAAATGGAAAATTTGTGAGATCCCTGATTACTGATTATTTTCCTCATTTCTATCTTTGGCTTTTCTGAGTTTTATGATAAAAAAGATATCAATACTCAAGGGAGGAAAAAAAATATTTGTGTTAAATAGCAAGTATAATGTATTCTCTATTGGAAGGAGGACTTTCTGATAAGTACCTAAATACTGCTGAGAGGAACAGAAATTCTGATGATAGATGCTGCTCACAAAGAAAACCTCATTTATTATCCTGACATGTCATTTTGGTGCTCTTAACATCTTTAATCATTATCAAGCAAGAACAAGAATCCAAAATAACTGAGCAGCTGTTTGGTTCCATTTTTCTTGGAATGGAAATGAAATCTTTGCTCTTACTCTAACTCCCTAGATAAATACTTTCTTTCATGGGTATTATTTCATACTAATCCTCCTGGTTTATATGTGAAAGCAATTGTGTGTATAAATACACAGAGCAGCTGTAGCCATATTGGATAATAGGTCTGTAATTACTTCTCTGATTTAAAGCCTAATAGTTTATTCCACAACTATTGTGATGCATTTTCATTAATACTGCAATAATTTTGCTGCCCTTTTGCTAAGTTACGTATGATTGTCTCAAAAAATAAATGGAGTACTTACAGTATAAAGGATAATTAGAATTTGGCTTAGTATGGAAATACTTAACTCTCAGTGAACCAAATCAATCTGTTTACAACAGGAATTTAGGAACTGGATTACAGTTAATGTCCATGGATAAACTGGGGACACATTCCAGCGCTGACAATTTTTTTGCTGTGTTACTGGGGGTTTTGCCTACATGCTTAAGACTGTAGAAAAGGCCATAATACCTCTGGTAAAAGATCACCTGAACTCAGAAACTGCATGAGGACTTGGAACACCTATAGAAACCCCACTGCATGGATGCCTGCTCCACTTCTGAAGTCTGCACAAGGCTAATACACAGTTATCTCTTGCTGCTCTGGTTAGACCATAGACATCACCAACAAAACATAGCCCATATCAAGCATCTGCAAAAGAGTAATAATTATTGGGGGCAGCAACATGCTGTTTTGGGGAAGAAAAGAAACTCTTAGTGGCAATAAACAGATGCCTAGGGAAGGGCAACAACAGGATGAATATGTATGACACTTCCCACTGCATAGTCTCAGCCTTAAGCTACATTAAGCTTAGGACATGTTCTAAACTGATGTGGGTTGTGTGTTGTTTAACCCTCAATAGGGTTATAGTTATTTCCCTGTACTATCTATAGAGAGGCTACACTGGTGTGTGAATACTGGTGTCGCTTCATGTTGTCTCTGACACATCTGGTCATTCACTTTATCCTAAACACATTTACTAGTGAGCCAGTATTGTCCCATTGTGAATTGATATCTGATTTTCCTTGAATTTCCCCATGAGTTCTGACAGTTACAAATTTCCTGCACTTCTAACTGCTAAGCTTATTGATTTAGTTAACAACAATACTGGGGGAACAGAAAGCAGCAGCTGTGATGCCAAATTTTGTAGACAACTCCAGGCAGAATCATAGAATGGTTTGGGTTGGAAAGGACCGTAAAGATCATCTAATTCCAACCCTCCTGCCATGGGCAGGGACACCTCCCACTAGATCAGGCTGCCCAAGTCCTCATCCAACCTGACCTTAAACACCTCCAGGGATGCAGCATTCACAACTTCCCTGGGCAGGTAACAACAGACCAGTAAGAGTGACCACTGCACTAAGCAAACAACAGGAAACTATGATGGAGAATGGAATTTGAGGAGAGTTCACAGAATCACAGAATCACACAGAACAACCAGGTTGGAAGGGACCCATCGGATCTTCTAGTCCAACCATTCCTATCTAACACTAAACCAAGTCCCTCAAGACCTCATCTACCTGTGCCTTAAACACCTCCAGGGAAGGGGACTCAACCACCTCCCTGGGCAGCCTATTCCAATGCCCAATGACCCTCTGTGTGAAAAACCTCCTCCTAATCTCCAGCCTAAATCTCCCCTGGAGGAGCTTGAGGTCATTCCCTCTCGTCCTGTCCCCTGTCACTTCGGAGAAGAGGCCAGCTCCCTCCTCTCTACAACCTCCTTTCAGGTAGTTGTAGAGAGTAATGAGGTCTCCCCTCAGTCTCCTCTTCTCCAGGCTAAACAACCCAGCTCTCTCAGCTGTTCCTCGTAGGGTCTGTTCTCCAGCTCCTTCACCAGCCTTGTTGCTCTTCTCTGGACTTGCTCCAGAGCCTCAACATCCTTCTTGTGCTGAGGGGTCCAGAACTGGACACAATATTCAAGGAGTGACCTCACCAGTGCTGAGTTAGCACTGATTTGGCTGATAGAAATAACCTTTTATGAATCTGCTTGAGTTCTTTACAGAAGTCAATGAATGTGCCCAGGATATTTTAAAAGATTTCAATATGGTCCTGCAAGAAAAAAAAAAATCACCAAAGAAATTAAGCTAATGTGGAGAGACAGAGAATCCTCTGGGGAAAAACATGGTTAAGACGTCAGAAATTAAAGTTGAGTAAAGGTCATGAGTTTTAATATCACAAAGAGGTTAAGAACATAATTTCAGAAGGATCTGTTCTAGAATCTGGGCTGTTCAACATATACATAAATTATTCACAAAAGTGTGCAAATAATTTAAAATTATTCAGGACAGTCAAAATTTAAGCTGACTGCAAAGAGTTGCAGAAGGTTATCACAATTCTGGATAACTGCATGATAAAATGTCAGACGAAAATTTACGTTGATTAATGCCAGATGCTGCGTGTTACAAAAAATAACTCTAACAATGTGTATAGTGGGATCTAATGATGTATTTTTATTCAGAAAAGAAATTAGAAAAAAAATGTCAATTTGAGCAGTCATTATGAAAATTAGGTATTCTCTGAAAACATCAACACTGTTTAGAAGTTGTTAAAAACCAATCCTTATTAGGAATTATTATGAAATCAATTGAAAATACAAGTAAAAATGTATTTGTATCCAAATACATAAGGCACTTTTATCTTCAGTTCTTTGTGATTTTCTTGTCTTCTATCTCACATAAGACACAGCTAAACTGCAGGAAGGTAGAGAAAAGGACAGCAACAGTGGTATTCTACCATGCAGGGAAATAATGTATATTAAGGTATTTCATCTTAGAGAGATATAGCAGAATTTTTTATTACAATGACCTATAAACACTTGAAACACTGAACATTTGTACAGAGAACATGCCTAGGAGACAACTATCATCCTAACACAGGATGAGAGAGACCCAAAGAAATTGTTAAGTAATGATTTTGAAACAAACCAAACAAAGTAACTTATTTGCATTTAGCTAACTTGTGAAAGTTTTTTCTTAAATAGTTATGGATTCCAAAACATCAAGGAGTTTAAAATGAAAACAGTGTCATGTTAAGTTCAAAAAGCAAATGTTTCATAGGTCCCTTGGAGGCTTTTAAATGAAATTGTTTGAATGAAAACTCTGGTTAAGGTACTGCTGAAGAGACTTCGCCAGGATTACTACATGCTGACAGCTATTCTGCTTCATATATTCTCTCTAAGCATCTTGTACTAGTCACCGTCATAGACAGGACATATGGATTGTTAGTGTCACCTTGTGTTCTTACATTTGTAATTCAGTATACAATGGAACACAAAACTCAGTGCTCCCTTACAAAGTGAGCTGGCAGTATTAACCTAATCTGTACAAATTTGTTTGAAAGAGGTACCTGTTTTTTTTGGTTTAGCTAAGTGAGTTGAGGTAACCTTCTGTCTGATGACATTTGTCTTGCACAGGATTAATGACAATATTCCATTTGAAATCTTAAGTCTCTTTTTGAGCCATGCTTTTTGGATTTGTAGCCGATACACCGAGTATTAACAAAGTATTTTAAGATTTTTTACAACTGTCTTGCTGATACTGTAAAACTGGTTACATTGACGTTCATTTACATTCATTTCCATTGCTGACTTCATCTGCCACCAAGTTCTTGGGGAAGGTTCATCTGAAGTTCAGACGCTTTGTACAGTTCCTGGGTTCGACTGACCTGGGTGACATGCTCCCAGAATAGGTTGCAGATTTCACTGATGAGATGGATTCAAATGCAGTTGTCAAAGCTGCCAGAGCAGCTGAAACATCAGGACATTGAGGAGTTTTGGTATAAGCTATATGCTTATTACTTTTCAGTACTAAAAGTGAATAATATTTCACTGATTTTCCACCCATGCATCTCTCATTAGCATTCTCCTCTACCCAGGACTTATGAGAATATTCCTTTTTACAAAATCAATTCGCACAGTTTTGCCCTCTTAAGTTTTCTGTACACTGGCTCTTACTAGCATGACTTGGATCTATGATGTCTTCTGGTTCCCTCAGTATGTGGAAAACCACATTTTTACTGTCATACATTTAAATAAAATAGTAATTTTCTGTGTACAAACAGGTTGAAATAATGTTAGCTAGGTTACACACAGCCTTGTGTAAGCATCTCTCAGTTTCTTATCTCCAGGTTGCCTGATACAGCATGCTGGCAATGAGCATGATAGAAGAGGGTGTGCCTAGTGAAGAGAATGAAGAATATATTCAGTGGAGTTCTTCAGTGTGGTCTCTAGCAGTTGCTTTCAAGCAACAGTTTGATTTAGTATCCCAAACTGCATCTATAATCAAAATTTTGTGTCAAAAATTGCTCAAGATGGCTTAATATTGGATGACCAGTTTCAAGTACATAAATAGCAAGTCTTTCAAGGTAGGATTCATCTCATCTAAATCTACTACTAGATTTAAATCTAAATTTAAATTTAAATTTAATTAAATTAAAAAACCTTAAACACCTCCAGGTGTTTAAGGCACGGGTAAACGATGTCCTGAGGGACATGGTTTAGTGTTTGATAGGAATGGTTGGACTCGATGATCCAGTGGGTCTCTTCCAACCTGGTGATTCTATGATTCTATGATTCTGTGTCGTGATTCCCTTTCAGGACAGCAGATGGACACCTCAGTGGTCTTTAACAGATAGTCACTCACTATGAGCACTCGTTGCTTCTTTTTGCTGAACTCACTGTCAGGATAGCCATTCCTCCAACACTGTAGGAACACAACTTCTATTTTGTTAAAAATTAAGAAGATACTCCATAAACAGAATTGGTTTTTTATATCTTACAAGCAATTTAGCTGTGAAATGCTCATTCTTTTTCAATATCTCATATATCAGTTTCTCACACCATTCCTCCCAGCTAAGGCAGATGTGGTGAGGAAATGAGATTAAGTCCACAGAAATTTGTAGTTTTTATGTGTTTTCTTTGCAAGTTTCCACAGGAAGGTTAAGGATAATTATTCTAGAAGATCAAGCACTGGTTTCTAAAAGCAGAACACAGGTTAACAGGGCTTTTAGTATTTTTCCTTTTTAACAGTGAGATTAGGAACACAGTGTATTTTCTTAACACTTAAATACTAAAAGGTCATGCTTCCTTTTTTGTAAAGCCTACACCAAATATTTATTTGCTTCTGTTTAGATATATCTATATAATATTTGAGAGACTAACAGTCAATGAATTATTTAATCAGCACAAAAAGCTTTTGAAGTACTGTCTCAGTTTTATGGAAAAGAAATTGATAAAATCAATATGAACAGGCAATGCAATCCAGTTTGTCTTAGCCCCAGATCAATGTCCTCTTGATAGGCCACCCTTCCTATGTTTCTTTGTAGGAAGGCTTACATATCTATTCCAATAAGTAAAATTAGCTAGAGCCAGTTCTTTAGTCCTAAAGATACGTGACATGACACAACTTGATTTCAGGAAAGGATAGGTCCATCCATGAAATTGATGGAGAAAAGTCTCTGGTCTGTGCTGTCCCCACAGATGGGGGACATGGCAAGTGACATGGGCAGAAATCATTCTAAGGACAATTCCATTAGCTGAGCATCCAGAGGATCACATGCCCTTTCCTGGGGCTGTTTAGTATAAGAGTCTGCCTATAACTATATGGTGCTGTGCTGGGCTTCCTCAGAGGGGAACAATTTTCAGAGGAGCCAGAAAGGTGACTTATTTCTTCCTCTCAGAGAAAGATCTTGACTTTTTTGCCCCCCTGTGTACTCCATGCTCCATTCCAGATGCAAAAGTAAAGTATATTAATAATGATGAACATTAAAAGTAATTTTTGATGGAATTAAAGTCACATTGGGGAAAAAGCAATTCTGCTAACATTAGCAATGTTCTTTTTAGTCTCACACACATGGTCATCTGTAGGTGTTTTACTGTGTGATTTTGATACATTCATCTGAAATTGATTGTCAAGACTTTATGGTGCTTGTTTCAGGCAGAATTTCTTGCATACAAAGAACCAAGGTCCCACTGCATGCAAAAATATAACCCATTCTCAGAAAATGAGATTTCCATTCACAGGGTAAAGGCTAGAATCACAGTA
Source organism: Coccyzus lansbergi (assembly GCA_033558105.1). Lineage (NCBI taxonomy): Eukaryota > Metazoa > Chordata > Aves > Cuculiformes > Coccyzidae > Coccyzus > Coccyzus lansbergi. The sequence continues at coordinate 553,855 of JAUMJK010000267.1, read as the reverse complement.
TTCACTGGTTTGATGTCACCATTATGAATTATGAATATTTCTTAGTCATCACCTCCAGTATGGAATACTAACAAGCAAGCGCAATTTCTCCCATTCATTTACTGTGGGTGTTAAAGCAGAAGAGCCTTTTTACACATATTCAGCTATCAATTCAGAGAAATTTTTCACCCATAATCAAAAATCTTTATGTTTCCTTACTATGTTTTAAGCAGCTGTTATGTTGGTTTCAGTTTTTAAAAGAAACAACAAATTTGACTGCTTCCGTTTTGGGTACCTCACAAGAAGTCTGATTTTCTCAGTGTGGTCTGAAAGCTTTTTTAACCACACCATGTCTCAGAAAACCTTCAGAAACCCTGAAGAATAATACGTGCACACACTTTTCTAGCCACACAAATAGCTGTTGCAAGTGTACAGCTTGTGTTCAGGATACCTAAAGGTAAAACTGAAGCAATAAATTTGGATGAGGAGGGGGTTTGCAGTGAAGTTTATGTGCATTCAGGTTTTATAAGACTGTTCTCTAAAGGTGTATGCTGTTCCAAATCAGATGTGCATGCTTATTTATATGTATATGTATATGTGTGTGTATCTACACATCGTCCAAGCCATATTTAACATAAGGACCCTGCTTTGCCCCAGGTCCCAGAGCCACTACTTCTAAGACTTGTTCTCCTACCCCTTCACCAGTTTCGTTGCTCTTCTCTGGACTTGCTCCAGAGCCTCAACATCCTTCTTGTCATGAGGGGTCCAGAACTGAACACAGTGTTCGAGGTGCATGTCAATTGGGCACATGTTCACAGTCAAAGGCAGGACTAGCTGGGTCATGTTAGCACCTAGGATCATGTAGTAGGTGAGACAGTGATCTATAAATTTAATTTTATTTGCTAAAAATGGAGTAAAATATAAAAGATATTTAATATCTACTTTTCTTGCCAGGGACACTCCCCTGATACTTTACAGCTCTTTTTTGTCCTAAGTCAAATTTGTCATAATTGTGTAATAGAATCATAGAATCATAGAATCATAGAACAACCAGGTTGGAAGAGACCCATCGGATCATCAAGTCCAACCATTCCTATCTAACACTAAACCATGTCCCTCAGGACCTCATCTACCCGTGCCTTAAACTACTCCAGGGAAGGTGAATCAACCACCATTCTGGGTAGCCTATTCCAATGCCCAATGACCCTTTCTGTGAAGAACTTCCTCCTAATCTCCAGCCTAAATCTCCCCTGGCGGAGCTTGAGGCCATTCCCTCTTGTCCTGTCCCCTGTCACTTGTGAGAAGAGCTCAGCTCCCTCCTCTCTACAACCTCCTTTCAGGTAGTTGTAGAGAGCAATGAGGTCTCCCCTCAGCCTCCTCTTCTCCAGGCTAAACAACCCCAGCTCTCTCAGTTGTTCCTCGTAGGGTCTGTTCTCCAGCCCCTTCACCAGCTTCGTGGCTCTTCTCTGGACTTGCTCCAGAGCCTCAACATCCTTCTTGTGGTAAGGGGCCCAGAACTGAACACAGGATTCAAGGAGTGGTCTCACCAGTGCTGAGTACAGAGGGAGAATAACCTCCCTGGACCTGCTGGTCACACTGTTTCTGATACAAGCCAGGATTCCATTGGCCTTCTTGGCCACCTGGGCACACTGCTGGGCACATGCAATTAGACTCAGCCCAGCAGTTCAGCCTGTTTAGGTCCCTTTGCAGAGCCTCCCTACCCTCCAGCAGATTGACAATTGCACACAGCTTAATGTCGTCTGCAAACTTGCTAAGGGTACACTCAATGCCTTCATCCAGGTCATTGATGAAGACATTGAACAGGGCTGGACCCAACACTGAGCCCTGGGGAACCCCACTTGTCACTGGCCTCCAGCTGGCTTTAACACCATTTCCCACCACTCTCTGGGTCCGACCATCCAACCAGTTTTCTACCCAGGAGAGTGTGCGTCTGTCCAGGCCATAGGCTGACAGTTTCTGCAGCATATATACTGTCTTCCAGTAACTAAGATTTGAGATGTTCCTGAGAGGGAGCCACAACATGTCAAGAGCACAGACTAATAACCGTTGCTATTCTTTCATACGGGCACAAAGAACACCTCAAGCCAGAACCCTGGCAAAATCAAGGAAGGCTACAAAACCCTCGGGGTATAAGCAGAGTGCTGGTGCCCAAATGATTTTTTTTTTTTTTCATTTTGCCAGTTCTAGGAAAGGATGCAGCCAGAAGTAGAAGTAAAATGCAAATCAGTTTCTGGTTTCATGATTAATGCCATTGTGAGCAATTTGGTTTTTATGAAAATGGACCTGCTAGGGAGGGATGGGATTGCCCTCTAGAAGAGGCAAAAGAAACTTTTACAGCAGGCTGACCAGCTTGATATGGCAGGCTTTAAACTGAAGGACTCATGGGATCAGGTCTGATGTGACAACACTTGCACTATTGCAAGGAACTGGGGAATAAGCCAGGCCAACTAGGGCAGCTACAATTGTTCCTTAGCTGCCTCCCAAGATGAGAACCAGAAAACTAACCACATCAAGTGTATTCATGCAAATGCAAGCAGCCTGGGGAACAAAGAGGAGGAATTGCATCTCCATGTCCAGTCAGAAAGATATGATATCACAGGAATAACTGAAACATGGTGGGACAACTCATACAACTGGAAGTTCACGATAGGTAGCTAAAGGCTGTTTCATAAAGGCAGGCAGAGAAAAAGAAGAGGAGGGGAAGTCACGTTCTACATTAAGGAGAACCTTGAATGTGTAGAAGTCAACTATGGTGATTGTTAAAGCCCTATTGAACGCCTTCGGGTCAATATCAGAGGGATTGACTCCAAGGGGGAATCTTACATTAAGCAGCTGCTATCAACATCCAAACCAAGATGATAAGACCATTGAAGCAATATTTAAGTCAATTAAGCAAGCTTAAGGTCAACAGAACCTAGTTCCTATGGAAAATGGAGACAGAGTGTCAGAGTGTCAGAGTGAGAAGCCGAGCTGAGAAAGCAAGAAAACAAGCAAGCAAGCTGCTCCTTTATTTTCAGGGTACATAGTTATAGTACTTTTAGTTACATAAACAACATTTGTCTTTCTAATTAACATGTTCTATACCAAGCCTAGCTCATTATTCACAGTCTTGTGTGCTTAAGCTACCTTGACCCTTTTCATCCCCCCTGGGCAGAGCTTCTTTGTTTTTTGCCTTCAGGGCTTTTGAACTTCCTTTTTCAACTCTTCATATGTTGGATTGGTTCTGATCCATGTATGCAGAGAGACTGTATGTTTTTCCACAAACTCCTCACCTATGGGCAACTTCAACTATGTAGACATTTGTTGGAAGAACAATATAGGAGCTGACATGTCATCCACCAAGTTTCTGAAATCGTAGAGGAATGCTTCCTCATATAAACATTAGACTTCCTAGCCAGGAATAGGGAACTGCTACTCACAAACCAAGAAAATCTGGTTTGTAATATCTCAGCTAGTGATAACCTTGGCTGCATTGATCAGAATTTTGTGGGGTTTGGGATCCTGTTGGTCACGCACAAAGTTGGTACTAGAACAAAGGTTTTAGATTTTAGAACAAACTTCATCTCCCTTACAGCTCAGCTGGGAAGGATTCCATAGGTGGATGAAGAAGCACCAGTGAATGCTGGGAGTTCTTCAGAACACTCTCTTAGAAGCACAAAAATTTCATCCTCTCTAAAGACAATAGAAGTAGGTAGAGCAAGAGACCCCTTTGACTTAACTGTGATCTTCTGAGTCTGCTCAAAAGCCAAGAGATTGGAAAGCAGGTGAATACCCATTGAGATCTACAAGGACATTGCCAGGGCATACAGAGATGCAGTTAGAAAAACCAAAGTTCAACTTAAATTGACATTAGCCAGAGATGTCAATAGCTACAAGAAAACATTCTTCAGGTACATGAACAATGAGCAGGAACAAAAGGAGAATATTGGTCTAATGTTAAATAAGGGATGTGAATTAGTCACCAACAATGCTGAAAAGGCAGAGGTTCTCAACAATTTTTTCACCTCTATCTTCACAAGTCTTGTTGGGCCTCAGCCTTTGAGAACAAAAAAACCAGGTTGATGCAAACTTAGGCCCACCATCAGTGAAGGAAGAGTTGTTATGTGAAGTACTCCAGGAGCTTGACCCTTATAAATCAAAAGTCCCTGAAAATATCCACCCAAGAGGCTTAAAAGAGCTGCGTGATGTTCTTGCTAGGCTGCTTTCCATAATCTTTGAGATGTCATGGAACCAGGGCACATCCCAGATGACTGGAAGAAGTCTAATGTCACCCCCACCTAGAAGATGAGGTATCCAGGAAATTATAAGCCCATTGGTCTTACTTCAGTCCCTGGGAAAGTTATGGAACGAATCCACCTAGAGGCTATCACAAGTCAAATGAAGCATGTGACAGACTTGATAACAAAGTTATCAGCCTTCTAGAACAAAGTAACCTGCTAAACAGGTTAGTGATTGATGGGAATGGTTGGACTCGATGATCCAGTGGGTTTTTTGCAACCTGGTGATTCTATGATTCTGTGATAAATTGTTGTGGGACAAGCAGTGGATGTGTTCATATCTGTGAGGTCAGTAGCAAACTCTTGCCCTCAGCAGTCAAAGGGAGAAAGAGGAACAGGCCATCTCTGTTTATATTTATATGAGTGAAGTTTATTTTTATGTGGTTGACAGTATTCCAGCTGCTGCATCTGTTGTACTGGGACTGGAGGAACCCATAGGCCTTAGACCCAAGCAACACCAGCTACATTGTAACTAGAAAAATTAACCCTTCCTGAGTTTGAGAGTCCCTAATTTCAGAGATTTAAGGAACATCTACAGCCAAGTCATTTGTTCCTGAAAACTGTTTGAATCACAGTAGTGAAAATCCTATTGTCATTTCTACTCCCTTACCTTCCTCAGCACATCAGTTTAGGTAAGCAAGGAACTGCATGAAACTACTTGACTGTGCACTTGCTGTGGGAAGAAAGCATTTCAGACTGTCCCAGTGTCAGCATGTAAACTTTGATTCCAAATTAAAAACACTTTGAGCTTCAGGTGAATAAGAAGTCACTTTAAAATTAGACCATAGGAAAAAATTGGTGGTTTGACTATAGAATCATAGAGTCACCAGGTCGGAAGACACCCATCAGATCGAGTCCAACCATTCCTATCAATGACTAAACCATGTCCCTCAGGACCTCATCTACCCATGCCTTGAAATCCTTCAGGGAAGGTGAATCAAGCACCTCCCTGGGCAGCGTATTCCAATGCCCAACGACCCTCTGTGAGAAAATCTTCCTCCTGACGTCCAGCCTAAATCTCCCCTGGCGGAGCTTGAGGCTATTCCCTCTTGTCCTGTCCCCTGTCACTTGGGAGAAGAGGCCAGCTCCCTCCTCTCCACAACCTCCTTTCAGGTAGTTGTAGAGAGTAATGAGGTCTCCTCTCAGCCACCTCTTCTCCAGGCTAAACAACCCCAGCTCTCTTAGCAGTTCCTCATGGGTCCCATTGAGATTAAGATTTATTTCCACTAGTCCTCTTCCTAAAATGAGTATTTCCTTTATCTCTTGACTTCAACCTGTTGTTGTGGTGAATAAAAGCCTTTCTTATCTCAAAGAACAACAGTTTTGATGCAATAAATTAAAATTTTCTCAAGCAATTATACTCCATAATGAGCTTACGAGAGAGTATGTTGGGATATTTTTGATGCCGCAGCAGATAAAGTGCTGTTCATAGAGAACTATATGGATAAGTAAAGAAAATGAATTGCAATCTCGTGTCTCTGTCGTATGTCTCATAGGTGATAGCAGTGCCATATGCCTACAGACATGTAACAGGAAAAGATGAAAATGATATCGCACCTGAAGATTTCTTTAAAAAATAAAAATAAAAAAAGGAAACCATGGTTTAGTCGGGCAGTTGTTTATAAACTCACTTCAAGTTCTTATTAGAAGTGTGGGTCCATCACACCAAAGAATGAGCTTCTGATTTCTTTGTGCTCTAGAATAACAATATTTCTCTTGGAGACTCCTTAAGTTCTGCAAAATGGGAACTCAGCTCAAGGATGCCTGGTTATTCATTCAAAAGGAAAGAGAATTTAGACTCTGTAAGTACCATATCGAGTCACTGTGTCATAGGTAACTGGTACAAGAAGGCCACTGCATTCAACTTCATTCCAATTTCAAGCATCTACTTTGACATTTAAGTAGATGACTCATACACAGGAAGTATCTGGAGGCAGGGGTGCACTTATTTATTTTTTTTTCTTCTAGTAGCACACTATATTCTAAAATACAGTGATACTTTAAAAGTTTGCATCAGTGGATTCTGTTTACTTTAAAAGCAAAACCAGAATATTCCTTTTTTAAACTTGTTTACAATAATTTCATAAAGGAATCATAGAATCATAGAATAACCAGGCTGGAAGAAACCCACCGGATCATCGAGTCCAACCATTCCTATCAATCCCATGTCCCTCAGCACCTCATCCACCGTCCCTTAAACTCCTTCAGGGAAGGTGACTCAACTCCCTCCCTGGGCAGCCTCTGCAGTGCCCAATCACCCTTTCTGGGAAAGATTTGTTCCTAATGTTCAGCCTGAACCTTCCCTGGTGGAGCTTGAGGCCGTTCCCTCTCATCCTGTCACTTGGGAGAAGAGCCCAGCTCCCTCCTTTCCACAGCCTCTTTCAGATAGTTGTGGAGAGCAATGAGGTCTCCCCTCAGCCTCCAAAATTGCATGATTTACCTCACTCTTCTTAGACCAGAAAAAAGGAATCAGCAATTGCACTTTTGGGGTTTTTGGACAGCTGAAACACTGAATTGAAGTTGACATTGTTAAGTATATGCTTTTGCTTCTGCAGCACTCACTGAAAGGAGAAAATAAGGAATAGACGTTTGCAGATACATGTTGCTCAGGATTCAGGCAAAACAGCTGGCTTATAGCTACTTATTGCCTGATAGATGCAGGAATTTTACAGTGTGGTAGTATATATTCCTGGCTGAACTGAACCATTTACATGCCATTTTGTCGCCTCAAAGAGTAATACTGTCATTACCAACAGACAAAATCATTGTTTCTTCTCTGAAGTGCTACATACACATCCACTTCATTCCCATCTCTCTCTAAGGAAATGACCAAGAGGGAAAAATATTAATTTCAGTAAGCACTTAATGGAAGACTCTTAACATGCTGTCAGAAGTGCATGTGAAATTAGAAACCAAATCTATTGGGTGGGGATGGCAGATGGAGAAGAAGACAAAAAGGAGTGGGGAAACAGAGAAAAGTAATTAAGTAAGTACATCAATTTTCTATTCTAGATCTGATGAAAACAGTGATGATTTCCACCATAGTAATAATACGCTGGGAGTAAGAAGGGAATTAGAAATTTTGTAGGATCAATACTCATGGCTCTGTTTTGTTGTGTAGTAAGAGGAAGAGGCAGAAATTGTCATGTCATGCTCAGGCAGCTGCACATTCTTTTCATCGCTTTCAATAATCAGCCACATTGAGGCAGGATAAAACAATAAAAAATGAGTAGTCATACTGCTTTCATAATAAGAAATGATAGTGCCCTGGAGTGCTTGGAAAAGGTCAGAAGAACCCATGATGTTATTTACACAGCCATCTAGAAGCATTTTTAGTCCACAAAAAAAGCTATATGTGGAAAATTTGTGATTTTAAAAGCTATGGTAAAGAAATTATTATCACTGTATTGCTATAACTGACAAAACTTGTGGCAGGGAAATTTAAACTTCAGCAGTGGTCATACGTGACCAAGGAATGATATGGCATAGAGGGTAAGAAGACTCAAGCAATGAAACTTAACACAATTTTGTATAAATGTACAAACAGAAAGCAAGCTAAGCCAAGAAACACAAAAAGCTGAAATCATAGTAACAAAGTAAAATGAAAAAAGGTTCTGCATGTGAAATCACATGCAGTAGTTGCTGTGTGACAATAAATAAATAAATAAATTGCTATGCCAAACCCTCCAGAAAGAAGAAAAGACTAGTCAATGTATAAAAACTCAGAAGCATCAGCTCAAAGATGAGATTTTGCAGCCAAAGAGATAGAAAGCAGCTCTTGATTCTCCACTTGTTTTTGCCTTTGCTCTGCCTTTGTCTCTGGACCTTTGCCAGCTGTGTAGGAAGCTGAGTACCAGCCTGTAAAGGACTTACCTGGTCAAAAAAACTTCCTACAGGAAAAGGAAGTTAAATATGTCACGCAAACCTTGAGTCAAACAGCGGTCATGATTACATACCCACAATAAAATACTAAAGAACCTAAGTTTAGTCTTGCAGCACAGAGACTCAGGCAGATTCTAACGGGTAATGTCTTCTTACAACTACAAAGCACCTGACCCCAGTGCCAAAACTGGAATAGGTATCTACAGGACAGATGGAAACCCAAAAATATCAAAACAAATAGAGAATTCGGCTCCTCCACAACTAAATTGCTAAGAGATTGTGAAGTCTTATTTGAAAGATGTTGTCTAAACATATTGCACCTGAAAAGATATGAATGATTCAGTGGTGTGTCACCTGCTTCACAGAGTATCCAAACAAAAAGAGCAGTCATTTTTACTAAAGTAACAGACCCCATGACCTGGAAAACATTAAAGTAGCAATTTAAGCAGAGCTCTATAGACAGCTAACTGCTAAATGCCCTGCACTGATTCAGGACAACTCCAGCAGAAATAATATTCTTAGCACAGAATGTGAGACAAATATTGGTAAACTCATCTAAATAAAACAAGAAGCTACCTTGCCAGTCATTGGATAACAAGAAACAGACAGAAGCAGTCAAAAACACTGTTTGGGATCCAAACCAATATGCTGCATTATAGAAAAGCCAATCATAATACTTGTAAGATCTTTGAGCAGGACATTTCCAGGCTACTGCCCTAAAGAAAGAAATAGCAGTTCATCACCAAGGCCTTCTTTTTCTCCTAGGAACTGCCTAGTAAGTACGTACAAATGGAATAAATAAAGATAATACTGTGCTTTACTTCAGTATCACACATACATACAACATGTTGGCACAACTAACCAGTAGATAAAATTCTCCAGAGCATTTTGTGGGTACCATGATCACCTGGGGCATACTATGTCTTCCCTCTCACTCACACAGATGAGTTAGGGTTTTTTTCCAAAGAAAATCTAGTGAGGGAGACAGCCTGTGCATACCACCAGCTTTGTTTCAATGTCAAATCAGGACATGGTTATCTAGCTCCTGAGTCAAGCAGCACTGCTAGATTTCACCATCAAAACACTGCTGATCTTCTCTCCTGGGATCTATGATCTAACCCTCTTCACAGGAAAAATCAAGACAGACGGTCCTTGTATCTTATACAGTAAATACAGGTACTTGCATAACCACGTCCGGGACTCTTGGAGGCCCCAAGAAATCACTGCTACCTGATGAGGCAGGGATCACATCATTATCTCCTCACATGTAACCATCTCACATAGTAGGGAAGTGGAAACACATTGATCAAAGACATGCTGCATCTGAAGAAACACCTTTATGATACAGGCAGATGCCCTGCCCTTAGAAATGTGAACAATCAGGAGAAATCAACGTGTTAAATGACGAAAGACAAGCCTATTAGACAAAAGAAAATTCTTGTGTTATACATCATAATTAGCCTCCATAGTAACTACATCCCTGTCAAGGAAAAGCCATTACTAGTAGGTTGAGGGAGGAAAGAAAATTAGTTGATATTTTCACATTAAACTGCACAAACTATAACTCCTATTTGTACACTAATATTCACCCTCATAGGAATAAAAAAAAATATTGGAGGATACCTAAGTGACCATTTCAGGGAAAGCAGCAAAGTGTTTCAGCAAGCAAAGAGTCTCTAGCTGTGCCAATTAAGAGCAAGGATCTCGGTTTGCTTGGAACAAATGTGTGCGTTTTCCTTGGCAACAGGTGCTTACTCATCACCATTTCATCATCACCAGAGCACGGTCAGGCAAATGGTAATCCTACATTTGACAGTTACAGTTGCTAAAGGTCTGTTACAGAAGATGGTGTAAAGCAAAATAAATATACTGCAATGACACTCCTGAATGGACAAATCTCTGTCTAGAGGCCTTCATAATAAAGTGGCATAACCCCAGTAGTACTTGCAGCAGTAGAGAAGACACAGACATACATCGATTAATGCTGATTATGCCAGATAAGCAAAGGATCTCCCAGAATAACTGTCCAAGGATTCTGTCAGGATGCAATTATTCCTGCAAAGAAAAAGGTGCATTTTGTTTACTCCTAAATGAAACCTCTGATCTTACTGTAAATGCCCTTTGTCTTTCCTTTTTCTTGGGTGGACCTGAAGCAATGAGAAATTCACCCCTTCCACTTGGATACAGAAAAATACATTACTTTTGACTTAATGTCTGGAGGCTCCTACCATATATGATGCTCTGAAATCAGGTTTTGTATTTTAATTCATATATTTTTTTGTTTGGTTCACAATAATGTATCTTTTATTTTCCACCAACATGTGCTTTAAGAAAGATGGAAACCTTGTGTTCTAAGCAAGCCTCATGGATATAGAGTTTGCCAAAGGTTTTGAGTTAGTTATTAAGGAAATATTCATCAGAGGAGGAAGAATGAAGCAGTGAACCTCCATCTCCACAATCTTTGCAAGAACAGTCTGAGCAAACACATGGCAGATAGACTTATAACAGTAAATCTAATCTGGGTCAGGAGAACAAATAATTCAGCATCATGAGGCTCTTTGTATGTCTGTCGCCATTTCGGATTCTCTGTAAAATGTAATTTTCTTACAATGAACAACCACAACGCAAACCAGGTTTTTTATGTTGCTCAGATGCGTTCCCAAGACCCACTAAAAAGCAAGATAGAAACACATAAATGGAGGAACACCAACTATGCACAGGCTAAGATGTCCTCAGTAGGACATGGAAGGATCAGGAGCACAAGTGGTGAGAGTTATCAGAAGATCTCCCAGGGTGAAGAGGCAAATACTAGGTACTCCCCTGTCTGTGTAAGGACTGCATCTCTTTGCTCCAGCCTCAGAGCATGTCATAGGCATGAAGAACAAAGGCAGAATAGCCTGCCAATTCCACAGCTAAGGTCCCAACCACAAAACTCCATTTAAGGAAACCTTAAACAGGAAACAGCACTTGAGCTAAGCCAGTTGAGTTGGGAAGCAGGTCCTGTGGGTCTTTCAGAGTAGAAACTTCGTCCTCAGTAGTAATTTTTTTCTGCTAATAAAGGCTATTCACTTCTTAAACATGGTTTAGGGGCAGAAAACTACAACCTGCAGGGGCAAGAAATAAATCCTAAGTCTTGCTTATTCCTGTTTTCCTTTTTTTTCCCATGGGCTTAAGGAGTGGACAACTGCAGTTAACTTTTAATGAAAGTCTTAGAAACCTGTCTCTCTGGATTAGATTTCTAATCCAGTTCATCAGGCAAGTGTGGATATTATCTACTAATAGCATTCTACTCTGGGAAGCACATGGCGTACAGAAATGTCTGAGCAATGCTGTTGTCAGCAGCTCACAGACTTAGAGCATCAGTTCCTTATCAACTATTATTTTCCAGCAGGAGTTCCTTTGTATGTCATCTTAACCTAAGACTCCAGTCTTCTGGTGAGGATTTTCTTTTGATATCAAAAGGTATGGAAAGGGTGGTGGGAAAACCTGGTCTGGACTTATAGATTAATTGATTTTCCTAGTCCTCTATTAAGAACTTTTGAACTCATTTTGAAAGGCAGGGAAGAGGCAGAGTACGTGACCAATGGAGCAGAAGAATTGATATGGCTGCCTGGATTCATATCTCTATTTGTCTACACTTTCCTTCTTTTCCCACATCTTGCTTGCTCTCCTCTCCTTGTTTTCAATCCTCTGCTTTCTGTGCTGTCTTCTTAAAAATGCAGAATTTTTTTGGCCCTCAGTTCCATTTCACATTTGGGGCTAAGACATAAAGATGTCTGTCAGTGATATGGGGATTCCTGCCAAAGGGTGTTCAGTGCCCACTCTGGGGGCTTAAACAGCCTCTAGGCCATTCCCCAACAAGGGCTTCCTCAAACCCTTTCTAGTATCCGGTTCACTGCATGATCTGCCTTCTTCTGTGCTCTCTGCTGAAAAGGACCATCTATATCTTCAAACCACCACCCAAATCTCTGTTATGTGTCTACTAGTTTCCACTAAGAAAAATATTTACCAAAATGCTAGCAAGTTTGATGATTTTATCAGCAATGCTCAGCATGCAGCAGCTTCTGTTGTTTCCTGTACCTAAAAGAAAGCTGGTGCAAACTGTGAGATGCTGCCAGCAGAATCTGGAAGCCATGAACACATGACAAAAGAAAGTTGGGGTCCAATATCTGCTCCTGTAGGCTGTCAGCATCCCAGCAGCACCGGGGCTTGGCAACAGGGGCAATGCAGACACGGAGGTGTGTTTACCAGTAGGGAACAGTAGCTTTGTTTGTTTGCTTTTTTAATACAGATCTACATCGGTGAGCTCTGGTTGAAAAGAATTATCAAGCACAACAGTCAAATCCCTGAGTTCCTCTTCTTGTAAGTATCCATAGCCAGAAAGAAACCAAGCACGGCACAGAGTAAAAATAGTGTATGTGTCATTCTGTGTCCCACTGGCAAACAGAGCTCAGATTTCTTTACCAAAGGTCAAGTCACCTCCTGATCATGGACAAAACCTGTCTCTGAGGAAAAAAGCAGACTGTGTATACACCTACACTGAAAAATAAGGTGCATTATTAGAGGAGCATGGGAAGGTATCACAACTGCTAGGTGGGGTATTTGTGTTCACCCCTTCCCACATTACTCACAGGTGTGGGGTGCTGGGCTTCCATGCTGGATGGGTGGTGACCACCTACTCAAGCAAGGCAATGGCTTTGAAGAGGGAGAAGGGGAACTAGGGGCCAATTGATAGGCAAATAGGGACTAAGCCTCTACTGTTGAATTCAGGAGTTACTGAACCAGAGAAGTCCTTAGTAATAATTCCCTTGGTTGAATTAGAGAAAACTTGTATCCTTTGGAGGTTTACTAAAGCACAGTCCTCTCCAGCCAAAGGAAATTTGAGTTTCCTGGTGATGACATGAAAGACTTTACAGAGACCTGCTGAAAGCATCATAGGGCTGACATGAACTTCAAGGCAGTGTGAGAAGTGGGTGGTGGGGGAGAGGGAGTGAATGGACAGCAATAATATACATATAACATCTGCACGCTTTAAAAAGTAAAAATGAGGAGAGGCAATATCCTCCCTGGAGACCTTGACCTTTGGAGTGCTTCAGTCTCACCTAAGTGCAAAGGCCTGTCACATCATTGAAGCTCAAGAAAATTAACGTCTGCATCTGAGGACAGAATGGAAAACAGTCCTTTATATAAAGTGCTGTCAATTATGGTTCTTCTATTCACACACAGAAGTACCAGGTTGGTACATGTGTGCCTTGTGCAGAATGTTTCTGCTTAAGAAGTGCCCACTTAACTCTGTTTATATCCCTTCCTAGCCCTAAATACCAGGCTGACTTCTACCACTCTTACTCTGATGAATATAATGGAGTGTGACCTCTGTGCAAAATGCAAGTAAAGATGGGGACAAATGCGCTGGTGTCAGAAGATGAGGTTAACAGCAGTCTGGAAAAGTGGAAAGCAGGTTTATCTCCTGTGAAGCGTAACGTCTGATGGTACATTTTATTTTAGCATAAGCCTACATTAGTATTCCTATTTTACTTTATCACCAAAATACAGGGACTAGTGTAGGTATCCTTATTCCTAGCGAGTAGTATATTACTATGTAAACTACTCCATTGCCCTTAATGGCATAGCTTCCAGACTAATATATTCAATTTCTATTTCCCATAAGCAAGAGTATTGAAATTTGGGCATGTATAATGATGAGGATACTGTGAGCTTTTAAAAGTGAAGCTTTCATTTTAATGTGTTCTGTGCAAAATGCCTGCAATATTATAATTTCTTTAGCAACACGTGCAAGAAAACAAAACTGTTCTTTTAGTGTTAATGATCCTTGTTAGATAAAATAAAAAGCATCTTAAAAAATAGACTAATAAAAATATTAATATTTTATAAATATCTTGAATAAAAATTTAATAAAATTAATATAACTTTCTAGTAATGAGGTCATTTTAATTTCTTGGGCTAAATAGCAATGAGGCATGTACAGCAGCAGAATCTGCAGTATAAGGAAAATGAAAGTTCCTTGACCAAAGAGGTAAAAAGATTATAATGATTTTACAGGTTAAAATGTTTGTTCCTACTAATTTAAAACCACCTCTCATTCATGGTATTGTCTTTTGAGTATCACAATTCCCCCTCCTCCCTTTTGTGCCAATAGAGCTACAAAAGGATCAGGAGGGACTGTGGTTGGGTTTGGGATTTAAACAAAACAAAAACCTGCTTTTTTGGGACCCTGCAGCTGAGGAAGATGCTTTGGATCTCTATCCTAAGACTGTAGCACATGCTTCAGAGAAGGGATTATACTGTTGCCAGACCACTGGAAGATTCAAAGCAGAAATCAACAGAATCTTACAGTGACTACAACCAGAGGTGATGCTCTGCTGGGACTTTGAAAGTTTACTCACCACCATCTATTTGAACTAAGGATAAACCACGTGATGTACCTGATGCATCAGCTCAATATAAGGTAAAGTTTTGCTTCTCTAACTAAATCCCTTGCTGTGTCTCCAACCTATATTCAACCCTTGGATGGAAAATGAGAACTTTATAGTGTGTCCATCTACATTTAGCAGTTAAGTCAGATTAAGATCTGTTATGAAGCTAAATGACAGTAATTATTTCATGACTGAATACTTACAGAATTATAGAATGGTTTGAATTGGAAAGGACCTTAAATATCATTTAATTCCAATTCCTCTGCCATTGGCAGGGACACGTCCCATGAGTTCAGGCTGCCCAAGGCCCCTCCAACCTGGCCCTGAACACCTCCAGGGATGGGGCAGCTACAAATTCCCTGCACAACCTGGTCCAGTGCCTCACAACTCCCAAGGTGAAAAAATTCTTCCTTTTGTCTAGTCTAAATCTGCCCTTCTCCAGTTTATACCCATTGCCCCTACTCCTGTCACTACATTCCTTCATAATAAATCCCTCCCCAGCTTTCTTGTAGGACACCTTCAGGTACTGGAAGTTCCCAAGTAAACCTCTTCATGAAATATTCAGGACCAGTTGTGCTGAAATAGCTATTCCCATGTAACTGCTTAACCCTCAGCAGTTGTGAACTGTTTGCACTGATTCACTTGCAATTAGCTTACCTAAGCTCATGCTCATGTGGATTGAATCCATTGTGTTGGATGGAAAATGTACAGGTACATGTTGAACCCCTTTGTTAAAATAAGGCACTTTCAAAATAAGCTCAAGTGTTTAATGAACTTTTTTTAACTTGGATAAAACACTTTTAAGATAAAAGCTTTTCTATTTAAAATGCACTGGCTCTCTCTTTCTGACACTCCCAAGGTATCCAGGTGTTTGGAAGGTGCTGGTATCTAACCCAAGATGGTACAAAATTCACTTAACCTTTAAAACTAGTATTTCTTTATCTGAATTCTGTTAGGTTTTATCCCCCCAAAATATGTGTGGCAGATAATCAGCTCCACCAGTGTAAGAGAGCAAGAGAGATCCCATATACCCAAGTTCTGGTTTTGTGCTTTCCTTCATTTAAAGTTAATTATTATCTTTTATTATCAGAGTTCTGCTTCCAGACCCCAACCAAGAGTAAAGTTCCTTTGGATGTGACGCTGTGCAGACATGCAATAAAGATTTTACCATAAGCTCCAATGATTTTACAGTCTTTCTTAATGAGACTGAGCCAAAATATCTAGTTACTGATTCCTAAGACACTGAAAGGGAAGTTAGGTTAGCCAAATACTTAGCTGGTTACCATCACTCCATCCTCCCTACCAATACAACTAAGATGGCTAATGTTCAAGAAGACACACAGTACTTTGTTCATAAAAGTAAAAAAGAACTGACAGAATATAATTGTGTTTTTCTCAATAAATCCATATTCAGTGAATCCAATTTTTTTGGTAGTTTTTCTGTTGTTTTGGTTTTGCTTTTTTTTCCTAGAATTTCTAGAAAATACAAGTTGTGTAAACATCTAATCTCAATATTGTTGGATTTGTTATTCTTCAGGCAAAAAATAGCTTTTCCTTTAGAGAATTGTTTTAAGCCACGAACATGAGGAATTAAAATTAGGATTTAAATGTTTGAGAAGACAGTAGTTTTATTAGCTCAAAATTATTTTCATAATTTCTGTTCACAAAGAAAATTTTATGTTTTGAATTATCACTCACATTTTAATTTAATATTTTTTTCTATATAATGAAACATATTTGAAAGAGAAACACTAGTTTCTTAATAGTTAGTCTCCTCAATAGTTAAATAGTTCAGGTAAAGACTATTGTTTCCATAAATACTTTTCAAGAAATCCCTAAAAACTTTTAGTCTGATCTCAAGTGAAGTATAGAACTCTATTGAATTCCAGTTTTAATGCAATTTAAAATAAAAGCATAATATATTGCTTTAATAAATTTGTCCTTAATAAAGAACTTAGCATAATGTTAATGGTGCTTTTTCACATATCCTGCTTTAATGCTGGTGATCTTCAAGCAGGAGGCTGGAGAGAAAACCTGCTAGAGAGAAAACTCTTTTAATATTAGTCCTGGTTCTTCCATATACATACATAGTCTAAGGCTTTCATACAGCTTTAGGTAAATTTTGCTGTGAGGTTGCTGATGTCTCCAGGTGCCTTGTTACACCTTTTTGCTAATACTGACTGTCCTTGCTGTAGGGTCAGCAGAATGGAGCCCAGGTACCTGCCTCAACTGCTCCCCCACAGTCATGACATCCATACTGAGAACCAAAGCCCATGCACACAGTTGGCTTCACCCTCTCCAAAGAGGAAGGGGTTGTGACAAACCTTTGATGACACAATAAGAACTGACAACACTACAACTGTTTGCCAGGCCAACTTGACCTGGCAGATTAGACTTAACCACACTTGCAAGAACAGCTTTTTCAAACCTCGCTGAATAGAGTAATACAGGTGTTTTCTATCCTTCCCACTTTTACACTTCTAAATGCATGATTAATGAAGGAGACCTTTATAAAAAGAAAGTATCTGTGTCTCTGAGCAGTATTATTCATAAAATGTGTTTGCTGAAAGGATTAACACACAATAAGATTTTTCTAGCCTTGAACCCACCGTGTTCAAAATTGATCCAGTCAAGGGGACACACAGTTATAGGAAAGGTAATGACAAGATTTTTACTTGGGGCACCAAAATGCTCAAAAAAAAAAAAAAAAAAGACAGATTACAAAGTGACTGATTCCACTCTTTCTACGGTGATTAATTTTCATCTGCTATTGGAAATGGGTTTACCAATTCACAGATATAAGGAAAAGAGTTCGTTTCCAGTTATATGCTATAAATCCTCACTTGACAACTTAACCATGAAAAATGCAAATCATCCCACAAGAAGAATTCCTATGGTGCCCTTCTAAGCAAAAAGCTCTTTCACTCTGAACTGCAAATTTAAACTTTCCAGGAAATAAAAACAGCTCAATATACTCCAGAAAAGCAGGTTGATATATGCTGTGTTTGGCAATATTAGTGTCACGGGGCTATCAGGTCAGATGATTACTGCTCTCCTTTTATTTCTTGAGTTAATTCAGTACCCAAACCATTTTGGTTGGAGCAAGAAGCACTTCAGGGCTTTAGATAAATAATTGGAGTGAAAGAGCAGTCAAACTGAAGAAATGAGCATGTTGAACAGAGCATAAGACTGTCCAGCCTGGGTTAGCAAGCCCCTCAAAGCCCAGGTACGTCTTCAGTTAGAAGCACACAATGTCCTTACTGGACTTCTTTATGCCTTTTTCTTTATGCACAGCCCATGGGGGAGGCAACAGCCTTGAACAGATATCTCTATGCCATGTTGGGTGGAGGTTACAGAAATCAGTACACTTCCTCAAATTATGGCTGCTCAATTAGATGCCTCCCTGGTGCATTCACTGTCTTTGCAAGTTAGGGAGTAGAAGAGGGAGCATCTGCATTTTGCAATGCCAAGTACCTTCAGATCAGACCTCATACAGCACAAAGACAGTACTGACAGTGTAATGATCATCTCTCATTACCAGAAGTGGTATCCCTCATCTGAATTTACATTAGTAAATGTATATCTTTACAGGAGATGGCCTGTTTAACCCAATACTAATTTTGGACATGGATTTTTGGGGTTTATTTTTTATTCCGGTGGATAAAATCAAGCCCAATATTGGACACACAATGTAATGTTTACCTTAGAATATCTATATGTGGGACAGTAAACTTCTGAATACAAAAAACAGGATGACTGTAATGTTTTGGGCTCTAGCCTTCTTAAAGCATAAACCCTACTATCAAAACCTTTGGTAAAATTTATCAGACTTCACATGTCCATCACCTTCCCTTAGTGTCCCAACAGGCAGAGAGAAATGGGTAATTCAAGCGCATAATTCACTGAATTCTGATACAGACACCTAAAAAAAATGCATGGATTTAATTGCAATAGCCCTTATTTCTCTCCATTTCATGGAAAGGAACCCAGCAGGCTAGCTCAGATGTAAATGACTACACTGCAAACACCTCAAGCTCGGCAAGACTGTTCCTGATGTGACCTATGTTCCCACTTAAGAGACAACATGTTTGCAGGAAGAATTTCAGACTTTGGCATTTAACTATACCTTGTCTTTTTTTTTTTTAAACAGTTAAGAGCCATAATCACAAAGAATTATTTCCTATTGCAAGATTTGAGATTTTCTTCTTTGTTCCACCAGATGCAATTTTATCTACACAATACTTGATGCATTTGATGTATATGAGCCACAGTGGCCTATGTATAAAAGTTTTACTTGCCCTCAAAGTGATATCTATGAACTGCATGTACCTGTATCTTTCTTGAACAGCTCTCACAAAGATTTATGTTTCTCTAAGTAGACTAGAAACCCTTTTCTTGAAGTACATTCTTTGGTTTTTTTGATGATTTTTTTATTGGATATATTCAGATGGAGTTAATTTTCCTCTTAGCAGCCCTCATAATGCTGTGCTTTGTACTGTGATTGAGAAAGTTGTTGATAACAGACCAATGTTTTTGGCTACTGCTGACCAGTGCTTGCACAGCATCATGACTTCCTTTACAATATCTACAGTATTTTCGTCTCATCAATAGGCTGGGGAAGATCTTGGGTAGGGACATAGCTAGAATATTTGACCCAAACCTTATGCAGTCTGCTTAGTAGTAAAGTCTAATTGTAAAGGAAGAGGAGGTAGAGGTTATTACGATATTTGTATTCCTGACTGTTACACATACTGAAGTCCTGCTTCTCAGGAAACAGCTGAACATCATCTGTGGATGGGAAGTAGAAAATAAATCCTTTGCTTCCTCTTGCTTCCATGTGTAGCATTTGCTTTTGCTGTGACCCATGAGGGTTTTTTCATCTTATCTTTTTCCTCCCTGTCTCCTTTCATTCCTATCCTTCTGGGAAGGGGAATGATAGAGCAGGTTGGTGAGCAGCCAAGGTCAACCCATCACAGGTTTTTACAAAACAACTGCTTCTAAGAGTTGTATCGGCTCATCTCAAAACAGACTCTCGCTTTGTTTATCATGCTACTTCTTGCAAATCTCTTTTTCATAAATCCTTTCTTAGGATATATGATTTTGCTTTTTGTGTGCATATTTTGTTGGATCTTGCTAATCTTGCAATCCACTGCACACTATTCTATTTCCCTTCTATTTCCTGCTGTTTTTTGGAGCTTGACAAATTCTGACTGCTTTTCCTCATCTTAAAAAAGCAACTGTAGCAGTTCTGTTTCTCTTTTGAGTCTCTGATATCCCAGCTGGGATCAGATTCTGCAAAATATCTAAAAATGCATATTCAACTCTACAATCTCATATTTGTTATAAATGATGCAGCAGTTCCTCCCTTGTTTCTTCCTATCAAGCTGATCGCTTGCAAACGCATCGTTCTTTCTCAAAGCACAGTACTCTTCAAATACTTGTGACTGTCTAGCTGTCATACTCTTCCTCACTTACATATAGCTATTATATCTAGTGTGTCCAACCCATTAACATTAAATTGAAGATAGCTGCCTTTTGCATGTCTTACTTTCCAGGTCTATTTGCATTCATGAATAGGAAAAATTCTTGCCAGTGATGTTTTCAGTTGGCAGAATTTAAGGTCCCTGCAGGTTTTTACCTTCTGCTCCAGTTTCTCAAGTCTTTTCTTCCAGTTTTCTTTTTTCCACCTCCACTACTACTATGTAGTATGCCTAATGTGATGACTCACATGAATCTTGATTCAGAGTGCATATCTCTGATGAGTCTTCCCTATAACAAAAGATAAATGAACAAAAACTGGAGAGAAGAACTTGAGAGAAAGGTAGAGGGGGGTGGGGTGGGTAATTTTCATGCCTTGTTCTCTGTCAGACTGTTCATCAATTAACTGCAATAAGCCACTGTTCAAATGCAGGATGAGCCAAACCTCTTTAATGCCCAGTCAGCTGTACAACCCAGAAATTTCCATGTCTCTATTACAAAAGCTGAGTGTCTTTCGTAAGTATCTTCTAACCTCTTTTGTAAATCAAGAGAATAAAAGACATGATTGGGAATTACTGGAAAACACTCTGGATGTGCTGGGAAATAGATAGAATGCTGTTGTAAACAATAAAGGTAAAACTTGGAGGAAATATGCTACATGAATTTGGCTCTCCAACTAAGTAGTATGTCTTTCCCTTGTTTGTTTTAATTCAGCAATTAATTTGTTCACAAGAAAAAACTAGATTACTGGTTTGAGGACAAAGGGAGAGGGGAGGAATTCATGCCAATGCCATGGAAATGCAAAGTTTTGTTCTATCAGTAACATGTCACTTAAATTGTTAAAAACAGTAGGTTGTATAAATTGCATCAAAGTGGTTTATTTTTTGTACAGTGAAGAGAATCATCCAAGTTGTTGATTTTGAGATGAGCTCTCACTTTTCAGATTTTGAAGCTGGGGCTGTAGTAATTTGTCTGATGAAGGGGTCTGAACCTCCTTTAGTGCTGTGAAAATTGTCACTGAGTTGCAATGAGTTTGGGGATTAAATCAACCTGGGTGGTCTTGGCTGACTCAGAAACCAAGGTGATATTTCTAGGAAGAGAATAAAAGAACATTTAGAAGTAAGAGGCTTTCTAATCTGGAGGAAAGTTGAGACATATGGTTTGCATGTCTTTGTTGTGTTGATATCCTTTATTACCTGTCCTGAATTAGCTGCTGATACAGAAACATTACCATTGCTTAAAGTTATAACTAAAATGGTGGTTCTGTGTTTATTTTGAACAGTAATAGTGGTAAATGTATCAATTATAACCATTTATTTATTTTTTTATGAAAAAAATAGGGCACGGAAAAGAGGGCACTTGCTGGGCCCAATGCTGTTGTGAAGACATGAAGAGGAATGAAAAATAAAGGCTAAAAAAACTACAGAAATTTCCCCTCCTAATTTTCTCAAGAAATATAAACTTTTTGTGATTTTGGACACAGATTTCAGGAAAACTGAAGCTTCTCCCCTGGGAGTACAGTGTGGTAATATAAAGTTTACGTCTTGGTGGGAAAAGAATTGCTGTGGTGTATAGGGCATTAGCACTACTCTCATCAAACATTATTCAGGGCAGAGCCATGCTTTACCTTGATGGTCCTCTTGTCCTTTGTAAGCAAGGTAGACATGGCAGAGGAACCCTCTCTTAAGTAGGGATTAAAATAACTAGAAGTTTCTAAAAGGTATTATGGGAAAAATGGTGGTGGAGATAGGGAACATGGGAAAAAGTATAAAGCTGAAGACATTCATCATTTGGTTCATATTTCAGATTTTGTTGACTTTCAACATCTATTGATTCTCAGTTCCTTTCAGCAGTTCCACCTAATTAGGAAGGTAAATTACTGACAAGAATTGAAGAAATTGCTATCATGTACTGCTACAAAAATACCGTGTGATTAGCATGAAGTGAGTCATATGTTTTCCACACTGTGGGAGAAACTTACCTGCTGAAAAATATTTCTGTGTTGTCCTGTATAATCCTCATGGCACTACACTCTGACATGTAAAAGCAGGGTCACGGTACTCTTAGTCAGCTCTCAAGTTTCAGTGGTCTCCTAAAAAACTACCTCCTGGTGCTTTTAATCCTTGGCACAGTGGTGGAAGGAACTGTTTCCTGCAGTGTATCTAACAGAGCCTTCTTTGGGAAAGGGAGAATTAAAGGAAGATTGATAAATTTTTACCTGTGAAACTATATCTAAGAAATTGTACGTCAGTTGACTAGGGTTCTATGACATTCATCACATGGTGCAAAAAAAGCATATTGTAAGAGAATACAGCCTCAGGCCATAAAACATTATACAATCTCATATGGGAGATTTACAGCACAGTTGAAGAGCATCTACACCAAAGCACGCAGCAAGGGGAGCGAACAGGAGGAACTGGAGGCTATTGTTGGGCAAGGAGACTATGTCGTAGCTGTCATCACAGAAACGTGGTGGGATGACTCATACAACTGGAGTGCAGCTATGGTGGGGTATAAACTCTTCAGGTAGGATAGGAAAAGTAGGAGAGGTGTCGGAGTAACCCTCTATGTTAGAGAGTGCTTTGATACCTTCGAGTTCAATTATAGTGATGACAGGATTGAGTGTTTGTTGTTAAAAATCAGAGCAACCCACAAGAAGTCAGATATTGTGATGGGAATCTGTTATTGAACACCCAGCCAAGAAGAAGAAGCTGATGACCTCTTCTACAAGCAACTGGGAGAAGTCTCAAGAACACTAGCTCTTGTCCTCGTGGGAGACTTTAATCTACCAGGTGTCTGCTGGAAGTACAATACAGCAGAGAGGAAGTAGTCTAGGAGGTTCCTGGAGCATGTGGATGACAACTTCCTCACACAACTGGTGAGTGAACTGACAAGGAAAGGTGCCCTCCTGGACTTGCTGTTTGTGAACCAAGAAGGCCTTGTGGGGGATGTCACAGTTGGAGGACAACAGGGGCAAAGGGATCATGAGATAGTAGAATTCTCAGTCCTAGGTTAGGTGAGGAGAGGGATTAGCAGAACAGACACATTAAACTTCCAGAGGGCAGAATTTGGACTGTTCAGAAGGCTGGTTGATAAAGTCCCATGGGAGACAATCCTTAAGTGCAAGGAAGCCCATGAGGGCTGGGAGCTCTTCAAGAAGGAAATCCTAGCAGCTCAGGAGCAAGCTGTCCCCACGTTCCAGAAACTGAACCAGAAGGGGAAAAAACCAGCTTGGTTGAGCAGGGAAATCTGGAGGGACATCAAACAGAAAAGGAATGTCTATGAACTTTGGAAGA
Source organism: Coccyzus lansbergi (assembly GCA_033558105.1). Classification (NCBI taxonomy): domain Eukaryota; kingdom Metazoa; phylum Chordata; class Aves; order Cuculiformes; family Coccyzidae; genus Coccyzus; species Coccyzus lansbergi. The sequence goes on along the minus strand of JAUMJK010000267.1, from coordinate 530,488 downwards.
AGGGACTGGCATCCTGGGTGGACTACAGGAAGTGAGATCATGTAGAGGAAAAATCAGATAAAGTTTAGACTGGCCAATTTGGTGAAAGATAATAAAAAATATTTCAACAAATACATCAATAGTAAAAGGAGGATCAGGGAGAACATTCAGTCTTTATTGGATACAAAGGGAACAACTGTGACAAAGGATGAGGACAAGGCTGAGGTACTTAATGCCTTCTTTGCCTCAGTCTTTAATAGTAAGGAAGGTTGTTCCCTGTGTGTACAGACACAGGAGTTAGAGGAGCAGAACAAAACTCCCATGAGCTAAGAGGAAGTGGTTAGAGACTTGCTTGGCCACTTAGACATCCACAAGTCCATGGGGCCAAGTAGATCCATCGACGGGTATTGGGGGAACTGGCACACGTGCTTGTCAAACCCCTCTCCATCATCTTCCAGTGGTCCTGGATGACTGGGAAAGTTGCGATTGACTGGAGGCTGACTGATGTTATACCCATTTACAGGCTCAGAAGGAGGATCCAGGAAACTATAGGACTGTCAGTGTGACCTCAGTGCCAGGGAAAGTCATGGAACAGGTGATCTTGAGTGCTATCATACAGCACATGCAAGAGAACTGGGTGATCAGGCCCAGTCAACATGGGTTTATAAAAGGTGGGTCCTGCCAAAGAAACCTGATTGCCTTCTATCACAAGATGACCTGCCTACTGGACAAGGTAAAGACTATGGATGTATCTTCTTGGACTTGAGTAAAGCCTTTGATACAGTTTCTTACAGCATCTGCTTAGGATACTGGCTGCCATTGGCCAGGACAGGCGCACACTCTCCTGGGTGGAAAACTGGCTGGATGGCAGGGTCCAGAGAGTGGTGGGAAATGGAGTTTACTCCAGCTAGAGGCCAGTGACAAGTGGGGTCCCCCAGGGCTCAGTGCTGGGTCCAGCCCTGTTCAATGTCTTCATCGATGACCTGGATGAAGGCATTGAGTGTACCCTTAGCAAGTCTGCAGATGACACTAAGCTGGGTGGAAGTGTGGATCTGCTGGTGGGTAGGGAGGCTTTGCAAAGGGCTGGACTGCTGGGCTGAGACCAATGGCATGAGGTTTAACAAGGCCAAATGACGAGTCCTGTACTTGGGGCACAACAACCCTATGCAGAGCTACAGACTAGGAGAAACCTGTCTAGAAAGCTGCCAGGAGGAGAGGGACCTGGGGGTGTTGGTTGACAGCCGACTGAACATGAACCAGCAGTGTGCCCAGGTGACCAAGACAACCAGTGGTATCTTGGCTTATATCAGAAATGACAAGGCCAGCAGGTCCAAGGAGGTCATTCTCCCTCTGTACTCAGCACTGGTGAGACTGCTCCTTGAATCCTGTGTTCAGTTCTGGGCCCCTTGTGACAAGAATGATGTTGAGGCTCTGAAGCGAGTCCCAAGAAGAGTGACAAAGTTGGTGAGGGTGTTGGAGAACAAGCCTTATGAGGAGCGGCTGAGAGAGCTGGGGTTGTTTAGCCTGGAGAAGAGGAGGCTGAGAAGAGACCTCATTACTCTCTACCTGAGAGGAGGTTATAGAAAGGAGGGAGCTGGCCTCTTCTCCCAAGTGACAGGGGACAGGACAAGAGGGAATGTCCTCAAGCTCCACCAGGGGAGGTTCAGACTAGATATCAGAAAGATATTTTTCACAGAAAGGGTCATTGGGCACTGGAACAGGCTGCCCAGGGAGGTGGGTGACTCACCTTCCCTGGAGGTGTTTAAAAGATGGGTAGACAAGGCGCTCAGGGACATCGTTTAGTCGTTTGACTCAATGATTTAAGAGACTTCTTCCGATCTGGTGATTCTATGATTCTTCCAAAATTCGGAGCCTTGTAGTACATTAGTATTCTAATAATCTTCCCTCTTGAGCTTACTGCCTGATGCACCTGCTTGGTACAGTTACTTTGTGCTATCTGCCAGCATGTGTTTTCCACAGGTTATTTGGCACTATGATGTGAAGCTTCCATACAGAAATATCAGTATTTGCACTACTAAGATGTTACACAGCCTGGCTCTTCCTTTAGTTACGCATTGCTCTACCAACTGAATTTAAAACTCTGCTGTAGTTCAGACTGGCTGCATTTTGAGGTATTTTTGTTGACTAAAGTACTGTATGAGGTTCAAGGTCCTGGTGAACTGAGCCCTGGTGCTATAATAACTAGATTTGAAAGGAAAGGAATGAAACTTAGGCTCCTCCACCTCATAAAGTGAGACTGTTGGGGCATGTAAACCTGTTGGTTTTTCATTTTTACATCCAGACTACATTTTCATTGAAGTTAATTACATTTTATCAGGCTGTTACTATGTGGGTTTTTTCCAACTCTTTTCCATGAATTGTTGAACTTTAACTATTTGGCCATGAGTCAGAGTACAAAGACAGTGTTAAGTTATAGCTTACACAATGCAACATTTTACCTGGAGAAGAAATCTCCCCATCTTCATTTCTTTCCAGATGCCAATCATCATATGCCAGTCTCCCCATTGCATACTTCTGTTCTCCCCAATCCTCTGCTTGCATTTAGAAAATGAATGTTACTTGTGTTTTAATTCATTCTTTAATTCACTTTTCCAACCTGGTTGTTCTGTGATTCTGTGATTCTGTGATCTTCTAAAATAGTACATAAAGAAAACACTCTCTAGAAGTTCATTTTTGTCATCATCACAAACTGTGGTGATAGCACCCCTACTCTAGATTGGGTACCACCACAATATAAATTAATTGCAATGACAATGATTGTGAGATGGCTTGAAATGGATGGCAGAGTGAACAGATACTTCCAGCTTTACCTCAGCATTAAACCGTAACATTTAAAAGCTAATGAGCTAAAAAGGAACGAATGAGAAAATTAATAATGCACTGCAGAGTACAGCACTTTTTTCAAAAGAAACTTCTACTTCCCTCCATACCAGAGCTAATTAATGTGATCTATTCTAATAAATATAACCCTGAGCACTACTTACTCATTTTTAACATCCCTTTTTCCAAGTTAATATATAAATGCTCTTTGTAAAACTACAGAATTTGAGTAGTTATGAATCATGCCACTTAAAATGGCACTTTCAATTGTGCAAGAAAATCCAAGGACACTGATTTTTCGAGTGGTTTATTGTATTCATATTGCTATTAAGGAGTTGAAGTGGTTGTTCTATCAAATAAATGCTTTTCTTCTTGTACCAGTGCATGTGTTACATGTTCCCAAAAGGACACTAGAAAGTTGGAACCAATCTTTTGTGCTAATTTATAGTTCAGTCAGTCTTACTGAACTCAAAGGGGTTGCACAGGATGTAACTGGTTGAATTTTTGTCCTGCTCTGTTAAATACCAGCAGTGGGCAAGAAATTGCTTTAATGGTCACCATAGAATGCAAATTAGCCATTTCACTTTACAGGGAACTTCATCTCACTCTAAGAAGAACATGACTTTTAAGCTGAAGTAAACTTATATGAAAACTGAAGGCAGTCATGAATCAGTGGGTCAAATCTAACCCTCCCACATTTATAGACATTCTCCATGATATTTGAAAAGCCATGGCAGTCAGGAGAAGTCTCTGATGACTGGAAGAAGGGCAAGATTATACCCATAGTTGTCAATGTTCGATGTCCAGATAGAGATCCATAACAAGTGGTGTCCTCCGGGGGACCGTATTGAGACTGTTGCTGTTTAATATTTTCATTGATGATACAGACAGTGAGACTGAGTGCACCTTCAGCAAGTTTGCAGATGACACCAAGCTGAATGGTCCAGTTGTCATACCAGGAGGATGAGATGTCATCCAGAGGGACCTGGACAAGCTGGAGAAGTGGGGCTGTGAGAACCTCATGACATTCAACAAGACCAAGTGCAAGGTCCTACACCTCGGTTGGGGCAATCCCCCATTTCAGTACATGATGGGGTGTGACAAGACTCAGACCAGCCCTGTAGAGAAGGGCTTGTGGGTGTTGATTGATGAGAAGCTTGACATGAACAGGCAATTTGTGCTCACAGCCCAGAAGGCCAACCATATCCTGGGCTGCATCGGAAGAAGTGTGGTGAACTGAGGTAGGTGATTCTCCCTGACTACTCTGGTCTGGTGTGACCCTACCTGGAGTACTGTGTCCACTTGTGGAATCCTCAACATAAGAAGGATATGAAACTGTTGAAACAGGTTCAGAGGAGAGCTACAAAGATGATCAGAGGGTTGGAGTACCTCTGCTATGCGTACAGGCTGAGAAAGTTGGGGTTCAGCCTGGAGAAGTCTGTGGAAGATCTTCTAGTGGCCTTCCAGAACCCGGAGGGAATGTACAAGAAAACTGTGGAGGAACTTGTTTTTTACAAGGGCATGTAGCGATTGGACGAGAGGGAATGGCTTTAAATTGGAGTGGGGAAGATTTAGACTAGATGTTAAGAAGAAAATCTTCAAGATGAAGGTGGTGAGGCACTGGCACAGGTTGTCCCAGGAAGTTGTGGATGCCCCCTCCCTGGAAGTGTTCAAGGCCAGGTTGGATGGGGCCTTGAGCAGCCTGATCTAGTGAGATGTGTTCCTGCCCATGGTGGGGGTGGGGTCTGGAACTGGATGATCTTTAAGGTCCCTTCCAATCCAAAATATTCTGTGAGTCTATGAAATAGATGTGCATCCACTACAACTGTCCTTCCTTTTATGTCTGCAAAAATGCTTGCACTGTACATTTGTAACATGAAAGGCATACGTCAGATCAGTATAAAATAAGAGAGGGCTGTTAGCTGTGTCCTAATGTTTCAATAGATCTCTGCAGCCTGCACTGAAGGAGAAAGACTTGTAGGCAAGATAAATAATGATGACTGGTCTGAAATGCCCAGGTTTCCAATGCTCAGTGCTTATGTAAGTGAGCTGGGAATGGAGGAAAGAGAAGACATAACTGTAGGAGTATAAAACAAAATATTCAGTGATTCACTAAGGACTGCCTAACACAGGCCATTCATTTCACCTCAGTATCCACAGACAAGCCTAACCCTAGACTAAAGGAAATCTTGCAGACTAGCATGTAGTCCAAATATGAAGACATCAGGGAACACACTCATTCCTTCCTTTGCTGGTTTGTTTCTTTGGTTACTCCCTACCAGTAGAAAAAGTTATGCCTAATTCTTCATTGGCAAATGATTGTTTCCATCTTCTGACTTTGATTCTTCTTACTCCTTTCTCTCTAATTTGTCTTTGATATTCTTATAGATTGGAAACAAGTCATTCATCCAGATTTATATTAATAGACTAGACACACTAAACACGCTTTAGCCCCAGAGAAAAATTTCCTTCAGCTCTCAGTATTTCTGTGGCTCTTTATTGATCAGTTAATGATTTTAAAAAGCAATCCTGAACACATGCAATATTCCAATGGTGGGTTTATTGTCCCAAATATAAAGGAAAAAAGCAGTCTGACTATGTCTACTAATTATTACTTTAATTATAGATGTGATATTAGTTCTTTGTACTCTCACATCTGTTTGTTCAATGCAGTCTATAAGACAATTTAATAACCTTTGCTTTTTAGGAGTCACTCTTCCATTCTGCATATTTTTTATATGGTGTTACAACCTTCTACTTGTACCTACGTGTGTAACTTTGCTGTTAGCTGCATTAAAACATAGCTTGGATGAAGTAAGCATACTAGGAAGTCCTGATCAATAATTCTGCTTGCATGTTCTTGTTAGTGATGGTTACATTGATCTGCAGTTTGAGACTCTGAAGAAATTAAATGACTTAAACTACCTCAATGGGCCTACATTTAATAATTCCAGTGTTTCAGATGTTATTCATGTTTCCTACCACCTAGTATATGTAAGACCCTTAAACAAAGTGTAAGCCAACTCTCTTCTCTATTCTGCTTGCTAATCTGCTTTCTTGCTTGAATCCACATCAGGGGTGATAATGAAAAAAGTCTTAGGGCATACTGCTAGTCTTTCCTGGGTGGACCCCATATTGTCTGCTGCCAAGATTGATTAAATGGTTGGACAGCTTCCACGCAGTTTGCCTTTAATCAATGCAGACGCTGGACACATGGCTCACATGCTGCCTGTAAGTGGCACTGTGGCTGCATGGAAGTAGATGAGCAGATGGAATAGTCTCCAGCAGTTTTATCCGTGTTGACTCTGAAAATGGTATGTATGTCACCCGACTTACTAAAGGATTCATCCATTCAGTTTGTGCTCTGTGACACATTTCTGGGTTTTAACAGGAATGTCAACACAAATTAAATGCTGTAAAGAGTCTGAGTTACATACATTATTACCATTAGCAATAGAATAGAGTCCTAGACTAAAATGGGAATATTATTTAATATTTTGTAACCTTCCATACCTCTCCACCTAATACCAGAACTTCGCTTTTGCTAGAGCTTCTTTATTGCTAGCTCAATTTTATTTTTAACCCTTTCATTTCCTTAGTTTTATGCATAATTTACACTTTACCTTCTGCAATTTCTCTTATCCTATTTTTCATCAGTGTCTACGTTCATGTTCACTGGCTGATCCCTTTTCTCTGCTGAAGATGGGACATAAGCTCAACATTGGGATTTTACAATCCTGACCATGTAAGATCTCGCATTCACTGAATACGGAAGCATTGTGTCAAGTTAGCATTGACTGACTTGTTATGCATGGCCATGAAGATATATTAGATTTGACGTTCATATTTGAAGAGCACACTACCTAAGCCACCAAACTCTGGCACTTCCTCTGCCATCTCTGACCACTGCCTCCTTTTGCAGTGTAGCTATAATCTAATAAACTCTTATTCAAGGGTTGCTCCCTTTAATTTACTTTCTTTTATAAATTATTTTTCTCATGATCTATTTCACCAATAATTTTCCTTTTATATGCATAATCTGTCCACGTGAAAGAGAAAATAGGCATCTTACACTTGGGACCTTCACAAGTTCAGACTAATCAGGGCATGGTTGTCAGTATTCATTTCAGAAATTACTTCATTCTTCTGAATTCAATATGGCCCTGTAAATCCTCAGGGCTGATTTAGGAGGAAAGGTGCCATAATTTTACCTAAAAGGAAACAATACTTCAAGGTAAGCTTCTTGCAATTGTCTTACATTGATGGTGAGGAATAGGGGTGCATACAACAAAATATTCAGTTGCTCACTAACAACCGCCTCGCCACTTACATTATCATATTAAGGTATTGTCTAATAGCTGATGAGAAAATCAATTAAAAAAAATTTCAGTTCCTAAAAATGACCTTTTTGGGTAAAGATGGTTACTCATTGCAATGTGCTTTAAAGGAATCACTTTCTGCAAAATACAAAGGTCCAAGTGCTTCCTAGAAGCTGCAGTTACATTGTAGTGCTCAATGTGTGAACACCAGTATGTTTCCAGCATTTAGATTCCTCATATAAAGATAATTTTCCCCCATAAGTTACAGGGGTACATTAGGAGACAGATGCAATTGTTCCACTTTGATTTAGGATTGATTTCGAATTTTTCATGTGCCAGTGTGATTTTCTAGCTTATGCCTCTGATTTTCTTTCCTTTATGTTTTGAAGTTTGTGGTTAGCAAACATATTTGGTCTTTGCCTTCGCTTTTTCAATACTTTAATATTTCTTGCATTTTCTCCCATTTTAAAGTGACTGTTCAAAAGAATGTGAGACTATACATGCTTCAAGTTGTTTCTGCCTTCTTTGGAGATGGGTGACTGCAGATCTGTGGAACATGTTAGGTAACTTCTTTTTTTTTAGGATTTGTGAACTGTACCCAGCAGCAGTGGTTCTGCACAAATAGACCTCCTGTACAGTCAAGGTAAAGCTAGTTAGCAAGGCGCAGCAAATTAAGGAGAGATAACTCTGGGGAAAACATATTTCTACAGGTCTCTGAAAAGTACAGTTCAGATAGGAGATTGCTTCAGAGAGGTAGGATTCACAAAAAACAGAATAAGCCATTGAAGCATTAATTGACACCTGATGATTGATTGATTGATTGACACATTGAAGCCTTTAAAAGCCAGATTCTGATGAGAAGGACTGGTGTTAGCAGACATGAATGTCCCGTTGGTTACTAGATGAGATGGAAAGAGGAGAGCTGAGAAGGCAATTGACTCTGTTGGAAGGGAAGAAGAGTAGGACCTGTATCATAATAAGAACTGGGAGCCCATGCCTAAACAGGAACTGAGAATGTGTAACAAGTGTTCACATGGAAGGCAGTCCATGTGTAAGAGAGTCAACTGAATCCTGCTATTAGTAAAAAGCAGAAGATTGTAGTGGCTGGAGTCACAGCTTTATTTCCAGTTGTACTGCAGGGACTGGCCTCCACAAGCTCAGCCTGAGGCTTTCAGTCTGGGATGTTTTATGGATAACAGCTTCTGATTCTCCTCCTACCTTTTTTTCTCTTTCTTTTTTATTCATTGTGCTTCGAGCCAAAGCTTGAGGCAGCAGATGCATTTAACAGCATGGGATCAGCAAATTCCTGTCATGATGAACTGAGAGAGAGAAAAACCCTAACTTAGCTCGATGTAAAGGGGAATAATTGCTTGTGAGTCAGTGGAGCTAGGATTTCACTCTGTGCATCTAGACTTCTCCTGAGTAATTGAAAGTAGAAACTCTGGGAGGATCTGGCTCTTTTTATGTTATTCTTACAGATATTGCAAAAGATGTTAATGAAGTAAAAAATATTACTAATACTTATTTTCTGTTAAAAATCTTGTTAAGAAATTGAGCATGATGATAGTTATAAAACAATGACTATATGAGTAGAGCGAGTTCTATTTCTGATGTACCTTGACTTCCTTAAGGAATATGAGGAATAATTTCTATTCATTATCAGAAGATTGCTCTCTTGGAACAAGTTGGCTGAGAAGGGTCATTTAAGGAAATGACCATTCTCCTGCATTCAGCACTGATGAGGCTGCACCTCAAATACTGTGTTCAGGTTTGGTTCCCTTACTACAAGAAAGACATAGAGGTGCTGGAGCAACAAAACTGGTGAAGCGTCTGGAGGACAAGTCTTCAGAGGAGCATCTGAGGGTACTGGGGTTGTTTAGTTGGGAGAAAAGGAGATTGAGTCTTATTGCTCTCTACAATTACCCGAAATGAGGCTGCAGAGAAGTGGAGGTTGGTCTCTTCTCCTAAATAACAAGTGATAGGACAAGAGGAAATAACCTCAAGTTGTACCAGAGGAGGTTTTAATTGGATTTTAGGAAAAATTTCTTTACTGAAAGACCTGTCAAACATTGGAACAAGCTGCCCAGGGAAGTTGTTGAGTCACCACCTCATCTAGAGGTATTTAAAAGATGTCTAGACATGATGCTTGAGGACATGGTTTAGTGGTGGAGCTGGCAGTGTGAGGTTAAGGGTTGAGGTTGATGATCTTGGAGGTCTTTTCCAACCCAAGCACTTCCATGATTCTATGGACAGTACACTGTACATTACCATGTAGGTGTTAAAAGTAAACAGTAGATGGCCTCAGAACATTAGTATTGCTCTTCATTGTAACATGTAAGGTGAGGGCAGGAGCCCTGCTGATTCCCTGGGGCTGGGTACAGCTCCTTCTCTAACTATATGAAACATGCTGAGACGAATTCTGAAGCCCAGTGCTATCACTTTCACCTGGAACAGGGCCATATGCTAAACCTCATGGGATCTCTTTTTCCCTTTCCTATCTTAAACACACGGTCTAAAGACCATTTTCATGTCTCAGACATTGGAAGAGATATTTGTGTTGCACAGGAAAAAATGAAGATATATGCAATTCACACTTTTTTGATGTGGCATACCAGATACACTAGCTACCTGTGGCAGCGAAGAAAGAATGGAAAATTTACTCACTGCTTTACTGACAATTATCTTCTACTCACATATCTTGGTTTTAAAACAGCCAACAATTAACAACATCTAATTGTTTTGGATTTGATCACTGATTAACTACCATGAGCCAGCAGAGGAGTTGCCTTGTCATCTTTAAGGAAGTTATTGCAGATGATAAAGAAACCAGAACAAACCTGTAAGCCTCAGAGACATTTTAAATTTTGATCAAGCTTTGGTTGGTGTAATTTATATCCTCAACCTCTAATCTTGGGCCTAAGATCTTGTGTTTCAGAAGAATCCTTGATTGCAGAGTCCAGGACCTATGTGTGCTGGAAGTCAGTTTGTAATAGCTTAATCTGTTCCATCTTCCAGGCATCCAGATCATTAAGACACCTTAGAAAGAAGGGTCTGTAATTGAACCTACTGTTAATTTTTTTCATTTTTGACTCTTCAAAAAGTAAAAGTGAATTTAAACAAACCAGCAGAAGCTTTGTGCACTACAGAAGACTTAATTATTATAATCTCTTTTGAGACAAGGGGAATGAAAGTGTAGGAAGTCTTACATTTTCCTTCTGGTTTTGGTTTGTTTTGTTTTTCCAATATGAACACCAGAGTGTCACCATAAAAAAGATTGTTCAGTGTTTAAAGGCAGAGTGTCTACCTATCTTCTGCCTACTAAGGACCTGCAGAGACTGGGACAGCAAAACGACAGGCCATCCATACCACAGAACCCACCTGCATATACTCCTTGTCTTTGTAGAAGAATTCAGCAAGAGAAAATGAGCAGAAAATTAGAGTTTTCTATATGAAATCTAGCAAGCATCTTTTAACAGAGGTTAGAAGACAGAGGAAGAGGAGTTATCATAAGAGCCATGTATTTCACTCAGATATAGAATCATAGAATCACCAGGTTGGAAGAGACCCACCGGATCATCGAGTCCAACCATTCCCAACAACCTTTCAACCATGCCCCTCAGTACCTCACCCACCTGCACCTTAAACACCTCCAGGGAAGGTGAGTCAACCACCTCCCTGGGCAGAACGTTCCAGAGCCCAATGACCCTTTCTGTGAAAAATTTCTTTCTGATATCTAGTCTGAATCTCCCCTGGTAGAGCTTGAGGACATTCCCTCTTGTCCTGTCCCCCGCCACTTGGGAGAAGAGCCCAGCTCCCTCCTCTCTACAACCTCTTTTCAGGTAGTGATAGAGAGCAATGAGGTCTCCTCTCAGCCTCCTCTTCTCCAGGATAAACAACTCCAGTTCTCTCAACCATTCCTCGTAAGACTTGTTCTCCAGCCCCTTCACCAGCTTTGTCACTCTTCTCTGGACATGCTCCAGAGCCTCAACATCCTTCTTGTCATGAGAGGCCCAGGACTGAACACAGGATTCAAGGAGCAGTCTCACCAGTGCCGAGTATAGAGGAAGAATAACCTCCTTGGACCTGGCGGTCACACCATTTCTGATACAAGCCAGGACGCCATTGGCCTTCTTGGCCACCAGAGCACACTGCTGGCTCATGTTCAGTCGGCTGTCGACCAACACCCCCAGGTCCCTCTCCTCCTGGCAACTTTCTAGACAGACTTCTCCCAGTCTGTATCTCTGCATAGGGTTGTTGTGTCCCAAGTGCAGGACCTGACATGTCCCTGTTAAACCTCATGCCATTGGTCTCAGCCCAGCAGTCCAGCCCTTTGCAGAGCCTCCCTACCCACCAGCAGATCCACACTTCCACCCAGCTTAGTGTCATCTGCAAACTTGCTAAGGGTACACTCAATGCCTTCATCCAGGTCTTTGATGAAGACATTGAACAGGGCTGGAGCCAGCACTGAGCCCTGAGGGACCCCACTTGTCACTGGCCTCTAGCTGGAGTAAACTCCATTTCCCACCACTCTCTGGGCCCGGCCATCCAGCCAGTTTTTCCACCCAGGAGAGTGTGCGCCTGTCCAGTCCAGAGACTGACAGTTTCCAAAGCAGAATGCTGTGAGAAACTGTATCAAAGACTTCACTAAAGTAGAAGAAGACTACATCCACAGCCTTTCCCTCATCCAAGAGTCTAGTCACTTTGTCATAGAAGGCGATCCAGTTAGTTTGGCAAGACCTGCCTTTCGTGAACCCATGTTGACTGGGCCTGATCACCTGTTTCTCTTGCAAATGCTTCGTGATAGCAGGATCACCTGTTCCATGACTTTCCCTGGCACTGAGGTCACACTGACAGGCCTGTAGTTGCCTGGATCTGCCTTGTGCCCCTTGTTATGGATGGGCACGACATCAGCCAGCCTCCAGTCCAGTGGTACCTCCCCAGTCTTCCAGGACTGCTGGAAGATGATGGAAAGGGGTGTGGCAAACGCATCCGCCAGTTCCCTCAAAACTCTTGGGTGGACTCCATCCAGCCCCATAGACTTGTGGATGTCTAGCCAGGCAAGCAAGTCTCTAACCACCTCCTATTGGATCGTGGGAACCTCGTTCTGTGCCTTCAGCTCCTGGGATTGTGCACAGAAGGAACAACTTTCCTTGCTATTAAAGACTGAAGCAAAGTAGGCATTGAGTACTTCAGCCTTTTCTTCATCCCCTGTTACTGTTGTTCCCTCTGCATCTAGTAGGGACTGGAGATTCTCCCTAGTCCTCCTTTACTGTTGATATATTTGTAGAAAGATTTTTTATTATTTTTCACAGACTTGGCCAATCTGATTTCTAGTTGGGCCTTAGCCCTCCTGATTTTTTCCCTGCACGTTCTTGCTTCCTCCCTATAGTCCACCCAGGATGCCTGCCCATTACTCCAAAGCGCATGGACCTTCCTCTTCTTATTGATGTCTCTCAGGACCTCCCTACTCAACCTTGGTGGTTTCTTGCCCCGCTGGCTATTTTACCAGAGCATGGGGACAGCTTTCTCCTGGGTTGCTAGGAGTTCCTCTTTGAAGAGTGCCCAGCCCTCATGGACACCCTTGCCCTTAAGGAGCCCCTCCCATGGGACTTTTCCAACCAGCCTTCTGAACAGTCCAAAGTCTGCTCTCTGAAAGTTGAGCGCGACTGTTCTGCTGACCTCCTTCTTCATCTCACCCTGCACTGATAACTCTATCATCTCATGATCACTTTGCCCCAGGTGTCCTCCAACCCTCACATCCCCCACAAGACCTTCTCTGTTCACAAAAAGTAGGTCCAGGAGGGTGCCATCCCTTGTCGGTTTGCTCACCAGCTGTGTGAGAAAGTTGTTTTCCTGAGATATTTGACACTCCAGGAACCTCCAGGACTGCTTCCTTTCTACTGTGTTATACTCCCAGCTGATATCTGGGAAATTGAAGTCTTCCATGAGGACTAGAGGTAGCGATCTTGAGACTACTCTCAGTTGTTTGTAGAAGAGCTCATCAGCTGCTTCTTCTTGACTGGGCGGTCTATAGCAGACTCCCATCACAATATCTGCCTGCCCATGAGCTCCTCTGATTTTTAACCACAGGCATATAGCTGAGGCCTTTCTAGTTATGGAATAACTCTCATCTTTTCCAGTATAGGGTGCATGCAATAGCCTTCCTGCCCTGTACTTCAACCTGTGGTGCATACACAGAGACATTTAATGTGCCCATTCAGTCGTATATACAAACTTTAAAAGAGACACAGCATTTTCTATTTGAAACTGTGGAAGACTCAGTGCTACCATCACTCCAGTACTGTTGAACATTTTGCAATTACATGGTATGTTTTTTAACAGGTATATTCCACAAAACATATTAATTGACTTCTGACTGATTAACTGGCATTCATTCCTGTCAACTGAGTTAGTTTTTCAATATATTATATAGTAAAATTCAACCAGATTTAGCTTGGGTATCTAATTTCTAAGTTTATTGGCACTAGAGTTCAATGTTTGATTCTTCTTCACATTTTTAATTTACCATCAGAAAAATCAGCCAAGCCAGTGCTACTGAGACAGTGACCTACACAGTTCTGTAGGAAAAGTCTTCTGTTCCATAGCTTTTGCTTCTCTGATCATTTATAATTCCAGTCCTAATCCCACAGGCGGGGCAGGAAAGCAGTTTTTCAACAAGTATTCAAATGACAAAGGAGCATTAGGATTGCCAACCTGGGATGGAGCTACAAATTCCTCTCCCTTGGTGTGTAAAATGTCATACTCTTTTAAGGCTAAAATGTTGTGCTTGGAACAAGAGAAAAATATGTTCTTGGTGCTCCCAGTTGTTCAACAAACACAAACTGCCATCAGCTCACCCTTAAATGCATTAAATCTTTTGCACAAAAGAGGACAGAGAAAGCAGCTTTGCCTGGAGGGGAAGTTATCCTTCCTCTCTCACACAGGTCACAGTGCAGTATCAACAATGATGCCAGGGCATGGCACTAAGCCTGTTTTTGTTGCTGATGGATCTTCACGTCTCTGCCAGAGAGAAGCAGCACTAAAGAAAACACACTGGCAGGCCCAGTCTTTCTATAAAAGATCTCCAAAGAAAAAATTTCTGTGGGAGTGCTTCCACAGGAGTAATTAAAGCCTTTGTCTGAGGAATAAGTGATTTATTTTGCATCTACATCCATCAGCCACCTCTAAACACTTCATCCATTAGGTAAGGTTGAACCTGCATATCAGGATGGCTGACTGACATTGCAAATCAAGAGCTGTAGGGAACACAGCCTGTCTTAGAGCCTGTTCAATCTGTCCTAAACTGCTTCAGTGCTGCAGCTGTCCCTGTAGGCAGAACGCTGGATTCACCCTGTTCAAAGAGACATCTCTTCAGCCTGTCCCCTTCCTTTTGCAGCTTCTGTAACACTCTGCATGCCTTTATCACCTCCCTGTATGGTAGCTACTGGATCAAATTGTAGCTGCATGGCAGATACGGAGTTAGCTCTCAAAGCAGCAGGGACAAGCAGGAGGTTAATTACCATTTGACCTGCCTGGAGAGTGAATACATTAACGATTTATTGAGCCTGTCTTTCCCTCAGTTTCCCACATGGAGCAAAGCATTGGCCTGGGCAACACTGTGATGCTGTGGCAATTGCAGCAATCTGCATTTGGTTCATTAGAGAACATGATTTGACCTGCCTGAATCTCAATGAGTGCTGACATTTAGGAAATCCTCCTGAAGTGTCCCAAATCCTGTCATTCCATTCTAGTTCATCAGCATTATCCTGCTGCTGGCTGCACACCAGCACAGGGGAATCCCCAGTGCCCTCTGCCATGAATGATTAACTGGTACTGCAAGAGTGTAAAGCAGAGGGATAGGATGCGCAATTTTCCCTTCCCATGGAATTATAATTCATATGTGAGATAAGAACATCTCTCGTTCGTTGACGTGATTTCAAAAGAACCCTGCAATTTCACTTGCATTGCAACTGATGCTGGTCTAACAATTTGAAATGCTGTTTGATGAGTTATCAGTCCAGACAACTGCAGTCACAATTAGATTTTTTGTGTGTTTATTGAGTTACATTCATATTTGAATTTAATCAGTGGCTTTGATGCCACTGGATTAGCTGGAACTATGCCAGTTCAAACTGTTGGAACTTCAATTCTTCATTAAGTATCTATAACCCTGTTTCACAGGCTGAAAATGTCTTCTAAATTGCAGGAAAAATTCAGAAAGCGTGAAAGTATAGGATTTTGGTTTAAATAGCACATTCTTCTAAAAATGTGAGCATGTTTTTCTTATCATATCATTACTTTTATGGTTTGTAGTAATTGAATATTGGTCACTTACTACAGCTTTGATCCAGAGGTGAGCTGGGTCAAATAATCATCATATGGTTCTTCTCTAAAAAAAGGCTATGTTCAGGATGCAGGACTCAATATACAAAATTCTGTGCCTTGTTTAGATGCTCTTGACTATATCATAGACTACATCTGTATTGCTATATAAAACTGAAGTTAGGTAGCATCTTACTGAGAGAGTATCTTGCCATGAGGCCAGGGAGAAAGATTAATTAACCCTAGGCCCTGGGTCTCTTCTGAGCTGTGATATTTTGTTTGAAGGTCCTAAACCATAATTACTACTATGTTCATGAGGGTTTTTTTCCAAGTTTAGATCCATAGTAGATGGAAGGCTGTGGGTCTCAGAACAGTAGGAAACTGCTTTTATAGTGGAAAGTTATATGTGATTAGTGGGGCAAAGTTTTGGTAGCTGGGGGGCTACATGGGTGGTTTCTGTGAGAAGATACTAGAAGCTTCCCCTGTGTCCAATGGAGCCAATGCCAGCCAACTCCAAGATGGACCTGCCACTGACCAAGGATGAGTCCATCAGCAATGGTGGTAGCACCTCTGGGACAACATATTTAAGAAGAGGAAAAACTTGCTGTGCAATAGCAACTGCAGCCTGAGAGAGGAATGAAAATACATGAGAGAAAAAACTCTGCTGACAGAGAAGAAGGAGGGGAGGATGTGCTCCAAGCATCAGAGCAGAGTGTCCCCTACAGCCCATGGAGGTCAACTGTGGAGCAGATATTTACCTGTAGCCCATGGAAGATCCCATGCGAGAGCAGGTGGATATCCAAAGGAGGCTGTGACCCCATAGGAAGACCACACAGGAGCAGGCTCGTGGCTAGACTTGTGACATCATGAAGGGAGAATCCCACACTGGAGAAGGTTTTCTTGCAGGACTTGTGACCCACCAAGGAACCCACTATGGAGAAGTCTGTTCCTGAAAGACTGCACCCTGTGGAAGGGACCACCATGGGAGCAGTTCATGACCTGTAGCCCAAGGGAAAGATTCATGTTGGAGAAGTTTGTGGAGGACTGGCTTCTCCCATGGGAGGGACGTCACACTGAAGCAAGGGAAGAGTGTGGAAATGAACAAACAGCAACAGCAGAAACCATGTGCAATGAACTGACTGCAACCTGCATTCCCCATGCCCCTGCACTGCTACAGGGGGTGGACGTAGAGAAATTGGGAGTAAAGGTAAGCCTGGAAAGGAGGGTAGAGTGAGAGGGAGATATTCTAGGATTAAATGTTTAATTTCTCATTATCCTGCTTTGGTTCAATTGGTAATAAATTACACTAATTTCTTCAAGATGAGTCTGTCTTGGATGTGATCTCCCAATCCTTATCTTGACCCATGAGACATTTACAGTTTTCTTCCTCTGTCTAGCTGAGGAGGGAGAGAAATAAAGCAGCTTTTGAGGGCATCTAATGTTCAGCCATGGAAAACCCACTGCAGGAGTTCAGGGTTTGTGTTGCATGCCCTGAAAAGGGAGGCCTGGGAGCACTGTTGGAGGGCTATGCCTGGTAGAGGCAAGCAAAGCTGAAGCAGAGGTGCTCAAGTGGTTTAACAGGAGTGGGTCAGGCCATCTTCCGTTCTGCTTGGGCAGTGTTTCAGGGAGCATGGTCCCACTCCAGCCCATGGGTGCACTAGCAATGCAGCGTTGGTTCTGTGCCTTGGACCACTTCAGTGATATAAACATAACCACATCTTTATCCTCCTTTATTTTTCTTTCTCTCTTAAGAAACTTCCCAGGTTTCAGTAATGATATGACAACCAACACTGTGATTCATTTGACCTGACTTTTATTATATAAATATTAGACCTTGGTCTAAGCCATCATCTCACTGCACTTGACAGTAAAAGCCACATCCCAAGACTGAGATTGCTAGTGTGAGATCATAGAATCATAGAATCATAGAACAACCAGGTTGGAAGGGACCCATCAGATCTTTGAGTCCAACCATTCCTATCAAACACTAAACCATGTCCCTCAGGACCTCATCCACCCGTGCCTTAAACACCTCCAGGGAAGGGGAATCAACCACCTCCCTGGGAAGCCTATTCCAATGCCCAATGACCCTCCGTGTGAAAAACTTCCTCCTAATCTCCAACCTACATCTCCCCCGGCAGAGCTTGAGACCGTTACCTCTTGTCCTGTCCCCTGTCACTTCGGAGAAGAGGCCAGCTCCCTCCTCTCTACAACCTCCCTTCAGGTACTTGTAGAGAGTAATGAGGTCTCCTCTCAGCCTCCTCTTCTCCAGGCTAAACAACCCCAGCTCTCTCAGCCATTCCTCATAAGGCCTGCTCTCCAGCCCCTTCACCAGCTTCGTGGCTCTTCTCTGGACTTGCTCCAGAGCCTCAACATCCTTCTTGTGGTGAGAGGCCCAGAACTGAACACAGGATTCAAGAAGCAGCCTCACCAGTGCTGAGTACAGAGGGAGAATAACCTCCCTGGACCTGCTGGTCACTCTGTTTCTGATACAAACCAGGATTCCATTGGCCTTCTTGGCCACCTGGGCACACTGCTGGCTCATGTTCAGTTGGCTCTCGACCAAGATGAACAGAATCTTAGCAAAAGTTAGTTACAGGGAAACAAGTGGTGGATGTTTGGGTTAGGTTTTAGTCCAGCTGTTGACAATTCTTAAGCTAAACACTGAAGTTTAATGTCTGTCAGAAAGCAATAATAAACAAAAAATAAAACCTCTTAAACGAAGTGCTACAGGACTGCAAATCTTTTTGAGATCCCTGGCTTAGAAGTGCATCTGTGCAACTGTAATCAGCAGGAAGGATAACTGTTTATAACTCTGACATGCTGGCATGGTTGTGAATGAGAACAAAAATTTTATTGATGGCAGAAAAAAATAAAGCACAGAGGTTAAACTTGTAAATAATTCCTGCAGTGTTATGGATTACCCTACTTCTCTACACTATGTTAAAAGACAAGGCCTATGACCTGACAAATGTGCTGCCTCATTCAGACAAGTATAATACACCAGAGGAATTCAAACACAAAATATTCTTGGAAAAGACACATAAAAAAGCCTTGAGGGAAAATATAATTTAAGGAAAACCTTGCAGGAGGAGGGAGAGGATAAATGATACACAGAAGTGGGAGGTTGGATAAGATAAGAGTGGGAGAAATAGACAGAGATGTCCGAATTTTGGGTTCAGTTACACTAGCATGAATTATTTTTTCTGCAGTAGTATACTTGCCTTTGGAAAGCCTAGATTTCTTTTGATTGAACAGGTTACCCAGGGAGGTGGTTGATTCACCTTCCCAGGAAGTGTTTAAGGCACGGGTAGGGGAGGTGCTGAGGGGCATGGTTTAGTGTTCGACAGGAACAGTTGGACTTGATGATCTGGTGGGTCTTTTCCAACCTGGTTGTTCTATGATTCTATGATTGCTTTTCTCTTAATAATCAAAGACCAGCCAAAGCCAGAAAAAGAAGACGATATAGAGTGGTCAGTAGTATGATGTGGGCTTACAGAATTTGTTATCTTAGAAGCAAGGAGGATGGATGGGTGCATTTTCTCCCTGTGGGATGGGATATAGTTTGTTTTTCTGAGAAATGAAATACCTTGTTGTAATTTACAGTTTTGGACTTAACAACAAGGTAAGGAGTCTGGACTATTGTTTATCTTTAATGTAGTAGATGACTTGAAATTTATTCAGCTTTTAGATTTGATGCCTATGCCTACCCTGCAGGTAGAAATAAAGAAAGTTCAAGAATGAAATAGCTATATTCTTGGAAACTAAGTACATAAAAAAGATGGTAAAAGGACAACATAAAGACTTATCTCTAATACCCTTAAGCCACTGATTGCACAGATCAGGCTCACATGTTTTACCTGATTATAATATCTCACTGCTACTATTTGACATGCAGTATTAGGCCAGATAGGCCACAGGGCAAGGCAGAGCATGCCTTACATCCTTACTCTCTGTACCTTACAGATCACACTTCAATTTTAAGGTTAAACTCTACTGCACACTTAAATGTGTATTCACAAGATCTTGGCATACATGAGGGAGATCAGCTGGGTTGCCCATGGTAAGGTGGAGGTCAGGCATTGGAAGGAAGCTGGTGGGATGGGGGAAGCAGTGCTCTCCCAGGACACTGCTAGAGTGATCCAGGCATCACTTGCCATGAAGGAGGCCTGTAGAAACTTCACTGGATCAATGGGAGACAAAACAAACAGAATTTTGCCAAAAGGGAAATACTAGGATAGCATTTAGGGTAGTGTAGGGAGTGCAGACAGAGCAGAATGAAATGCCAGTTGACTGAAACTTTCTCTGTTGTCTCATCTAATGTTTAATACCCTTTTCAAAGTGTGACACATACCAGATGAAGTGTGGGAGGTAATTCTGTATCACTGGCCTAAGTTTCCTCCCACACAAAGTAAATGCTTTTACTTAAGCCTATCCTCAGCTTTCACTTTGAGGATACACAGAGCCAGTGTATCCTCACCCTTTGGAAGCTCTATTTTTAATTTAAGAATGCTTTCATACACACATTTGCAAGTAAATCTGCTCTGAGCACACTGTAAACAACAGCAGATACAACAAGCCAAGCAAACTCTGACTCTTCAAAACTGTTGTTCCCTGGACAAGGATTCATCATCATTAACAGAGGCCTCAAAAAAGCAGGTAGACACTCCTCCAAAAAGCAGTTTATTGCAATGCCAATACCTACAGTCAGAAATCTAACTGCCATGAATTCTTTGACAGATGTCAATCAATCCAGGTAAACAAACCAGAGTACTCTGCCTGTAATAGATTTTCAGGAATGTGTAGGCACTGTGACAAAGCTATCAGCCTTATGAACACATTGTGGATACAGTGCAGAGGGGACTAGATTTGGTCAGACTAGATGTGGGCACATGGACACCAATACTTATGGCTGATTTCTACTAAACTACCCTCTACTCTCACTTGATTGCAACAATTAGTGGAAGTATTCATATCTAGGCATCTATATTCCCATCTGAACTTCAGCCACCTCTCAAAAGAGATGAGTTTCCCATAGGCTCTTTATCACGGTTGCCAGCCCTATGCAGTTATCTCACATAGAGAAATTCTAATGGCACTGCATAAATCATATGTTTAGGCAACTGAAGGTTGTTCCAGGTCTCCATTGTCTATAACAGGATTTTAAATACCTGACCTACCCCCACTTTTTTGTGACTAAATTGCAACTGAATGACCCTAGGAGGTGCAAAGTGGATTTTTCCACACTAGATAGGCCAAACACTATGATCAGTCCTCCTCTGGGCAGTAGTCTTCCAGAGTATAGGTATTTTTTATAGATTTTTCTCTGTGTGGTCATTATGTGATAGCATTTTGAAGGAATGGCTTCCAGACATTCAAACAATCAGGATCATTCGGCTTAGAAGGGCTCTCTGTGGGTCATCTCGTCCAACCTCCCTGATAAAGTAAGGCCACCTACAGCCAGTTGCTCAAGAGTATTTCTAAAGGAGACTCCACAACCTCCCTGGGCAATGTGTGCTGGTGTTCAGTCACTCTCACAGGAAAAAAAGTGTTTCCTGATGTTCAGGAGAAACCTGATTTTGTGACAATCACCTCTGGTCACTGGGCAGCACTTAAAATAGCCTAATTTTTTTCTCACACTCCCTTCAAACCCACCATGAGCCTTCTCTTCTCCAGGCTGAACACATTCAGCCTTCTCAGACTTCCTTATACATGAGGTGCTCCATGCCTTTAATCACTCTTGTGACCCTTCGCTGAACTCTCTCTAATTTATCTGTGACTCTCTTGTACTGAGGAGTCCAGAACTGGACACATTAGTTCAGTTGTGGATTAGAGGGGATTGACAGGATAGCAATACTTTTCCTAATACAGCCGAGGATTCCATTTGTCTTCTTTACTGCAAAGGCCTGTTGCTGGCTCATGTTTGTCTTGTTTTACACCAGGACTGCTAGGTCCTTTTCTGACAAGTTGCTTTCCAGGTGGGTGGCAGACAGTACACATTGGTGCATGGAGTTGTTCCTCCCCATGTACAGGACTTCGCAATTCATAAGTAGAAAGTTCAACTGTATGACGGAATAGTATAACTGAGGTAGGAGAAATGTAAGTTGAAAATATTGATAAGTTTGCCCAGAAGCTCAGAAGCCATTGATTAGATAGTTGGTGCTGAAAGGAACTTGTGGCACAGTACTGTCATGCAAGGACAGTGATGGTTTTGGTTGGACTGTTGAGAAGCAATCCTTTCTAAGGGAGTCACGTGAGAATTGAATATTTGTCTTTGATGCAATTTGCCCATGAAGTCTATGAAGCACAAGTATGAATGGAAGTTCAGAAGTTATTGCAGACCGGAGTTACTCTTTGAAGTGGTGAGAGACAATGGCATTCTCCAAGTAAACATGCTGGTTACTTTTGCATTAGTCATTTAGTCAAGAAAGTTGTGACATCCTGGAGGTTTGGACTGTGAAATTGTTTTGACATGGCTTTGGCCAAGTCCAATGAGCATTCTCTTAACCATTTACTGATCAGGGTCCTGGACTCAGTAAGGATCAGGATCATTCCCAATTAATGGCAGCAAGAGGTCACCCATTACTGGAGGGATAGACAATGTTTGCATCCATCTGTCTTCTCCATACCAGATAACAGTCCTCAGAACATTAGGTACAAGAAAGATTAGAGTACCTACAGCAGCTGATTTGCCCTCAGGTTTTGGATATAGTTTCCACTCACCTTCTTGTAGCCCCTAAACTGAATCCTCACTGATGCCACTTCCCAGTCAAATGATCTACCCTATCGCTGGTCTAATCACTATCCATATACAACAGTCTCATCAGCCATAATAACACAAACTAAACAGTCTGGGGAAACTCTTGCCCTTGCTATCATCATTGGAGACAGCACTTGAGGGCAAGGGAGCCCATGAGGGCTGGGAGTTCTTCAAAAAGGAGATCCTGGCAGCTCAGGAGAAAGCCATCCCCGTGTTCTGGAAAAATGGCCGGCAAGGGAAAAAAACAGCTTGGTTAAGTAGGGAAATCTTGAGTCAAATTAGAAAAAAAAAAAAGGAAGATTTATAGGCTCTGGAAGGGGGGACAAGCCTCTTGGAGGGACTACAGGAAGGAAGCGAGGCTATGTAGGGAAAAAATCAGGGGGGCTAAGGCTGAGCTAGAGATCAGATTAGCTAAGTCTGCAAAAGACAATAAAAAATCTTTTTATAAGTATATTAACAGTAAAAGGAGGACAAGGGAGACCATGCAGTCCCTTTTGGACTCAGAGGGAACAGCAGTGACAGGGGACGAGGAGAAGGTTGAGGCACTTAATGCCTTCTTTGCCTCAGTCTTTAATTGTAAAGAAAGCTGTTCCCTCTGTGTAGATACCAGGGAAACAGAGGAGCAATACGAGGCTCCCATAGTCCAAGAGGAGGTGGTCAGAGACCTGCTTGGCCAACTGGACACCCACAAGTCCATGGGGCCAGATGGGATACATCCTAGGGTGTTGAGGGAGCTGGCGGATGTATTGGCCAAACCCCTTTCCATCATCTTCCAGCAGTCCTGGAAGACTGGGGAGGTACCTCTGGACTGGAGGCTGATGTAGTTCCCATTTACAAGAAGGGTAGCAGGGAGGATCCGGGGAACTACAGGCCAGTCAGTCTGACCTCAGTGCCAGGGAAAGTCATGGAACAGGTGATCTTGAGTGCTATCATGAAGCACTTCCAAGAGAACCGGGTGATCAGGCCCAGTCAACATGGGTTTACCAGAGGCAGGTCCTGCCAAACCAACCTGATCGCCTTCTATGACAAAGTCACTCGGCTGCTGGATGAAGGAAAGGCTGTGGATGTGGTCTTTCTGGACTTCAGTAAAGCCTTTGACACAGTTTCTCACAGCATTCTGCTACGGAAACTGTCAGCCTCTGACCTGGACAGACGCATACTCTCCTGGGTAGGAAACTGTCTGGATGGCCGGGCCCAGAGAGTGGTGGTAAATGGTGTTAAGTCCAGCTGGAGGCCAGTGACAAGTGGTGTTCCCCAGGGCTCAGTGCTGGGTCCAGTCCTGTTCAATGTCTTCATCAATGACCTGGATGAGGGCATTGAGGGTACCTTAGCAAGTTTGCAGATGACACAAAGCTGTGTGCAAGTGGCGATCTACTGGAGGGTAGGGAGGCTTTGCAGGGGGACCTGGACAGGCTGGACCGCTGGGCAGTGTCCAACAGCATGAGGTTTAACATGGCCAAATGCCAGGTCCTGCACTTGGGGCACAACAACCCTAAGCAGAGCTACAGACTGGGAGAAGCCTGGCTGGAAAACTGCTAGGAGGAGAGGGACCTGGGGGTGTTGGTCGACAGCCGATTGAACATGAGCCAGCAGTGTGCCCAGGTGGCCAAGAAGGCCAATGGTATCCTGGCTTGTATCAGAAAGGGTGTGACCAGCAGGACCAGGGAGGTGATTCTCTCTCTGTATTCAGCACTGGTGAGGCTGCTCCTTGAATCCTGTGTTCAGTTCTGGACCCCTCAGCACAAGAAGGATGTTGAGGCTCTGGAGCAAGTCCAGAGAAGAGCAACGAGGCTGGTGAAGGGGTTGGAGAACAGACCCTATGAGGAGCAGCTGAGAGAGCTGGGGTTGTTTAGCCTGGAGAAGAGGAGGCTGAGAGGAGACCTCATTACTCTCTACAAGTACCTGAAAGGTGGTTGTGGAAAGGAGGGAAATGGCCTCTTCTCCCAAGTGACAGGGGACAGGACGAGAGGGAATGGCCTCAAGCTCCGCCAGGGTAGATTTAGGCTGGAGATTAGGAGGAGGTTTTTCACGCAGAGGGTTATTGGGCATTGGAATAGGCTGCCCAGGGAGGTGGTTGATTCACCTTCCCTGGAGGTGTTTAAGACACGGGTGGATGAGGTCTTGAGGGACTTGGTTTAGTGTTAGATAGGAATGGTTGGACTAGAAGATCCGATGGGTCCCTTCCAACCTGGTTGTTCTGTGATTCTGTGATCTTTTGTAGCACAGATTTTCGTCTACCCTCAAACCAGAATGAGTGTCTTTTATATCAGAACTTGTTTCCAGGTTCTCTTTTTTGCCTGCCACAGTTAGTACAGAACTGGAAACTGGGAAGTTTGATGCAGCAGAGCTGAGTGTGGAGTAGATGTTTTCTTTGAGTTGAGATGAATGAACAGATGTGAAAGAGATGCCTAGAGATGCCTAGAAACCCTTGTGCATTGTACTACATGCAGATGCTGAAAGAGGGACATAGAACTGCAGATAAAAACAACCACCTAGAGCCACTTCAAACATAGCTTCAAGCAGGTGAATCTTACTTCTATTACAGGTCTTGCAGAACTCTCAAACTCTCTCTGAAAAAAAAACCCCAAACAAACCACCACCACCACCACCAACATAAAGCAACAAATAACCTGAACAGGTTATTTCATCAATCACTCCTATGATTTTCTATTAAATGAAAATGACAGTCCATTCACACTGGACTTTTAGAGGTCAAATACTCAAATCCTGAAGTATTTCTAACATTTTTCTCCTCCAGCTATCAGTCTCTAAATTTATTCCTTAATTCTGAGGGAAAATGTACGAAGTAACATGCACCTGTTAGCAAAACATTTCTCCTCTCATTAGTCTCCATTGTTATTGGCACAGCTTCATCTGCCATATGTTTCGCAGTTTAAGCTTTGCTTTAGATATTCCTAAATTATGCCTGGAAAGTATGAAAATAACTATGAATCAAATAAAATTTGAAGTATAACATATTCTTGATATGATTTTCATGTTTATCATCTTGACAGATTGGTGTAGTGGAACCTCAATTTTATTGTTGCCCCTTGAAAATAATTTTAGCCTCCTTTGACGAAGAAATTAATGAAACTAAGACAATTTTTATTTTCAGATTGTGAGAGTTTTTTTGTCACAGGATGTCATGTGCATGAAGTTGCAGAGCCATTCTGCTGATTCACTCCCACAGCTGCACCACATCAGTTCTATTAGTTTCAATTCAGAAAAACAGAGAAGTAGCAAATTTCTGAGAGGTAGAATATGTTAAGTGTCAAGTCACAGGAAGGAATTCCTCAGTATAGTCATGCTCAGTTGGGAGATACATAACCTGTGGCACTTAAGGCTGACTTAAAAGCGTCATGTTGGACTGTCTCCACACAGCATTTATGCATCCTTTTTATGTTTATGAATGGAGTCAATAAAAGAGGAACCTTATCATCTCAAATATATCTGACTACAAGCTGCACTTAGAACTTTGAGGCACTGGAATGTCACTATATCCATGCACTCTATGTATACACCAAAGGACAAGGGAAGTCCTGCTCATGCCATGGAGATGTATCATGCACCATGCAGATGTAGTCATGAGAGAAAAAAATGCAATCTCTTATCCCAGTCTCTACAGGATAGGCGAAAATAAAGCTTTAAAACTTTGTAACTGGACAAGGTTGAGGAGCTATTCAAAGAGATGTCAAAAAGCAAAACTTTGTTGTGAGACCATTAACTAAATTATAGGTAATTTCTCAAAGTACAGAAGAGCTGGACTTTCTCAATAAATGGGTTTTAAAAAATATTTATATTAAAGTAGATATTTTTGTTAACCTTTATTTTTTTTATTAAGACTGCTGATATTTATTCCAAATGTGATATGAAACTCATGGAACTGCAGGTTTCAGTGTGACATAATTTCACGCATGTAAAAGCCAGCATGTAAGGCATTTCAATAATTATGAGAGTTGGGAAGTTGAGATATGGCAGAAAAAATATACAATTTTTGAAATCTGTAGTGTATGCCATGTAGGGATGCTGTACTGTGGTGAGTTGGCCTCAGCTAACAGCTTATCTCCTACCTAGCTGCATATTAACTTCACACCTCACTAGGACAAAGGTGGCAAAATAGAAAAAAAAAAGAAGAGGAACAAAAAGCTCTTGGGTCAAGATAAAGACAGGAAGTTTTCTTACTAATTGTTGCCATAGGTAGAATAGATTCACTATGGGAAATGAACTTAATTTATTGTCAATTAAAATAGACTGGGTGGTGAGAAAAAAAGAAAGACAAATATTAAAACAACACCTTTTCTCCTCCCTTCCCTAGGCTGAACTTCAGTCTTTCTGTCCAGACTCCTTCACCCGCATGGTAAGCAGTATCGTGCAGAGAGGGCCAGACTATGGTCAATATATAGCATTTTGTTCTACTGCTGGTTCCTTCTCACACTATTCCTCTGCTCCAGCATGGGTTATCCATGGGTTGTCAGAAAATCTGCTCTGGCACAAAGTTCTTAATACCATGCCTTGGAGCATCTCCTCTCACTCTGACGTTGGTGTTGCCTCTGTTATTTCTCACTTTGTATTCATTCCTTCTCTCTCCATCTGATATTTTTGGTCTTTTCAAATATGGTTTCACAGTGGTGTCACCACCTTGGCTGATGGGCTTAGCTATGTCCTAGGCTGGGTCTGTTTGGCTGGATCTAGCTGGAACCAGATATATTCAGTGTGGGGCAGCCCCATCTTGTCATTATAAAGGCCAACCCTGCATCTGCCCTGCTACGAAAACCTTGCCACAAACACCAAATATATAAACTTTCAACACTTTAAACTTTCATGTTTTTAAAAAACTACTTTTTTCTATGGTTTATGAGTTATGATTCAGAAAGTTCAAATATAATCTCAGAACTGCTGAGAACAAAAAAAACCCACTACCTTAAAATTAAAGAAATTGAAGAAATAACTTGTTAGAAAAGTTAGAGAAAACCAGGAAGAAATCTGATCTTCTACACACACGAAAAAAATAGTAAGGAAATATCCCTCTGAATGTCCCTTTATTGAACTTGCTTTAGGTACCACAAGAAATGGTGAAGGAGGTGCTGACAACCATGGTTGGTATAAACCCTAACATAGATGTTATATCAAAACTCATGCGATCCATTGCATATAGGAGGGAGTTCTTACATATTTAAGAACCTTTTATATACAAAATCCTCTATATAAGAACTTCTGCAACAATTACTAACCTTAAGAAGTAAATAGAGAGTGGCCAGCCCCTCAAGGCATCAGAAGATCTTTCACAAAGAAAGGACTAGTTTCAGTTCTATCACTATCACCCCAAAGGGTGGAGATGTTGCTGGAGCTCTTCCTTCTGCACAGTCAGTCAAGGCACTTCCCGAAGAACAATCCTACAGAGCAGCTAAGAACAAAACTGAGGTTTAGAGATGTTGTGCTACAGTGATGTGGTTTGGTCTTTCATAAGAATGTTTCTGGTTTGTAATCTATCAACCAGCCTCATACTCTGCAAGAAAAAACCTCAATTTCTCCCTTAATCTTGCCTACTAGGAAAGTTATGCTTAAACCTACCCACCAGGTCCTGCAATCTCTGTTTCCAGTGGACTGATTCATCTCTCAACCTCAGGCACTGCAGATTCTCTCCTAGAGTCTGTTCATTAACACGTTTCCAAGTTTTGACAGGCTCTGCACCAAACTGTGAGAGTCATTGTGGGTACTAGCAACATTGGCTGTCAGGTAAACAGAGAAAATGTGCCATAGCACACGCAATGTTTTGCAATAGCAAGAGCTGGGACTGAAACAGGCAACTTAATCTGCACAGTCTGGTATCAGCACAGAAAAACATTAGCCTATAAAGAAATCATAGAATCACAGAATCACCAGGTTGGAAGAGACCCATGGGATCATTGAGTCCAACTATTTCCATCAATTGCTAAACTATGCCCCTCAGCACCTCATCGACTCGTGCTTTAAACACCTCCAGGGAAGGCGAATCAACCACCTCCCTGGGCAGAACATTCCAGTGCCCAATGACCCTTTGTGTGAAAATTTTTTTCCTAATGTCCAGCCTGAAACTCCTCTGGCGGAGCTTGAGGCCATCCCCTCTCATCCTGTCCCCTGTCACTTGGGAGAAGTAGTTGTAGTAATTCAGGTATTTGTAGAGAGCAATAAGGTCTCCTCTCAGCCTCCTCTTCTCCAGGATAAACAACCCCAGCTCTCTCAGCCGTTCCTCATAAGGCCTGTTCTCCAGACCCTTCACCAGCTTTATCACTCTTCTCTGGACTTTGCAGAGCCTCCCTACCCTCCAGCAGATTGACACTTCCACCCAGCCTAGTATCATCTGCAAACTCGATAAGGGTGCACTCAATGCCTTCATCCAGGTCATTGATGAAGACATTGAATGGGGCTGGACCCAGCACTGAGCCCTGGGGAACACCACTTGTCCTGGCCTCCAGCTGAAAAGTTACCAGCTTGGGATGGTAAAGATTGATGTAGTCTCTGCTCAGTCTCCTTCCTATGTGGATCTGTCTTGCCAGATTTGGTTCTTATTCGACACTAATTGTATCCACACTGCATGCATGTGGAGCCAGTTCAACCGCACTGTCAGTAAGGCTGGGTGGTGGAGTTATCTGCTTGCTTCACCTCGATCCTGTGAAACATACATATCTTGACATACCATACAGACAAGATAGATACATACATTAGGTTATTGTTTATTGTATGAGCATGAATGAGAGCAGGTTTTCCTCACACATCTATCACATCTCCTGAAGTTACCATACAGTGAAGTTACTTCTATCCACACTCTAGGAACAACCTCCTTTTTATATTTCTATTGGTCTTTCAGCCTTCATACTCTTCAGGTAACCAGATGCTGTGGTACCATCCCAATGAAGTGTCATTATGACTCTTCCCCTGTACAGTGCAATATCCCATTCCTTCAGGGTTATTTAATAACACATTTCCTTCTTCAGAACTATGGAAGCCAAGAGAACATATGGTCCATAGTTTATAAAAAAACCCTGGCAATCTGCCTCTGCGGATGTTTTAGCACATTATGGGGACTTGATAGCTTCCAACATTTCCTACTCAGACAGATTATTTCCTGGTAGTTATGGTTGGCTGTGTTGACAGCTGCAAGTTGTTGCTGGGTCAAAGAAACATTAACATGTAATGGATAGCAGTGAAATGTCTGTGTGATATAGCATTGATAAGGGTTTGCACTAAGAGCTGGACCGCTGGCCTCCTTGAAATAGAAAATGATGAGCTTTCTCTCATTGTAAAATGCAAATGGATTTCCCTCTTCCATCATATCATTCATAACCCATTTTCTTAAATGCAGTGGCAACGTTCATATTAGTCTATCTTTGGAATAGTGGATTTCCGGATTTCGAGCTCACCTAAAGATATCTTGCACAGATTTTTCTCCAAGTTTATAGGGGATAAGAAGTATCCTCAATAGTTACTGTTTCTTGTCCCTGAGTCACAACTAGTGCCCCATACATTAAACTGATACAACTGCTTGCTGGCTTTCCTGCCATAACAATTCCACAAGCATTTGGAGAGGCATGGAGAAGCAACTGAACTATGCCATGTGTAGGAAGCAATCTGCTTGAAATGAGATGGAAACCACATGACATGCATCACTCTATTCATAGATATTCATCCTTTCATCTGTCCTCAAATTTTTATTTTCCCTCTAGCTTTACAGTGTTTCTACCTCTTCCAAGACTCAAATTCTGGTTAAGTCATTTCCCTTACTGAAAAATGAGTGAGGAGTTGAACTGAAAGTAGAATTAGTTGCCTAAAGAAAAGTGGACTAGTAGTATCATAAAATCATAGAATCGGAGAATGGTTTTGGTTAGAATTGACCTTCAAAGACTATCTACCTTGCAATGAGCAGAGGCATCTTTCACTAGAACAGGTTGCTCAAAGCATTTCTAATGATGGATCATCTGCAACATCTCTGGACAACCTATTCCAGTGTCTCATTATCCTAATTGAAAAAAATGTCTTCCTTACATCTGATCTAAATCTATTCTCTTTTGGCTTAAAGCTGTTGCTCTTTGTCCTATTACTACAGGCTTTGGTAAAGTTTCTCTCATTTTTAATTATAAGCCCCTTTTACATAATGAAAACCTGCAGTAAAGGTGCCCTCAGAGCCTTCTCTTCTCCTGTCTGATCGACCCCAACTCTTTTAGCTGTTCACAGAAGTGTTCCATCCCTCTTGATCACTTTTGTGTATCTCTTCTGGACCTGCTCTAATGGACCAATGTTTTCCCTGTAACAGGGACACCAGAACTGGGTGCAGTGCTGCAGGTGGGGTCTCACCAAAGTGGAGCAGAGGGACAGAATCACCTTCCTCAGCAACCTGGCCGTGCTTCTTTTAATACAGCCCAGGATATAACTGACCTTCTGAGCTGCAAGTGTATATTGATGGCTCACATCTATCTTTTTATCCATTTCAGATGCCATAGAGTATTAGGATACTATAGTGTTATCTGTGCCAACATAAAAGTTCTGGCATAACTCTTGTCTAAGACTCATGCTCTCCTATGTAGGCAACTAGAAGACACACAGAATAGCCTGTTCAGACTACAACCCTGAACACCTATTCAGGCAATAGAATGACAGTCATGTAAAATGTAGCTCCCAGGGTTACCCTGGCTTTGGTTTTCTAAATTCGTCTTTAGGGAAAGGAACTTGTCTTTGTGCTGCTTTTATACACCCAGATGTATAACGCTTATAGTAAATAGACAACAGCAACTTTTTTTTTTTTACTCTTTTTCTTCCCCTAGGCAAATGCTCCACCTCAGTATCTTAAACAGGACTAAGAAAGACAGCTCTCTGTCTTACAGAGAGCCAGCTGCACACTCTGGCTACACCTAAGTCACAGGAATGAGACAGAGCGCACAGAAAAAAAAAAAAAGCCTATTCTACTTATTACACTTAGCTGAGGTGGTTCCCACCCCTAATCCAACCCCATCCATTCACTCTGCTTCTGTCAAATGATCTTAGTTTTGAAGAAGATTTATCTTAGAATTGTATTTTTTATGATTTGCATTATTTCACACTTCCAAGTGCAGGCACAGTTTCACGATGGTGTAAATCCACCAAAGTGAATTGTAACTTCTGATGATAGGAAGTGAGAGGCAAAGGAGGATAAAGGTACATTCCTTAGTGGGGGAAGGCTGGTGGCAGGAGCCAAAAAGTAGATCTGAGCATTATCATTGGAGACCTCATTCATCTGGGATGTGTGCTTGATGTCTACACTTCATTTGTCGACATGAATTAACTTGGAGTAGTGTGGAGTTTTGTTGTCTATTATCCAAAGGTACTATACACAGCACGAGGGAAACACAGACTATTTCTGCTATCTGACCTCTATCTTACAAGACTTCTTAATTCAACCCAGTGCAGATTCTCTAACTTTAACTTGCAGTTCTCCAAGGACAGATTTCTTTCCATCTTACAGCTACTTCCTAAAAGTGGCACGTCCAGTCTCAGTGAAATTTCTATGGTCCTTTGAAAAGTGAAATTGTAGACATCTAGTTTAAGTAGCTAACGCAGATGATTTACTAAGAATAGATATCTGTATTTCAGGCAGTTGAAGATGATTGAATTGACTCAAACCATTAAGTTTTTTCCTGAATAATGAACCCAATGGAATTATTTTTGTCCTCTGCTTTCCATGGAAGTTTATTCCATCTTCTTCCTTCTAGCATTCTCATATACCCCTCAGTTCACTTTGTTCTCTAAGAAGGTCTTCTGGTCCTAGTCTATGGTAAATTTCACTGAAAGTTAGCATCTAATTTCTTCAGGATTCAAGCAAGATCTGCGGAAAATCCAGCTTGCCCATACAGAGGCAAAGAGAGGAAGAAAGCACCCTTGAGAGATCCTGTAAGCAGGAAGCCAGTCAGGAATCCAGCAAAACCTGATCAAAGTTATTTGATGACAAAGTGACAAAACCGTATCTCATCTTTATGATACTACTATAGAGAGGATCATACCTCCTCTCTCAGGCAAAATGTCCAGGACGCTGTTGCTAGTTGCTCCGATGCATACAGTCAGCATTGCCTGTGCCAATACTCTTCTGCCCCTGATACCTCCTCGAGCAAACTATCAGGGCTGAGAAGGGGCTGAAGCAGCTGATCTTGTGTATGGACAATGTGCTCGCATTTTATTAAAGTAGCCTCTAGCCTGCTGCACTCTGTGTCCCAGCCTATGAATAAATCAAGATGCTATTAACTTGCTTCCTGACAGCACTGATCTTGGCTACTCTGCATAACTGGGTACACAACAAGTCTAGCCATGGAGAGTTAGATAGAAGTATTTATCACTTAAATTGTGTCTCGTGGGTTGTAAGGTGTATATTAGATGCTAATGTATGGCCTCAGATGAAACGGGCTTTGAATTGTGTATTTACTAAACTTTTCTCCTGTTTTTTTTGCTGTCTGCCTCCAACAGGTCATTAAAGCTGCTGAGGACATACGGTGTGACAGATAAAGGTTGAAAAAAAAAATCAATGTATTTATAAAATTGGTCTTTCATTTGTTGACTGTGCAATAAAGCATTCAGGTGTATTTTGAAATGACATTTTGAGGAGATGACTGTGCATAGCAATGGCATATATTACTTATCAAGGAGGGGGGAATGTCAGATTTTGCCAAATAAAAAAAAGATTTCTGAAATAGGATCCTCACTCAATTGAAAAGCTTTGAAAAGGGAAGATGGGAAAGAGATGAAAAATACAACGGCATTGTACCTCACATGGATGACTGACTGCAGGCGGAACCCAGGGGAGCAGAAAATGAGACTGCATTGATATGAGGCAATAAGACGAAAAAATCCAGATAGAGAAAGACACACAGTCTTGAGAGTGGTGACGTACTCTGATAACAATAACTGATGGCATGTAAACTTGACTGAGAACATCTTTTAAAAATCTCTGAAGTTCACTTTGCTCCTCAGACATGTTGCTCGTTTCACACTCCTTTGAGGCCTCACTTTTTAAGGTTGGAGGTTTCCTGGGTTTTATACAATGCTTACCACAAAACAGCATGAAATACTGTTGGTTGGTGATGCTATATAGATGAATTCAGGAGTAAGGTGTTCCATGTCTCTTTATGACTGCCAGCCACAGCCTGCTCCAGCTGCCTCCACAGCAGCCCCACTGCGGGATGCAGCTGAGCCTGTCAGCCCTCATAAGACAAATGAAGTTTGCTGTATCTTAAACCTTAACATGCAACAACCCAAGGTAGCACCTGCTGTCTATGGAGTGGAGGCTTGTTCCACCCTCTCTGGGAAATAACACGTGCCTCTCTTTGTCCTGTTCTTTTTACTTCCACAGAAACTGCCTGGGTGCACTGGCAGGCATCTTCCTCAACCTGTACAGCAACAGGTTGTACAACACATACAAACTGCACCAGTCACAATGTAGGAGTCTGGCTGTGGTGTTCTTTGCCTCATGTAATATTTATTTCTGGGCAAAAGAATAATCTTTGCTCATAGGTCTCATTACAATTTCTTTCATCTTGTTCAGTTAAGCTCGCAAGACAGATTGAGACCCTTCTGCTACAGTGATCAGAGAAGGAAGAGTTATACTTTCTGGATGCTGCTCTTCAGAATTTTCATACAAAGTAGAGAAGGTGGCTTTTTCAGAGTTCTCAAGAACATAGGCTACTGTGCATATATCTGAGAGCAGATATACCTGTCTTGGAGCAGTGCTCTCTTCAGCCTGTGCATTGTGTAGGGCTGCTCATCTAAGAGAGCAGGGTGCATTTAGCCTTCCCTGGGCTTTAATGTACCTCACTCCTTGCAGCAGGAACCTGTTCAGCTTGATTTAGAAATCAGTGCCTGTTCATCATTTTTATGGGGGCCCATTCAACCCTCTCTTACAATTAACGTGTGTCTGTCATTAAAGCAGAGGCCTCCCTAGGAATTACTGCACATCCATCATTGCAGAAAGGGCCTATTCTGCCCTCCCTGGGAATGACTGCATGCCCGATTGCAAAAATATGAGCCTATGCAATCCTCCCTAGGAAGTAATGCATGTGCCTTTGCGGAGTTGGAGACTGTCTAGCCCTTCCTGGGAATTAAAGTGCATTCCTCTTTTGGACACGGGCAAAACAGATTCATGCAAATAGGGATCCAGGCCAAACAGATCCAAGCCCCTGGGGAACAATATTTGCCTGTTTGTAGAGTGGGAGTTCAGTCCTCTCTGGGAGTTAGTGGATGTGTCTACGTGGAACAGGGGACAATGTCTTCTTGGAGCAGCGGTCAACCTCCCTAAGAATCAGTGTATTTCTTGGAGCTGCATAATCACAGCCCAGCATGCAAAAGAGATGTGGTTGCCAGTTTCCAGTTACTGGTTCAATCACTAGTGAAGCTGAACCCATATCCCAGATATTCACACACACAGGGATATCCACAGGGAACACTGACACAGCCAGTCACACCAACTGCCACAGACATAGTGTGGTGCTGGCTTCAATGGCACATATGTATAGAAATCACATAGAACAAAATAGACAGCCAGATCCCCTCCCCCTCCTCTTCAGCTGATGTCTTGGGTTCTGTTACCTGCTTCAGGGGCCCAGCACTTGCCAGCCAGTCCAACTTAATGCTCACTAGCAAACACATGAAGTCATACTCTTGTCCCAAACTCCACTCTTGCAAGTACCCCTGGGAACTCTATTACAGACCCTTGTCTGTCTGCTACTCAGGCCCAGACATAAGGCCACCCTACTGACCATCTGGTCCAGCTTTAAGTTTGCTAGAAAATACCATGCACACCGCCCTTACTCTCCCCCTCACAGGTTTGGGTAAGATACACACAGTTGTTCTCCCTAGCAGAAGGCACTAGGCACACAGGACTTGAAGTTCTGCTCCAGATGCTGATGCTCAGCTCCTCACCCACCTTACTCATACTATACCCTCCCAGCAGCTGTTTTTTCAGGAAACATAACATTCCATTCCAGTGGATGGTAGCCAAGAACCCCATTTGTTCCAGCAGCTGAAACTGGATCTGTGCTGATATCATGGGCCAGGGGTGCCTACACTCCAGTCTGATTCCAGAAACTGGCACCTTGTCCACTCACACTAGTCCCACCCAGTAGCTGGCACTCAAGAGAGCCATGACCCATCCTATTACGGACCTTCACTCACTTCAGTAACTGACTCCACAGGTCTCATCTGTAGCCAGCTCTCAATTCTTGCAGCAAACATACACATGGGCTAAAGAGTGAGATTTTGCAGAGAGATAGTTGAAAAAAGGTTTAATAGGAAGGTAAGACAGACTGTGATGATCAGGTGCAGGGCTCAGCCACACAAGGGTACTGACCAGCCCTGGTTTACATGCAACAGGGTCCTTTTATACCCTTTTTTTGTCTACAGCCTCCCTCTGCCCCCCTCATCTTTGTTCTTCCGTCCTTTCTCTTCTTCCTGCATGTCCCCACCACATTTGTACAGCTCTATCAGTTCCCACACCCCTCACAGTCAGGTGTCTGTGGTCTCTCCTGGTTAACAGTCTTATCAGGCCTCTGTTGGAATTTAGTAGCTGGAAACTGAAGACAGGTATATTCTGACTAGAAATAGGATGACAGTTTTTAATAGTAGGGATAATTAAACAAATTAGCTAACAAAGTTTACCAGTCTGCTTGCACAGAGAACTTCAGTAGTGCCTCAAACATTTCTCCATCATTGCCTTTGCAAACCCTTTTCACAAAATAATAATCAAATTTTATAGGATAAATTGCAAATAGGATACTGATAAGCTAATGATTGAGGAAGCAAGGGAAGTAATTTGGGAGGAAGCCCTCCCAAGATGACCTGGCACTAGCTCAGGACAACAGGTTTTTGTACAGGCTGGAGAACAGAACCACTGTCACATTAGCTATGCAAACAGCAAACAGCTATGATGGCAAAAATAAGACCTAAATATTGGGTGATTATGCAGTGGAGGAAGATACATCACCAAGCTGAGCTTCTGTCTTCAGCCATGCCTATGCAGCCACGTTGAAATCAATGTGGTTGCATGACTGTGACTGAGGACAGCCTTTGGCATAATGTTCCACGAGGTCAGTCACATAAACAGAGCAGTTACATCATTCACATTAAAGAACATTCGTTTCAGAATCAAATGAGCAGCTCACTCAGGAGATGCCAGTTTTCATTTCTGAGTGCCTCCTTTGCATGTGCCCACACAGTTGTACATGAACTAAGTGTGCAACTGCATATTTGCACGCTTCTTACTTTGGTCCATTACTGAGTATCTCTTCAGCATAATTTTTATATTAACTTAAGTTAAAAGGGGAAAATGTTTAAAGGTGAAGATTTAAGGAGAAGGTGGGGGAAAGAACTTATCTTGAGGCCCTCACTGCAAGGCTGTGGTGGGTTAATCCCCACTAGCAGGTAAGGCCCCACTCAGTCACTTTTTTGCTTCCCTCTAGTAGGATGGGAGAGAGATTCAGAAGGACAAACGCAAGAAATACCCACGTCTTGAGGCAAAACCAGTTTCATAAGTGTGGTAAAGCAGCACACACAAGCAAGTAGCACATGCAAGCAAAGCAATATAAGAAATTCATTCACTACTTCCCATCAGCAGGCAAATGTTCAGCACTTTCCACAAAGCAGATCTTCATTGTGTGCAGTGGTTACTTGGGAAGAAAAATGCCATAATCACAGACATCTCCTCTTCCTCTGTCTTTCTGTGAACTTTTATAGCTCCTTGCCATCATATGATATGGAACAGCTCTTTGGTTGTCTTGGGTCAGCTGTACTAGTTGTTTTCCCTCCCAACCTCTTGTGCACTGCCAGCCTACTTGCTGGGCAGGGCAGAATGGTAAAAAGAAAAGGCCTTGATGCTGTGCAAACATTGTTCAGCAAGAGCTATAACATTTGTGTGTTTTTAGCACTGATTTGGTAACAAATCCAATTCACAGTGCACTACAGGCTGCTATGAAGAAAATTAACTCTGTCCCAATCAGACCCAGCATGAAGATTCAGTTTTTCTTCTAATACAAGTTCATAGCACAGTTAATGCTATAAAACCACTGCTGACAGATGCCTTTCATGAATTCTTCCAAAGCCTTTTCCCAGCTCTGCTCACACTGATCCCTCCACAGCCAGGAAGCTGCATTTTTATCCCCAGCAGCTGCAAGGGCAGGGGGTCGAAGAATGTATCTTTACTGGCAAGAGGCTTGACAGGGACATGCCTCTCAGTTTCCATATTTTGCTTTCAAGATATTTTGGTTGCTTTACCATCCTGTTTACCCAAACTCAGTTAATCAAAATTCTTAATTAAATAAGGATTAGTTTTACCCCTCAGGACTTGACAGCACTATTTCCTGGATCCAGAAAACCAGAAGTCAATATCCCCTGGATAGCTTCCCAGCACAGCACTTGAGAGAGCCACACTGCAGCTTGCTGAAAGCCAGTTATGTTCCAAGTTCCCACACATCCTACACTCACATAATGGATGGCACAGTTGTTTTTATGAGTTTGGTTTCTTGTGAAGTGCTTAATTCAGCAACACCTAATCTACTTCTTAAGTAACCTAAAGGTATATATTCTAAACTGTTCTTCCAAATTTTGTACATTTTAATGCATTTGAGTTCCAAAAGACTGTATTCATCAGAATGCTTTCTTGCCTTCCTGTATATCTCACCTGAAAAGAGAGCAGCAGGTGCAGTACATACAGATAAGACATCTTTCACTACTTGCCTTTATAAAGCACAGGTAGCTTCTCATAATAAATTTCCAATAACAAATTATGACTAGGAAAGGCTTTGCATTGCATTTGTGTTGATGTACATCACATAAGATGATTCAGCAGAAGCTTCTCTCAGGGAAATGCATTTGCAATGACATCCATTCACTTACAGTACTTCTGTTCCATGAAATGTCATCAGTGATATTGTGCTGCATGTAGGTAACCAGGACTTTTTTGCAGATTTTATACCAATAAGGATGTCTTTCTAGACGAATGTATCACCTAAATCCTGTGTTTTATAAAGTCATAAATCTTACTTTAAACTCCAGCAGTATCTACTTTCCCCACAATGTGATGTGACTAGATGTAATTATTAGCACTTTCCCTGGGAATTGAGTCACTCTTGTTTAGAACATGTATTTTAAAGATGAACAGCAGCAGAAGTTTTAACTAGATTTAAAAATAGCAAAATATTAAATTAGTATCCACCTGAATTTCAGAAGACTGTCCTGATAGAAAACCCTGGAGTACCTGGTTTTGAAAGCAAATAGTTTATACAACAGTTTCATCCTTATTATCAGACATGCTATCGACATTAGCTTCTGTGTTGCCAATTGCTGTTTTTTACCTTAAAAAATAACTGTGACAAAATACTACACATAAATGACATTTGAAAACACCTACTCAGTGTGTTTACTTCTTATGGGGGTTTTCTTGTCTTTTCTTCATTGTGTGAAGGACTCAGTTTATATTAGGTGTAGTTCAGAGTTTTGTAATAGAAGATGATAGCTGAAGTTTTCAGAAATTTTGTCAAGCAAGTGCATGCTGAGACATTCTAACTTCAAAGGTTTTGGAAACAAAGTTTTGAAGCCTGTGGAGCAAATCTCAGTTTGCCAAATAAATTTAAGCTATTATATGTATGACACATAAGTTACAGAAAAAATATGATGTTTTGCAGATATTTCTCATGCTCAAAAAATTAAGATTTTGTGTCCTTTCACAAATGCAGCTAATGCTCCTGTTTTCATTAACCCAAGAAGTTACGCTCAGAATGATCATAAAATCTCCTCCAAAGTGACATTTCTGTATTGAAAATGTCACTTTCAAGGATGGTAGTCTGATATCCTCAAAATTCTAACAAATACTGTTTGCTCCTCTCAGAAACTCCAGTTCTATGCTTCTTTATGTTTCTATACAGTCTTACAAGGAAGCTTCAGACCTCAAAGTTGATATACTGGAAAAATGTTACTGGCCCAGAAGTGAGTGTTAATCATCTTGCAGTGAAGTTGATCTAAAGAATAGTTCACTGTAGGGAGAACACATTTACTTGCAAAGACAACCACCCTCCCCCAGTTTTCTAACAGGGAAAATTCTAAAAAGATTGTGTTTTATCCTACTCAGGAGACCGGAATATCAGAAAAGGAATGGATTAGTATGCAAATGTGACTACAGTCAAATGGAGAACACTGCTTTTTGACTTGTAATTAAATTTTCAACTGTCTCTTCAACTTGTAATGTAGTTTTCCAGTTTGAAATGTCACTGCTGATTTTTCTTGCAAAGTTTCTGTTATGTGGCACCTTACAGAATTCCTTTGCTTCTGTCTTCTGTTTCCAGGAAGAGTTCCTTGTGGACATCTATCAAAGAAGTAAAGTAACATAAATGGACATTAAAAGAAATGGCAAAAAAAGTTATCAAGAAAGAGTGAATATTGAATGCATTGTTGGCAGCAGTGCATCCAAAAGTGCAGGAGACAAATGCAGGAGGCAGGTTTTGCAAGCGCTTAAAGAACACATTGATATTTCACTGTAACAACCATTTAATGTGTTGGACATCTATCTACAGAAACAGAGATGCAAAGATGTTTATAGGGAGCAAGCTCTTAAACCTAACCAATAATTACAATTAAAAAAAAAATCACTAAATATATAGCTATCAGGGCAGAGGTGATATCTAGTTTTATATTATTTTCAAATAAACAGAAGAAATCTGAAACTGGATATTGTAAATGCCAGAAGTACAAAAAAATTAAAGATATGTCACTGTTCCAAGAGTGACTATTCAAACAGGTTCTGATCTATTGCTTTCATCAGGAGGAGGTGTGAAAAATAGGATATGTTGCATTACATTTAAAAAGCATATTTTAAGTGAAGTCTCTATGATATTTTTTTAAAG
The DNA here is from genome assembly GCA_033558105.1 of Coccyzus lansbergi. NCBI lineage: Eukaryota > Metazoa > Chordata > Aves > Cuculiformes > Coccyzidae > Coccyzus > Coccyzus lansbergi. The sequence goes on along the minus strand of JAUMJK010000267.1, from coordinate 490,382 downwards.
CAATGTGACATTTCTTTTAGTGAAAATTATTTGATTGCTGGTAATTTACAAGATGTGTTTCTTCAAGAAAATAATAACAATAACAACAACCCTAATGTTTTACATTTCATAGAATAATAAGGTTGGAAGACACCCACCGGCTCATCGCGTCCAACCGTTCCTCTCAAACACTCAACCATGTCCCTCAGCACCTTGTCTACCCGTGCCTTAAACACCTCCAGGGAAGGTGAATCAACCACCTCCCTAGGCAGACTGTTTCAGTGCCCAATAACCCTTTCTGTGAATTTTTTTTTTCCTCATGTCTAGCCTAAATATCCCCTGGTGGAGCTTGAGGCCATTCCCTCTTGTCCTGTCCCCTGTCACTTGGGAGAAGAGGCCAGATCCCTCCTCTCTACAACCTCCTTTCAGGTAGTTATAGAGAGCAATGAGGTCTCCTCTCAACTTCCTCTTCTCCAGGCTAAACAACCCCAGCTCTCTCAGACGTTCCTCATTAGGCCTGTTCTCTAGCTGCTTCACCAGCTTTGTTGCTCTTCTCTGGACTTGCTCCCAAGCCTCAACATCCTTCTTGTCACAAGGGGACCAGAACTGAACACATAGACTTGTGGATGCCTAGCTGGGCAAGCAAATCTCTAACCACCTCCTCTTGGATTGTGGGAACCTCATTCTGCTCCTCCAGCCCCTGGGGTTGCGTGCAGAGGGAACAACTTTCCTTACTACCTTGGGGCAAAAATTTTGCTCTTGGCTGAAACTTTTACTTTCCTCTGTGTTTGACAGTGTTCTAATTGCAGACAGAGATTTAGCAGTCTCTCAAGAAACCCTGTTATACGGACTGTTTTTATCACAGGCTGTCTCTCCACAGTGATGAACACAAAAGGTCTGTGATTTGAATATGTCATCTTAATACTATCTTTGGGAGAATTTTAAATCTAAAGTTGATGACAGTCACCCTTTCCATCAGGCAATAAAATCACCATTCCACTTTTTGATATATCTGGTAATCAAACATTAAAAACTCACTCCCAGCCAAGCTGTAAGGCCCAGGAGAACATGAGAGTAGGCAGTTCAAAGGCTATTTTAAACTTTAGATGATTTTATGAGACAAGAAGGTTTCTGTGACTTGGCAAGTTTAATAAGCACTGCAATATTTAATAAGTCAGCACACTTAATAACAGTTTCTTTATTACAATTAGATACCCAGCTAAGTCTGTCATTACTCTGAAGTACACATTTATTTTAATCTACTTCCACCCAACTGCATGTTCTACTCTAAGTGCTCCAGAAACCCTCTGTCTTACATTACGATTCCTTATGAAGATATCTGACCATTTCAAGTTCAGCAATTTCACCCAGGAACATTATGGTCTACTACAATACTGAAACTGTTTCTAAGCCTCACAGGAATTAATATGAATATTGTCTTTTTATGCCATCATCAAATAAGCCTACATGGTTTTGACTGTTACAGATCTTAAAAAACCCCAACTAATGTCCTCTCACTTTTCAGTTTATCTGAAATATACATTAAGTTAATGGTTGTCCAGCAAAATATAAAACAAGTCTTCACCTTGATGATACCTGAAGTCCAACTTCAGTGCGACTATAGCAGATAAGAGGAAAAAGCAATGAATCTTGAAGTTGCTTGCAACATGAATATCTTTCCTTCCTTCCTTCCTTCCTTCCTTCCTTCCTTCCTTCCTTCCTTCCTTCCTTCCTTCCTTCCTTCCTTCCTTCCTTCCTTCCTTCCTTCCTTCCTTCCTTCCTTCCGTCCCTCCCTCCCTCCCTCCCTCACTCCCTCCCTTCTTTCTTTCCGGTGAAATCCTTGGTTTCCTTATACTTTTTTCTGGCATACTTTACACTTAAGTTAGTTACTCAGAGTCTTCTGACCAGCATGACAGAAAATAGCAAAAGAAATAGCAGAGACTAAGTAAAGGCTTTGAAAACTGTCCACAGTCAGCACTATGCACAACCATTTGCCATCACATGCAAGACGGTAAAGTGTCCCTTTTCATTGTCTTGGAAGCATTCACTGTCCCCACTCATCCATGCAGCATGCTCATTTGTATTAGCCCAATTTACTGGGGATCTTGGGTCACTGTTTCTGTCCTCCTTCATCACTTTGATTCCTCAAGGCAGGGAGGGTGCTAGTGGTAATTAGCTTTGGCAATAGCAGAAGGTAATGAAGAAAAAGGAAGAATGTGGCTAGTTTTATATCCTAATTTGCTTTAGAATGCAGAGCAAAACCACCTTGGTTTGCAAGGGTATTGGTGAAGGTAGAATCTGGCACTTTATCTGTAGCTTTTTCTGCTTCTTGCCATTCGTACACTCAAAATCTTCTTTAAGAGCAAAGGGAAGCACAGCTTATATGCATATCCAGTAATTTATTTTTAGTATACTTGAAACATTATCATTCTAATTGCAGTTAGTCCAGATAATTGTTGCAGAAAAAAAAAATGAATAACAACACAGGTACAGGTGAGTATATATCTTGGCCTAGAAGATATAGAATATTCACATGGTAACTTTTCTATCACTCCATGTCTGTAAGTTGAAGTTGCATAATATTCTGCAGGAAGGGAGGCAAAGAAGGATGTAAAACTTGCTGCCCAAAATTACACGTTAAAACCATGTAAGTTTCAGCTCTACAGGAAGGTAAACAAAATTGTCTATCAAAATTATGCTGTCTCCCAAATCAAGAGCAGTTGTTTGGCCTCAGTGGAAGGTGTTCTCATTTGCACTTTGAAGAGGATGCCTGGACATCCCCTTTCCTCAGAGATGAGATGGAACAGGCACACAGAGCCTTACAGACAGCTCTCATCTCATTGTACCTCCCTTTAAAAACAAAATGTGCCTGAATAGCCATCCCGTGACCTGGCAACTTTTCCTCATCTCCAACGTGCACTTATCTCCTCTTAGTCAAGCTGAAAACTGGTTGTTTCCCCTACACTGAAGGCAGAGCAGAACATTATTTTGGAAATCCAGATTGCATGTCGATGTCCATTTTTAAGCTATGAGAATAGTTAAACATTGGAATACTCTCCCCAGGGAAGTGGTAGATTCCTCTACACTGGACACATTTAAGGCTCAGCTTGACAGGGTTCTGAACCATCTCACTTAAACTATTTATCACCTAAATAGATTGGAACGGATCATTCCTGACATCCCTTCCAACCTGGCATTCTATGATTCTATGATCTCTATCTTCTTTACTTGCCTCATCTTTCAAGCAGGGCATCTTACACTCTTATGCTAAACCTTATTATCCTCTCTCCCTCAACAGCTGTGATCTATGCCCCAGATGGAACAATAGCTGCTGCCCACCAGCATCCCCACACTAGCTTTCCGGGTGCAGATGCTTCCCTAGCAGCTGTCCAGGTACAGGGCTTTCTTCCCACCATGAGAAGAACAATTTCTTTCTGTGTTGTTTGAAGCTTGGATGAAGCACTAGTTATCACTTATAGCCATTACTACTGTATGCTTGAGTTGCTCTCAATCCACTCAACCCCCCAGGCAGTACCCATGTTTGGGATTGCTCTGACCTATGCTCAGGACCTTACACCTGATCTTGTTGAACATCAGGAGGTTTGCATGAGCCTGACAGTGCACTCAGTGTCAGCCAGTCCCAGAGATGGGCTCTGGGGACATGGTTTCAGGGCAAATGGGGAAGAGTCATAAGAGATTACACCCACACAAACTCACTCACACACACGTGCAATACGGTTGGAGTCTATATCAGAATATGAAGGAGTTAAAATCATCCCCTTAGGTGGGTATAGTGTATTGGGTACAATTCTTGAGACATAGCAGTTGTGGTTGTACAGACCTTGTTAAAGATATTTTTTAACTGTTAAGCTACTGGTTGTGTTTTAACAGCCTGGCCAAGCCACCTTCTTTTAGGTAAAAATAGGTCTGTCCTTTCCAGGTGGTTGTTTGCAAAAGGCCCTTGGAGTTTTTGCCCTAGGAAAACAAAACTGCTTACCCCCAGGAGAATGAGTTGCCAGAGTAAAGTAGGGCAGGATGGCCTAAGTATGGCAGAAACAGGCCAGATGTAATAGGTCAAAGTTTTTCAGCATTAAGTATTGTAAAATCCCAAATTTCTCTTTTCATGTGTATTTTATTGTAAAAATCTTCCGCTTCATTGGGACTGCAGAGGAAACTCTATGCACAGTCTATGAAATATCCTGTTAAGGGGTGATTTTCTTTACAAAATGTAACATCACAGTGTACTTTATGGTCTGCACACATACTTATTTTTACAAATACCTCTTTCCCAGCCAGTGCTTCCTTCAACACAGCTATAAATCCCATTAGGCATGGTTATCATCTTAAATGAGGAAAAATGTGCTCTTGTACACATTTCTCAGTGTCACCTCAGGCAAAGCATTTTTATGTCAGGCATTTGGGTGACCTCCAGGTAAAGAAACTATGACAGTTACAAATACTTTTGCCAAAAACCTGTCAGCCCATTACAAGCCACAGAGTGGTACTCTGCTGTTAGTGCAAAACTATCAGGTATGATGATAGCAACCATCAGCTTCTGTTGTTTAAATTCAACCAGATGCTCACTTTGCCATTGGATGCTGTTAATTTTTGGAGCCAGAAGCAAGCCTTGAGTAGGTGCCACATGATTTGCTATCATGATGACCTGGCCAAACCCCTTTCCATCATCTTCCAACAGTCCTGGAAGACTGGGGAAGTTCCACTGGACTGGAGACTGGCTGATGTTGTGCCCATCTACAAGAAGGGTCACAGGGAGGATCCAGGGAACTACAGGCCTGTCAGTGTGACCTCAGTGCCAGGGAAAATCATGGAACAGGTGATCTGGAGTGCTATCATGAAGCACTTTCAAGAGAACCAGGTGATCAGGCCCAGCCAACATGGGTTCATGAAAGGCAGGTCCTGCCAAACTAACTGGATTGCCTTCTATGACAAAGTGACTAGACTCTTGGATGAGGGAAAGGCTGTGGATGCGATCTTTCTGGACTTCAGCAAAGCCTTTGACACAGTTTCTCACAGCATTCTGCTATGGAAACTGGCAGCCTCTGGCCTGGACAGACGCACACTCTCCTGGGTGGAAGACTGGCTGGATGGCCGGGCCCAGAGAGTGGTAGTAAATGGTGTTAAATCCAGCTGGAGGCCAGTGACAAGTGGGGTTCCCCAGGGCTCAGTGCTGGGTCCAGCCCTGGGGTTTTGAATTAAATGATCTTTTAGGTTCCTTCCAACCCAAATTATTCTATGATTCTATGATTCTATGATTCTGATGTTAATGTACTACTTAATAACCACTAAATAAGCGATTTCATTTTTGAACTACAGTAGCAGAGACATATGATAAATATGCACAGATAACATCAAAAAATGCCTATTTTTTTTCCATTATCCATCCATCTTGCAGTGAATAACATATGCATCTTCATTAGTTCAGTTGTTTAAAACATTTCTGATCTTTTACCTTTCTGGTGATCTACCTACTTCATCATTGTGGGCTAGAGAGTACTTAAGATCAGCCCAAAGAACTGAACTATAGTAATACTCAATGAAATTAGTAAGCTTTTTTAAAAAATGTGCGGGAGAGGACTGCAGTAGCAACTGAAGGTTCCACTATTAACTATGATCTGCTTGTAAAAACTAGTGGCCAGTCACTGCACAAACATTGGAAGAAAAGTAATAACTTCCTGCTCAAAATAGAAAATAAGGATAGGATTCATGTTCACTAACTTAAGTAATCTAAAAGCTAAGCCTCAGGCTAAGCTATTAAGAGAGAGAGAGTAGCATCTTCAGAGGACAGTTAATCTTATTCTAAAAGAGATGTCCAAGAAGAGACAAATAAACCATGAGGTGCTGCATGGGTAATTTTATTTTTTCCATGGATGACCAGATGACTAGTCTGAATGAGACACTCTTACCAAGACAGGTAAACTTAGATGAACAGTATCTCCAGAGCCTGGGCATCTGACAACCTTAGCATTCACTGGTTATCGTTTCCATAATATTCCATCTGTGAAATTTAGTGTGTCCCATAATTCATCATAGAGTACTCATGAAAACTTCCTGATAATCAGTTTTCTCCTGTTGGTTGAGGAATAGAACAACACAAATCAGAGAAGCTCCTGGTAAATAATGTTTCTAGTTACTTGGTTTGTCCATCTCATGAACAGTGTCGTATTTAATAAAGAAGATTTAGTTTATAATTATTTTCTACTTGTTTGCTTTGTAACTCTGAGCATTACCATTCCTTTCAGCTACAGTTCTCCATAGCATAAGGGCCACTCTGCTCTACAGAACATTGATTGTCGGTTTGGCTGTTTCATATGCATGTGGACGGTGACTTCTCTAGCCAATAATAAAAACAACTACCATCCACTCAGGGTGTAACATTTACCAGCTTGACATTCCCTAACAAGAAATGTAGGTTTTCTGATATTTACAGAGTTTGTTATTTCATTTGTTGCAGAGTTTGTGAGCAAAGAAAGAAAATGTTACTTTACAGAATATTCACCTAAATAATACTTAGTTCCAGTTGGTTTAGTCCATTTTTTAATGTTCTGTAAAAGAAGGTTAAGCAAGAGGAGTAGAACTTTATTTTGACCTTAGGGCATTAGAAAATATTATATAAAAGATAGATATGTACTTGTCAGAGTCAATTAAGAAGCTGCGTTGAAGTTAGAAGGCTCAGCTGTGCTGATAGCCAACCCACACAGTAGTGAGTCATTTTTGCCCCATCACCAACGAAAGCACATACACAAGGCATGTAGAGAGTGCGTCATGCAAGTCTAGCCAATGGGCGTAGCTTCACTTCTGAACAAAATACAGTTTACTCACTGCACATATCTTCTCCTGAGACTCCAGTACCCCATGCACAGGATGCCACACTTTTCAAAAAGGAAGAAGTTACTTTTGTTCTGCTTGACCAGCTCAGTTATGCATAAATGCATCAGCCAGAGAAAAGTAAAAGAATGCGTAGAGTTGCTGCCTCTGCTTAAAACCATTACCAATTCAAAAGAGTTATTATTTAATATTTAGAGTAGAAAAATAAAACTGTATTTAATGAGCATGCAGAGTGCACCAAATACTCAGGAAGCCGGACATAAGCAAACACAATATGCAATTGTCAGAATGCTTATCAACAAAAAGGACAAACCAGTGTTTTAGTCAGCAAGAAAGACTTGTTACAACTGCCCACACAGTGATTTTTAACGTCATTTAATTTCCGATAGGGTGCCTGGTGCAACCATCCAAGCCTGGCACAGAACCTAGAAAAAGCATGTAACAAGCAGTTATGCAGAAGACTTTACAGCATCTCAAATGCTACTAGTTATTGATTTTTTTGGGAGGTAAACTGATTCCTAACAGTAAGGGGAGCCCCCTCCTATAAACAAATACAGTTTGCAATGGTTTGTTTTCAGGCAGCTGGAAGCAGAAACCAAACCACAAATAAGACAGCCTGGCTTCCTCTATTAGTTCAGATCCTTCTGTCACCAAACAGGAGTCTTGCACAACTGAGATCCCCTGGGGCACCCACACATTTGCACAGAACTGGCGTATAGGTCTCACATATTTCTGCCAAAGTGCTGGATGACGTCAAAGGTGAAATAACTGAATAGTTTTAATTGTCTAAATTCCCATTATAACCAATGAATGAACTGATAATAAGCAATGAATGAGCGAATGGAAGCTACAGAGCAATTTAGTGATGTCTACTGTAGAGTGAGAGTCATTGCTTGCTAATCTTCTTTGATTGCTGTTGAAGCTCAGACCCTTATCTCATCTCTGGACACCTATATTTATGGATATAAACTGTAAAGCAGTAGATTTAGACTAGACATAAGGAAGGATTTCTTCGCCATGAGAGTGGTGAGGCACTGGCACAGGTTGCCCAGGGAAACTGTGGCTGCCCCATCCCTGGAGGTGTTCAAGGCCAGGCTGGATTCTATGATTCTATCTCTGTCTCTGAAGCTGCATCCTACCTAATATCTGTGTTACATTTTCCCAGATGCAAATGAGGTTAGTAATAGTTGCCCTTTATCACTGCCACTGTGGGAAACATTCATTAGCACATCAGAAGTATTGATGTCATGGCACCATCACCACAGCACTACTAGCAGCTGAAGAATGTGATTAATTTAGGTTGCTTGCATTCAAAAAAGTTCACTGTTCAAGAATACTCATAGATTTTATAGGATGAGATACTGCAAATATCTGTAACCACCAGAATTTACTGGAATCCCTTTCTTGGGATTCAGTAGGACTGGGATGTATCAGACAGTCTGCCAGACTATCTAGTCTTTCAAATCCAATTTGCTTCAATCTCCAGCTGACTTCTGGAAGTGTGCATAGTCACACCACACCACCCTAACTTTGCACAATACCATGACTTGTGATCAGTTGGGTAATGCTTCCCATGCAATCACAGCATGCAACTTGATAGAATTTTGCCTGATTTTTGTACATGTGAACTAAAATCTTTTATTTTCTTCATTCAGGACACAGAGTGAATAAAACTTTCAATATGCTTCTTTGCTGAAAGATTCTCTGCTTTTATCATGTCTTCCTTAAATTAAAAGAGGAAATAGAACATGAAAATTGGATATAATGGGAAGATTAAGCACTTTCCTTCCTAATTGCACTTCCGTCATCTTCTGCTGAAAGACTCTTGTTTCCTCATATTATTAAAATAACATGACAATTTTGCTAGCCTGGTTTTTAGGCAATCTACTTCTGATACTTTTTAGCTCTTTTTCTGCCTCAGTATGATAAGAAAGCCAAAGGAAAAAAAAATGCCACAGAAAGAATCACATAGCCTGAAAATTGTTTTTTTTCATTCAATGGGGACAAAATTTTTCACATTCATAGAGTTCTTGAATAGTTTGGGTTGGAAGGGGCTGTTAAAGGTCATCTACTCCAACCCAAATGCAATGAGCAGGGACATCTTCAACTCAATCAGGTTGCTAAGAGCCCCTTCAATATAACCTTGTGTGTCCCCAGGGATGGGGCATTACAGTCTGTCTGGACAACCTGTGCCAGTGCTTCACCACTCTCATTGTAAAAAATGTATTCCTTCTATGTAGTCTGAATCTCCCATCTTTTAGTGTAAAACCATTACACCTTGTTCTGTCACTACAGACCCTGCTAAAAAATTTATCCACATCTTTCCTATAATGCCTCTCAAGTACTGAAAGGCCAAACAAAGATCTCCCCAGATCCTTTGCTTTTCCAGGCAGAACAATGCAACTTTCTCAGTCTTTCCTCATAGGAGAGGTGTTCCATCCCTCTGAATATTTCGTGGCCCTCTTCTGGACCAACTCAACACATCCGTGTCTTTCCTGTACTGCAGACTCCAGAATTGGATGCAGTACTCCAGATGGGGTCTCAGCAGAGCAGAACAGATGGGCAGAATCATCTCCCTCAACCTTCAAGGTTCACATTGCAAGGCTAAGGATGTTACAAATCCAGACACATACAAAGATGTGTCCATGTATTATCTAGTCAGACTGCAATCATATGGTTTCATACAGACTGCACCGTATTTTTAGTTTTCAGATTGAAGGAGACTGCTGGCTTGCAGAAGTGTGTTTGCAATTAGCAGAAATTTAAATGGAAATGTGGTCCTTTTAGGAAGTAAAAGAGACCACTGTCCAATGGAGAATGTCTGAGAATAAGAGGATCCAGAATCTCTCCCTAACCTCTTCATAGTTATAAGCAGAAGGTTTTGCTGTCTGTGGTCAGCAAAAACTCAGAGACCATAGACATGATACAATTCTGTAAATTAAGACTAAATTTCTTAGGAATAATGTATAACCCTGATAACTAATGTCTAATATGGACTGACTAATAGTTTAGTGGTCCTGATTCTGGATCTGACTCTGGTTAGCCTAAATCTCAACTAGAGACACCCACATCGCAGCTAAGCAAAGGAGAGGTGTTTCCAGGGAATGGTTTGTGTGACCTATTTTAGACATCAAATCAGAATGAGATGAATCATGCCCTAGAAGTGCCTTGTTTTTGAATACAGAGGGAAACCAGAGTGACTAACTCAGATGTGAATGTCTGCAATGCAGACACTTGAAGACAGTCAGATGAATTCTGCCTCCATGGACCAGAAATTTACCACTTAAGCACAGGACAAGAAAATGGGTGGGAAGGAGTACAAAAAGCATCACAACACAATTAGTCATCCTGATAGCAAGTGGTATAATGAAAAATCAATCTTCAATTGCATCCATTCTTCTTTTGAGGAATAGGATTTACCCTTTCCTCAAGCTTTATCTTGTCAAGTTATATCAGTCATTGGTAGAATCTCCAATGGAACACAGGGTCCCTAAGAACCCATACCAAGATTCTGCAATAATAAGAACAAACCTGAGCATTTGGTTTCCAAAAAATTTGGGCACTGATTCTGGTCACTTCAGATATCACTAGAAGGAAAAAAAAATAAAAATAAAAAAAATATAAAAGCCAGCTAAAAAGATAAAAATAATAACATTTTATAGGCAGCAATCTTATATCCAATTGGGACCAACTTTTTTGATGGCTAGTACCAGATCTTACAAAGACACAAAGTTTCCTAACATAATAATTAAGTACATTAAGTATTTCATCAAAACGATATGTTGTTGGTATTTTCCCTTAGTCTGTGTATATGTTCTGCTTGTCCAGAGAGTCTGGATATCACTGAAGAACTCTCTTCATGCTAAGAATGCTCTAAAGGTTCATAAAGATGTCTCTAATAGCATTTTCTTTACTCAGACTCAGTCTTTTGGGTTTTTTTGCAAAATGATCCATGGGAAACACTTGCCAGTCAGTGCAGGGGACACCACGTGCTTCAATTTAAGCTTCAGTCTATGGAAGAAAAGTGCCACACTGAGTGACAATTTTTGCAAGGGGTTGAGGAGACAAAACATATGTCACCCAGAATGTGAAGGCTATATAGTAGGTTAATGATCAGGATCATTTATAATCCAGTGAGTTCCCACTGCTAAACTACAACCATTGTAAGCTGTGTTCCAGGAGCTGTAGGTTTTGTTTCAGTTTTCTTTATTTCTGCCACTTGCCTCCTTCATGGATTTGTAAGTGAACACTACCCCTGTTCCACTTTATGAGTAATGTTCCTTTTCTGTCTGCAGATATCTGTCTTATATTTTATCCTATGTGGTGATTATAAAAGGAAACTGTCCCCACATAACAATCTAGGTACTATGGCAATAAATAGGATTGTAATCAGTAGTACTCTGGTTTGAATAGAAAATGTGAATGGCTGGAGACAACTGAAAGGTTGTCTGGGAAATAGGCTGAATCAAAACAAGATGCAGATATTCTGAAATGTCCTTGTTCATCTCATCTCTCCTTTCTCTCTCAGGCCTTTAATTTCAACTGCTCTGTTGTCCTAATTTTGGTATTTTTGAGTTTGGTTCCTTACACTTGGAAATCTTCAAGGCAAGGAACTTACCTTGGACCTTGCTTGCAAGGCATCTTGTGCATTTACGTTGGTATATGAGTATTTTATATAAATTACCAAGTTCAGGTTTATTAGCAAAACTCACAGTATAAGCATTAGTAGGTTGTGAAAAGAAGAAGAGAGCAATTAGCATTCTCAGGGGTTAGTTTACTTATTTGCTGGGCAACTATTGGCACTCTTTGTGTCTTTGAATACACTACTATTGACTTCTAGATATAATTAAAAAAACCCTCTTTGATGATGATGATGATGATGATCATTATTATTTTATTTACATTAGTTTAGCACCTTTCTCTGCCCACAGGGAAGTTACAGTTTGCCCAGATACTGGTTTTGCCACCACATCAGCACTTTCTAGAGGCCTCAGATATAAGAAAAATAAGTGCAAATTCATCACATTAATCATAAAGGGAATCCTGGTATTTACTTAAAGCACAATTTTTTTTCTGTTTCCCCTTATGCATTTGCAGTGGCAGTGGCCAATAGGTCAAGTTTACTGTCTCAGTGTGAATCAAATGTATAAAAAATTTGATTGCTATGTGAGTTGGTGTTGCATTTCAGGAATAGACAAAACCAAAAGTTCTTGGAAAAGAACATCTGTCTTCCTGACTTCTGTTGATCAGTGCTGATTATAAAAGAGAAATGGGAGTACAGTTAAGAGGATGTTTAGATAGGAATGGTTGGACTAGAAGATCCGATGGGTCCCTTCCAACCTGGTTGTTCTGTGATTCTATGTTCTTATTGAAAAGAAGGATTTGTTCCTGAAGGTGTGTAAATGAATTCATACTAGTGATTTCATTGGAAATGCGTTGTTCTGCGCTAACTGAGAATTTGGGCCAACCTCTCTAAATTTCTCTTCCAGTTGCCTTTGCAAAAATATAGAGATGGAGGTCTCTTCAGTCCCCAGTTTGTGTAGGTCATTGAACAAAGACAAAATACCAGACAGTAAGATTGTGTGAGTGTTAAGAGAGGAATGATAGTATGTGAGTGTAGGAGGAGTGCAAAAGGAAACTGGAGAAAGGCAGGCATGTCTAAAATAGGAACATAGGATGAGTAGAGAACAGCACTCTCTGAAGAGAAGAAGATGGGTTGAAATGTATTTCTTTCATCATCAGTGAGAATGTGGTGGAAAGAAATGTGCCAAAAGGGACTCAGCGTTACTGGAAACAGATTTGTTAAAGGGAAAGGTGTTGAAACATATCAGGTAGAAAGCAAGACTATAAAGGGAAAAAGAGAAATAGTATGGACATTGTAGCTGTGGGAAGACAGGATACTGCAAGGTTTGAGAAGTTTCAGTAGCTATATACTGAGAGACAAAGGGAGTAATCCGGTCACAGTCGGTGCGAGAGAGTTTAGAGCCTGTCATATCATCATCTCAGAGAGAATAAGGACAACCAGTGGGAAATATTCTCACTAGGTATGCCCTATGAAGAGCTGTTTCACATCATTCCCGTAGGACCCTCCTCATGATGCCAAACCTAGAACAGATGCCAGCCAGAACCAACAGGATGAAAGGCTAAAACTGCTCCATCTCTATCCTTCACTAGACTTGGAGTCCCTGGGTTGGAACTGAGAGCACCAGCAGGTTTGTGCTTTCCTCCCTTTGTAAAGGGATCAAAGGCATGGGGAGTAAGCCTGAGGCTGGAAATCTTACAGCTAGCATCACATGTTTATTCCTGAGACTTGCCAGGCAGAAGCCTCTATCAACTTTCCAACACGCAGGTTCTCTTTAAATAGAGTCTCGACCTCAGGTCTTCACCCCAGATATCCTGCTTCCTAGCCCAGCAAGGTTACTCCTAACTCATGCCACGGGGATATCTGTGTGGAATGATTCCACCCCAGTCAGGGACTTTACACTGGTTTTAGTATAATCATAGATCAATAATATTAGGAAATTTTTTCACTGCTCCCCATTCTGAGCAGTCTTGTAAATGGAAAAAAAGCCAATGAAAAAGCCACACACACTAAAAATAGATACACTGATCTTAGAGGGAGAGTAAGTCCATCACTCCTCAAAAAGCTGATTATTTCTGCCCATGCTCAGAAAAGGTTTTGTTCCTAAGCTGAACCACTAGCAGGTTTTGAGACTTATCTACTACACTTTCTTGTTAGAATTTCTTCATACATATCTTTATCCTAAATATTTTGTCTTAATTCACTTAATCATGGCTGCTCTGTTCAGTTCCATGACCTGTCTAAGTTCTTCATGTCCTTTGTTGCCCATATGCTAGAAGTATTTCTAGTTATTTTTGAGAGTGAAACCAAAAACTAAACAATAATGAACTCTATTGGGCTTATTCTGCTCAACCTCCCACTACAATGTAACACTTCATCACATTTTCTGTTCCTCTCTTACATACTGATCTAGTAACAGAAACATCTACAATTATTTTTGTAACATAGATATCTTGACGGTTTTCTGACTTAAGAGCTTCAATGCAAGAGCACTGTTTGTCACTGAAATAGATCCTAGATGGAAAAGAATAATATTTCATGATAACTTTTTTGGTTCTTCTCATGCATTCTATTGACTTTCCACAGTGGAAGACATTAATTTCCCTTAAGTGCTATACAGCCACAGTAAACAAGGGACAAAGCCCCCTTTCCTTGAAGAGTTCTGCTGCACGAATGACATATGCTAAAGAATTTCAGCATGCTAGAGCAGTGCTTTGTAGAGTGCTATGCTTTAAGGACTAGAAATTAGAAATCTTGTGGCACTCTCTATTTTCCTGTTTCCTCAGAAAAAGCCTGTCATGTGTTTCAAATCAAAGTCTTGGAAAACAATCACTGTAGTAGCAGGTAACTGAGTAATGTGTATGCACACTCATAATGAACTATGAAGCACATTTTCTGCTGAAATTCAGCATTTCAGCTCATACAGAAAAAGAATATAATTTTAAATTTGGGAAGAACAAGTTCTTTACCATTGTTGTAGTGAAAAGCCAGACTTAATCAAGATTGAACGCTTAAGTTTTATTCATCATACATTGCAATCTTCCACTACTTTCGTACTTGCAGACTCACATCATCTGCTTATGAAACATACACAGAACCACATAACAATGATTTTCCTCTAAAAGTCACATCTATTCTGAACATCTGTAGTTCCTGGATTATCTAGAATGCAAAGACAGGAAAGTGTTCTTTCAATCTGCAACTTTTTATGACATTCTTAATATTAATGAATATTTTCCCTCAAAAGTGATAATTTTTTGTGTGCACGTTTCTCTTTTTTGTGTAGGTTAGGGAAAGATATGCCATGCTACTAATGTATTGGAAGTCCTTTTTAGTTTCCATCAGCAGCCTTTTCATCAAACTCTGCACAGGTCTCCTTGCAATTGTGTGTGTTGCTACGTCATTAATATAATATCTTTGATAATTGTGTAGCTTCTTAACATGCAATTCCAAGTGTTCATGGCTTGGCTTCATAGAAGACATTCTGATTTTTTACAGATAACATAAAACAGCTGTTTTCGAGTATGTTCAGCATTTATATTCACTAATACATCTACTAATCATAAAGGTTTAATAAATAGATTTATAACCTTTGCAAAGCTGTCAAATGTTCAGCCCAGTCCTGGTGGCTTCATCACTAGGAGGTCAGAGATGAAAATTGTAATAATATCATGTAAAATTAATCACTCAAAGTTATTCCTCAAGCTTGCAGCATCTATATCTGAGTGCCCTGTATTTTAAACAGTTATTTGAAGAAGAAAAAGGAGATAGGCACTGACACTTGATCTATGGTCTTCCCATTCCTAGGTGGAATTGCTCATAAGACTGGTAGAGAATATGCGATGTGTCATATTCAAATGGGGGATTCCTTATAGACTCATTGAACTCAGTAAAATCATACTGAGGAAGACCATTAACAAAGCTGTTCTTAGAAGCCAAAAGGTTTTGAAGGTTGTTTAGTCATCGTATTGAGTGTACCAATCATGTTATCACACTTTCTTACCAAAGAAATGTGCAAATTATGTCTTATATCAAGGTTGGAATAGACTACATTTTGGTTACATACATATTGTTAGACAATTGTAAATGTTCATCATCAAGTTTTGACTTGCATTGGTGTATCTATCTGTCCTACATTAGCATATCAACAGACATAAATTCTGCTTTGTAGTTCAGTTATTCACTGGCCTGTTCCCTTTTGAAAATGTTGTAATACTAATAAAATATAGCAAATCAAACTGAAGCAAGAAAGTTACAATGACATTTGTGTGCCAGCTTTGATGATCTGCTTCTTCCAGGTTTCAGTGGGTTTTCATCTATTCTGACGTTGCCTTTTTGTAGTATGTAATTGTTAATGAAGTCTGGGAGATTACTTCTGTTGTTGCATCAGCTTATCATGTCCTGTGGCTCCATTCCTGACAAGAAGAAATGAAACCCACGGACAATTCTGTCCCACACACTCCGACCTCTCAAAGGACACAGATGAGTCATAAGCAGATGATGCCTTCTTCCGAACAGCCTATTGTTGTAGCAATAGCACGGTAGATTTTGGATATTTTCCATCAGAACCAATATGTACTGGCACTCATTTCTCTGAAACCTTTATTTCTGACAAGATAATTATTGGTTTTAGTTACTCTTCTGGAACATGTAATAGTTTTACTGCTAATATACAAGCATCTCTGTCTTAGGGAGAAATAGTTAATTTGATCATTGAATGATCAGACACAACTCAGACACTCTTTAGCCCTGAAGTTAATACCTACACATTACACACAAATTTATTGGCAATATTTAGGAACATATACAACACTTTTTCATGTAAGCTGTATCTCTGCTCTAGCTTCACTGTGCCTCATAAACTGTATCTCTGCTCTGGTTTCACTGTGCCTCATCCCCCTTTCTTGCAGGGGATACTTACAAACAGCCTCTATTCCATAATTCAGTATTTCACAGTGACATTTCCTTTGTCTGGTGCCTGGCCATGCTAGAACAAATCTACAAATAATAAACAGAGAGTCAGTGTCACTACAGTTGGAAAAGACCTCTAAGCATATACCACAAGGTAAATTTTCCACAGCCGTGTACAAATTTTGGTATTGTAGAATGTCTATGCAATTTTTATTTGCCTCAGTGTAGACTCAGACTTGTTTCACTCTATTTCTTTGCAATGAAGTAGCTCATGGACCTCCTATTATGTCATACATCTCCACAGTGCACATATCATAAAAGAAGTTGCTTGCCCAAAAACCAACAACTGGAGGGATAAAGAGGGCAAGATGCCCTAAAATTATAACAGACTATTTTAACAATTTCCTACTCTTCTTTACTTTACCGGACAGACAACTTCTGGAGAATGCTATACATAGATTCAAAAGAAAGAATATATGCAATTTCATATATATTATATACACACATAGGTAGTTTATATAAATTATAAAACTTTATGTAAATTAATTTTTATTGTCCATTGGACAATGATCTCTAGCCTGAAACTTACTTATTACTTGAAAACTTTGAAAAAGTCTTGAATGAGCTTTCTTTTGACTGACATTATTTTCTATCAGGAGTTTTAGTTACAGAAGGTAAAGGTACGATGATACATAAATTCCCAGTAATGTTCTTCATTTGCCCCCAAAAAAACTTCATTTGCAAAAAAAAAAAAAAACTGCAAAAACAAAGGGAGATGAGAAAAAAATCATCAATAAGGCTTTTAGCAATGTCATTTACCTGTGAAGTCATCCCTGCTGTGACTGATGGGTCAGACAAGATATTTTCAGAGGTCTTTTGCAATCTAAAATTGCAAAAAAATTCTGTGATTCCCATGAGATCAAGCTTTTCACATATTGAAGTACTGGCCTGGAATTCACTGTGTATGCCTCCAGTGCTGTTGTCTGCAGGTGAGCTAGTCCCTCATTAAACAATTTTCAGTTTGGGGAAAGTGAGCATTTTGAAGGTGTAATTTATCTCATCTGCTTTAAAAGAACACTTTAGAATAAGGATCAGTCATGGTCTAAAGTATATCCATTTCTCAAAATTGACTCCGTGTTGTTCTGTTTGTACAAGTGTATGTACAAATCAGTACAAAGTTTGTCACTATAATGTAGAGGCCTTAGTCCAAGTTTTACCATCCCCATGGCAAAAAAGCTGCAGTTATATGTTGGAAAAGATACAAGCAATGTTTCATGACTTATTCAATTGAAAAAAAAAGAAAAAAAGGAACTTTAGGTAGTCTGCTGTGATCAGAAAATAATTCAGAAGTATGCACAGAGATACTATTCAAAGTGGAAATTACCTGGGTACTTTCTTTTCAGTTCCTCAGGCAACGTTTAAGTATGTGATGCTATACAGAGAGGTAACATATCTGTGTTTTGGTTCCATTTCCCAAGTTTCACAAGCACAATTGCAGGTCACTAGTATTTCTTCTCACCTTCCAGTTGAAGAGAACAAAAGATTCTTTCCATTCAAAATCTTCCATATAAATCTGCACTAACTTTGATCAGACTGTTTCTCTTCCATCTACAGAGGAGTAAGCCAGAACTGTGGTACAGATTTTACATCTAACTACCACTGTGGTTTATAAAAATCTATATAATTATGCAGTTATCCAAACAAACTTCAGAGCTCAGATTTTCAAGCATGATTTTTACAAGTACAGAAAATACCCTATATGTTGCTCTAAATACTTAAAGAAGCCTTAGAATGAAGTTCATCGTGGAATATAGAAAGGATCAACACAGGGACATTTTACCAGGAAAGAGAGGGTATTCATGTGTCTTAGGTCTTCCTGGTGTCAAAGTGCTCCTCTTTACGTGAAGCCATCATCTCACTCTCTGCCTCCACTCAAGCCTGAATGCACTGATCTTGCATTGTTTGATGATGGATTTGTGTTCTGCTCTAAAATAAATCTTACACTGATACTACTGACAGCACAAAATTGTGTTCCTGAGCTCCCTTCCAGCCTGAACTATCCTAAGATCCTATGACTGCATAATAACTTTGACTGTCATCAAGAAGAAGATTCCCTGTGGTAAGATTAACTTCACGTGAAACGTAGGATATTTATAGAGGGCAAGTCATTAATGGAATACAGCTGCCCCTGTGAGTGAGCTTTTTGATTTAGCTGCATGACATTCGTATATTTGCATAGGCAAATGATGGTCTAGTGCTGTCCCTTTTCTCATGGTTTCAAATATGAGCATCTGGGAAAGCCAATATTTAGTCATCTTTCTAGATATCTCCTTCCAGGAACTGTACAGAATGGCCATATGTTACCTTATCAAAAATGGCACTGCAGTTATCCACAGAGTAGAGAAACAGTAAGAGGAATGTTCAGAAAGCCTAATGCTAAACAAGACCTTATTTAAGTAACCCAGGTCTCTCCTAATCTGTGCTATCACTAATTCTAATGTAAAGTGTGGCTCAGTTAAATTATTTAAGAAATGAAGCACATGCAGCTCTATGAGGCTGTCTGATACTCTCTTAACTCATACATTTGTTTACATCTCCCCAAGTAACTGACCAATATAATATATCTCTCACACAGTGATTTACTTTTCAGTTACAGTAACAAGCCAAGATGTAAACACATGACTTTATTTAAGCATAATATTTTAAAATTATATGAGCATCTAGATGAGCTAGTATCTGTAAACATTATTTTTAACACTTAGGCCAACATCTGCTGTCCTGCTTACCAGGAGAGCATACAAACAGCAATACACCTAACTGTAAGTGAAAGGTTGGTTTGGCTTTTTAGTGATACCTTTTCTGTTAGTATCATTAGAACCACAGGAGAATTAAGTAACTAACTGATGAAGTTTCTGTATTACTCTGCAAGGAGCAGAGTACAGAGCTTGGACTTCTGGCAAGCAGACTTCCGTTTATTCAAGATGGTTGGAGGTGGAATCTCATGGAAGGCAGCACTGAGAGAAAAAAAACAGCTTGGAGAAGTTGTCAGGTCTCTAAACAGAGTTGTAGATAAACTGGATCAAAACAGCATGGTTAGGAGATGGAACACTTGATCTATGAGGAAGGGCAGAGGAATATGGGTTTGTTCAGAATGGAGAAGAAACAGTTTTGGGGAGACCTAGCATCAACCTGCCAGTGCCTATGAATGTTTTTTGAGAAGATGGAGACAGGCTCTTCACAGTTGTGTGGCATGAGGACAAGAAACACTGGTCATAAATTGTAAGAAGAAAAGTTCCAACTGGATATCATAAGAAATTTTTCAATATTTGGAGAGTCAGTTACTGGAAAAACTGGTCCATAAAGGCTGTGGAATCTCTATCTTTAGAATTTTTCCAAGATCCAACTGGAAAAACCTCTGAATAAGTTAAAAATCTTTAATCTCCCGATTGACCTTGCTTTAGGTAGGAAGTAGAGAAGTGATTTCCTGAAGTTCCTCTCAACTGGAAGATTTTGCGATTCTTTTGCTTCTGCCATATTTTATTGCAATCAACAAACAACTTCAGTCTATGTCAAATTCAGGGAACTATGAGGTACAATTTCCTGTTATAATCCAAGAGACATATGAGAGTAGATCTGGAAGTTACTGAAATAGATGTAGCACAGCAAATGGTCCTACTGAAGAAGAAAAATATAGAGATTGTTATGATTGCATCACAGGTCTTTAAAGACTTGAAAATCAATATAGGATCATACCAAGTGGGAACTACAGAGCATGACTACAGTAAGGGACAAAGAGTGCATAAATTTATACAAATAAAAGACCAGAAAGCTGAAAAAAATGAGTTTCACTTAGTGGGTTACATAAAAGCAATAAAAAAAGACTCTTACAAATATGTTTGGAATGAGAAAAATAAAAGAGAACATAGGTCTAGCAAGATCTGATATTATTTGCAGAGCAAATAAGAGATGATACAGAGAAGGCTGAAGTATTCAGTAGCTTCTTAGATCTTTGTTTGGGGAGAAAAAAAGCTTTCTAATGATGCATGTGAAGTTCAAGATCAGAATGCAGGCCAGAATGCAGAAAGGACATAATATATAATGAATTTTAATTGGCAAAGCCCAAAAGAGTTCACACCTGAAATTATACAGAACCTGTCATCTCTGAACCTAGTTTTCCTAAGAGGTTGAGAGAAGCAAAAACAGTACTTATGTTGCAAAAAGGAAAAAAACACTCACATAAATAAAAGACCCTTCATTTAGAAAAAACTCTGAAAGATTTGACAGTTTGAGCTACACTTTTGTAAGTTAGTAGTGCCTGACTCCCATGGAATCGCAGAGGTAAAGAATCAGCCCTACAGTATTACTCATAACTTGAATCCTGATTAAAAGCAACCTAAGGGAAAAAAAAATTGAATTAAATTCAGCTTTTTTACAATCCAGGCCAAGTTCTTTTATATTTAAATTGAAATCCAGTTTATGATAAAGATGTTCAATGTCAGTTACAAAAGCTGGTTCATACAATTTTCTATAGACCTGCAGGTTCATAAAGAGGCAACAGCTATACTTCAGTTTAAAGAAGAATGAGCTAATGCAAAGCATCTATACTTCAGTATCCCTCAAGTTTAGAAAAGCTTTGTACCAGGCTTTTATTTTTCTGAAAGCTCATATCAATTTTTGTTTCAAACTTTACTTTGAATATATTGCTGATTTTCTATTTCAGTGGAGCCTAAGCTAAAGAACATACCACTTCAGATGCTTCCTACTCCCAGCTGATTTTGCATGATTCAACATAAATGATTTTGGTGAGGTATGTTCATTTAATGATCTCATAACTGAATAAATTTTAGGACTGAAAGACATCCTGTAGCTCCCCTTAATAAAGTCCAGAGCACGTGATATCTGGTTACATTTTGATGCTTAAGTAAGCTGGTGACCTTAGCGAGTCCTCCAATCCGTACATACATTCAACTTCCTCAACAAATTCTTCAGTTAAATGAAAGATTTTGGCACAAGTTAGCATAGAAAACAGACCTTGAATTAAAAAAAATTCATTCCCGAATTGATCTTGCCAAGTCCAAGAGTTAAGTCATTTCCTCAGCTCCTAGAAAAATCAGTAGTGATTGTAAGGTTATGCCATAATTTTTGTTCATTCAGTTTTACAGAACTGACACATTAATACTCTAATTCTAAGCACTACAAATCAAAAGTATTGGGCAAATCACCAGCTGCCATATGTTATAAGTAAATTAAGCTGCAACAGTTTATGTCAGTAGAGGGTCTAGCACTCCTCCTGAGATAATAAAAATTAAACAAGTGTGATCATCTCATAGCTCTGAGTCTTATTATGAGTTTACAGCAGCTTCTGCTGTTTTGAATGCTAAGTGCTAAATACCTTTAAAATCTCAGCAACACTGTGGATTTTCATATTACCGAAGACTTTAGAGAAGCATAGTAAGTATCCACACATAGTTTATCGGGTAAGTATTATTTGCCTGTTAGATGGTAATTGCCATTTCAGATGATTGATGGTGGATTAAATGCTAAAAATAATCCACTCACATATGCCTTTTACTTGTGCTTTTCCTCACTCTCTTTTGGAAAAAAAAAGCCAAGTATGATTAAATATAACTTAAATATTATGGATAAACCAGTTAAAAATAGCTGGAAATACACATAGTGATTTTCATACCAGCATGAAAATATATGCTGATCTTTGAAGATTCCATAAGGTTTATTCCAGTTCCTTATTTATGGCTTATTGCAGTTTCTGGAGCTTGAATATTTTTTTATGCTGAGGGAAATAATAACAAAAATGCTATCGAGACCTCAAGTACTTAGAAAGTCTGATTACATCAACATTGAAAACAACTCCAGTGACTTATTTTACTAAATATCCAGCAGATATCATTGATTTTAGCTAATGTAGTTATCCTAATATCACTAGGATGTTTAAACAATTAAGAGTGACCTAAAGAAATATTTTTAACTCATTTATCTTACTGGTCTTTGAGCAGTGCATTATTATACAAATAGTAGTCACATTAGAGAAAAATTAATAAAAGATTTTACCAAAAATAAAATTGTTTTATTTTCCTAGAATGACCTGACTGAATAGCAGAGCAAATGTCCAACACTATTGTGTTGGAAATAGGCAAGACTAAAGGGCTGCTAGGTCCAGCAGAGTGGACGAATGTAATTCCTGTAGAGTGCAGGCCTGAATCCCCAAGGACAAAGCAGAAAGAAGATATGATTCATAACTGGTATGCAATAGTCATAACTCACAAACCACTCCAGCATTCAGCACTAGTTTGAGAGACAGGAGGCATTTCCAGCCTGCATCTCAGTCTCTCCAGGTCCCAGTCTTGGGGTGACCACAAGGCAAAGCCTTGGCAGAGTAGCCTGGAAAAGAGTATCTGTTGAAATAGGAATGTGGGTATAAATAATCTGTGCTTGAATGGAATATCCAAAACTGCTTGCAAGGGTGTTTACCCAAAAAACAGTGATGCTAAAGAGAAAGGCAGCCATTCACTGAATCAAACAGTAACTAAAGAAACTGAAAGAAACTTTAGAACAAAGAAAAATCAGCATGAAAGTTAGTGATAATTTGTAACAGGGGAAAAAATCTGAAACTTGAGTAGCAGATAAAGCCTGTTTGTCACAGATGGAAGTTTCTCCACTGGCATCAGAACCTCTGTCAAGCCCTGAGGGCGTTCTCCCCTCAGATGCTATCAGAAGCTTTCACCCAGCTGGTAGACTGATGGCATGATGTGCAACAAGTAGGGACCCATGTAGTGGGTATATAAACTTGTGGTTTGTTTTTTCACTATTGTGTGGATAAATGGATTACACAGAACATCACAGGTGCAGGTAAAACTACAGCACCACATCTCCACCGGATCTGAGGTGGTCGATTCCTGTGGGCTACAAGATTCAGTGGGCTTCCTCCTGGCCCAGTAGTATTGATGGAGGTTGCTGCAGCTCTGTGTCCACTCCCACCACCCCACCCTACCCCAAACACACTAACACAGCTGGCCATGGATCATCATACACAGAATGTGCTGTCTTTGTTAGCAGTCACAGGAAGGAGCATCATACTCACAGAGACAAAGAATAGTCTTTCTTTCCTGTTGATAACCTTAAAAGCTACTTCATTGAAGGTGGAACAGACATATACATGCTGTGGATCTCTCCAGGAACCAGTCTGAGATCCCTGGTGTATCCAGGAGCTGCCTGCTCTCTACTGGCAGCTGTTCCTTCCTTGTTCTCTCTTTCCCCATGCCTTTTCTTTTCTATTCCATCCTGATCCTTCTATTTTCTTGCTTTTGATCCTTCCCCTAAGCACACTTCCCCTTGTCTGTCCAATCATTCAATAAATGGGCAGAATTTTCTGTGATGGAACCTTTGGCACAGAGAAGAGGAGGCTGAGAGGAGACCTCGTTACTCTCTACAAGTACCTGAGGGGAGGTTGTAGAGAGGAGGGAGCTGTCCTCTTCTCCCAAGTGACAGGGGACAGGACAAGAGGGAATGGCCTCAATCTCTGCCAGGGGAGATTTAGGCTAGAGATTAAGAGGAGGTTTTTCACATAGAGGGTCATTGGGCATTGGAATAGGCTGCCCAGGGAGGTGCTTGATTCACCTTCCCTGGAGGTGTTTAAGGCACAGGTGGATGAGGTATTGAGGGACTTGGTTTAGTGTTAGATAGGAATGGTTGGACTAGAAGATCCGATGGGTCCCTTCCAACCTGGTTGTTCTCTGATTCTGTGATTCTGTGAGACAGCAACGAAGCTGGTGAGGGGCCTGGAGAGCAAGTCTTACAAGGAGCGGCTGAGAGACCTGGGGCTGTTTAGCCTAGAGAAGAGGAGGCTGAGGGGAGACCTTATTGCTTTCTACAACTACCTGAAAGGAGGTTGTGGAGAGCAGGGTGCTGGGCTCTTCTCCCAAGTGACAGAGGACAGGACAAGAGGGAATGGCCTCAAGCTCTGCCAGGGGAGGTTCAGGCTTGACATCAGGAAAAAATTTTTCATGGAAAGCATTGGGCACTGGAACAGGCTGCCCAGGGAAGTGGTTGACGCACCTTCCCTGGAGGTGTTTAAGGTTCGGGTGGATGAGGTGCTGAGAGATATGGTTTAGTGATTGATGGGAATGGTTGGATTCGATGATCAAGTGGGTCCTTTCTAACCTAGTGATTGTAAGATTCTATAAGTTGTTTCACATATTGCCACAATTCCTTTAGACTATCCCCAAAGTTATGCCCACTACCCTTGTAAGCAGTAATCTCCTCAGTCTGCACAGCATTCTAGGGAACGATTTCTCTTGGCTGCCTCAGTTTTGATGAGCTGATCCTTCTTCTTCAATGATCCTCCAGGAAGCCAGTTTGGGGTGACCTTCTTCCTGATTAGATTGCCAGGGTTCCTCTGCCTGTCACTGCTCTCCCAGGATCTTTATGTTCATTGTGACTGCTCTACCATTCCCTAAACATAAAGGACACCAAACTCCCCAACAGGCGGTTCATGTTTGTAACCACACTTCCTTGTGAATGTGTGCATGTCTGGAAGGGGTTAAAGTTTTTTAGGATTAATTATGGAAATGTATTTATAAAGGGGAGTTAACACCTGGGTACAGCAATGCTGGAGCAGAGATTTTGAACGCAACTAATAACCTGAACTAATAGAAGCAACTAGTGCCCCATGGAATTTCCAAGTATATACTGTCAGGCCCCCTGCTGTTGTACCTTCCAGCTCCAGGTACTGATATTTCAGACATCAAGGCCCCTCAAATCAATGCTTACATTTGAAGAACCTTTAAATAGTAAATTTTGTTCCTAAATGGAAAGCCTAGTATTTGAGGATTTAGTTGTGCATTTGGTTTGCATGGCAAGGTTTTGGTAGTGGGGTTGACTAAAAGCACGGCTTCTGTGAGAAGCTGCTGGAAGCTTCCTCTGTGTCCTTATCCCATGTCCTTGTGATGAAGCTGTTGAGGGAGCTGGAGAACAGGCCTTATGAGGAACAGCTGAGAGAGCTGGGGTTGTTTAGCCTGGAGGAGGCTGAGGGGAGACCTCATTGCTCTCTACAACTACCTGAGGGGAGGTTGTAGAGAGGACGGATCTGGCCTCTTCTCCCAAGTGACAGGGGACAGGACAAGAGGGAATGGCCTCAAGCTCTGCCAGGAGAGGTTTAGGCTAAACATTAGGAAAAACTTTTTCACTGAAAGGTCATTGGGCACTGGAACAGGCTGCCCAGGGAGGTAGTTGATTCACCATCCCTGGAAGTGTTTAAGGGACGATTGGATGAGTTGCTGAGGGGCATGGTTTAGTGTTTGATAGGAATGGTTGGACTTGATGATCCTGTGGGCCTTTTCCAACCTGGTGATTCTATGATTCTATTGAGCCAATGCCAGCCAAGATGGATCTGCTGCTGGTTGAGGCCAAGCCAATCAGCAACAGTGGTAGCACCTCTGTGATAACCTTTTTAAGAACAGGAAAAAAATACCTGCTGTGGAGTAGCAGCCAGAAGAAACAAACCTGCAGATACCAAGATCAGTGAAGAAGGAGCAGGAGGAGGTGCTCCAGCCACCGGAGCTGCCACCTACAGTGAAGACCATGGTGAGGCAGTCTGTTCCCTAGCAGCCCATGAGATTAACGGTGGAGCAGATATCCACCAGCAGCCCAGAGAGGACCTCACACTGATGGGGTGGGTGGATGCCCAGAGGAAGGGCTATATCCTGTGGAAGGGAGCCATGCTGGGGCAGTTTGTGAAGAACTGCAGTCCATGGGAAGGACTCATGTTGGAGAAGTTCATGAAGGACTGACTCCTGCAGGAGGAACTCCCTGATGGAGCAGGGGTAAGAGTGTGAGAAGGAAGGAACAGCAGTAGTAGAGACACCATGTGGTGAATTGACCACAACTCCATTCCTCCTTCCGTTGCACTGTTTGGAGGGGAGGAGGTAGAAAATATAAGCAGTAAAGCTGAGACCTGTGAGGAATGAAGTGGTGGGGAGACGGTGTTTTAAGATTTAATTTTTGTTTCTCATTCCCCTACTCTGATTTGATTGGTCATAAACTAATTTCTCCAAGTTAAGTCCATTTTGCTGGTGATGGTAATTGGTGAGTGATTTCTCCCTGTCCATATCCTGATCCACAAGACTTCTATTATATTCTTCTCTTCCTTGTCCATCTAAGGAGAAAGACTAAAAATGTGGTTTGGTGTATACTTGACTTCCAGACAGGGTCAACCTACCACAGTGAGGTGAGAGCAATCACAGGCTAACTTCCAATCCTGAACACTTCTCCGTGTGTCTGCATAGAAAGTTAGTTCCCTTTACAGTCTTGGTGCTCCCACAGCTCAAGCTCTTTGTATAAAAAGTAAGCTCTAGTGCTGTTGCAGATATGCTGTGGTATTCAAGACATCCAGGTGGAAGTGGCTTACACAACACAAAGCTGTGAAGAAGATGTGTTGTTCTGGACTGAGAGGTAGTAGCAAACCAGTATACGTTGGATACTCCAGGGAGGTAAACTGCGTTCCAATAACTGAATTGAAGTCTTCATCGATGCTATCAATAAAGTCTGCTGATTGACTAGCCACTAGGTGCCTCCTTTAGGATTAAATTAATTGCTCTATGCAGACTCACCTGACTGTAATGAAAAGAGGCTCAATTTATCTGTGGAAGCAGATGTGTCTGGTGTCATTTGATGTGCTATAGGGTTGCTGTTTAGACATGTCACTCCAAAGAGGCCCAGGTTTGCTGTATTACCATTGTCACATCTGCCACCCCTAAGAAGAGGTTTGGGGCAGCCTCGAGGATCTCAAATAACATCAGGTATTGAAGTGCAGACAACTGAAAGGAGCCCTAGATCTCTCCAAACTATAATTGGTGCCCAGACACAACTCACATATAGTCATCTGTGCGGAGACACTGCAAGTTAAAGAACGTATTTTCAAACTGAATCCTTCACAGTTTTGTCTTAACTCTGGTGTGTACTTTACAAAGCTTGGTGTACCCAGATGCCATAGATGAGATCAGCCAACTTCAGAAAACTGTAGGATGACCTCAGACAGTCAATGATGCTTAAAGCAAGAGAAAGTATAACTACTAGCAGTGTAGGAGAGACAGAGATTACACTCATGTCTATTATACGGTATAATGAGGAGCAGTGACACTCAATGTAATGAGCAGTGGTGACTGGTACATAGTCACACTCTTGCTGACAGTCGGAGGAAGACAGCATGAAATACATGAACCCAGTGACCTAGTGATCTTGAGTTACATGTCGTGTCTCACTCATCATTAACACTTATATGAGTCATTAGACCATGGTGAAGTTACATGAACTTTTATGCACTACCTGCTGCAAACTGCATTGTTTGGCTGTTCTGCCTATAAAACACATTTCTACTAAAAGCTGTGAAAAGAAAAAATGAAAAAGAAAAATGAGAGTGAGAAACATTTCTGTTTGTCAAGAATAAACTGCTAGTCAGACACCCTCTTCACTGTGGTACACACCTGTCAGCTTAGTTAATTAGCAAGTCATCAAAGAAAATAACTTTTCACCTTCCAAATAGCTTAAATTATAACTGTAATTTTACAGGGTGGACTTCAGTTCAGTCATATGTGTGACAAATCCAGTTATGTTGTGTGAGAGATTTTTCTCATCATTATTTCAGCGAGTAGATGTTATTCGGTCTCTAACTGCCAAAATCACACAAACCATGGTAAAAAGGTTTACTGATTTGTCCCAGGTATATACTGACAAAA
Organism: Coccyzus lansbergi; assembly: GCA_033558105.1. Taxonomy (NCBI): domain Eukaryota; kingdom Metazoa; phylum Chordata; class Aves; order Cuculiformes; family Coccyzidae; genus Coccyzus; species Coccyzus lansbergi. The sequence continues at coordinate 462,314 of JAUMJK010000267.1, read as the reverse complement.
CATTCCTGCTCTGGTGAATCATTCTGGACATTTTTCCCTTCCTACAAAAGGATTTTTGCAGTATGGAGAAGGAATTATATAGACCTATGGGTGTTAGGGGATCTTGTGCTTTTAACACAAGTTACATGGCTGGTCTCATTTACAAAGGATGGGATTTCATTTGATGACCCCAGTTCGGTGTTTCTATACAACAACAGAGCCCATGCTCATGTTGTTGTATTGATTAATGTTTGGGCATTGGCTATAATCCTTTTTAAAGCTTCTTTTCTAAGTCTACAAGGTAAATCAGCAAAAAATCTAATAACCTGAGGACAGACTTGAGAAGTACAGCTCATGTTTAAGCATGAATGCAGTAGCACATACCATTTGTCTGCCTAAGATACTCTGAGGTTGAGATTGTGATCTTTAAAATGGTGAAGAGCTGAACTATGCAGAGCTATGTTGCTGTTTTCTTGTACAAAATATATTGAGAGTGATATTTATCACACACTGTATTATAGGAGAAGTGCTGTTTTTACTGAAGCGAGATATGTATGGCGTAATCTGTTTCCAGAAAGAAGCTGCATTAAGACAGAAGTAAGAAGTGGTGGTTGTTGTGTCCTCAGATCACAAATAAGTGCAGCTACAGCACTGGATCAAGCTAGCAAAGGCAGATACATCCTTTTCCCACTCAGTGGACATTTGCTTCCCTGCTCAGTTTGAACAAATGCTGCCTTTCTCACCTCTTCTACGTCATGCTGCCTTATCTAACTTGAATTTAATCTTAGCAGTCACATAGGTCTTACAAGTTTGTAATAATATCTTAGCACTCTTTGAGACATACTCACGTTGCCTAACTTTATAGATAGTAACACTAGGCTTCCTTTAAAGAGGGAAGATGTTTTTTCACGTGCAGATGTCAATCTAGGCAGTTCTTCACCCTGTATTTCTGCGCTATCAGACACTAGCTATTCTGAGTTTCCTATCTAGTACTTGCATAACACAGTCTGAAAGCAATTAAAGGCATATCACTAATTTAACAATATCCGATATGTAATTATTATTAAAAAACCAGCATAATTCCCAGTTTTCCCATATATATGCTTCTTTAAAGGCCTGTGCTGTGGCCAGAATACCTCTTCTTACACTGACTCAGAGCAGGCAATCAGTCATCATGAGGAATTACACCAAAGAAATGTCTGCTTCACTAATTTATGTTTAAAGGGGTTGTGGACAAGTAGTTCAAAAGTAGTTGAAAATACCCACACTCATTCAGATTAATCAACCCTAAATTTTTCTGACGCATTGTTTGCAATGCAGAAGATGCTTAATCTGCTATAATAAAGAATGACCTTATTAAAATGGAGATAAATAGAATTAAACAGTTCTCTTAAGCTTTATCCTAGTTTCTCTGTATTTATCCATACTGTCCTCAAGAAAAGGGTCAATAAAAACTATAGAAATGCATTAAAAATTGTGATATTTATTTATTTTGGAGTTTCACTGTAAGATTACACACATATTGCATACCAGACTCCTTTAGGATTTAAATTTCTAACAGAAGGAACTGTGTTTCATGTCTTAACACTAAACACTGTCAGTGCTCAACAGACACTGTGTAATATTGATAGTCTTTGCAAGATGATGGGACAGCAAAGAAATTGCACAGTCTCCTTTGGAACAGTAGTTGAACGACTGTCATCAGCACAGTGATGATACAGAAAACTAATCTGCTTCTCTCAGCTATTTAGCATCAGCATAATTACAATGAGCAAGATACCTTCTGCAAATACTCATAAATAGTCCGCATCACCTTGCAGATATTCTAGAAGAACAACAACAACTGAAAGCATCAAAGAATTAGCATGAGTAAGAGTGCTGAATCCATACAAATACCTTCTGGCTTGTTATCTGTTTATGGACAGCCTGTCATGGTTTACCCACGCTTAGGTTAAAGCAGATGGAAAATAAAAAAGAATGTAATGAAACTGAAGAATTATTCTGCTTCTCAGCTGAAATATGAGTTCGTAAGCTTACCTTAAGGGAAAAGATTACTCACCCTGACCTCAGATTTACTGTTCCTCCATTCTGGATGCATAGGCGTTCAGGCAGGCTGACGCTTGTAGATAGACTTTGGGACCTACAGACACATTGGCCTATTGTAAACTTTCACTGAGATCACAAGACCTTGTCTTCACAGGATAATAAGCCCCCTGTTCTTAGCATTTCTCATCCTATTAAGAGAGAAGCATCTATATACTATTGCCCTTTGGAAAAATGTGTCAATACATCTATTATAGGAGCAACATGGGAAAAAAACCCACTTTGTTCCAAACATTATTTCCTTTACCAGCACAAATTATTTCATGAATTCACTGATAAAATGATTTGGTCAATGGTGGGACTGAGTTCTTCAATGCACAAAGATATATTACAGCTACATTTCTTTATATTAGTAACTTGGACAATTTTTTTAAAATGTAAAGGAATTTTAAATTACATACTCCTATTCTCTGCTCTGTACAGTTCTTAATGCAGTCTACTGACCAAACAAAGCATACTCATACACATACATACATTTATAGACTTGCAAATCAGCTTTAATTCTGGAGGAAATTTTCCCTTGAATGTACCAGACGCAAGATTCCACAAACTCTGGAAATTCTTCAAACAATAACTAAATCCTTTCTGCACACAAGATACACATACCTGACTCACACAGATGTTTCACACTTCAGAAGACTCTACAGGTAGAGAGTTGCTCCCCACTGAACATCAGAGGTGGTTTTCTAATACAATTATCCATCCTTATAGAGTATTTCTCAGTAGTGTAAATGTCAAATGTTAATTACCTTTTCCAACACCTGCTATTCTCTTGTTACCAAAACCCAGCTAACTTTGGTTGATAGTGAACCTGTGCTGTCCTTCTTTGCTCCTAGATCCCTCCTTTCCTCAATAAGCGCTGGTGTCTTTTGTCACATAAACCAACTCCAACAGTTTCCTTTCCAGCTCCACCCTTTCCCCCTTCCTACTCAGGCTGATTGCTGATGTAAAATGCAAATGGAACAAAATGGGAGCACAATTACAATGCAAAGAAGAGTACTAGTGATGTTAAAATATTTCAATTTTCTTTCAGAAGTGATGTGTCATCTTGTGCTCTGCATTTCCATTCATTGTCCATTCCTTGTTTAATATGCATTCTGCTCCATATCAGTCTCCACGTTTCACACAGGGTGTCACTTCTTATACAGTCACTCTCTTTAACATCAGCATTGTCAGACACATGAATAATTAATTGCACATTTTCAAGGCTTGTCCATGGGAGGACATGAATGAATTATGACCTTCTTTGATTTGTACTCAAGAGCCTCCACAAATTCTGTCTTAGAGTACAAATTTGCCTTTTTCCTAGGACCTAGCTCTCTGTTAAGTCTCCTCTCTGAGCCTTGTTTGCCTCTCTTAATCTAGATTTTTCATCATCTTCACATAGAAATATGTCTCCTATCCCCAGTTCAAAACTTAAAATGATAACTCGATTTTCTTTACTGTAATTAATCAGATTTCTTGTTCCTGTTTCCCCCAATAACAGTGAATGTGGAGAAAAATTGTTCACTGTTTATTTTATAACAACTTATTACAATTGGAATGCTGCCTTCATAGTTTCTTTCATATTTTCTTTTCTTGACTAAACATGTTCAATTTGTTTAGACTTTCCTCTTAGGTCATGTTATCTAATCCTTTAATTATCCTTGGAGAGAACTCTGAAAGCAATGAGAATTTGTCTACATTTTATTTAAAATATGACTCTCAGACTGTACACAGTATTTCAGTAAGGCTTATCCTAGCTAAGTGCTCAGTAGACTGAAAAAATACCTCTATGTTATCATTTCCTCTTCTGTTAATGCAGAACAACTTGCATTTCTGGAAAAATATGTTGCAATGTGCCTCAGCCTCTCTGATATGTTAACTTGTTGAGTTTATTTCTGTTTTATTACACCACTAAATCCTTTTTCTGCAGTTCTTCTGAGTCACTCACCATTTTTATATTTATGCATTTGATTTCTTCTTCCTAATGGTCATTCTCCACAACTGGCTCTATTGAATTTAATCTTGATTTTATATTTTGCTCTCTGCAGTCTGCTGGGATCTCCTCACTTACAGGAATTCTTGCAAGCAGTTTTTAATGGTTAAGTTCTTTAATGACCTCAGAGTGAATTTCAGTAGGCCTGAACAAATTTAATCCATCTAACTTATCTAAATGTCTTTAATGCCTCCCTGCTTGATCTTGCTCTATATTGTCATTAAAATTGATTTAAGCACGTGGTGACATTGACATTACTTTTCTTGCATTATCTCAAATGGAGCACTGCATACTTCAGTCAGGTATCTCTTCTCTGTACCTTTTTTCACTTGACCATTGGGAAGACACACAATGCAGGTAGCAAGCAATTGCTCAAAAGTATCCTTCCTTTTTAAAATGAAATCTAGCTCTTTTATCACAATGAGATATCAGCCAGCTAAAACACATATTCCTCATCTCTTGCATGCTTAAAATGTAACCAATGTCAGACAAGAAGATACCTAATAATGTCACTTTCTCACTTAGCAGAGTTTATTCCCTGCCATGTTTTTGAGACAGTAGAACACTTACTGGGCAAAAGATCTTCCTTTTCTAAATAAGCTGCACTAGTTCTGATGTGCTAAAGGAAAAGAAAGACACATTCAGCTCTCTTGTATTGAAAGCAAAATTCCAATGAAACAAATTATTACTACTACTACTACTACTACTACTACTACTACTACTACTACTACTACTACTACTACTATCAAGATCAAGAAATGGTCAAGAAGAAGAGTTTCATTTTTCTTTCTGAAGATTTTGGGTCTACTGCTGACTATCAAGTACATCTTTTGAAATCTGAAAACCATAGGAAAAGTATGGAACAGCATGTGACTACCATGTTATATCTTTGTGCTTATAGTTATCGTTGTCCTGGTTCTGCAATGAACTAATTATGGGTGCATTTTTGTACTTGAAAACTTTTTATCACACATAAATCACAAAGTCTTCTATATTGAAGACCTTTCAGATCATTGAGTCCAATCCTCAACCTAACATTGACAAATACAACAATAAATGACGTCTCTAAACACAAGAGCTGCATATCTTTTAAATACCTCCAGGGATGGTGACTCAAACACTTCCTTGGGCAGTCTATTCCAATGTTCAACCACTCTTTCAGCAAAGAAATTTTTCCTAATTTCCAGTCTAATCCTTCCTGGCACAACTTGAGGTTACTTCCTCTCACTTGTTACTTGGGAGGAGAGACCAACACCCACCTCTCTACAACCTCCTTTCAAATAGTTGTAGCAAATGATGAGCTCTCCCCTAACCTCCTCTTCTAAACAACCCCAGTTCCCTCATCATAAGACTGGTGCTCTGAAGTTGCCGTCGGCTAGAACAACCAGGGCAAGAATTACCTCTGAGATGTTCAAAGATAAATATATGAGACTGTCATAGAATCACAGGATAATTCAAGTTAGAAGGGACCTGAGGGGGGTCTCTAGTAGAACCTCCTGTCCATAGCAGTGTCAGCTACTAGATCAGACCAGGTTATTCCTATCAGACCTTTATCCCACTGACTCTTGAAAATTTCCAACAAACCCCATGCTTGGGTTCTATAACTTCCCTGGGCAAACTATCATAGTGCTCAATCACACTCACACTAAAAAAAAAAATTGTTTCCTTATATTCAGAGGGAACCTCCTGTTCCAAAATACTGACAAACAAATAGAGTTTAAGTGGAGGGAAAGTAGTTGGCTTGCTGCCAGCTAATAACAAACTGATAAAAAAAAAGTAGCTATGGTGGGTGATAACAAGGACGTTTGTAAAGTCATATTTTTGTGTCTTGTTGCAGTCTTGATTTATTTTGTATATACTGCCCTGTTGGCTACTTTTCCTGCCACCCCTCATCACTCTTGCTTTCTCATGCAAATTACTTCAATTTATTAGATTCCAATTTTCTGGCATGTAAAAAACCTCACTACCTTGAATAGCACCCTCAACCCAACTCTGATGAGACAAAGTAACTGGCACTTTGTCCATGGCAGAGGCAGTAAAAATATATGACCGTGACAGTGGGATATATCACATCGTGATAAAGTAGAGCTAACAGTTGCTTGAACCCGCCACAATAAAAGCAAAGCTATGATCTATTATTTTTTTAGATGACCTTGAGAGCAGTTTTTACAATCCATAATCCTATAGAGGGAAAATTTTTATTAATTTGGGTTCCCGCAGTTTTTGCAAAATCTTGGCACTGTAGTGTACAACCCAAGGAAGTCTGCAAAACCATATTAATCAGTAGAGTCTACAGACCTGCTGTATGTCACAACACCGGGAGCTCACAAGAAAGTCTGAGGTGTCCTCTGAGTTAAGAGTTTTGCATGTAGGATAGTCTCACAGTCACTCTAATGGAATATGTTCACCATATTCAAAACCTTTATTGGTACCATAACTTTGTTAATGATGCATCTAAAGTTAAGGTTGACTGAAAGATTCTTCTTTTTTAGACTAGGTAAGGAAAAAATAAAATCTTGAAAAAGTGCTGCTTGTGACACTTACTGACTTAATAAAAATGATTCCCTGTTTTCAGAAGGTCCAGGTGGAACAATTCTTTCTGAATTACAACTACACACAGGTTAGCAGATTAGAATAACAGAGCTCAGAGTAAAGGGAGTTATTTGCCTGTTCACAGAGAGAATTCATTGCAAGCTCCTGTAAGACCTTTGTGATATTTGTCCTCTGTGTTCAAAAAATTAGAACTAGAGAAGTAGCAAACTACCATCCTGTAGTAGACCTTTCATCCTTTTTTAAAAAAATAAGAAGTTCAGTGCCCTCCAGATCTAACTATTTTGTGGAAAGGAAGGGAAGCTTCTGATGAAACAGTAATTGAAAAAAATTTCTCTTCTGATCCAGCTACTATCTAATCTCTGAAGCTAGAAGATAGGGAATGTGTCTTTTTAAATAGACTGCATGTAGATGCATTGGTCTGTGAAAATGGGTGTAGAGGAATTGCATGAATTCTGCTATTAACAATACTGTTCCATTGTCTAAACGTAATTACCTTATTTAAAACAAATCATCCTTTTAGCTTATATAAAATATATATGAGAAAGCAAGCCAGGATGTGTAATTTGGATCTTGGCATTAAACAGCCTCATGCAGGGTTTGTTCATTGAAGCTGATGTCTCTGCTCTGAGGGATTCAGATCACTACCGAGATTACCACTTACTTCTGGTGGAGGTATTCATACACATAGTCAAACTAAAGTATATTCAATTGGTGCTAAACAAACCTAAGTATTACAGAAATCTTCAAGGTGTTTGGAATTCTGTGTTTACTCTTTCATTGATTGCAATAGCAATTTTCTTAGCTCTAAGTTTTAAAAACGATGAGGCTTATAAACTGCAAATCCTGTTTATTCAACAGGGACTTTGGAAACCAAGGTGAGGTTTGTCCCTGCTAATCACAGTCTCACAATGAATTCAGAAAGATGTTCATGGAGCAAACAGGAGATTATCAGGGCAATTCCATGGGTAACGAAAACAACATAGCATAGTGTCGTGCATTTCAAAGAGTTTGCTTCATTAGTGGTGGTGATAATTGGGTAGTCAAGAACCCAGATGACTTTCAGAGTTGAAATTGAGTTTGCTGGAATAAAAGTCCACTTTTTCTGTGGACTCAACAGACTTGATGCTGAGTCAACTGAGACACAAAAATATGGCATCTCTTTGTTTTTCTCTGATAGACCTTTTTTTTTTTCAGCCTGCCCATTGTAAGCACTTAATGGATTTGATAGAACGGCATTTGAAAAGGGAATACAGATCAAAATTGTATTGCAACCTGTATGTATCCTACCATTACACCATCAAAAGAGGTTCTGCTGTTTCTAGTGTAGTCATGAAGTAAAACATTAGAGTAATTGTAGCATGCAACAAGACAGGTGAGTCTGTTATTAGCATGGGCAAAAAAGGAGCTAAAACTTTTTTGGTAATGGTTCAAACCCATTAAGGAAAATACGATCTCATTTAATAATTAACAGCACAGTAACCAGTTTCATTAAAATCTTTCTGAAACAAGCTGTGAAACTGATGAAGGAATTAACGTACTTCCACTCATTCATGAAAACCTACAGTAAAACTCCCTCCATTGTCTACTGATCAGACAAAAACCTCACCTTTTCATGTAGGTTCTACCACTGAGGTCTTGCAACATGTCTTTAGATTTGTATTCTGCTGCAATACAACTTAATCTAAAATTAACCTTCCTTTGCCATTTGTGGGCAAGCTGTATAAATATTAATGTGCGAAAGCATTTCATTTATAATCAGTTGCACTCCCAAAATTGGTGATCTCTTCCCCTCACACATCCCCTCTGACAGGCCACTGCTGACCTCACTGACAGGAAAGAAGCAAGGCGGAAACCTGCTGAAGACAGAGACAGCACTTTGCTTACATTTACATTGCTTCTCTGAGATCAAATGCTAGCTCCTCTTTGCACACCTTCTGCCACTCAGCCTTGCCATTTCTGTTGGGATGTATTTTTCAAGGCAAAACTAAACTGCAAATGTTTGAGAGGGCACCAGTGCAGGAAAGCAGCATTTGTTTGTTTTTGTAGTGAGACAGTGTACAGGCAGGACTGTATGGTTGCCTGAAACTAATGTACTTAATCAGTGTTGCACAAGCTTCCTTGCATCTAGGGTTGAGACGATTTCTTGTAACACTGTTGGACTAGAACCTCATTGTAAGGATGCAGCCAACTCCTAGGTGTTTGATGGCAAGTGTTTAGGTGCACTTAAGAGATCCTGATCAGAGGAGCAATTTTAGAAAAATAGGTTTGAATTTAGAAGAATGTGCTGAACTGGGAAGTACCAGATTTAGCATTCCCAAGTGGGAATGTGGCTGTGCCAAACAGAAGGCTGTTTCCTCTTTTTGTAAATACAAGTGGTGTGAGTTGCCTAAGTAAACATCCTAAAACATTCAGTGAGGGGAAGTACAAAAGAAAACTGAAAGACAGTACCAGAGGCTCAGGTTGTAAACATAAATCACAGAAGGGAATTGGTGGTTGCTAAAGGAGTGTAACTTTCTGGGTCAGTCAAAACTGATTTAGGAAAACAAAAAAAGCTACCAGGTCAATAAGTTTAAGGCAGATCTGGGAACCAATAAGTGAAGTACTAGCAATAATTTATAAGCTATATGATCTGTTACCTTTGACAGTACAACTCCCCCAATATCATTTCTCAGGATAAGAGGTAAAAGTGTGGTGGTAGAGTAAGGACTGGCAGAACAGAAGAACCCATAAGGTAGAAATAATACATAACATAGCAGAAGAAGATAGTAAGACCAGATATATAGAAAATGCTTGAGAAACATGGGGAGGATCTGAATTGCTGCAATAATGCCCCAATAAGCATTCTACTTATTGTTTAAAACGAGGAAAGTGAACTCCGTATTCTTTCCTTCCTAGTATTAGTCTTGAGAGTCCTGACTTTTCTCTTCCCACAGATCACAAATTAGAACTGGATCACTGGAGAAGTCCCACCACTGCGGTAGAGTCAAGGGATGATCAAGAAACAAACTGCCATGTACTAGCACATCCATCAAAGTAACAAAAAAAGTGTAAATACCAAGACTCAATGCAATCAAGAAGCTACTCTGGTGGAGTAAATGCAAGAACCGAATGAAATGCAGAAGTATTATTTGAGGGAAAGTTAGAGAAGGAGTATACAAAAGAAAAATTGAATATTTCATTAGAATCAACCAGGCTGCTGATGCCTGTCATCCTCCTGGAGGGGCTGACAGAAACACAGAGTAGCCCTGTAAGCAGTTTCACAGTCATAACAGTTTTGTTACCCCTCTTTAGGGTCTGCAATATACATAGCCATGCAGAGAAATGCCAATTTTTTTTTTAACCATCAAAACCATAGTAAAAGGGAAGGCCTAGAGCCATAAAAGCAAATTGTTGTCACAAGGAACTGAAGTCCAAGACAGACTAAAGCAAACCCAAAAATGACAGCGCTCTTAAACAGGGATATCTCTATGGAGAGACAGGTTTAATGAGAGATAAACATTGGGTAGTACTGGAACCTAGCTTGAGCAGCAGCAACCACTGAATCAGGTTGGTAAACATTTCTCCATTTGCATTAGCACAGAGATTCCAAGAACCAAGGTAAAATCCAGGAGATAAACAAGAGGCTCAAAGGAATAATAAACACAGGAATGAGTCAGGACTTTAACATTTACTAACAATAATCTGCAGCAACAGGACCTAAGAAAGATGGATAAGAGCGAAGCAGTGTACAAACAGGAGACCCAAATATGGTATGAATCCCAGAATTAGAAAACAAGAAGAGAAAAGGGAGCATCAGCTTTGCAGCTCCTCTACCATGCATTCTGAAATGGTTGGGAAGAAAAAGAGAAGCACATACAAAAGAATACTTAAGTGATGGAATAGGTAAAATGTTTAAAACTCCAGAACAAGCCAAACAAAAGCACAATTAACCTAAGTACAAGCAGTTCAAGCTCACAGATAGTATTGTTAAAGTCAGTTGCTCATGTGAGTGTATGCATGAAATGTGATCAAGAGTGACAATGAAATTGTCCTACCCATCTTCAAGCAATCTGTAATTCTTTACATAAGCTCCAATTGTCTTTCTGTGTGTTTTGTGTCCAAAAACACCATACACTGTCTAATTTACAGTATGTATATTTGTGTAAAATCTATAGAAGGATATTATTTCTTACCACATACATTTTAAAGTAACACTTTAAAGTCATTGCAATTGTGTGCTATAATACAAATTTTGGGGTGAATTTTGCTCAATTGCAACATACACTAATGGTACCTAAAAGGTGGACTGAGTTGTACTTCATACCTGAAGAATCATCCCAGTGACAGGGGACAGGACAAGAGGGAATGACCTCAAGCTCTGCCAGGGGAGGTTCAGACTTGACATCAGGAAAAAATATTTCACAGAAAGGGTCACTGGGCACTGGAACAGGCTGCCCAGGCAGGTGGTTGAGTCACCTTTCCTGGAGGTGTTTAAAAGACAGGTGGATGAGGTGCTGAGGGGCATGGTTTAGTGACTGATGGGAATGGTTGGCCTCGATGATCCAGTGGGTCCTTTCCAACCTGGCGATTCTATGATTCTATGAATCATCAGGGTGATTTTGGTAGTTGTGCAAGTTGTATAGACTGTAGTAGGCTTGTGTGTACTTGAAGATAAGGATGGGCTCTCCTCAGACATTTGCAACTTAACACATCAGAAGAGCAGACAGGAAAAAGTGAAAGGCTTGAAGAAGAGCCATTGTCCTGCCTTGATCCTGATCTCAGATACAGCAGCTTAGAGTCTTAATATTAAAAACTCCTGGTGGAATCTTTGTTTCAGTAAAATCTTTGTTTTACATAAACATGACTTTCAGAAAGGCTTTGCTGATGTAGACAAATTTTAGACATATATATCTAATTTCAGTTTAACACTTGTTTCTTTTCCAAACAAGTAGAGCTCTCACAATTCATTTTTAAATTTACTATCTGACATGAGATAGCAATACCAGAAGTACAAGTAGGCAGTGCTAGCAAAGTGCAGGTTAAGGGTCATAGGCACTATTGATTTCTAAGTACGAAAACCTCATTGCAACATAGCATATTGAACTTTCAGTATTTCTGCAGGAGTTACCCAAACCTTTCTACTCTCACAGAAGACAAGATCATATTTTGATGAATAAGAGCATGCCTTACTGTAAGCTCCTTAACCTTTCCAATAAGATTTTTTTTCAATGCTTTGTTGTGTTTCAGGGACACATTTTTAATTAGGACTGCCTAAAGTAGCGCAAATTCTGCCACTCTGCTAGACCCATTAGGCTACCCTCCTCCAGCTTCACCTACTTGATCTCATGGTCTCTGAAACAATGCAGCCTCCATCCTCCAGAAATGGGAGACTGAAACAGCAAATTTACATAATGGCATGAGCCATCATGATTCAAACAGCATAAAAGATAGGAAAATACTTGTCATTTCAAAGGTTTCTGATGAGACCTTTAAAAGAGCCTTCTAAAATTATGCTGATGGGGAAAAACAGAAAAAAAGATAACCCCAGGATCAACAAGTTGTTATGTTTGGTCCATGATCAGCTGAGATGTCTTGGTGATTTTCTGCTCTTACAGATACAGCACTAGCATTGGCTGTGACAAGCTGGATGTTTACCATCCCTGAAGTCTGGCTGGCTTTAAGATAAAGAGTAAGAAAATAAAGGAGATCCTTGAGAAATTATGAAAACTTCTTCAAAGACTGAGACAGAAATTCAGAAAAGGAGAAACTCTACTACAAGCACAGGGATAGAAGCACTGTGAAGCCAAGAAAAGGTAATCATAGTTAAAAATGGATGAGAAAAGGGATCTAGTTTGTTACAAAAGGTGGGAAAAAGAAAAACCTTTATGATGACAGAGCAGACAGACATAAAGCAAAACATATGGCTATGAGATGTTTGATTATCGATGCTATGGATAATGCTTGGGAGGGAACACTCTGGAGCTGCTATTCCCTCTCCATCTTCTTTTCCCAGAAGATGCAGTAAACTCAAGACTCAGTAATTGTTTTACTAGAGATCTTCCAAAGGATATCATTAACTGGACCCCATCGTGAACCCCCACCATAAAGACCTGTTAACAGATCCTGCAGAACTGAGCTGCTCAGATTCAAATTTTAGGCTAACTTCATTCTGCCCCAAAGTGACAGGGCAACCCTGTCTGTAGCTCCTATTCTCCCCACTCTTGTATGAGTTTTCTCTCTTGCGGAGACTCTGCACTCTCTCCTCTGTCACTATGGCAAAATCTCACCTGAGTGGTTCAATGTGTTTCATCCCTTCCCCACTGCTCACACGGATCTGACTGTTCAGGCTATAGGCTCTTCCAAAGGTCTCCCCTGAAATGACTGTCGAGAGTGACTGGGCTGGATTTATGACTGGAAATGAAAGCAAAAAGACTTCTATGTGTTCATTTACCTCAAACCATGCTAACACTCTTAATGCACAAAGGAAGTTTTCTTCACTTACTATGGAGAGGACAAAAATTAATCCAATGCAAGTCAAAAGCAGGATATAGTGAGAGGAACAGGTAGGTTTGGAATATCTTTTAGGCAAGGCTGATACAAGGGCTAGACTGCTCTAGAAACCTAGGTCAGAATAAAAAGTGAACAAAGCAGTAAGACAAGATACTTTTGAGGTGCAGGTATCTGGGGAGAGAAAACGGGAGCAGCATCAAGCTAAAAAAAAAAAAAAAAAGACAACAGGGTGGTGAGATTGGGAAGCAATATAAGTAAATAAAAGGCTAAGACAAAATGTTCATGATAGTGAAAAGAGAACTGAGGTTTGGTAAGCAGGGAGGTACTGAGATCTCAAACAGAGATCCCAAGGAGGGAGACAAGAATTGAGAAAGCAAACAGGGACAAAGCAAGGAGGGGAAGAGAAAAAGAGGCAGAACAGGGCAAGATAGAGCAGAAGGAAACAAATATGAGAGAAATAGGTTGAAAGGTCAGAACTATTAAAGCAAAGCCTTCCCCAGCTCTAGAATAAAGCCCAGAATTCTGAGCATCTCCAGTTTTCTGCTGAAAGCAAGCAGACATGGAAATCAATAGCCTTAGACTGATTTAATGCTGATGAAAAAAAAAAGAAAATGACAACTAATTTAGACTATTCATTCTCTCATTACTTCGAAGGGAAGAGACATGTAGAGAAAATTTAAATATATAATATTCACTCTCAGTGACAGCCCGTACAAAGATCAATAAATCCTGAATGACAGAATTTTCGATGTTCAATTTTCTGTCTTAAAAAGAAATCTAGAACATTACTTTAAAAAAATCTAGAAAATTGCAGCTTAACATAACAACTGAAGAAACTGTCAGACAAACAGTAAAAATAAGGTTGGTAAAAATCTGAATTCAACCCTTTTTGTGTTGCCTTATGACACAGTTTTGGATGACCGCTTACTATCTGTAAGGAACAGAATTGTTCTGCAAGTGAATGAAATTTAGAGTGCACCAGCAGTGGGGGAAGTGATTATTAGGCTTCTCCTGCCAAAATAATAGCTTATTGTCAGTTTGAGTATCTCAGGGGCCTACTGTTGGTTTTCATTTGGTTTTTTTAAACTTTTTGTTAGTTTTAAACATGGTGCCACTACAGCATATTTCAAATTGCTTCCTGAATTCTTCATTTGATGTTCTGCTTTCAGTTATATCCCCCATGACAGCAATACCAAGTCTGGCAGTATTTCATTTCTTATTGTTTGAGTTAATAGTCATACTGAGTTAAAAAACAATACTGAACCACTTCCACAAATATACCTCCAGGCATTTGTCCAGTTAATGAATTCCAGTCAATGCATGAATAGTTAACATTTACCATAAATATAACTTTGTCCTTTAATATGATTTTGCCCTTTGTGCTAGGAGACTGTCAGAAGAAAGGCATGATTATTACTGCACCCTAGATGAAAAAGTAGTTTGAGAATCATTAGAACCCTGTCTGAAACCAACACACTAAAATCCTAAAGTAGATGTATCATTTCAACATAAAGTAGAAGACTCTAGTGCAGTGAATGATTTCATATCCATTAAATCACTCTTCACCTCAAAGACTTTTGATGGCTAAAATTCATCTAGAATGAAGACCATCGCAACAGAACTACACCACTTCAGGTCTTACAATAATGTTTCTCCCTTAAACACTATTACAGTAACCGAAATGGTGTTTAGACTTTATGTTAACTGTAACTGAAGAGAGACATGTGAGTCTAAATGAGTTACTCCCAAAAAGTAGCTACACTTATGGTGACAGATTATTCAGTGGGTCAGCTTTTGCTATTCAAGCAAGGTAATGAATCCAGACAATAAGTTCAAGCTTGCACAATGATCTATTTTTCTGTCTCCCAAGCCTGAAAGACATGTTCCATCTCATATTGTAACTGAATAGCACCACGACATCAACCACTGTTGACTCACCGGTACTCTTGTTAGTTACCAGAGTGAAAGAGCTGGACTGCTGCCTCTGAATCATGGGTAACAATGGAAAACCAAATCCAAAATTTGGTTGGTATGATAGTGGTTGTCAGAAAATAATCTGTTCTAGTCAAGTTATCACAAAGTGTGATTTGCTTTCTATTCCCATCAGTCCATCATGTTCCAGCTCCAGCCCTAGTCCTTATTTCCTTATTTCCTCACCCTCCCTGGAGGTGTTTAAGGTGTGGGAGGATGAGGTCCTGAGGGGTATGGTTTAGAGATTGGTGGAAATGGTTAGACTTGATGATCTGGTGGGTCTCTTCCAACCTGATGATTCTATGATTCTATGATTCTGATTCCCTGGCATACAAGAAGCAAGTGGGTACAGCATCAAGCAGCCTAGATGAAAGCACCCTAAGTACCAGACCACAGCAACCTAAATTCCTATGGAAATGGGACTTACGATAAATAGATATTCTGTAAACACAACTGCCCTTTAGTTAGCCCCTCCCAATAACTTTTAAACTTTCGCTAAATTCCACCAGGTTTGTCATGACCTCAGGCTTGAGATTATTACATTCTGAGAGGTTTTGTGAAAATCAGGAGATGGATAGAGGAGAAAGTGGCAGACTTCCACTCCTTTGAGAAAGAGGCAGTTGTAACTCTGTGTCGTGCACATGTTTTGTCAGCCATCTGACTGACCTCAAGTAATACCTCGTTTCACAACTGATACGTTGACAACATAACAGAACTTAAGACAGCATAATTCATACTGTCTTTGGGACAACGCTGGTGAAAACTAGTGGTGAAAAATGAAATTTGACCTCTTTCTTCACTAAAAAAACCTGTACTGAAGTTGTGAATTTGCTTGAATCAATGAATTCAGTTAGTCCTTTGCTCCAATTTTCAGCTCACGTTGAACTCATGGTCACCCATGTGAAGTAGACCATCTGTTACTGCTGGTAATGGCAGAGCACTAAAAGCTGGGTTTTATGCAGCTCAGGTCATCCATGACAGCTTTGCATTAACTTAAACAAATGACAATAAGATGCATTTTTTAAATAATTATCTAATTAATTCTCAATTCTCTTGAAAGAAGTACATAACGGAATTTCCTTAGCCTCATCTTAAGGTGGCAAGAGACAAAGAAATGAAGTTAGCTATCCCGAGAGTTGTGGCAAATCCATGGGATAGTCACCATTAGGACTTCATCACCTCCTGAATGCCAGAGCAAAGCTTCCTCCACAGCCCAATCTGGCCTTCTAGTTGTGAAAAAAAACTAGCAGGTCTACTTGCAAGGCAAGCTGAAGGACAGAGATAACAGCACCTGAATGCTACATGAACAAGGCATTGTGGTAACTCCTTTTAATAATATAAACCAATTATTTTCTTTTGGCTCTGTTTTCCATCTTAAAAAGGATTACTCAAAGGGTTATATGGGATTATGGAATTGGCCTTTCACCTCTGAAAAATGTAAGTTCAAATATTAGTTTGGGTCATGAATGAAAATCAGCTTCCTCCGTTCCAGTCTGGCACTTTTACATTAGAAAAGCATAACACAAATTGGCAGAACAGTCCCAGGAGTGGAATAGCAGCAGTAGCTTGCACATAAGTATACACAGAAAGTGTGTGTGTATATATATATGCATATAGTATAGAAAGTTATGTATAGAAAATATAGAAAGTATACATATATGTCTACTTACACTAAAGAATAGGGAAGGTGAGCATGTTTAGTGAACAGATAGCTTTTAAAAGTTGAAGCTAAATCCAAATCAGGAGATCAAAGGTTAGTTTTAGCCCTGCTATGACTCCTTGGATTAACTTTTGCCAAGCAAGAGTCACCTTTAATCCCCTAACATTGAAGTATCTGGTGTAAGCTAGTCATCGAAGCTCCGCTTCAGTCTCAGCAGAAAGACATGCACAAGGTTATCCATTTCACCTGCCTTCAAGACCAGTCAACTAATGACGGTACAATGAATGTACATAATCCTTTGGAAGCTGATATATCTCTCTCTTTTAAATCCCTTCCCACTTCTCATCTTTGTTTTGCCCAATCTATTTAGATTAAAGTTTAAACCCAGCTGACTTTTTTTTATTGACAATTCACAGCAAAAGGATTCTGTAATGTGCCATGGAAATTCATTGTGACTAAAATACCAATAAATCATTGAGAATTAGATGACAGATCTCATTTTATGGGCAATTTCCAGCAGGAAAAAAGGGCTGGAAAATTATGAACAAAGAAATAACCCACAAAGGCTATGATTTCTACCTAAAAAATATTAACATTGCACAGGGGAAAGATGAAACTCAGACTGGAAAATCTTCCTAGGTGGATCTTCTGTTCTGTGGAAAAGATAGCTTCTTCTTTATTGAAGAAGATACAGCTTTTCTGCACAGGCTTATGGCAGCAGTGGAGTGGCAAACAGACTTTCGTTTAAATAACAGTATTGGTAACCAAATAGAGAACTATTTTCAAAAAAAATCAAAATTGTATAGAAATGGAAGAGGTATAGAAGTCCAAACTCCAGTCTCTTCCATTGCGTACACTGTGAAATAGTCAGCTCAAACTGAGATAGTTAAAAGTAGGAGCATTATTTGGAGACTGCATTTTAGCTCTAAGTGTCCTTTGGTCTTGTGGAAAAGTGTGATCAAATAGCAAACATAGCAGAAACATAATTTCTTCCTTTATCCTACTAGGATACCCCAAAATCAGGAGATTTCACTAATAGTTAATATCTGTCCTGAAATTCCATTCATGCTCACAAAGAGCTTTGTCTTCTGTGACCCACTTAAAGGTACATCCTTTCAAAAAATCAGACCAAAAAACCACAGAAAACGAAAAGCTTAACTCAATCACTTCAATAAGTAAAGTTGGATATGTTTAAAGTAACACAGATACTTTCTTACCCTTGGTCAGAAAAAAAAAATCAGTGTATGACAGTCCACAACTCATAGTCTGTGAAGAACTTTTTAGCTAATAACAACATCACTATGCTTTGGCATCCACCCTGTTCAACAGACCCAGCTCTCTCTTCCCAATGATCAAGTCGGTGCTTAAATAAGCCCACTTTTTGTCGGTAGACGATGTGAAAGCAAAAATGACAGAGATCTTCCAGAGCCTTTCAGAAAATGATCCTCAGAATTGCGTTGAATGTTGTCAGCACCATATGCAGCTGTGTGTCAGCTCAGAAGGGAACTATTTTGAAGGTGATCACTTAATTATACTTAAATCACTTGGTTTACTTAATTTGATAAATAAAAAGAGTTACAGGCAGATTCTCAGTTTTTTCATGTCAGACCTCATAGTTTGCCTTAGAAAACTTAGATCTTTCAAAAATAAAAACAGAACAATTACTTCTCAGGGACAAAGAATGAGAGGAAAAAAAATCCTAAAACTTAAAAATAAAAATATCTTAAAAATTGAGCTGTGAAGAATATATCTCTTTCTTCGAGATGGAGTGCTTTCTGCAGAGCTATTTCTTATTGACCATAACAATCAATAGGCACAGACCCACATTTTTGAAATAAGGCTACTAAAAAGCTGAATAAGAACTTCTACAGATTGTTTAATGCAGTTTGATCAATCATTTTAAAAATCAAAAAAAGATTAACATTTTTAACGTATCCTTTTATAGATTACTCTAAATAAGAATTCAGACCTATGTTACTGATAGAACTGAAGAGAGTAGAAATTCAGCTCAGATGAAGAACCTGCTCTTTACAGGCTGGTGAGGCAGAAAAGCTATCATTTTGATTCCTACCTACTTGTTTTCCTACTGTCAAATGCCAGTGCAGCCACAAAAGACAGACTGTTGTTCCAAAGCCAGCAACACTTATTTTATTTCACATTTTGTAGCAGGCTCATGCTTCAGGCCAAATTCAGGCCATAGCTTTCTAATTTTTCTCCAAATCACTTGGCACCTTTTTGGGAACTATAAAACAAAATGAGTGATGATACATAACAATTGTGTGTGGCAGAGAAAATATATAGCCTTTTTGTGTGGACGAACAGAGAACTGGAGAGTGCCAGGAGCCAAGTCTACCTTGAAAAGTCACATTTATGCTCAGGGACAGTTTAAGCTTTTGACAAACAGTTAAAGATAAATCTTTAGTAAGTAATAACAGACAACAAAACAGTACATTTCTCCTAAAAGCACTTAGACAGACTCTGGAAAGATACCAGAAAGAGCCCAAGGCATGAAAATAAATGATAATATCTGTAAGTTTTCGATAAAAGTCAATAAGACTAGAGTAGTACATAGATAACAGGCAGAGAGGATACCAACTTTCTGAAAAGAGAAATTGGAACAGAGGCAGATAAAGGGAGACACTGTAATGCGAAATCTCTTCTCAAAGGTAAATTATTCTTCACTGGAGAAAAATCATTCTTTGCACTGATGATTACAGAAAGCAGGTATTTCCTTGGATAAACTGCTTTTTAAACTTTTGGAGGAAGAAAAAAAAATCAAGTAAACTTTTGCTTCTATCAAGAATGAGCATGTTCTGTCAAGTGTGCAATAATTATTTTCCTACTGGGGAATTCAGGAGTGATAATTCTCAGAAGACAGTCCTACTTGGGTTCAAGCCACGTAGCTGTGATAACTCCTTTTGTCGTCTGAAAAGGATCAAAATGCTGTATATGTTGCCTACATTAAACAGAAAGCATCTGAGGTATTATTTGGGTTTGGTTTTTTTTCACATCCATGTAAACAAAACTGTTGCAAAACTCTACATGTGCACATTTTTTTATCCAAACAGGACTACTTCAGTATATCTAAAATTTATAAGGACGCATTTAAATTGAACAACAATAGACTATTTCTAATTTGGAAAAAGAAGTCCACACATAATTTGTAGCATGTTGATTACACCAGTGCACATTCGTGTAGAGGTAAATCTCAAAGAAACAATGTCCTGTATTAAATAAGTTGTTGTTAGAAAGGACAGAAACTTGTCCAATTTTTCCAAATTAAGTCAACAAGGTAGGCTGTCTCAAGAAGTCATTTATAGAATCATAAAATCATTTGGTTGGAAAAGATCTTTGAGTTCTTCAAATCCAACCATACCTGTCCACTACTAAACCATATCCCTGAGCACCTCATCTACCTGTCTTTTAAATACCTCCAAGAATTGTGACTCAACCACCTTACTGAACAGCCTGTTCCAATGCCTGATAACCCTTTTGGTGAAGAATTTTTTACTGATGTCTAATCTGAACTTCCCATGGTGCAGCTTCAGGCCATTTCCTCTCATCCCATTGCCTGTCACTTGGGAGAAGAGGTCAACAACCACCTCACTACAACCTCCTTTCAGGTAGTTGTAGACAGTGAAAAGGTGTTTCCTCAGCCTTCTTTTCTCCAGGCTAAATAACCTCTGTTCCCTCAGCCTCAGATTTTTTTTTCTTGCAAACTATGGGGCATACCGTTCTCTGCATTGAACAAAGAGGAAGAATACAGCTACACAGTGACCCCTTCTGCAGGTGTGGTTCCCACATCCTTCTCAAAAGTGGGCCAAAACCTGGGAGCCAGACAATGGTCCATTGTGGTCTGATCAGCCTGAAAACCATGCAAAGTAGGACACGAAATCCTTCCAAGTTATGCCTGCCATGAGCAGCCCTAATTGTCAGCACGCTCTATGTGAATCTACAGATCACTGTCAGTGACATCTGGTAACTATGCCAGCCATGCTGGGGGTCAGGCAGGGAGACATACAGGGTCTGTCCTCCTCTGTCCCACACATCTTATTTACTTAACACAAGTGAGCATATGGCATCCGTCAATTTGGAATCCCAAATGAACCTGTATATTTCAAACTTAATTTCAGAGCAAAGTCCATCAATTCCCTGCCGCCTATGCCTGCAGCTTGAAAGAAAAACCTCTGACACGCACTCATTCTTTAAGGCTGATACTGGCTTGGAGCACGCCCTGTCTGTGACTTTCACAGTTATCTCCCTGCAGGCATCATTCTTAGCCTTAATCTGACAGATGGTTTGCTTCAAACGCAAAGCACAAGGGCCACAGCAGCATCAATGTAAAATCTTTGTGGGTCAGTAGCCCAGACTAAAGGAAGGAGACTTTAGGGATTTCCCTGGAGGGTGCTGTTTGATGAGAAGCTCAACATGAGACAGCAATGTGCGCTCGCAGCCCAGAAGGCCAACTGTGTCCTGTGCTGCATCAAAAGTGTTGCCAGTAGGTAGGTGATTCCAACCCTCTGCCCTGCTCTCCTGAGACCCCACCCAGAGTGTTGTGTCCAGTTTTGGAATCCTCAAGATAAGAAGGACTATGGGACAGGTGGAATGGGTTCAGAGGAGGCTACGAACATGTTCAGAGGGCTGGAGCACCTCTGCTATGGGGACAGCCTGAGGGAGTCAGGGTTGTTCAGCCTGGAGAAGAGAAGGATCCAGGGAGAACTTATAGTGACCTTCCAGCACCTGAAGGGGTTGTACAAGAAAGCTGTGGGGGTGCTTTTTATAAGGGCATGGAGTGACAGGGCGAGGGGGAACGGCTTTAAATTGGAGGGGGGAAGGCTGAGATTAGACATTAGGAAGAAATTTTTCACTATGAGGGTGAGCACGTTGCCCAGGGAAGCTGTGGTTGCCCCATCCCTGGAGGTGTTCAAGGCCAGATCAGACGGGGCTTTGAGCAGCCTGGTCTGGTGGGAGATGTCCCTGCCCACGGCAGGAGGGGCTGGAACTGGATGGGCTTTAAGGTCCCTTCCAACCCAAGTGGTTCTACGCGTCTATGATGCCATGCATGCCTGGGGGGAGATTGTGGAGGGGAGGGTGCTGGCCTCTTCTCCCGGGTGGCAGGGGGCGGAACGGGAGGGAGTGGCCTCGGGCTCCACCGGGGGAGATTTGGGCTGGACATTGGGGGAAGATTTTTCTCGGGGGGGGCTGGGGGGGGGGGGAGGTTGTCATTGGGGCACTGGAGCAGGCTGCCCAGGGGGGTGGTTTGTTCACCCTCCCTGGAGGTGCTTGGGGCACGGGTGGATGAGGTGCTGGGGGCACGGTTTGGTGTTTGGCGGGGACGGTTGGACTCGATGGTCCGGTGGGTCTCTTCCAACCTGCTTGTTCTATGATTCTATGAAAACCGAGCCCGTGGCAGAGGGCAGGAGTTTCCCTGGCCTCGTAGTGGCGGGGGGGCGACAGGCCGAGCCTCGAGGGGAGCAAACCCCGGCGGTGGTGCCGGCGGCGGAGGGAGCCGGGGCTGCTGCGGGGAGCGGCGCCGCGGAGCTCGGGGCTCCCCGCCGCGCTCTCCCCAGCCCCGCGCGCCGCCGCTTCCCGGGGATCCCCGCACGGCGCGGGGCGCGGCCTCGGCGGCATCCCCGCCCCCGGGCTTTCCCCCGGCCCCGCCCCGGCCGCTCGGCGGGGGAGCGGGAGGTTAAAAGCTCCGGCGCCGTCCCGCGCCGGCCGAGAGCCGCGCGCGCGCCGCGATGCTGGAGAACGGCTCCCTCCGCAACTGCTGCGACCCGGGCGGGCGGGGCCGCCTCGGCCTGGCGGAGCGGGAGGCGGCGGCCGCGCGGCCGGCGTGGGTGGTGACGGCGCTGTCCAGCGTGCTGATCTTCACCACCGTGGTGGACATCCTGGGCAACCTGCTCGTCATCGTCTCCGTCTTCAAGAACCGCAAGCTCAGGAACTCAGGTAAGCGGGAGCGAGAACCGGCCGCCCCCCCCCCCCCTCACCCCTTTCGGAGCCCCCACAGGTGGGAACGAGCGCCCGGAGCCCCGCGGACAACCCCTCTCCTCGCTTCTGGCCGTCCTGGCGGGCACCGGAGAACCCCCGTCCGGCCCCTGCTCGCCCCCCTCGGCTCGGAACGCGGGGCCTTAAGTGGTTCTTAACGAGGGGCGTTAAGTAGCTCTTAATGAGGCGCTGAGCGGTCTCTGTGGGGCTCCCGCTGAGGGGAATCGGTGCCACTGGCACAAAAAGCGTCTCCGGAACGATCGGAGGAAAGAAGAAGGAACTTTAAAACTTGCTCTGAAGTCGAGGTGCTGCGCGTGTGCGGGGAAGCGGCTCAGTCCACGCTCCGGAGCCTCCATGGGAATTTGCGATAGTCTTTCAGGAAATCGCCTTTCTTTTTTTAATTTTTTTTTTTTTTTTGTCTCCTCACCAAATATCCTCCACCCAAAAGCCAGCAAATAAAGCGGCGTGTTTTCCTCGAACCGTGTCTATAGTTTTTCTTAGCGTGTGCTAAAACGTGGCTCTGCGTGATTCACTTGCTCAGCGTTATCATTTGCTTTCTCTTCGCGTCTTTGCTGGTTTGGTTACACGTGTCTCAAACTCCGAAACTCTGTAGTTAGCACTCACTCCTTGTGTTGGCTTCCCAGACAGTGCATGGGGACACTCTTCCCCTACTTTGGTCCCTGACACACAGTGACACACACAGTGTGCTGCTCGCACACCTGCGCTTGGCTACTATTGGGAATCGGTGCAGTGGGAAGCTGCCGATCCCAGCACAGCAGCCCTACCTACAGAAATTCTCGTAGCGCCGAAGAGTTCCCTCAAAAACTCGCTCACTTCTTCGGGTCTTGGATGTGATCGTTCCATGATGCGCACGCAGGGTAACAAAACTTTGCGGAGAGTTGAGGGAGGTGAGGTGCACGACGTTCCCGGTACTTCCAGAGCCAGAGGGCTCTGTGTCCTATCGGTCTGGCTCCTGCAAGCAGGCGCTGACTGCCCCTTGTTCTGAATTAAATGGTGCTTAGGAACAGAAGCAATTGATAGAGAGCTGAGACTGCCCAATCGTGACGCCTTTAGCTGCGCTAGGGGGATGCCAGCGGGTCCCGTGGACGTGGGGCTGAGCGATCCCCAACTTCAAGGCGTTTGGAAATGTGGTTTGGGGGAGCAAGGGAAGAAACACAGCGGGAGCCGCTCGGGCGCGGTGCTTTGCCTTGGCCTCATCCCGCTGGTGGAGGCAGCCGGTAGCCAGGGCTGGAAAGCCTCTGCCGGTGCCGCCGCAGCCCCCGTTCCCAGAGCGCCCCCCGCTGCCCTGGGAGCCGCCGGAGCCCCGGGCAGGCGCGTTCCCGCAGGGAATCCCGGCCGGGAGCCGCGGGGGGGCGGGCATCCCGGGAATGGGCTCTCCGGGAAGAGAGCAGCCGGGCCCGAGGCACCGAATCCCGGCTGGGGCGGAGCAAGAGAAAGGATTTCTGCTCAACCTGAGCTCGAACGTAGCAGAGGGGAGGGTTTGGACTGGAAGAGAGGGATGCCTGGAAGAGTAAGTTCCTGATAAATAAGGTGCTGATAAAAGTGCTCCTTGATGTCCCAAGACTGTTGAAATACGATGTGGTCTTCTCTAATTTAAATACCTCCTAATTGATCTCCTTCTAGGTTCATCCTTAATGTGATGTCACTGACCCTGTTCAAGGATCTCTTCATCTTTGATAAGTACCATGAAGAACAACAGGGAGTTCCTTCTGCATAATTCTCAGAAAGTTAAATGCCTTTTAAATTGCCGGTTCTTAGTTTTCCAAAAGGGGAGGTGACTCTTGGGAATGAAGCTGAAAGAGGGTAGTCTGGTGGATGTCCACAGAGGACTTTTCTGAGAAAATTTCTCATGGAGAGTGCAAGAGGACTGCAAACTGATATGGGTGGTGGGATGGGATGGGGATGTGCTGGGGAGCTAAGGCAGAGCTTGGGAGCCCATAGCCTCTGACAAGGAAAAAAGATGGACAAGCAGGTGAACTTATAGGTTCTCCTTTCTGAGCAAACCAGGAGCAACATGTTCATGCTTGCAAGGGAAGCAGAGGTGATAGAATGAAATGCTGATGAAGAATGACAAGGAAAGGGTTAGACTTGTGGTGAGGGATGATGGAGAGGGACAAGTTCCAACTAGTGTAACAGTTATGACAAGAGACAGGATATCCTGGTGGCTGGAGAAGAAAAAGAAGAATTGTAGCACCATAAACACCCACTTCTCTTTGAAGAAGCTAATGAGAGATTTTCTTGGATAGAGATAAGAGTTTGGAACTTATGAGGAATAAATTAAGCAGCTCTGCCCACTTCTCTAGTACAAATAGTAATCTTCCCAGGGCTTGCGCGTACTTCCAGGATTTATTAACACTCTTCTGTCCCAGGCTTAACAGAGGAATCTGATAATTGCAAACAATGTAATTATGCATCACTCTCCTTAAAATTAAAGCATGATCAAAAGCAAATCCATTTTAATGCTGTTATAAAATATGAGGCAGAAGAATAGAGTGAAATAAAACAACACATTAGCCTTTGCCCTGGTAAGTATTATGCACAGCAGGAGAGAAATGAGGAGTGGATAGGACTGGTGCTTTTAGAGATTTCTCATTCACTTCTTAAACAGTGGGAATTTTGCCAGCCTTGTAACAGGAGTATTGTTTCATAGCACACAGAAGCCTCTTTCTCATGTTTAAATTCGGTTTTGGAGGGGGAAGGGGAAATCTGTGAAGGCTTTTCCAAGTAATGCATAGCGTAATTGGTATGAATCAACACACTTGTCTTCTGGTCTTTTTGTGAGAGGCTGAGCAACTTCTGATCTATAAAAGTGTTTTAACTTACAGAAATTAATGTTTTCATCATTTCTAATTTGGGAGGAAAGTAACTTCATCCAACACACTATAAAATTAAATAAAACTCTGTATAATGAAATAATAAAATGAATTATCCTGTCTTTCTCTTTGAAATGTCGTAAGTGTTCTGAATTTTCAGAAGCGACTATTGATTTTGGGTTTCTTCAGTTAAGCATGCCCAGCTGACAGCAGCTTTGAAAGTGCTAAGCTTTTAAAGTACTAAAGTTTACATGTGTTCAACAACCACTGCTGGTTGGTCAAGTGTCTTGAAGGTGAATTGAATCAATTGAAGCCACTAGATGCTTTTAAGAATTTCAGAATATATTTGTATAGCCATAGCTGTAACCATAACATTGTGAGCTGGGGTAAGAACCTGGTAGGAAGCACTTCAGAAGATGGGAACTGGCAAAGCATCTCCCACAGGAGAGAGATAAAGCAAACCACATGTATTTCATTGGCCTTAAAGCCTGCATCAAATTGGCAAGAGGTGAGAGTTAGGCACATTAACTCAATATCATTTCAAAGAGCAGTGAGGACTTGGGATGCTTTTACTTTTGGTAGAAGGCCTAATATTAATCCTGGTGTACTACCAAAGAATACATTAGCAGAAAATGATATATTTATTGCATTGTGTCAACCTTCTTCACTCCTCCACTATTTTCCTTTCCACATATAGCAACTAACACAGCAAGATGAGACCCTGATTTTCATTTGAATGGAAAGGTGCCATTGCAACACAAATCAAGTCAAAATTCATGTTTCTTTTAACTGTAAGAATATGGGTGTATTTGTATGTTTAGTTCTATCTAATGTGTGTGAGGCTGTAAAGATAGACAATACTTCTCATATATTCTTCTGTACAAAATAAAATATTCCTGCACATAGAATTGTAAATTTGGTACTCATCTGTCTCCTAAATAAACATGTTGGGAAATACAATCAAATCTTGTATTCTTTTTTTTCCCTTGCTGTTTCCCTTTTGTATCCTTCAGTGCACCTCTCTGTAATATACCTGAGGGTACATTTTCTCCTCTGTTACATACCCTCTTCAGTTATTCTTTATATCTTTGACCACACCAGTTCTCTTTCTCTCTTTAATTTCTCCCCTGTTACCATTCCTGGGAAGAGGACGGTTGTCTCCAGGAGTGGAGTTCATTTCTTAGAAGACCACGGTGGAGATACCAAGTTTTGAACTTATTCTTTTGTGCTCCCTTTATAAGGATGGAGAAAAATAAGCATTCTGAGGGCATAGTTAATTAACCTATTTTTGACATCTACCTTAGGACGACATGATTCAAACCATAGAAGTATGTATTTCTGCTAAAAGCAGAGATTTGTGTCCAGTTCTGGGCCCCTTACCACAAGAAGGATATTGAGGCTCTGGAGCAAGTCCAGAGAAAAGCAATGAGGCTGGTGAAGGAACTGGAGAACAGACCCTATGAGGAGCGGCTGAGAGAGCTGGGGTTGTTTAGCCTGGAGAAGAGGAGGCTGAGAGGAGACCTCATTACTCTCTACAACTACCTGAAAGGTGGTTGTGGAGAGGAGGGAGCTGACCTCTTCTCCCAAGTGACAGGGGACAGGACGAGAGGGAATGGCCTCAAGCTCCGCCAGGGTAGATTTAGGCTGGAGATTAGGAGGAGGTTTTTCATGCAGAGGGCATTGGAATAGGCTGCCCAGGGAGGTGGTTGATTCACCTTCCCTGGAGATGTTTAAGGCACGGGTGGATGAGGTGTTGAGGGACTTGGTTTAGTGTTAGACAGGAATGGTTGGACTAGAAGATCCGATGGGTCCCTTCCAACCTGGTTGTTCTGTGATTCTGTGATTCTGTGACTCTGTCAATGCATTCACCTACATTTAGGTGAGACAAAATCAACATATGATGTCAGAAGTCATCATGTAACTCTTCTGGTAACTTGTCAAGTTACATTTTTAAATTTGCACATTTTTCTCCTCCTCACCGTCTGTCTTCCAAGAGATCGTATTGATCGAGACAAGACTGACATTAACAAAAACATCATTATTCCATACAACTGAAATATTCAATATGTTTTCTGGGTCATTAAACTGCTTTGAAAAAAATTGTCTTTTAATAACAGCAGTGATACTGATGAGAAAATATCTTGATGAGCAGAGCATGACACCCTACTCTTACGGTTTCAGCTTTTGAACTCTGGATCCATGTACTCATTAGCCCTGCAACTGCATGTGCTTGGTCTTCACATTCTCTCACATTCAGGACCTCTAGCATTGGAGCTCCCTAATACTAACAAATTCACAGTAACATGACTTCAACATTCAGAAAAAATTTGTTGAACCATACACTAAACATAAAGCTCTTCTATATCTTTGCAATAATACTATGGTTCAAGCATTATTTTATTTTAACTTTGTGCTTGTTGGTTTCTTATAGTGGGACTATATAGAACTATAGTTGTCATTTAACTTGCATGGATCATTTCTCTACATAGTGAGAACTCTTGTGCTGTATTAATAGAGAATAAACACATATTTACCTCTCAACCATCCATGGTAAAAAAAAAAAAAAAAAGGACTTTTAGTTCACTTACCCCAGCTTAATTAATCTCTCCTGAACAAGAGAAAAGTGAATTGTTCACAGTAATGCAGATGAGGTACCATCAATACTTTAAAGAAAATAATAACATTCTATTCTGTCTTGTCCTTCTCTGGATGGACAAAATGAACCTGATATACCTTGGAGCCACATTTTTCTTTTATGTAATAGCATTGTATAGATGACTCTTCTTGGTCCAGTCACTTCTTAATGTTGCTCTTCTTTCTCTTTTGTCCTTTCAGTCCACAGAATCATAGAATGGCCTGAGTTGGAAGGGATCCACAAGGATCATTGAGTCCAACTTCTATTCCTGCGTAGGACAACCTCAAAATTTACACAAATTATTACTCCTTCATTACCTGACCTCATACCTCACACTCTATTGACTTTCTGCTCGTTTAGTCCTCAAGGAAAAAAAGATCTTGAAATGTCCCTGTATCAATGTGGGCTCTCAACCTTTTATTATCACAAAATTTCATTAGTTCTTCTTGCATTTTTTTGACATAATACTTGTGAATCAGATAAAATTAGCTCAATATAGCTTATCTCCCTATAGTCCAAGAATTTTCTTTCATCGCCATTCAGGTAGTGGTAACAACAGGCTGTGTGTGGTACCCTAGCATATGTGCTTCCAAGGTGAGATCATTTTAAAGCAACCCTCCAGATACCAGAAGTCCAGCTTTTGTTGAATAATCACATTAGTTGGTACAGCCACTTTGTATAAGCTCTTATTGAATTTTATTCCATTTCTCTTTACCTGCATCTTTAATTTTCCTTTCCTTCCCAATTTGTTTCTGCAACCTTGCCTAACATTAAGGCGATACCAAGAAGCCTAAAGATTTCTGGATTCATTCTTCCTTTGCAGCTAATCCACCACCTTAAATATGAGTGCCATGTTAGCACATACTCTGCAGTAGACAAAATAATCTTCCGGAGGTGGTAACACCATTTTAGTTTTTTCATTATTCTCTTACTAATTGTTTTTCTGGCTTCTTGTTAGAATCATGCAAAAAGAGACAGCAGTTGTACCAGCATTATAGCAAGGGAAGAGGAAATGGGTGGTAAATTCTGAGAGCACCACAGATGCAGGTGAGTCATGACAAAACCGCTCTTTGGGATGCACATGGAAGTCATTCTCTGAGCCACAACCTGGAAGAAATCAGCTATTCCCTTCTGGCAATGAAGACCATAGAACACATTTGGCTCCCTTTTACGGGTCCCACATGTAGCACTGTGTCCTTCCAGAGCCATGATGCTATCTGCAAGATAACAGATGTTAAAAAATTCCTCCCATCAAGGATATTCAATCTCTCTGACATTTTGCCTTTATTGTAGATATCTTAATTCCTCACCTGTCAACCTGCCTTGTTCCTAAGCCCATCATTATTTTCCTTATCAAAAACTGTAGCAAAATCTTTCCTCATACCAGCAGTCATTTTAAGTTGATTTTCAAATTTTCCTTCCCCCAGTAACATCTCTTTCCTTTTACTAATGTGGTGAAAGGGCATTTTATTAATTTTAGAGGCCTTGGCAAAACCACTTGTCTTTAGGGTTTTTGTCATCTCCCATTTTATTCATTTTTTTACTTTATCTCTAACAGTTTTCTTTAGTGGGCATATCCTTTCCCTTTCTTTCTGCCCTCATTTCTTGCCTCTGGTATCCTTGCTGAGATTCTTCCTCCAGCTAGATCTGGAACTTCTTACATTTTTTCCCTCTTTTGGATGCAAATTCCAGAGGATATTTTTGTATTTTTAATATGGAGAAATGCCAAACTTCCTCCACATCCAAGTCTCTAAGCTCCTCAACACAGTTGACTTCACTTTCCTAATTGGCTTCTTTTATTTATCAAAATGTGCAACCTCCTTTCTACACTATGTCTGTTTCATGTATTCTTCCATTTAATTTAAACAAAATAATCTCATCTGCTTCCAATACAACCTTATTTTCTATCACAAGCTCTTCAAGGACGCCTTTGTTTGTATCAAAACAAAGGCCGGAGTATGTTGGCAAATAGACTCTGTATTGAAGAAATCTGCTGGATGTATGTCCAGAATTCAACAGTGATTAGTATATTTGTTATCTCCTTTATGTATGAGGAGCTGCAGTATCCCATCATTAAATTGTTTGATTAATATTTCCCTAGTAAACCAGAGGTGATCTCATCTTACCGCATTTTCCTACATATTTCATTGCACATCGTCTTTGCATCTATTCCCCAATGTAATTTTGGCTTTTACCAGAACATCATCCTCTATCTCTCCCCATCTTTCCCTTTTTATGAAGACTGCACTCTTTTCAGTTAATATTTTTCTTCTCTGATCATAGGTGCAATTCCATTCTAACAGAATTATTTCCATAAAGTTTGATTTTAATTTCTCACTGGTTTTGGATCTCCTATTTTGTGTCATGAGTTCCTGGCATTCTTTTACTGGCTCTACTGCTTTTTTTATTACCTCTCCAGTCAGACTGCTCAGTTTTTGAGCTCCTGTTTTCTATAGTTGCTGCCGCCACCTTCCTGAAGCCAAAATTGCCCCTGCCCTGGGTGTTAAATGAAGAAACTATATGATTCCTTCTCAGGCTCAGTTCTCATCTCTCAATTTCAAATTCTTTTTATTCATTCTGCCAGCTTGGATTGCAAGCTGCTGTCCCATATGCTTAGGTGAAGTTGGTCCACGAAGTTGGTCCTTCTCAGAGAATACCTCCAAATGATCAACACCGAGTTTTTCTATGACATTTCTAGAATTATTCACTTATGTGCCCATGACTCATCGCATACTCCTAGTTACGCTTCTATTCTCTTCTTGGAGAGGAAATAGAATAAGGTCATCATCAATTCCATCCTCTGTTTTGTGAGATTTGGTTCAAATATTAACCAGCAGATAAAAGAAATACTCAAAGCTAGTTATAGTATGTAAACTTTATTAACCTGTTAATAATTCTAAGAGTAGAAGAGCAAAATGAAAATGCAGTATTGTTCATTTGTGAATTAGGAAAATTAACAAAAGAAGTATCCTGCAGTGAAAGGAAGCAAATCTTTTAATTAAATTTGGAAAAAGTGAAAATTAGAGATCCAAGGAAATTGTACATTGGAAGAAATCCAAGAAATATAGAATTTTAAAATATTTTGGAACTAGAAAGTTTGAAAGAAAACCTAAATGGATTGAAGGAAACACCTGGGAGTACAGAAATACCATAAAGGAGGAAAATAACTTTTTCATTAATCTACATTACCTGGAATTTTGAGGAGACGGTTGCTTTCAAAGCAGTAGTAGAATTTACAGGAAACTGTATGCAAAATAATGGAAAATTTTTGAGAAGATAGACTTTTTTGAGAAGATAGGCTAGAATAATATAATATTTTTTCATAATCTAGAGAATCTTGCCTCTGTTGTCCTTGCTGACACAAGACTAAGGATATGCTCAGTGTAATCTAGGGATGGAGAGTATTAAAATGGAAGTCACTTTCATAAATGCTAAATGAACTGTGGAAGTTGGGAATTTGGTAAATTTAAAGAACTACTGACTCTTCAGTGAATGCTTTGAGAGTTCAGAGACATATGGCTAATGATACTGAAAACTGGAGAAAGTATGGAATGTGTTAGTGGCAAGTATAAGCCAAAATATAGAAACTAAGGATTAGGATGAATGCGTAATGTGATGCAGGTTATTTTACTCTGCTGTAGAGTACTTTGTATCCTCCTTTGAAGCATCTGGCATAACCATATTTGATGATAGTTCGAAATTATAGTTTTCTCTTATCCTGTAGAGAAAGTGATTGATATATTGATAAGTGAATGGGAAGTATGTCATCAAGATCTGCTCCAAGACACTTAACATTTTAGAATATAATTCTAAATTCTATTCCACTTGCTAAATGGAGCTATTGATGTATTTCTCTTTAGAGGAAATAGAATGATGTATGTTTAATCAAAATGGAAAAGTATATGGACTTTCTTGAACCTGTAAAAGAAGAATCTAAGTGTATATTTGTGCTATGTACTTCATTTGACACAAGTTCACTCTTCCCATGTTCTGAACACAAAGAAAACCAAATTATGATCTTAGTGTGATGCTTCGCCTGAAACACCATATCCAGGCTCTCCATAGGTCCAAGTCTTACACAGCATTTTTTATTCAGCTCAGAGTATGAATAATGTTGCTTTTATCACCCCAAAATAAGCAATGCAAACATGACAGGAAATTAGAGGGACTTTTTAGCAGCTGCAGCATGGCTATTCCAATGTTTCTTAGCAGTACTCCCTTTGCTGCCAGCTCTCTCCTGTACTCTGGACTAGTGATTCTTTTGCAAGACTCACTGACTGTATGAGACATGACCACTCTGCAGGGAAGCTCTATTATTGGATGGACCAGCAAAAACAATTCAAGGATTTATCATAATCTCTGACACGATCAGTTAAAGAGCTAAAAGACCAAGTCTATTCACAGACAGCCAGGATGGCTTGTTTTAGAAGACTGTTTTTTTCAACTATTCCTAACAGGTATATATATTCACCAAATGACTTGAACCATTCTTTTGAGGTTGTTAGAGGAGACTACATTCATCTCATTATATCAGTGCTAACTTGCTCTTTGCCTCTAGAAGTAAATTCTACTCCTACTCCAATTCAGATCTATTCTGAGCACCAGTGTCTTCAGCTAGACTTGAGAAATTTAGCTTCTTAGAAGTTATCCTTTACGAGCATATATTGGTACCTGACATAGACAGTCAAGTACATTGCCTTGTTTCCAAGAATACATGTCAAAATAGCTATGCTATCCTGAGCTAATAAAACAAGAACATTTTTTTCCTTTGCAGGAAGGAAAAATGCTATGGTAATTTTCGTCTTCCTAAAAATCCATCTGAGCAGTTGTTCTGGCTTTTAAACTCCCACCTTACTATGGGCATTAAACAGATTTACAGACAGCAAAGGCTAATAGAACTATATCTAAATCATTGTGGATGAAATTTCATTTTCTTTCTTAACAACAGCAAATGCTTTGGAATATTCTGGCTTACTTTTTGTCTCTATACTGACAAGGACTGAGCTGTATCACAGAGTCAGCATTTTTACTGATATTTCAACTGCGTATGGGACAGTCATGTCTTGATATGACAACAAATAACAGCAGACTGAACACGTTCACAAAATGGTTACGATATCAATTGTTTGAATTACTTTTAAATTATTTATTAATTATATAGAGTTATTTGATTACACTGTTTAATAAATGCTGCTTAAATTATGACTGAAAGAAACACGTAAACCTTTCCACAAAGTTACTAAGTTTTTCAGCTGCTTTTTATGGACATGGATCATTTTCAATGTTTAAATATCCCTATGAAGATTACAATAATATTGCATGACACTTCCACAAATACTGTCATCTTTCTGCTATAGAACAACATCTGTTCATCTGTTGTTTCAGATTGCTATATTTGCACAGTAAGGGCAACAACTGTCAGAAAATATCACATACAGACATTGGAGATAGCACTCTGACTAACATGAAAAACATCTGCTTGCCACATCAGCCTTGTAAATATAATTATTTTAAATAATTAAAAGTTCAGAGTTAGCACTGCATTGTAAAATATATCATTGCAAGAAAAAACAGGGATTTATAAAGGGCATCTTGCACCTCTAAGATTTTCACAAATCCTGCCTGAAATTCTTAGTCTACTCTCATTCTAAAACCAGTGCAATTTTTCTAATTACCTCAGCATATACAGCATTTCATTTGAATTCCAGCAGGAAAAAGCACCTTATGTCAGATGGCTACTGTCTATGAATAAGTGTAATCTAATCAGTCCAGGTATCTTTATTTCCTACTTTTCATTCAAGTGAAAATAATCTTCTTACAGAATATTATCTGCATAGGTTCTTTCAAAAACACATCTACTCAGGTTACTCCTGCTGTGCAGATCTTGCCCGTGATGAAGTTAATCAGCATTGTAGTCTTTAGGGCTTTTTAAGGATGTTCTGAAAAGTAGACAACTGTATTCAGCTTTTTTACTGACAGGTAAAAGGAAGTTACATTAGAATATACTGCTTCATTTCAGGACAAGTAAAGACATACAGGAGGTGTAGACACTGCATGCTAACTGGGAGCTATCCCATTCGTCCTTTCTGTGAACTACAACTTAGAGTTCTTAAGGCTTTTAGGAATCTCTGTATTCAAGAGACTGAGCATTCCAGCCAATTCATCTGAAAACAGCTGTTACTCACTGGAATGCACAGGGTGTACTCTTTGGATAGTTACAGAGGAGTAGTTTCATGCAACAAGTTTAAGGCACGGGTAGATGAGGTCCTGAGAGACATGGTTTAGTGTTTGATAGGAATGGTTGGACTTGATGATCCGATGGGTCTCTTCCAATCTGGTTGTTCTATGATTCTATGATTCTATGAACATCTTGGCTGGAATTTCCGTCTTCACTCAGAAAAACCTTCTGATCTGCAGACTCATGACAGTATGCAGCTTTGACACACCTTTCCACTTTCTTCCATGTTATCTTTTAAAAATAGAATGCCATCTTCTTTGAGCCTATCAATCAAGTTAAAGTTAATTATACGGTTTTCTTAAAAGCACTTCAGCAAACCATTTCTGATGTAGTAAACTAGGCAGTAACTGCACTGTGCTGCTCTGAAGTGAAGCCACTTGTTGCTGAGAGCATTTTTAGCCTCACTCACTGAAGTTGTTAACAGTTCTTGAGTTCAGGTTGAAGGACTGTATCCTTCACGTATCCAAGCACTGTTTAGAATGATGGTTGTTACCCACTGTACTGAATGTAGAGATACACAGAGAGCTGCATGCCGTTGCTTCTACATAAGCATGAATGAGTTACCAGATTTCTCAATGTTTTCACAAGTCAAAGAACTTCTGGGCATCAAGCTGTTCCGAAACAATCCCCAATTTACACCTCTGTACAAAATTGTTTAATTCTATTTTCTACAGAGTTAGAATTAACAAAAAGCAGGTGTGAATTGTTTTACAAAAGTGTACTTGTGTACACTCTGAAGGAAAGAGATGACCTTCCCCAAAGCTTTCCTATACGAACTGGCTAACTGCACTACTAAAGTGTAGCTAAATACCAGATGAAACTGTTAGTTTCACTGGTAGCTACACTAATGCAGGTAACTAACCAGGTAACTAACTGATAACGACACTAAACCAACCAACTCCATTATTCAAGGTCCACCAAAGCCGATCATGCATTCTCTTCTGAGTAGAATGCTGAGTAAATAAAAATCATCTGTGAAAGACTGAGAGGTATGTATTTCAGAAACCCTAAGTAATGCAGCTATATATTATTTCTTTTGCCCCCAAATACTGCCAGCCCCACTGTTACAAAAAGAGCTTATCTGAAGAGTTGAAATTCCTATCATGACATTTCCAGAAATTTCATGCATAATTTTTTTTCAAGACAGGATTACAATCCTGTGGGTAGCCTCAGCTCATATGTGACACATTTCCAATTAGTGTCTTTCTTGCCGGTTGCTTTTTATATTAATTATATCATAAACTACACAAAGTTTGACTTAATTAATGGTTGGAAGACAAGCAGTCAATAAAACTGCAGGATGCTAAAAGAAGGTACCACTTCTGATTCATTAATAAGGTAATGAATAGTTGATGGAGTAACTAATCCTGGAAACCATTTCAAAAAGTGTGAGAGACAAGCAAGTGGTAGCAATCAGGATGGATTTACAAATGGAAAATCATGCTTAAGCAATGTGATAGCCTTCTATAATGAAATGATTAGATTGATCGTTGTAGGGAGAGCATTGAATGTTGCTTACCATAACTTTAGTAAAGCTTTTGACATAATTTCCCATAATATCCTCATAGACTAGCTGAAAAAGTAGACATTGGAAAAGTGGTCAGTGATGTAGATTGAAAACTGTCTGAATGATTGGGTCAAAGAGGTGGGTTGTGATCAGTGGCACAAAGTCTAGTAGAAGGGCAAAACTGAGACCAATTGTGTTTAATGTCTTCATTAGTGACCTGGATGATGTGGCAGAGTGTACCCTCATCCAGTTCACAGATGATACAAAACTGAGAGGAGTGGCTAATCTGCCAGAAGATCATGCTGGCAGTCAGAGGGACAGGGACAGGCTGGTTTGAAAAGAACCTCATGAATTTCAGCAAAGGGAAGAGAGAAGTCTGGTACCCGGGTAGGAACAAGCCTATGTTTGCTGTGGGATACCCAGCTGGAAAACACCTTGCAGAAAAGGACTTTGGGGTTCTGGTGGACAACAACATGATCATAAACTAGCAGTGCACTGTTGCAGCAAAGAAGGCACATGGAATTCTGGGCTTCATCAGAGTGTTACCAGCAAACTGAGGAAGATGATCCTTTCCCTCAGCAACGATAAGGCTACACCTGGGGTGCTGTGTCCAGTTCTGGGCTGTCCTGTGCAAGAAAGAGGTAGACTTACTGGATTAAAGTCCATGACATGGACACTAAATTTATTAGGGTCTTGGAGCACCTCCCATATGAGGAAAGGTTGAAAGCGTTCAGCCTGGAGAAGAGAAAGTTCAGGGGCTTCTTATCCATGTGTATTAATACCTGGTAGAGGGAAATGAAGAAGAGGAAGCCAAACTCTTCCAAGTAGTGCCCACTGAGAAGACTAGGAAAACTGCCCATAAGTGTGACTCGGTACTTTATGCTGACAGACATCACCTGCTCCTGTTTCTGGACCGCAGATCACCAGGTTGCTCACATGGGTAACAGCTAGGTTTGCCACAAAAAGTGAGTCTGAATGGTTCATTTCAGTTAACAGTGCTCAGATATCACCTAAGTAGCATGTAGAGAGGGATGCTGTATTCTGCAGCTTGGGCAAACTGAACTAGTATTTGACTATCTAGATAAGGGAGGATGATCAGGTCCTGGGCAGCCTGTTTTAGTGGGATGTTCCTACCCATAGCAGGACGAGTGGAACAAGATGATCTTTAAGATCCCTTCCAACCCCAACTAGTCTACTATTCTATGACTCTATGAAATTCTACCCTTGGTAAAGCCTGTGGGAATCTTTTCCAGACTTGTTTTAGTTAGGATTTCGTGCCTCTTCCTTCTTTCTGTGCAAACCTCACCACCCTCCAGGCCTGTAACAGTTTGTTAGCTCAGAGTCTCTGTCAGACTCAGATTTTTATGTCCATTGAGAAAGTGTTCAGATTCTGCTGCCACGTGGAGTCTGATGACAGAAGCATGACCAAAACAAATCCTCACCTACTCTAGTCCGTACTTCTGACCAAGAAAATCTAGTTCATTAATGAACACATAATTTCTCTACCTACAGAGTAGCAGGTATGACCTTAGACATCCTCTGCTACTTAATAGAATAAGTAGAGCATTTCTCTGGTCCAAAATCAACAATGTATTTCCTCTATTTCCTAGAAAAAAACTGTAAATATCCTGTATAAATACAAATTCCCAGTTCACCCAGGTAGGCTCTTGAGTCTCCACAGTTGGAGATAGTCAAAACCTGACTACATGGCCCTGAACAGCCTACTGTAGTTGACTCCTCTTTGAACAGAAGAGTTGGATCAGATGATCAGAGATCCATTTCAAAATAAATGATCCTGTGGTTCTATGCCTATCACCCTTCATTTAACTAGCTAACCAATATCATGACTCCCAGTCCCAGCATGAACAGAGTTTTTGTTTCATCATTTTGTAAGGCTTCTTCTGGCTCTCAGAAAAGACTTTAATTTAGGAAATGATCATTTACACAGTTTGTCTGTATTGAGTTGAAACACAAACCTGACAATTCTTTAGAAGAGAATAAACAATCACTTTTTGTAAAAGCACGTTATTCACTCATCTGTTTACATGGATGTTATTTTATTCAAAAAAGCCAAAAAATGTACTTGTTGCGTAGCTGTCAGATACTGCAGGTCCTTCATCTCTAACCACACAGAGCAGTTGAGTAATTCACAGTGAAAACTGCCACTTGCACACTTTCATTTCCATAAGGAGAGATCACAACATTTTTACTGGTCAGAATACTCTTTTCTGTTTAAATGGGTCTACAAAGCAAAGCTTGAAGAAGCACCTCATCATGACTAACCGAATCTCCTTGCTAACAGGTGCTGAATATGTCTCATAGCCTGCAACAGTCCCAGTTTTACTCACCTGGTATATCTGCTGTATGTTTTTAATAGTCCTGTAATATCTTGAGCTTTATATTTCAACATAAGATTTGTTGCTTCTTTGTTTTCCTTTTTTTCTTTTTTTTTTCTTTTTTAATTCAGGTAATCTGCTACTGAATATTTAAAAAAAAAAACACACCCAAAACAAGAAATGAACCAGCTTAACAAAACAAAACATGGGTTTTATTTTCATTCTTCAGTTTTCTGTCCTCCTTTCTAAAAGAAGGTGGCAGTTAAGTAATTCTAAGGACCTGAAAGTTGACTTGTTGCCATAAGAGAGAAAAAAAACCATGTAATTTCCTTTGACACAAATTCAAACTAAAGACAGTAGCAGTGATGAAAGTGATAGATGGTAATAGTGACAGTAACAGAAGATAAACTAGCCTTTCACACAATATAAATTAATATCAGCCAGGACTCAATAAAGTTTTGTCCAGAATTGTTAGCAGTGCGAGGGCCTTACTTCTTTTTATTCAACATCCCAGTCTTTTGTAGTTGATCTGAACCAAGTTTAAGGTTTTGGGTTTTTTTGAACAAAATAACATCCTACAAAATGCTACATATTTCCTTTTTTTTTCCTCTGTGAAATGCAGGTTAGTCTTGAGGGACAGAAAAAAATGTTATTTACAATAATGGGTTGCTAGTTATTTATAGGGTTTGGCTGGATCGCACCTATTGGGTTTTACATCTTTTTATATCAGCCCCTTTGTTGGCAGCAAATGAGTTTTCATATTTGAAGTTGTTCATGTAGGGTTCCTATTCTTTGTTGGCTGAAGCAATCAAAAGCTGTGGTTACTCGAAGTGAAGAAAATTAAGCTGATATATACCAGCAGGTACAGTAAATACAGTTTCTTTAATGAATTAATGAAAAAGCAGCCTGTTTTTATTGTTATTCAGCGATTGTGCTCAGCAACTGGAGATTTTGAAGCTGGGCCATCAGTGATGTCCATGGCAGTGAGCACTCAGAATAAATTTCTTGGCTTCATTCCTTGCATGAAAACCAAAAGTACCCTAGATAGAGACATTCTCTCAGCAGCTACAGGGGCTTTTCACTATTCTAGACTAGATGGCTTCAGTGTGAGGGCAGTGCTACAAGGGACCTTCACCCCTAACCTGTAGCAAAATGCAGTTCAATTGCAACAAGGTTATTGTCTGTTCACAAATGTTGTCAACAAATCTGGATTGGTTGCATAGAGTAGTGGCTGGAAAGGACCTGAATCAGGATGTTGCATCGCACTACTCAGATTAGCACAACAGGAGAGCACAAGAAGGAACTGTGCTTCTGAATGGTGTTACTGAAACCTACTCTCCTCATCATAAAAGCAGCTGTATTGGTA
The DNA here is from genome assembly GCA_033558105.1 of Coccyzus lansbergi. NCBI lineage: Eukaryota > Metazoa > Chordata > Aves > Cuculiformes > Coccyzidae > Coccyzus > Coccyzus lansbergi. The sequence goes on along the minus strand of JAUMJK010000267.1, from coordinate 422,677 downwards.
CAGACCAAGGGAATAGCTAGCCTCATATCCCATGTATGTAAATAGGCACTCAGGGAAAAAAGAACAGAGCAACCCTATGTGATACTTCTGTGTTCTCTGAACTCGATTCCTGCTAGCTCAGAGGATTTCCTGAACCTACCCTGTTATGTTTGTTTGGTAATCTTCAAATGATGTCTCTTTCAAGTACTTTTCCAGCCTTCCCTTGAATATAGGTAAAATTTTGCATCTGCAAGATCTGTTCAGGAGTTCTATAGGTTTGTTTCATACCACAGAAAACATCCTCTTTTGTTTGCTTTGATGTTGCCTAGCTTCACTAGGTAGCTCCAGCTCTTCTATAGGTTTGATGCCTCAGTGCCACTATACCACTGCAGTGTCATTTTGAAGCAGTGAGCTAGAGAGGCACTGTCATTTTTTTCCATAGTGTGCCTAACAGAGGTGACATTATCTAACAGAGAAGAGCAAGGTCCATGAGCTAGAGTGTTCTTCCTAATCTGTGTCTTGGGAGAGTCCCTGCATCAATCTGTCTCATTTTTCCAACCTGTCAAATCATGAGAAGGATTTTCTTTTTTTTCTTTTTCTTTGAAACATACTGATGAAGAGCACTCTACAATACAAGCGATAATTTGTGTATTCTGGTTCAAGGGTGAAATTTTTGAACAAAACCTAGATAAAGACAAGCAGGCTAACTCCAGAACTGCACAGTTGATGAGTAGGGCACTCTCTTGGGACTATGGAGACTTAAAACTCAAGTCTTTTTTTTTCCAAAAAAGTCTCTTCTACCATGGATTTGTTCTAACCACTAGGCAATAGGGAATTCTCTAGAAGATCCTGCCTTGCTTTATCTATGTCCCTTTGACCTCTCTGAAACCATCCAGTACCAGGAAAGTTCCTGCAATCTTAGAAAGTATTAGAAGCCTAGAAAAGTATTTACTGTCCTGTAAACTTACTATCCAATTATCGATCAGACTTCTGCTCTGGAAGAACCAACCACTTGGTTTTGCCTTCTACCATGCTAGATGGTGCTATGTATTGTCTCTGTTGTGGCTGGTGCTCTAGGTGTAGTAGAAAATCACCACTGTCCCTACTCTCACCAGAGGAAGCCACAGGCAAGCAAAATTGTACACCTAGGGGTTGCAAATCTCAAAACTTAGAAGTTTTTAAGAGCACAGCATTAGAAATATGTTTTCACACCTGCGGTCTGTTTTGAAACCCATGACAGCGAACTCTCAGCAAGTACCAGTGCTCCTGTAATTAATCACAGGGAGAAGAAGTCTGAGTACACAGAAGAGAGGCTTTGCTCATCGTGTTATACTCATATCTAGCTGCCAAGTATGCCAAAATTATGATCACAAAATCACAGTAATCAATGATGCAACTTAGGTGCCTCTTTTCAGCAAGATTATGTCAACATCTGAGAATTATGTTTTATAAATCTAAAATTCAGCTCCTGCAAATGTAGCTTCCAGCACAACTCATAGTTGCAGATGATCTCTGATCTGGAAAACCACTCACACCTCCCTCACGTTTGCACTCTGGCTGCTTAGAAGAATCTGTGCTTAAATGATTTGGCTAAACAAGTTGTTCCTTAGAGTCATTCTACAAATAGAAGTGGAGACATAGACATGTGAAGGCAATTTTTTACCAATTTTCTGTTAGTTGAGTATGCTTTTGTTTTATCTGGGATACGCCTTGAGACTTACTAATTCAACAGAGTCTGGAGTCAGGAAATTATATTTATACCTGATTGTCAAAAGATGACATTGAATAATAAAGTTCAAGACGATATCTCATCAGAGTTACATAGTTTGAGTTACTATTTAGTAATTACTGACAAGGGGAAATTTAAGAGGGACAGCTTTCTTGACTGAAGGATTGATTGATATCTTCATGACATTTGCTATGCCTCTTCAATCTCCATGTTGGTCTAGACTCAAACAAAAGATCCACTTAGTGACTTGCTGTAATGAAACTTGTCTAATATGCCTTGGGATTAACGTGCTGCTTTTTTTCTTTGTCTGAAGGTAAGATCTGCTCCTTTAAAAGTTGTTGGAATTATGAAAGGCTTCAATATTTCCTCTTTTATCTCCAGTGATGCATGACAAAACATGACATAGTTAATATCATATCACAATATAAAAAGATCTAATTAAGATTAAAACTATATAACCTTTGATTTCCACAAATTGCTGGTAGTTAGAAATATATATTGTAAGTCATACTCCCATACCAAGCCTAATATCAGGATCAAGGTTACCTTTATTAGAAAGAGGTGATGTCACAGCTGAGAGAGGATTTTGTATGCAAGCAGTGTAGCATTGGAGATACTTGGAATTGCAATCAAGGCTGTAAAACCTTTTTTCCCTTTAATGACTTACAGGAAAAAAACCTAAAATTTTGAATTCCCCTTGCATATTCTGTGAATGTTTTAAAAACTAGAGGAAAAAAAATGTTTTGTATGCTTAGTGTTTATATAAAAGTGACTTGCAGAATGGATGAGAGCATGCACCCCTGAAGTGGTATCTTGTGCCTTTGACTATAATACTGTGCTAGAACTCTTACTCACTTCATTAAAGTCAAGGCCTTGCTGCTTTTCCTTCAGTACATGTAGTTGTCTTAGAAAAACTCTAGTTCTTATCATTTTAGGTAATTAAAAAAGGCTATTTAATCATAAACATATCACTGATTATTAGAGGGGTTTTTAAGACTTAAGTCCAAACAAAGAGCTTTCCCACTTACATTCCAACTGAAGGTGTAATGAAGTAAGAAATTTGCAAGTGTGACTCTGAGTTTTCCCTTACAGTTAGAATATGGAAATGGAAAAGTAAAATAACTATTCTGAGTCACCACTCTTTTGTATTGCCAATACATTATAGTCATATTTATTCACTTTCCGTCATGCCTGTCCCTACCTATTCCTACCTATTCCTTTTATTTATTGCTGCACAGCACCCCAAGTTTGACAGCAGAAGAGGAGGGGGCAGCAAAAGAATTGGAACATTCTACACAATAGGCTGTGTAGAAACAATGTTCTTTAAACTAGGCTTTTGAATGCTGAAGAAGACAAGAGTAACAGATGCAGAAGACAAATATAACAAGTAAAACATGACTACAGCCAGTGGGAAATAGACCCAAGAGGATGGTGTTTGTGTGTAATATATAGCAACTTGTTAATCAAATGTGTAACAACCAAAGCATCATGCAATGAAAAATAAAACATCATGGTATATAATTAATCATTTTAGCCAGTTTGAAACAAAATATTAAGCAAAATCTTTTAAAAAAATTGTTGATTACAATTGCTTCTTTTCAGAAGGTAGATGTTTAGCCCTTAGAAATCTTGATTTTAGCAAAAGAGTGCAAGATGATATGAAAGTTTCCTTCCACTTGTTCACTGGGGTATAAAGTGTGCAAGAATGCCTCATGAAACTTCAGTCTAGTTCTGCTGCACCCAAAGTCAATGTAAGAGCTTATTTTATTTTCTATGCACCCAACTATGGATGTTTGAAACAGTGCAGATGCGCATCCTTTTGAGTTCATTTGGCTTTTAGTTGCTTCTGTTTCTAAGTAGAGTCTTTCCATTCCAGTGATCAAATGTATTTCTTATAAATGAATATAATCTTCTGTCTTGTGAAACTGAAATTTAGGAACAAAGTCTATTTGGTGTATTATGGAAATAATAATAATTCCAATTAGATGAACATTTGGTGGTTTTTGTTTTGCTACAGACAGCAAAAAGTTATCTTTTGTATTATCTTATTAAATATAGTCACTCCAAATGCTATGTCTTAGGTGAAACAAGGAACATGTACTACCTCTAAACCCTTAAAATATATATGTATATAAGATCTTTGATTTCTCAGAATGTGGATTTTGTATTTTTTGCAAATTAGAAAAGTCTCTCTGTACTTCTGTAGCTTATTCATTGCAGTAATATGATACTAAACTTCATCCCAGAGTCAGCCAAATAGAAAAAAACCCCACATTAGATTGTACTTTGCAATGCACAATGTGAACGCCTGACCCTGTAAACAGCCATAAAAAAAGGCTTGAGGCCATTCTAGATGTTGCACCATTTTTCTTCTCTACTGTAAAGTTGTATATTATGTTTTTGACAAGTTCATTGGTAACTGTCCTTCTTTATTGCAGCTGGAATTTTCAGGAAGTCCTAAACTACATCCAAGATTTTGAAATTCTCTTCCCAAATATACTTTTCAGTACATTTCCAAATATGTTTGAAAGATCTGAATGCACATGTGATTTTTACTGCACAATTACATTTTAGATATACACTGATGCTGGGAGGCTTTAAAGATTAGTTTAATCTTAGCACACATTCTGGGCTGAACTCTATCTTTCTCTAAAAGACATTCTAAAACTGAAAAGAGAGTATATTTTTTTCTTTTTTCCTCTTGAATCCTCTATCTCCTAATGTCAGATACAATGATGAAACAGAGGAAGAGAAATTGTTGTTGCAATGATGTAAGTACATTCTGATAAAGAAGCCCTTGCTCCTTTGTAATTTTTGTCTTTTATGTAACTTATCAAATGGCTAGAAAAAGACTTCAAAGTCATCTCATCCTTCCCATGCTCAAGACAGGGTTCTACTGTATCTAGGCCAGTACTGACAATATTAATTTAACTTCTTCTTACAACCTCTAATGGCAGTAACACGTTCCAGTGTTTCCTTCTTCTTGCCATTAAAATGTTCTAATTTGAAACACTCTTGTGACTGGAGCTTGTTTGTGTTCACCACAGTCATGGATATGGCTTATATCATTCCTGCTTCACCTATTTGAAATTATTGTGTCCTCCTCAACCCTCTACTTATTTTGTTCAGCCTTTCCTCACAGAGTGTAAAACTAGTAACTATTTTCTTTGATCTAGATTAGCTCTAATTACAGTTTACTTCTTTCTTGAAGTGCAAAGTCCCAATCTGGAATAATTCTCCTAGGGCCTTAGCAATCCTCACTAAGAGAGAAAAATTACTTCATGTGATTTTGCATCTGAAAATTATATTTACCTTTTTCATAACAGCATGACACTACATCACTTAATTGTATCCAGTAGAGTCCATATAAACCAGCAAGAAATGTCTCCTTGTGCAAGTCCAACAACATACTCTGATAGATCTGCCTCAACCTAATGCAAGGGGTGACTGTGGCTTGGGAGGGCACAAATATCAACAGTGCTATTTGTTTTTCATTATACTTCTAAGGTGTTATTGCCTTACATCCAGTAACATGTCAGTGAGCTGTAGCTATGTAAAGACTTGTATGGTCTTTGAAATATAAAGAAAGTGTAAGGCAGACTGGTAAACTAATAACAAGCAACTATCTAAAATAAGTTGTACAGCACTTCTGAGATGAACTGTGTTTCTAGCTACAGATGGATAATACTGCTTTCTGTTAGGTTCACTAGCTGTTGTGCTAATTCTAATGAGTATGGTCTTCCTGTTGAAGAAATGGAACTGCCCCTTCCTTAATTCAGGCTACGCAAGCCAAAGATGCGGAGTAGGTGGAGTATATGTTTTAACCCTACAAGACTGTCAGTCTTATGGCTCCCAGATAGTGAAATCCCTATCTAAAACATTATTTCTGTGCATATAATTAAATGGAGGACTGCTTTCCTAAATGATGACTAGAAAGATCATAATTTGTAGGATTGAGCTTCTAATTGCCCTTACAAAAAATAATTACATTTACATACACAATTTCAAAAGATACTCAGGTCTTCTGCTCATCTGTTAATGCTGTGGAGGACTTTAAGTTGGACTTAAAGTCATGGTTGGACTCGATGATCCGATGGGTCCCTTCCAACCTGGTTGTTCTATGATTCTATGAAGTAAAGAAAGTGAGTATACAAACCAGAAACATGTTTTATGCTACCTAAGTGACAAGAATTTAAAGCTAGTACCTCTCTTTCCAGTCTCCTGAGAATAGCTTCACATTTTTCTTAAAAAGTAAAGAAAACACTACTTATCATAATAAAAATTTTATTTTTTTTCAGGAATACAATTTATTATCTCACTATTTTATTTAAGTATCCTTAGATACGATGAACAGAAATTTCAAGCTGATGAAAAGGACACTATTTAAAGAGATACCTTCAAACAATATATCTTTAAACTATATCACAAAAATGTCCTTGAATATCATCATCAGAAAATAATCTAATGACTCCTCCCATAATTTTTAATACTTCCTCTTCCATTCATCCATTTTTTCTTTATATACATAAATCTGGTTTTCTAATGAAGGCGATGAAGTTAATTCACTCATTTTTAGTCAAGCCAGTAGGAAACTGCAGTATGGGTAACCCATTGGTGCAGAAACTCTCTGTACTACAGACTGTCATATGACAATTTCGACATAAACTAACATACTCTTCTACTCCCTACAGACCTAATCTTTGTGTATCCTTCCTCTTGATACCTGTTGAGTCTGTTTGTTATAGTCCAATGAAAGGTTAGAATGGTATAGTAATCTGTCTACCTGGCACAATTTAGACTTTTTTTTCTTTTTCACCTTATCCAGTCTAGCTGGGGGGTTAGCTAGACATAAGCAACTCAACACAGGCCTTATGAGCAATGGCTGAGAGAGCTGAGGTTGTTTAGCCTGGAGAAGAGGAGGCTGAGAGGAGACCTCCTTGCTCTCTACAACTACCTGAAATGAGGTTGTAGAGAGGAGGGTAATGGCCTCTGGCTGCAGTTCTTCGTGAACAGCATAGTTCCCCCATGGGGTCACAGGTCCTGTGAGGAAACCTGCCCTAATGTGGGCTGCTCTCTCCACAGGTGTATAGGTCCTGACAGAAGCCGATTCCAGTATGTCCCATAGGGTCACAACTTCTTTTGGGCATCCACCTGCTCTGATGCAGGATCCTCCTTGAGCTACAGGTGGATATTTGTTCCCCTATTAACCTCCATGGGTTGCAGGGGAATGTCAGCTCCAGCAGCAGCAGCACATCCTCCCCCTCTGTCTTCACTGGCTTAGGTGTATGCAAGACTGCTTCTCTATCACATTCTCACTTCTCTATCCTAGCTGCTGTTTTGCAGCATTTATTAACCTTTCCTCAATATCCTCAATGAAGCTGGTGAAGGGGCTGGAGAACAGGCCCTATGAGGAGTGACTGAGAGAGCTGGGGTTTTTTAGCCTGGAGAAGAGGAGGCTGAGGAGAGGCCTCATTACTCTCTACAACTACCTGAAAGGAGGTTGTAGAGAGGAGGGATCTGGCCTCTTCTCCCAAGTGACAGGGGACAGGACAAGAGGGAATGGCCTCAAGCTCCGCGAGGGGAGATTTAGGCTAGAGATTAGGAGGAGGTTTTTCACACAGAGGGTCATTGGGCATTGGAATAGACTGCCCAGGGAGGTGGTTGATTCCCCTTCCCTGGAGGTGTTTAAGGCATGGGTAGATGAGGTCTTGAGGGACTTGGTTTAGTGTTTGATAGGAATGGTTGGACTCGATGATCCGATGGGTCTCTTCTAACCTGGTGATACTACGATTATGTAATGGCTCACTGATTATTACATCGTTTTTAAAGATTAAAATAGAAAAGAGGATATAATCTAGTCACCAACAGCTTTAAAATATCATGTTGCTGCAGGTATTTCCATAGCATTCATCTAGTTTCAACTAGTTTTCAACAACAAGTTTCAACTTAAAAGCTGAATTGTAAAATCAAATTATTTCTCATAAAGACCTATCGGACCTCCATTCCTTCTGCTTGCTGACATCATCAATAATTTATCATTGCAGATATCCAAAATAAAATATATTTTCTTCTTGTTCACAACTTATGTCTATGTATTTTTCTTTTTCTCCCTAGGTAATGCATTTGTGGTGAGCCTGGCTTTGGCTGATCTGGTGGTGGCCTTGTATCCATACCCACTGGTGCTTTTAGCTATTTTCCACAATGGATGGACTTTGGGTGAAATACATTGTAAAGTGAGTGGCTTTGTGATGGGACTGAGTGTAATAGGCTCTATTTTCAACATCACTGCAATTGCAATAAACCGATATTGCTATATATGTCATAGTTTCGCCTATGACAAAGTGTACAGCTGTTGGAACACAATGCTGTATGTCTCCTTAATCTGGATATTAACAGTAATTGCAACTGTGCCAAATTTTTTTGTTGGTTCTCTGAAGTATGATCCACGCATCTATTCGTGCACATTTGTTCAGACTGCAAGCTCCTACTATACGATAGCTGTTGTGGTAATTCACTTCATCGTCCCTATCACCATTGTGAGCTTCTGCTACCTTCGCATTTGGGTTTTAGTGCTTCAAGTTAGAAGACGAGTCAAGTCAGAAACAAAGCCAAGAATGAAGCAAAGTGACTTCAGAAACTTTCTCACCATGTTTGTGGTTTTTGTGATTTTTGCCTTTTGCTGGGCACCTCTAAACTTCATTGGACTGGCTGTAGCCATCGATCCTATGGAAATGGCACCAAAAGTTCCTGAATGGTTATTCATTATAAGCTACTTCATGGCCTATTTCAACAGCTGCCTTAATGCAATAATATATGGACTTCTTAACCAAAACTTTCGGAATGAATACAAACGAATTTTAATGTCACTGTGGATGCCAAGACTTTTCTTCCAGGACACATCCAAAGGAGGAACTGATGGCCAGAAGAGCAAGCCTTCTCCTGCTTTAAACAACAATGACCAAATGAAAACTGACACCTTGTAAATATGTAATGTTCAATGCAAGAGTCTGTCATGGAAAACTCCAAGAATATAGTTGTAATATTCTGGTAATTTTTGCTTACTTCTAGGGGCTTTTCATTTGGATGGCACTTTGTGACTGGAATACTGTCTAATTGATAAAGCACATTGCTCTCAGTTCATGATTTATACATGATATCAATTGAAAACACATTTCAGAATTAAAACAGCAGGTGAATGCAAGCTGGTTTAGTTCTGAGAGCTGAATTCTACTCCCAGATACATGAATGAGACATTTTTTCACTCCATTGGGAGTTTTGTATTCTTTATACAAGGTCAGGATTCATTTCTTAGAAGATCTAGTGGTGGTTCTTGTCTATAGGCACAGCAGCTCACCAGGACTGTGGAGTGATATATTCCTCCCTCCTGTATCTGAAAAAAGAGGGTGAATAGATATACTGCTTTTCACACATAAGCCAACACCACTTTTCTCTGCGTGTACTGGTGGAAGTACTAGTATCTTTGAATCACACTTGTAAATCAAAGAGAACAATATTTGTGTGAAAGTGAATATTAACATGAGGGCCTTTCCTGACAGTTTTTTTTGTGCTTACATAAACCAAGATTAGGAATACAGTGCATTAATACTGTTCATCTTCTGTGGTCAATTTTATGGCACATAACATAATACAAATTGTTGATTTCTTACACATTTACTTTACAAAATATTCTTCCCATAGAGAGGATTGAATTACCATTGTGTTCCATTTATTTATCTAAATATATACATCCAATGTGATCTGATGCACTTTAGCACACCTTACATGTTTGCAGGAGGTGGAAATTATGCTGTGTGACCTATGATTGTCTGGAGTGGCAAATGGACACCAGGAAGGGTAACCTCGATCATCTCAAATGATGCTAAACCAAAAGAAGATATTTTATTGTAATGGTAGCTGAGATACTAGCATGACTTGTCTTCTTCTAATCTTGAACTAAATCCACTGTTGGTGTCTACTCCAAACTAACCTTCAAGGTTCCCTGTAAAGGAGATATATTTCCTTTTACCTATTATAAACACACTTCCAAGGATGAGACTAATTACTTTGTGAGGGTACCAGTTTGCTTTAATTGCCTTTAGATGGAGCTTTGATTACTAGATCAAATGCCTCGCTTTGGATAGTTAGACTGGGATTTATTTGTCTTGCCTAATTTGAGATGTCTCCTGTACAGGTGTTTGCACACTATTTATTTTCTGAATTCCTACTGTAGGCCATGGGATTCTAGGAAAAGATTAATTTTATCTTGAAATAGGCATCTTTACTGCTCAGGGGAACTGATTGGCAGAACTCAATGATTTTTATCTTCATTGACCGTAAAAAAGATCAAGCAGCTATTGTAGATACATTACAGGCAAAGATAGGCAGTCTCAATCCCATAATTAGTGTACGTACAATTCATATCTGCAGAGTTTATAAAATATAAGGATGATTTTCCATTTTTTTTTTCAAGCTCAGCTCAAATTTCTTCTCTTTCAGGCAACATATTGTAGTATTGCCTATTCAAATCAGTTTTCAATTGGCGTTGTATCCCACAGCATCATAGTAATTTATGCAATATGATCTTATTATCTCTAAATCAGATTAGCAATCCGTGTGCAAACATACAATCAGTGAAGTTATTTTATCATTAGATTTGAAATGTACATTACTCTTACTAGCACTGTTCATGGGAAAGGAGAGAGGCCAATTAACTTTTCTCTGGTAAAACCATCTCAAGTATTGAAATAGTAAAAGAAAGAATTTAGATTGCTATCACATTCCAGTTTGAGCTTTCTGACTTGGTTATTATTGAAAACATTTCTGTGGTAATGTTATTTAGTACAGCCAATATATTGTTCCTGAAGCCACAAAGACATGTTAAATATCAGCCTTATGTTGTTATACTTCTAGAAAAACATCAAAGAACTACAGTATTTTTAACACTTTATTTTCTTACCAAAAGTCTATCTAAAGTACAGCAAAGTAAAAAATGTAATGATTCTCCTATCTTCTTTCATGTTCTTCAGATAATTTCTGATAATTTCTGAAGTTCAGTACCTTAGAACTCACATAGTAGTAGCCTGATGAAAGCTGAAAACTCTGTGAGTAGGGATAAGAAAAAGATGGTACAAATTTAACCTGGTAGTAGATGATAAAAATATTGTAGCTAAAAGTAGCAATCATTGATATGTAGGTTCTACTTGGAACACAGTTTTTTAAGCCCAACACAGTTCCAACATGTATTGTCTTTCTTTATGACATCCAAATCAAGGTATTGAACAGAGAACTAATATAAATGTATGTCTATGTATGAAACTCCCACCAAAGTAAATAAGGACTTTCAAGAGTCTGGAAAACTTGCACAAAAGAGCATCAAGTTTGCTTCATTGACAATCCTGCTTTCTCTGACTTCAAAATTTCAGACTCAAAATTGTGACTTGAAAGACAAAATTTATGTTCTGACTTGTAGATGAACTAGTAGAAGAAAGAAATTGATTGACCTTGATTTATCACTTGCTGACATGAGTCAGAATACAGCCTAGAATGTGGATGGTGTTTATTGTTTTAACTCCATAAACCAGATCTAAACATTGGAACCACTTGGTCGTCCGTAAAAGGGAGTAGTTATCATTCTGCATACTCATGGGAAGGAGATTTAAAATTTTTATGAAGTCATTTTACAAATTATCTCTGCTCATTAAAAATTAAAGATCACTTTTAGGAATCCTTGTGCCGGTATCTCCACAACTGTCCTAAATAATGCTCGCATGAGTAATAGCATAGAAACACATAATCATAAAATTATGAGTTGTGGTTGGAATTCAATGATCACTAAGGTCTCTTCCAACACAAGTCGTAGAATTATAGAATCATAGAGTCATAGATTGGTTCCATGTCCCGCAACATAAGCAGGGGCACATTTCACTAGATCAGATTGCTCATAGCCTCATCCAGCCTAGCCTTAAACACTTCCAGGAATGGTGCAAACACCACTTTTCTAAGCAGCCTATTCCACTGCCTCACCACCTTCACAATAAAAAATTTCTTCGTAACTTCTAATCTGAGTCTGCCCTCTTTCAGCTTAAAGCCATTATCCTTCATCCTGTCACTATGATCCCGGATAAAAAGCCCTCCCCATATTTCCTGTAGGCCCTCTTTAAGTACTGGAAAGCCTAAGGTCTCCCTAGAGTCTTCTGTTCATCAAGTTAAACAAACCCAACTCTCTCAGCCTGCTCCCATATGGGAAGTGTTCTAGTCCTCTGATCATATTCATGACCTCCCCTCTGGACCACTGAGGAGGTCCATGTCTTTCTTATGCTGGAAGTCCCAGAACTTAGCACAGTACTTGAACACAGTAATGTATTATTCAGAGAAAGAGGTTCCAAAATCTTATCATTTCTCACAAATGATGGAAACATTTTGGAATAGTGCTAAGTTATTAGGTGTGAATTCTACCACCACCACATTTCCTGAATGGGATCCTGCTCTGCATATTTTCTGCAAAGCCAATGATACTATTTAGTATAGGTGATATGGTTTTAACATGATTTGAAGGTATATTGAGAAAGAACATATAATTTATGTATGAATTTATGTATCTTTGAGGAAATTATGATTTCTACTATATTAAAACATTTATACCAGCATATCAGATACAGACACTTTAAGAAAAAGGAGGAAAGAAGCCAGGTACACCCTGTGTTCTGCACAAGGTAACTAGTGACAGCAAAACTAGGGCCTCAGGGAAAAAGTCTGTTTCCAAGAAATTTTGAGTGCTTTCAAGCATTTAATATGATCTTCATTAAAAAGGTGTTGTGTTTTCTTTTTATTAAAAGAAATGAATGCATTCTAGAAATGTACTCATAATAAAATTCTAATTAGAAAAAACCTTACCCTTGTATACATAGGTGAAGGCCACATGTAAATTCTATTGCAGTAAAAAGGAAAGTGGAGGCCTAAATAATGCTGAAGTGATGTGTTAGACTTATTCTGTCTGTCTGTGCAAACGAAAATTTCACTCTCAAGGAAGAATCAAAACTAAAGATTCAATCTGTTGACTTGAGTGAGATCGGGGTTTCACCAGATTATTGACTGAATGGAATAATTTTGTCTGGCTCATTCTTTGGTCTCTTCACTTCTTCCTTTAAGAACATAATTTTTAGATAAAAATTATTACTTTTATTTCCAAATTGCACTTTTAAATAACTGCACAAGTCTGGGAATTTCACAACAAATAAATATATATGGAAGATTATATATATTCCTCAATATGCATATAATACCATGTTAGTCATCTGAACAATTTCCATTTCTTGTGTTTAAAGCTATTTAGACATTTAATTGAAAATATAGAAGACATCTTATTTTCAGTTATCTATAGATATGTTGTTATTTCAGCTGAATCTTGCACTCCTGGTCTATGATAATCTGTCAATATTCTGCCTCAATTTATAATAAGCATGCAAATAGACCACTATGGATGTCAGTTGCAGGATACATAAATGATTTCTATTCATTTTCATGTTAGTAACACCTTGAGCTGCAGTAAGAAAAAAGATGACTGAAAAAAAATTTTAAATCTATATTTTTAAGGATATTTTTGCGGCACAATTTACCCTGGGATAACCACATTAAATGCATTGTCAGAGAATGGATACTCTGAGTTTAATTACTGCAGCTGGTGGTTGAAATCACAAAAATATGACACACTGTGCCCCTAAGGACCTGGTCACAGAAGTGTGACTGTCAAATTCAGTAGCTGTAGAAACACAGGTGTTATGCCCTGAGGGTTTAGTTGTTACAGACAGCTGAGAAGGGCCTAAGGAATATTGTTGATGTTTACTCACAGAACAAGTAACTCATGTCATCATGCTGGGGAAAGTCCAAATATTTGAATGGCTGTAGAATGAAGCCTTGAAATTTCTGTATAAAGAATCATTCTTTGGGAGAATAAAGAAGAGCTGGCAAGGGTAACAGAATTTTAAAAATCATATTTTATGTCTGAAATATATGCCAACTAATTTTACTCTTCTGTAAACTTATTGAGGTTCTCTTTTACCCACAGTGATGTTATAATATCCAACTAATAATTTAAGAGTGATAAGTGATATTCATGGATGCTAGTTGCAATTTTAATTTCAAACAAATGAAGAATTAGGTATTTTCCTTAGAAAAGAAACAATAACAACAACAAACCTGTGAAATCAAACCATGTGATCATAACTTTAAATTGCTTCACAAAGAAATCTTGTGGAGAATCTTCTGTTTACACGTTTAATGTAAATGTAACCTTTTCATCCTGGGAAAAAAATCAAAACGGCTTTGCAGAATTCAAAAAACCCCTAAAATAATAATATCCTGCTGCAAAGTAAAGTTACTCTACTGTAGAAACCTGCACTTTGCAATTCCTAAATTGCAACAGTCCCCACAAGACACTGAAGACATGCACGGATTAACGTGACAACAAAATGTGGAAGACTGCATTATGATCTCCAAATGTGGAGAATTTCAATGCTTTTTATTTTGTCCACAAAACAGAGTTCGACTAATTGCTGTGAACAGAAAGGTAAATCTATATGCCAGTCCCATGAAGTGCTATGGAAATCAACATTCTTGCTGTACAGGGTGATTTATAGGAGGATAAGGACACAGATATTGCTAATAGGAATGTTGTTCTAGCAGATACTGTGATTGTCTACTCTTTCTTTCCTGTGCCAACAGCAAATTTCTAGGGTTCTATTTTTTAACTCTTCACTGTATCTGTACCTCTTTCTCATATTGCTCCTTATTTCATATCAGGAGCAGCTTGGTCCAGCTTTGTTTCCCTGGTTTTTAGTAGAACAATTCGCTTATATGAATGAGGAGCTTTAAACTTCCTCTACAACTGGCAAAAAAACCCCTTTTCTAGGAAGAACAGTCTGTCTCAGAGTCTCTTGCTTTCAATGTCAGCAGATTTTCTGGATTTGAACAATTATAATGAAAAGGAAAAAACATAAACATTTTTAAGAGACCTTAAAATAAAAACCTGTGGCTTGAACTGTTCTGATCTGAGTGGTAATCAGCATAAGAGTAGCTGTAAATTTTCCCTTATAATCTCAACAAAGCTGTCAAAATCCCAGAATCATAACTTAGGTTGGGAGGGACCTCCAGAAGTCACGTTTTCCAATCTCCAGCTCTGAACAGATATTGATAGATAGGTTGTTGACAACCATGCTCGGTCAACTTTGAATGCTTCCATGCACTGAGATCACACAACTTCTCTGGATATCCCAGATGAATATTTGATCACCCTCATGGTGTGCTTTTTCCTACTAATTGGAGGAAATGGAACGTTCCATGTTGCAACTTGCTCACATTATGCTTATCTTATTGTTATGCACCTACAAGATGACTGTAGTTTTGTCATCCTCTGATCATGTAATTGTAGACAGCAGTAAGGTTTTCCTTTTATCTTATCTTCTCCAAGATGAGCAAATCCAGCTTTCTCAGCCTTTCTTCATATGTCCTGTGCTCCAGACCCTTGACCAGCTTAGTGGTCTCTTCAGGACTCACTCCAGTATATTGATATCTACCTTGCACTGGAAAGCCCAGAACAGGGCACAGTACTCCAGATACGGTCTTACAAGCACTGGACCTGCTGGTGAACTATTTTCTTAATGTAGCCCTCTTTACTGCAAATGTATTGCTGGATCACCATCAGCTTCTTGTCCACAAGGACCCCAATATCTTTTTCTGCAGAGCTTCTTCCTAGCTGGCTGAGCCTCAGCCTGTAATGTTACCCGAAGTTATTCCATCTTACATGCAATATCTTCCTCTTGTTGAGCTTCATAATGTTCCTTACAAACCATTTCTTCAGCCCGCCCAGGCCCCTCTTAGTAGCAACCCTGCCTTTCAGTTTATTGATACTTTCTCCAATTTTGTGTTGCCCATAAATTTGCTGAGGATCTAGGGACTTCGAGAAGATACTTCTGACACTGAAAATGTTATTATCATATACTGCACTTTTCTTCACTCTCAAGCAGAGTTTCACCAAAAGTCCATTTCATCAATCTGGTTCCAGCAGTTTTGTGTTAAAGCATCCTTGTCAAAAATTGCTATTAGCTAGAGAAACTAGCTATAGAAACTCAAAACTATAGTTATTGTTCTCAAACATAGTTTCTATTTCCTTTCCTATTCACTTTGTTTAAAAGATAAGGAGGTAGAAATATTTATATGAAGTATATGTAATACAGATAATTTTCAAAATACAAGGCAGATTTTTCCATGTGTTAATGCATTCATGAGCTTCACATGCCTTAGTTCATATGTGACAATCTATAAAGCCAAAAGCTATTGATCTCAATGCATTTCATGTAGTAAGCTGCAATTTAGCCTTTAATCAACTGCAAACTTTCTGTTATGCTTTAATTGCTATGTCATTGGAAATCAATGCAAATTTTATGTTCATAGGGCTAGATTCCTGCATGAGTTGATTAGTCTTAGTGCAGCACTTCACACAATAACACAACAGGAAACAGGAATTTTGAACAACAATTGAATAATTGAATACAGAACATAAAACAATTTGTTCACTTTGCTCTGAAGTGGCATTAATCTTAAATTGAGTGTCACTGCAACACCATGAAAGCGTGTTCTGCTGCTAAATTTCAAGCAGACATTTAGTATTTTAGAGTATTTTATATTATTACCAGATACAAATATCAAAAAGGTACTGCAGTGATTGATCTGGATACTCTTCAGTCATTGATTACAATGCCAGCTCTCAGCTGGAAAATCAGAAAGTGAATATAATGGCTCTAAAAACCATCTCTGGTGTGTATCACAAATTAATACGGCATTCAAGTCTTCTGTATTAAAGCACATTCTGCGTTTTTCTTTTATTTATTTATTTGAGTGGAGAACAATTTTAAAAAATAAAACCAAACTCAACATGACAGCATCCCATATGTAGAGATCATATTTCAAATGGATTACATGCAAGGAACTAAATGGCCTCAAATACCATTTCTTTGGGGGGAAAAATAGACCAATCCTGCAGTCTTATGCTCCATTCCATTGTCTAGCTATTTTGCCAAAAGTTACATTTGTTTGTTTGACTACTTCTGTCATCATCAGAACTTCTCCTATGGAAAAAAAATATTGCATGGATTGAACTGAAAACTATGAATCAAAAATGGTGTTATTTGGACTTAATGATCCAGTAGGTCTTTTCCAACCTGGTGATTCTATGATTTGAAAGAATTTAATGTAAAATTGGAGCATGGAGATCCATGCTCCCCTGCCTTACTGCAAAGGACCACACATTTGTTACAACATGGATTTCATCCTGTGCAGTTTTCAGCCTGACCTTCACATGCTCGTTTTCTTGCATCTAGTTAGGGATCTTACAGTAGGTTTGAATGTGTCTCCCTCAGCTAAATAAAATTTAAAAGCATGTCAGAAACAGTTATATATTCTTCATAGTTTGTTAATAAAAGACATTTGAAGTTCCAGAAATCACCAAAGAACATGAATACAAACCATAGACATTTCTGTTTGTCTTTAGCCCAGAACGCAGCCAACAGGAGACAGGAAATTTGTTGCTGTTGTTGTTATTAAATAATACCTCTGTATTACTCAGATTCCTTTCAGGAAGGTTCTCTGTAATGAAAAGAGTGGTTAAATGTCTCATAATTACTATTCATGACATATGAATAAAAATCATAAAAGATGTCTCTAGAGCCATAAAATCTGATCCACGGCATGAGAATCTCCTAAATGTCTCATACCATGCATATGTGATTACTTGCATGCACTGAATACTCTCCAGAGTAATAGGAATCTCTGGTAGCATAAAAAGTCCTACATGGTTCACTGAAAATGGAGTCCAGGTAAGCAGATTTTCTGCCTTTGCTTTTTTCCATTGACCTGTACAGATTTGCTGACATCATAAATCATACTGCCTTAGAGAGCAGAGATCCAAATAAAAGGTCAAATTAGACTGGCTACAAGGACATTATTTTTTGTTAGCTGCTGTAAGATGAATGGTCAAATGAGTAACATATTTCTGTTCCTGAAAGAAATGAGACACTGGTTCTTGAGGTGGCATCTGTTCCCACCATATAGGCACCTTGGAGTCTCCATGAACTTCTCACATCCTCCTCTCGGGAACAAATAGATGTCTACAAAACCAGGTTGCTCAGAGAAAGGTTAAGTTGTCTCAAAATTGGTCAACGACTGTGTATGCAATATTTACTGTCCTCCTACTCTAGTCCTACAACAAACCTTTTTATCATAAGACTGAATGCTAAAGAAATCATCTAATTATCGTGAGATGTGTGATAAACCTGCAAGTGTTAGAAACAATCAGAATAAAATTAGAGTATTTTCTTTCTTTCTTTTTTAGATATTTCTTATAAGTGGTTTGAATGGGATTCTTAGTTTAATGACACGAAGCTAAGCCATGCAGTTATATATCTTGATTCCACAGGAAACTCAAAGCAGAGAGTATTGGTTCAATGTTGTCCCAGTGTTAGCATTCCCAGCTTTGGCAATGCCTCCTTGTGACTGAGATAAGTGCAAGAAGTCAGCCCTTCAGCTGGCTTTCAATTCTGGCTTTCTAGATTTCCTCCATGGAGGCCCTGGGCTCTGCTCCCACACAAATCCTAAAGGCACTCAGTAACCTCAGACATTTGCAGGCCACACTGAAGCAGCTGAGGAGAGAAGAGTTGCACAACGTGTGGTTTCTTGTTCCTCATGATTCAGAGGAACTTGAATCTTTTTGTGATCTGTGATCCTCACTTGGCCTGGTACTGCCCACACATGTACATGAAGGAAGACTTAGCATGCAGAGCTGCTCTAAGAGTTTGATATACTGGCAGCATATACACAAGAAATACAGCATGTAGGTAAGAAATATTGTTTGCAGATGACACAAAGCTGTGTGCAAGTGTCGATCTGCTGGAGGGTAGGGAGGCTTTGCAGGGGGACCTGAACAGGCTGGACCGCTGGGCAGTGTCCAACGGCATGAGGTTTAACACAGCCAAATGCCGGGTCCTGCACTTGGGGCACAACAACCCTATGCAGAGCTACAGACTGGGAGAAGCCTGGCTGGAAAACTGCCAGGAGGAGAGGGACCTGGGGGTGTTGGTCGACAGCCGACTGAACATGAGCCAGCAGTGTGCCCAGGTGGCCAAGAAGGCCAATGGCATCCTGGCTTGTATCAGAAACGGTGTGACCAGCAGGTCCAGGGAGGTGATTCTCCCTCTGTATTCAGCACTGGTGAGGCCGCTCCTTGAATATTGTGTCCAGTTCTGGGTCCCTCAGCACAAGAAGGATGTTGAGGTTCTGGAGCAAGTCCAGAGAAGAGCAACGAGGCTGGTGAAGGGGCTGGAGAACAGACCCTATGAGGAGCGTCTGAGAGAGCTGGGGTTGTTTAGCCTGGAGAAGAGGAGGCTGAGAGGAGACCTCATTACTCTCTACAAGTACCTGAAAGGAGGTTGTAGAGAGGAGGGAGCTGGCCTCTTCTCCCAAGTGACAGGGGGCAGGACGAGAGGGAATAGCCTCAAGCTCCGCCAGGGTAGGTTTAGGCTAGAGATTAGGAGGAGGTTTTTCACACAGAGGGTCATTGGGCATTGGAATAGGCTGCCCAGGGAGGTGGTTGATTCACCTTCCCTGGAGGTGTTTAAGACACGGGTGGATGAGGTCTTGAGGGACTTGGTTTAGTGTTAGATAGGAATGGTTGGACTAGAAGATCCGCTGGGTCCCTTCCAACCTGGTTGTTCTGTGATTCTGTGATATATGTATGTATGTGTGTTGACATATAATCTCATACATAAACATGCAATCTCCTTAGCGTTACTATGCTGTAAAGACTCAGTAAAAGCAGTATGGAATTAAACTGTTATTTATTCAGTTGCAAAACCATAGTGAGGGTCACAATTTAAAAATCAAAATATACTAACTCTGTTGGAAGGTCTAATCTTAGATCTTCAACTTGTCCCACAACATGGAAAATCCAGCTTGAAATTTCCCATTCCATCCTGTAATTTGATTTTCTCAAACTTAGGATAAAAAGATCACTTACACTGGCATCAATGGGATAAAGGGATGAGGAGTTCTGTAACACAACTGACACCTTACCCTCATTTATCTCTCAAAACCATATGGAAACAATCTCCTTTTTTTCTGATTGGAAATAGTAACACACCAAAGTACATATATAGGCTTCAAGGTGAAAAACAGAGTATATGTGCTTTTGGAACGTAAGCATAATCTTATTTCATCAGGCCATAAATAGTTAACACATTCTTTGTCTCCAAGTGGCTGGTAGCAAACTTGCCCGTTGCATTTAAGCAGTTCATTCATAGTGTTAATTGCATAAACTGTAATACATACTATTTTAAAATGAAAAAAAAAAAAAGTTAAAATCTTTACCAAAAAAACCCTTGAGTACATAATTTGTCACCTCATACTTAAAGTATGGCTTCTATTGCCTTTGGATATGCTGGTAGACCTCTTCAACTGCAGTGTGAAGAACTAGGAAAAGAAGAAGCAGGCACCCATGTGATGTTTAGAAAAGCAGGATAAAATATTATTTGTAATGTTCATATTTCTCCTCTACTACATGAGGTCTGACAGCAACAAGGGCTGAATTATTTCCTAGTGTTCTTCAGAGACATTAGCTGCTAGAAGTATAATGTCTATCTCCTCATGCAGACACAAATGCCTTGGATTTGACTGAGGATCCTCTGGTCACTCAAGTGTAGCCTATTTTGAAAGAATTAGCAAACTAAGCCTAAGAGACCTTTTTTCAGATGTCTTTATTCCATGTAGCTGTTGCATAGCTTATTATGGAGTCCCTGTAATACTTCATTTGTATTTACTGGAATGGCATAGGCTGCAAGTTTTACCTTTCTTGCTTTAAAGATGTAGGTACCCTTTGTAAAAAATTCACATCCTCAACTTTGAACTTCAGCAGCAGTATACTATTTTTAAACTTCATTTAAATGTTAATGTGTTATTTTCTAGACTTCAAACTTCTAAACTGCTGCATTACTTCCAGACTTCACAATGAAGGTTTCCATGTTGGAATGTTTTTCCCTCTAGATTACACAGACACAAGTCTCCATAGTTACAGAGACAAAAGAGGAAGACAAAAGGGCTTCAGCAGAAGAACATATACCTGTGGTCACAGCTGAGTTGTTTTCTGATTAACTGCACCAAAGCAGAGGCCATTCATTCTCAGGTTACATGTAATGTTTATCAAAGGTAGTCGGAAAACAAGCTAGAAGCCTCATTCTGAGCTGCATAAGAAACAACAATCTATTGGTACAGTTGATATATTTACGCAAGATACAAGTACAGTTTCCAGACACAGCTAAGTTCAAGCTGCCAATGGTACTGGTAATAGTGATGCTGCCTTTGCTGCAAGAAGGAGAGTCTACACTACAGATTTCATTATTCAGTAAGGTATGGCTAGTATATGGCATGTGTTCTGCTGCAAGCATAGGTGTTAAGCAAATAAAAGGCAAGCAAAGCCATCATGGGATTTCACCCTGTCATGATTAAATGGGAAGGGGGCCTTTTGGTCAGTGTGGAATCAAGAAAAAAATCTTCAGAATCTCAAAGACAATACAAACAAAAAGTCAGCTGCCAATTCTTTACATTGGGTATTGTTTACTTCAGTCAGTGTATCCACAAAATTTTATCTCTGTTTTCCTGAAGCAGAAACAAACAGTCGGATGTATTTGGAAGCTCTAGCTACACTCTGTGTTTCACCCTGAACTCAGGGTTTAGCTATAAGGGCACAATAGTTACACTTACTATGCATACTTCATCCAAAAGACTGGATTCTGGAGCATCCATAAGCACAACTTTATTTTAGATTTGCTTGATTCTTGTGCATAAGGCTGTCATATGAGTATCACCAGACAGCGTGTTAAACTCTTTTTGCTAATGGATTAAGCCATCTATCTGACATATTAAGCCACCAAGTGCACCAAGGTATACAGGTTCCTACAGGTTTCCTGGTATCGTCTACTGGTCACCACGGTCACCACAGGGCCACATTTGTAAGCTGCATGATAAGTTTCTAGACAGTCTTCAAGATGTAGTGAGCAGATTCGCAGGTTTTAGCTTGGTTTTTGTTCACCCATGTTTTTATGATTCATCTTAACAGGGTCCTGATATGAAACATCAAATCCAATCTTCCTCTATGACTGAATACAACCTCCAGGTAAATAGATAATTCTAAAATCTTCTTGGTAGAAATCCATAATAAAAATCCACTGCCAATCCACTAGAATCAAACGTATTTATTCACCCTAATTTTTAGGTTTTGAATTCATGGACACATATATACATTTTTAACCTTAAACTGAGGGTATTTCACAGGATAAATGATATATAAATTTCATGAAGGTGACTGGGTCTCCTTTCAGATTAAATTGCTATTTACTATAATGAGCAAAAGGGTCCAATCCATATTTACCAGAATGCCTAATCAGTAGCTCATAGGTTCTTTCATTCTGTCAGACATAGGTGTAGTTTGCTACAGATCATGCTCTCCTGAACACCAGAAAAATCCTTTCTAGAGGACAGCACTCTTACTCCCAGGAACTCAACATAGAATCCAACTTATTCCAATACTGTAAGATTATGAAATCACCCACGGTATGGCACAGCCTCTGTCACTACACACACTCACTTGGAGATGATGTACATCATCAGGCAACAGTCAGAGTGATTATTGAAAGCAGTTTTCCTGGTATTTTTCAGACACGTAAATGCTAATGGACAAGTCCTACACTTGGGGGACAACAACCCAGTGTAGTGCTACAGACTAGAGGGAAAGCGATTTGAAAGCTGCCTGGAGGAGAAGGTCCTGCGGGTGTTGATTGACAACTGACTGAACATGAGCCAGCAGTGTGCCCAGGTGGCCAAGAAGGCCAGTGGCATCTTGGCTTATATCAGAAACTGGGTGACCAGCAGAGCCAGGGAGGGCATTCTACCCCTGTATTTGGCACTGGTGAGACCACACCTCGAATACTGTGTTCAGTATGCTCATCACCACAGGAAGGATGTTGAGACTCTGGAGTGAGTCCAAAGAAGAGCAGCAAAGCTGGTGAAGGGTCTGGAGAACAGGCCTTGTGAGGAATGGCTGAGAGAGCTGGAGTTGTTTAACCTAGAGAAAAGAAGGCTGAGGGGAGACCTTATTGCTCTCTACAACTACCTGAAAGAAGGTTGTAGAGAGGAGGGAGCTGGCCACTTCTCCCAGGGGGACAGGACAAGGGGAAATGACCTCAAGATGGACCAGGGGAAGTTCAGACTGGATATTGGGAAAACATTTTTCACAGAAAGGGTGATTGGGCACGGGAACAGGCTGCCCAGGGAGGTGGTTGTGCCACCATCCCTGGAGGTGTTTGGAAGATGGATGGGTGAGATGCTGAGGGGCATGGTTTAGTGTTTGGTAGGAATGGTTGGACTCGATAATCCTGGAGGTCTTTTCCAATTTAGTGATTCTATGATTCTAACTGAAATAAGACCACATACAAATTGACTTGCTTCTCATCCTAGTTTCATAGCACACTTGCTTCCTTCTAGCTACAAGAGCCTGAAGAAAAAAAATTACTTACTATGGAGAGGGTAAGGTATCAGTCTTAAGAAACCTCAACTTAGGTGCTAATATCTGCATGTGATCTGTGTATGCAAGGGCTCATTATACAATGGAATCTGTATACCAGTTCAGCTCACCCTTCACTAGATAACCAATGTATCATTCAGTTGCCTAAAAATAGGTATTTAATTGTGTTTTGAGTAACTTGAGATATCTCAGGCTGTATTTTAAGGCATCTATGACAAAGGACCTGTGGGAAATGTGGGCTTTTCTGAAGAAACTCTAGGGATTTACAGATAATTTGATATCTTAATTTAGAACAAAACTCTATTGCTAATATCTTCATCTGATGTCAGATACAATCCACCAAATTGTCAGCTAGCTGATCTCACTGAAGTGTAAAAATCATACCCAGTCCAGAAAAAAAAGAAGTTGAGCCCAAGAAATAACAGATTTTCTAGTGGGCAAGAGGGACTGCTGGACAGACAGCTAGATCCCCATCAGTGTTGCTTGTTTCTTTCTTTTCAAAAGCAACAACAAAATGAAAACAAAGCCTCATCATTGGAGTAATTTTTGCACAGGAGTAAGAGGGAGGTGTAGTCATTATAAGCAGATTTACAGAGCCCTCTGGAAGGTAATTAAATGCTTTCTGACATACTGTGCAGTTTTAATTGAGGTCTGCTGGGGCAAAAAGCCTTCGAACGGTTATTATTTACTCACTAATTCAGAAAAGTCCTTTTTATTTACAATCATTTGGGTTTATTAAGTAACTACACAGAATATTTATAGTATCCACAGTCTGTTCACTATTTGTTTGGAAACAAACACAGCACAGCCATAGTAGGTAAGTTAAAACCCTGTATTACGCCATCAGGTTGGAGGCAAGAGCCTTTTGCACAGCATATAGGGACAATCCCACACAGATCTGAATCATACTGTGTGAGGAGATGTGGGCAGCTCTCCCTGTTGCCTCTGCCTGGCTGACTCAGAGGAGTGCTCACCTCCAGAACAGGAAGGATATTCTGCAGGGACTCTAGCAAGGAATCAGGTAGGAAGCTGACATGCAAAAATCAATGGAAACCATTAGGATTTTAAAACTTCCCAACATTAATAATGAACATATGACTTTCATTAATTAGCAACATTAACATAGATTTGCATCAATAATGAATGACTGACATCAAAGAGCTCCTCAACTTACTCCTCCGTATTATTGTGGGCCCTAGAAATTTGGAGAGTGATAGTTAATTCTGTAGGTAACAGACCAGTTAGTTCTGAGCACGGTGTCTACAGCAGTGTTTTCAACTTACTGTTTAACATGGTGTATTCAACTTTCTCCATATTTCTAAATCACCACTTTCCTTGTAAAGAACCATTCTGATAATGAGCAGTTTTTCAGATTCATTTCACACAAATGTTTTTAATGCAAACACCTAGCAGCAGAGCAGCTACATTTAACAGGTGAATAACTTAAAGCGATTAAATAAAATCACCAATAATAATGTCTAATGTAATTTAAAGCATGTCAGTGGGTCTTCTTTTTCTTATGAAATAACCTCAAATATCTAAAAAAATTTCCAACAATATTGTGGACCCTTACAAAATGAATTAAGCTAAAAGAGTGCTGGCCAATTCTGTAGACCATTTAGAAGTCTGTAGTATCCAGTGATGCATAGACCTTAGGCTGAAAAATCACATCCAAAAGAGAAACAGTTCCTGAGGCTGAGAAACACAGGACAAAAGCATAATAAACTGAACTCAGGTGTTTGGGGTTGGTAGACCTGATCTGTGGATGACCTAACATTTGCTTTGATAAATTGTCAGCTCTCTAAGGAAGAAAAATAATCATAGAATCATAGAACCTCAGAGTTGGAAAAGACCTTTGAGATCATCAAGCCCAACTATACCTGCCTATTAATAAATAATATCCCTAAGCACTTTGTCTATCTGTCTTTTAAATACCTTCCAGGTTGGTGACTCAATCACCTCCCTAGGCGGCATGTTCCAGCGTTTCATAATTCTTTCAGTGAAGAAATTTCTCCTAATGTCCAATCTGAAACTCCCCTCGTGCAGCTTGAGGCCGTTCCCTCTTGTCCTATCACGTATCACTTGGGTGAAGAGACTGACACACACCTCTCTACAAGCTCCTTTCAGGTATTTGTAGACAGTGACAGGTCTCCCCTCAGCCTCCTTTTCTCTAGGCTAAACAGTGCCATCTCCCTCGGCCGCTCCTCATAAGACTTGTTCTCCAGACCCTTCACCAGCTTCATTGCTCTTCTCCAGACACACTTGAGGACCATAATGTCTTTCTTGTATTGAGGGGCTCAAACTTGAAAACAGTATTCAAGGAGCGGCCTCACCAATGCCAAGTACAGAGAGAGAATCACTTTTCTGGTCCTGCTGGTCACACCAATTCTGATCCAAGCCAGGATGCCATTGGCTTTCTTGGCCACCTGGGCACACTGCCAGCTCATGTTCAGTTGTCTGTCAACCAACACCCCCAGGTCCTTCTCTGCCAGGCAGCTTTCCAGTCATTCTTCCACAAGCCTGTAGCGCTGCATCGGATTGTTGTGCCCCAGGTACAGGACTCTGCACTTGGCCTTGTTAAACCTTCTCCCATTGGCCTCAGCCCATTGATCCAGGTTGTTCAGATCTCTTTGCAGAGCTGATTACCAAATGGTTCACAAAATAACCAAAGAAAATTCCTTCAAACTTTATCAGGAAGGGAACAATCTTAAACTTGGGCATGAAGTTCATATTACTCATGTTCCCCCTTTAGATAGCCTGTCAGGCTAGATTCAATCCCCAAAATCACTCAGTCCTGACTTTTTCAGTAATTTTTATTAATAGCTCAAAGTTAATTTTAAACCTTGCTGTACATTCAGTAGTAGGATCTTTTCTCCAAATGTCTCTGTGTCTTACCTGTATGGAAAATACCATAAGATTAGTGTCATATATCCTGTCTTTGGCCTGTGCCCAGTGGCTGGTCATTGCTCTTAATATTCACTGGCATAACTTTCCATGTAATTCCTTCCTAGCATAATACATTCAACATGATTAGGGCCACAAGAGATCTATTTTAAACTGTTTAAGATAAGGTAGATCATGTTTAATTAATTACTCTATTTGCAATCCTTTATGCTGGCAGATCAAAGGTTCAGAGTCAGCACTAGTAGCTCAATAAAAGAAGTGAAGCTCTATAAAGAGTGAAGCTCTACAAAGACCTGGACTCATCTGACCTCAGATGAGAGACAGCATGGGACAGTCTTTTTATACAGGTCACTAGTGTGGTATGAAATCACACAGAACAATCTGCTTTAAGTCTCCTTCTTCAGGAATAAGAAATCAAAGTCAAATTAGAGTTTGGAATCATAGCAGGAAGAACCAACATCCTTCCACAGTCCTTCCAACAGACAGAAGTGCTTGGGCTTGGTGGCAACCTGTGTTCCAACTGAGAACCTCTACCTCATGGTAGGAAGTGCAGAAGCAGGTGAACACAAAATATTATTACATGTTGTTGAAATATCTCCACAGCTGCCAAATAGACTGTTTCAAACTGTCTCGGGTAAAAGTAGGAGTTCAATTTCTACTTTATTTCAAAGTTGTGAAGAAAAGAGAGGAAAACATTTTTAATGCAGGTTTAGAAAAATGCAGCTTAGGGTGCAGCCCACAACTCTGATAGCATTTATTCTTCTCAGGAATGTCTCTGCTGCCTGCTTAGAAAAGCTAAGAGGGGCCAGAATATGTTTTCAGACTCCTTCTCCTTGACTTCTGATATATCTAACCAAGAACAAGACCTGCTACTAAGCACCAGGTGGTGTATGTTTTCTGACAAAGTAGAGTTAAATCTTTCAGTACTAAATAGGTAGACTTCAGAGGTCTAACACTAAGAACTTCAAGGGACAAGAGTCCAGCCACAAGCTCAAGACTGAAATGGTAATATCACTATATCAGAGTCTGAGGACTGAAATAGGGACTCTTATAGTTCAACCTGTTCACTGGAATGTCACACAGAGGTAGAGTCCCTGCTATTTATCTGTCTGGCTTTTAAGAAGTTAGTGATGGTTGTTCAAGTGCTTGGCTACAATGATTATATATACAGTGATTCTTGGAGGCGGTCTCGCTCAATCGTTGTCTCATAGGTGAGGCTTTCACCAGCACAATGCTGTAATGATGGTAACAAACAACAGAGCATCCTACCACATTATTTGTTAGAAAGACTTGTGAAATTGATGAACTCTAAGAAATAACTGGCCAGATAATTTCTTGCACTCTTTGCAGGGTGCTAAGATCCACCTATCTAAAACCTTTACACCCAGTCCACACAGACAAAAGGTACTTGTAATTTTTATATAGAGTCTGACAGAAAATCAGATCAAAGGAAGGGTTTAGGCCAGAAGTAAATTGGATTCAGGCTAAGAAGATTGAATGCACTGATTGTTGGTGTTTAGCTTTTCAGCTTATTAGCAGAGGTAAGCAGGGGTAAGCAAACTTAGTCTTCTGCTTCATAGACAGAAACTTAGCTGAATTGAAGTTGGAGAAGAGTTAAGTGTTCAAATGTCAGGCTTTGGGCGACATTTGACACATTGCTTCTGATGCACAGAATAACAACCAGAAATATATTGCTGTTGCTGGAGAAAGAATGATCAGGAACATCCTGACAAAACCAGGAGGCAGTGAGGCAGGTTAAATTTATCTACAGCAAGATAGCTCTGCAGTCAGTGTTCACTCAACCAGTCAGTACTGAAGGTAGAGTAGAGAAGGGGAATAAGGAAGAAGAAATCTATGGGCCCATAGATTTATAATGACATTAAGAAGGACTCGGTAAATTCTCAACTTGCCTTTGCTTCTTGCCTGAGTGGCTAATCAGAGCAGAAGTGTGCTCTACCAGCTTTCATTTCCATGTCCCCTTCTCTTCTGGTCATGTGTTGGCACAGCTGTTTCCAACTGCTGCTGATTTTGTTAAGGGTTAGACTCAACAATCTGAACTCCACCCTTTCACTATGTACGGCACTTTGCAAAAACAAGATACTTGTCCAAAGTTGCTGATGGGCGTAATGAACAAAAGTGTCTATAAAGTGACAGACATGTCTCTGTTAAGTATAGGTTTTCAGTCTGCTATGATGCGGGAGATTTAGGCTGGACATCAGGGGGAAATTTTTCACAGAAAGGGTCTTTGGGCATTGGAACAGGCTGCCCAGGGAGGTGGTTGATTCACCTTCCCTGGAGGTGTTTAAGGTACAGGTGGACAAGGTTCTGAGGGGCATGGTTTAGTGTTTGATAGGAATGGTTGGACTTGATGATCTCGTGGGTCTCTTCCAACCTGGTGATTCTATGATTCTCCCTCTACTCTAATTTCATGAAACCCCACCTGCAGTAATGCATTGAACTCTGCGGTCCTCAGCACAACAAAAATACTGATCTCCTTAAAGCTGGTACATAGGAGGGCTACAAAAAATGATTAGAGGGATGGAACACCTCTCCTACGAAGAAAGGCTGAAAGAGTTGGGGTTGTTCAGTCTGGAGAAGAGAAGGCTCCAGGGAGAACTTACTGTGGCCTTTCAATACCTAAAGGGAGCTTAAAAGAAAGGTGGACAGCAACTTTTTACTAGGACCTGTAATGACAGGCCAATGGACAATGGTTTTAAAGTAAAATAGAGTAAATTTAGATTTACTAAACACAATTTAAACACAAATGATGAGAGAGTGGCACAGGCTACCCAGAGAAACTGTGAACCCATCACTGAACTGTTTAAGGTCAGGTTTGACAGGGCTTTGAGCAACCTGATCCAGTGGAAAGTGTCCCTGCCCATGGCAGAGTGTTGGACAAGATGATTTTCAAAGGTGCTTTCCAATCTAAATCATTTTTTGACTCTTTTCCCTACTTAGGGTTAAATTTACCAGATTATGAAAACCCAGGAACACTGTGTGTAAGACTCCAAAGTGACAGTTCTGAGTTTCATTACCCAGGAACAATTTCTTCCCATCAGACCAGAAGAACTGACAGTATCAAAACATCTCTTATCATCACAGCCAGTGGCTCACTGACTAATGGTAATGTCAGTCTGCATTGGAAACAATAATGATTCTTTGGAGAATAACATTACGGCTTTGAAACTACCACATAGGTTTCCAAGCTGTGTAGATCTTCATGTAGATACTATTTTAATATTCACTCAATTAACAATTAGGGGAGGAAATTTCAGGATCACTTGTTAACCACTGGAGAACATGAGCGCTATTTCTGCAGAGATTGAAAATAAAACATGTCCCATGAGTAACTTCTAGCATTGTCATTTCCAACTCAGAAGCCTTCACAGTGCTGGACAACAACAGAAAAACATCACATGCCATCACATCCTAGAGCACTCCAAATATTCTTTCTTCTTGTATGGTATTCAAATAAAATTTTCTTCAGACCAAGATACTTGCTAGGCCTTCCCAAGGGGATACCCCACATCTCAACAAAGTTTTTTGTTGCTCTTTTCACTTTCTTCAGATTACCAGACATCTTAACATCAGTACATTCAAAAATGCCATTGTCAGTCATCTCTGCAAAGGGTCACAATTAGATATTAGGATGAGCACTAAAACACCTGCTGTGAGATAAGAACCTGAAAACAGAGCTGTGTGATATCAGATGCTGATCTAGAAACAGAGAAAGAACCAGCAGTTACCGGAAGAAGAAGGAAAAAGGAAAGGCTATTATACCAGGGCACACACAAGGCCTCTCCACAGTTCAGGGACATTGGTTTCTTTAAAGAATGAAGCACTCTGCCTTTTCAAAAAAATCTCATCACCACACTAGTGGATCAAACCATGTTCTTTGTACATTTTCCTCCTGGAGCCTCTCATGTGTTTTTCATGTTCTTTTTTTTCCCCTATGTCTTTTCATTACATGATAACATTACATTTTTATTTCTTGATTTTCAGTAAAAAACCCCCAAACCTCTAGTATTACAATAAAATACAGGCAAATTCAATACACTACAGAAAGCTATTGACACACTACCTAATGCAGCCATTACTGAACTTTATTAGAGAAAAAGTTAGGCTGGGGTGCATCTGTCCTGTCTAGTTTTCCTGCTAACTATTAAATATCAGGTACACTTTCAAGTTATTTTCCAGAGTAAAAGGTCTCATTTTGCCCTGAACTTCTAGAGTTGCTCCCAATAGGGAACTAACAGTTCACCAGCCGTGTAGCAAATCAGGTCAAATCAACTTCTCACCTGCTGCTGTTCACAAGTGAGAAAAGTGTGGGCTTAGAACTTCCAGCTTCATTGAATACTTCTTTTTTTCATTCTTCATCTTGGTATTTGAGGAATTGAGCTATAAATCAACACTGATATAATTTGGTCCAGATAAGACTGTAAGCAAGGCTTTCAGAACATATTAGTAAGACAAGTCTTTGCTCAGGAATGAGAGCACACTGGATACAAAAGGGGTTTATAGACAAAAGGGTGTAATCAAATTATGTACTTTCAGGATGAACTGTGGTATAATTGGAAAGAAAAGAGCCATAGCTCTTGTTTGTGTGTTTGACACTGATCTGCAGACAGAGCTCAGATCTTAAACCAGACTCCAAGAGCAAACGTATATTTGATCTGAAGGTCAGCTCTGGCTGAGAAATGGAGACACTGGCCTGAAAAGCTACAAAATGCCACGGATCTGAACTATGAAGCTTATCAAGGACAGCAAATATGAGCTAAATAAACTTGCTAAACAGAGGAAAAGTAGAGAACCTGCAGAGTTATAGAGGAAAATAACTACTCTTCTCCTTTCCCTGTTCTGAACAGAGGTGATAAGTGGCTGTGAGTTTTTATAGCAAAACAAAACACAAAAATAAATTACATTCTTAGCCCAGCATTTATGTCTGTTAGGACCATCCTGACAAGCTCTGAAACCTTTCCTGGTTTTGTGACTGTTGGCCTTTACTGGGTTTTGTTCTCCGGCTGTCATGGCATTCAAGTGGTCTAGTCTCATCCAGAGATAGTGAGGTGCTGTAGT
Organism: Coccyzus lansbergi; assembly: GCA_033558105.1. NCBI lineage: Eukaryota > Metazoa > Chordata > Aves > Cuculiformes > Coccyzidae > Coccyzus > Coccyzus lansbergi. Next base: position 391,367 of record JAUMJK010000267.1, on the reverse strand, counting down.
ACAAACACATAGCAGAAAAGAGAGTCTTTTGCTGAAGAGCTCCATGATAATATAATTTGAAAAAGGAGCTAATGCTTATTTATTATACTTATTTTTTTTTCTGATTTGAGCTTTTACATTATTAAAAAAGGATAGAGGTTTTATTAATTTCAGTACATTATCTGAAAAATGCATTGACCTGAAATTAACATGAAAACCCATGATAAATGGTATAAAGCCTTCCACAATGCAACAAAACCAATGCTGGAAGAGAAGACAATGGTGAGTGCAGCAATGTGATTGGAACCAAGGGTCATGCAAAGGGCAGGAGATACAATCAGGGAGTAGTCCATAGCTGGAAACAGTTGAATCATCTTGATAAACTGTTTAGTGAAGTATCAGTTCAATTCCAGAAACCTAAGTTTCTCTCTTGCTATCACTCAGCATGCAACACAAACCTTGCATCACTGTACATGGCATTATAAATTGTTCAGTGCTTTTATATTGTATCTCCAGTACACGTTGACACGTCTGATTTCAGACCAGTTCCTTTATTTTACTTTTTATGTCTGATCACATTCTTCGACTGCTAACAATGAAATTCATTTCTAGTTACTATAAAAATATTCGTGATCAGCCAAAGAATGTCTCTTCACTCCTAACTATCAAAGAAATTAGATGAATTATTGAAATTTGGAGAATAATAATTTTAATGATATTTCCAGCAGCTTTGAACAGATAGAGTTTGTATAAGAACAGCTCCCTCTCTTTAGGTACTTCACATGCATCTATACTGCTAAACCCAGTATTTTTCCACACAGTCCAAATAATTCTGTTTGGGGTTGAGAAAAAGGGAGATTTTTCAGACTCCACAGTTTAGGAATCATAATGCTTAAGGACAAAGGTAGTAAATGTGTTTGTTGTATCTTATAATCAGGAAATTTATTTAAGAATCTAAATATGAAAGCAAAATTCAAATAGCCAGACTAAACTGACCAGTGTGTACACAAGATTCTTAGAGGCTTGGCACATTCTCTAAGCATTCAGAGAACATTTGCCTAAAAATTCCATGCCTAGAACACAAAATGCAGTCCGTTGTTATCCCACATGAATTCTCATATCTTTCATAATAACGTTTGTAGTCTTAAAATAAGTTGAGAGTTTGCCCCTGTGACTCATATTTGAGTGCTTTTGTAGAACCAATGGTGAGTAGTTCTCCCTTGTAGATCCTATGACATGTACTAGTTTCTAACCCTTTGTTGTCTTTGGTGGCACCATTCAGTCAGTAGATCTCAAAAAGATCTTTAGATCATTTCAGTTCCTAAAAATGCTCAAAGGATTTAGTCTGTTGGTGACTTGGATTAAGTCAGTGGAAAACTCCTCTTACTCCAGCTGAAGAAAACTGGGGGAAATATTTTTGAAAATTCCAGCTTTGGACTTTATAAATCTGATTATAAATTCATTGCAGACTGGGAACTTTGATGTGGTCAAATCATGAAGCAAATTATCAAGGAAACTTAAAAACCTTTATCCCATATATGCGTTAAGGGTCTTTTCTGTTTGTATAAGCTGAAGTCTTTAATAGCTCTTTGCCTATTAGCTACAGAATAAGAGCTGTTCTTCTCTACCTTTCATGCTTATTCCTCAATAACGGCATTAAGTTGAAAAGGCAAAATCCATACAGAACTATAAAATACTATATCCACTTTTGAAAACCAAGGCACCAGGAAGTAAGTAGTTTATGAATGCCATATAGGAAAAAAAAAAAACACCAAAAAACTAGAACAGAATAGTCTTTACTCTTTTGTGTAGGAGACAGCATCCCTGGTGCTTTCAGATTACCACGGCCACACTCCAAGTGTTGCGCATTTACAGAACTGCACAGCCTTTCATTTTTAATTAAGTCACAACTTGTATTGCTCAGAGGCTGGTACATGCAAGGGAGTTCAGAACCCTATTGTGCTCAGATGCTATCCACGCAGCACTGTCTGACCTGACAACAGGTGGAAGAAAAACAAGATTATAATCTCTCTTTCATAAACAGGAACCAACTTTCAGGAAAGAGCAAGCACTTTGCTCAAAGTTGTGCGAAGCTGTTGCAAAACTAGGAAGTTAATATGGATTTCCTAAACTGTAGGTTACTATGTGGGAGCTGGTTGTGCCCCTTCTTGTCAAGGGGAACTCAAACTTTGTAAAGCAAATCCCAGTCATTTGGTTAGGTCCCTTGTTACTGAGTAATATGACATAGTTTTGATATTTGTTATAATGATACAGACTTTAGCCACCCTGAAAATTCAGGTACCACACACCAGAGCTTGACATCATGAGAGTTAGAGAGGTTTTAGTATTTTTCTTGAGAAACACATCCATATATTGATATTAGAAACAGTTTCACACTAGGAACTGTAGGCATTGGGACTTTAAGATCCTCATTTATTCTTAAACCAACAGTTTGACTAAAACGACAGACCAAAACACCAACAAAATAAAACCCACAGTGAACACAAAAACTAGGTAAACAGCACTCTGTTTTGAACTCTACATTGCAAGCATTGTATGGCTACCACCACCTGAGACAGCGATTTCACAGCTAACTTAGGCCTACAGATCTCCACAAATACACAATTAGATTGCTGAGCATGCCAAAGCTATGCTACAACGATTATTTTATTCTTTGCTATTTGAGCTGTTCCAGTTTGTATAGCTGACTAAACCCTCAGCACAACAGGCAAAGTAATTCCCTTCTTCCAGTGGTTAAAGAAGTCATCTATAATGTGAGAAACAGGTTTAACTCCTGAGACCACCAGCTCCCTAATCATTTTTTCCCCAACTTAAAAAGAGCATCAGGAAGATCTGTGCACCAGTAGCCTGGCAAGTAAAGAGGTGGCTGATTGCTGGCACCAGGACATCAACTGTTACGTGGATAAAGTTAACACATGGGAAGGTTTACAGCTTGGACACAAATTTCCTGTACTTGATATACGAGTTTGAACTCAGTTACTAGATATGAAATTCACAAGGGAGCACTTAAATGCACAAGAGAGCAATCCAAAATGGGATTACTCACTAGCCTACATCTAGATTCTACACCTAGATTTGTTTCCAAAATGTGGAAACACATCAAGAAACTGGAGGAAGTTCAGCAGAGAGTCATGAAGGTGATGAGGACTGGAGTACTTGACCTGCAAGGAGAAGCTGGTGAAGTTGGGTTTGTTTAGCCTGCAGCAAAAACAGACTCAGGTGGACATAACAGCAGCCCTCCAGTATCTATGAAATGTCAACTTGACATCTCTCCCACCAAGACCAAGGGTGATATTTTTTCAACAAAATTAGTGGGAGAGTATGGTACTTGAGAAGCATAATTATTCTACTGTATACTTTCTAGTCCCTGCCAAAAATTTTCCAGGAGGCAGAAATTTACTAGTGGATTATCAATAGTATAGGTGCAGAATTAAAAGCCAGTGACTAAATTCTGCTTGATATTCAGAAAGAAAGCCAGCTCCAGGCAGCCTTATATTACAGGAATTGCAGTTTGAGCCACAAATCTTTATGCTTTCTTAGCTGTGGGTAAAACTGATGTATAGTTTGGCTGAATTCATTATCACTTAGACTGAACATATGTAAAAACAGGCAAGACACGAAAAATTATGTGAGTCGTCTTGACCTGACAAGTGTTGAGATTGATTCAACATAAATGAAGACCACATTGAGGACAAAAGCAAACCAAGAAGTAAGGACAGGCACACCCTCCCTTTCCCCACTGCCTCTAAAAAAGATCTCAGCTATATCGGCATCTCTATTTGGTGCCAAATATATCAAGGGATCACAGGATCACAGCATGGCAGATGTGGGAAAGGACCTATCAGATTGCTCAGGACATGAAATCAGGATTTTAATATCTCCAAGGATGGTAACTATGGTAAATTTCACTGCTGGCTGCCATCCAGTTATTCTACAGACCACAGGTGTGCTCACAGTGCTGGGACTTTTGAGGCAGCAGTGCCACGCTTTTTTATTCTGGTGTGGAACCAAAACCCCCTGGTCCCCCAAGAGACTGAGGATGGGACTCTGTCAGCCTAATTCAGCCAGCTGCATCTTTCAAAGCCACTGTGAATAAGTTGTGAAGTTTTACAAGGAAAGAAAGCTAAAAAATAAATAAATCTTTGCATTCTGCTCAGTTCTCCCTGTGGGCAAGTGTTAAATCAATATCTTAATTAGCTGTAATATGTCACTTGCTCTTACTTCCGTTCAAAACAATTGCCTGATTTCCTTATCACGGGCAGTGAGGGAGGAGAGCTTGCTGAGCTAGTTCTTTGTATAAGAATGAGTAAATTACACTGTGAGTAAAGAGAATTCTTGATTATTTTGACCTTTAATCATTATAACTTTGCTTAATATTGTAATTAGAATATATGCTTCATTTAACAAGAATGGGATAAGAAGTAATCCCTTCAGGGGTGTTTTTATGCACAAGAGATGATTAAGAATTCAGTGAATGAGTGGTGTTCAATTTTCTTTCCTGTATCCTCTTTTCCCAATGTATTTTAATTTCATCTCACGAGAACTATAAAGTTAGGCCAAACCTCAAAATCTTCTATCCTTTTACTTGGTAGACTGAAAGATATTGCTAGGATTGTTTAGCCTAACTCCTTGGGATCATCATTTGGGACACATAAACCACTCACACTTAAATAAAAAGTGAATGAAAAGGATGAATCAGGGCATGAGAAAAATGCTCCACTGCTTGAGCAAGGGAGGTAAATCCAATACAAAACTGAAGAAGCCTGAGATATGCCAAGATAATTTTCAGAGTATCTTGAGCACTTGTCAAAAAATTAAAAAATCACCCTCTGAAACAATCTTTTAAACAGTATTGGAGGTTGGCTTTTCATTCATCAAGGTAAAGATTTGGCTGAGTGTTCAGAAATTATCTTGAGTCCCCATCTAATATATTACATTACCTCATGCATGCGAAAGTTAATGGAAGGAATCCATTGTTAGCTGCTTATCCCCAGCCATCTTTCCTGAACACATATTTCCATAAAATTGTCTAGGGACATGGAAGTTCAAATTGGAGATTTTCCTCTGTTCCTTTCTTACATCTTTCCCCCCACACAACACCCCCAGTACGACATCATTTTTTTAGCTTTGCAGACAGCAGATTTCACAAATAAATAACCTTACCTGGTTTTGAGACAGACAAGAAGGAGTAGAAATACAGTGTCACAGAATCACTAGGTTGGAAAAGACCTACCGGATCATCAAGTCCAACTGTTCCTAACAAACACTAAACCATGACGCTCAGCACCTTGTCCACCCATCCCTTAAACACCTCCAGGGAAGGTGAATTAACCACCTACCTGGGCAGCCTATTCCAATGCCCAATGACCCTTTCCGTGAAAATTTTTTTGCTAATATCCAGTCTAAATCTCCCCTCGCAGAGCTTGAGGCCATTCCCTCTTGTCCTGTCCCCTGTCACTTGGGAGAAGAGGCCAGCACGCTCCTCTCTACAACCTCCTTTCAGGTAGCTGTAGAGAGCAATGAGATCTCCCCTCAACCTCCTCTTCCCCAGCTATTTCAGCCATTCCTCATACGGCCTGTTCTCCAGCCCCTTCACCAACTTTGTTGCTTTTTGCTGGACTTGCTCCACAGCCTCAACATCCTTCTTGTGGTGAGGGGCCCAGAACTGAACACAGAAATCAAGGAGTGGCCTCACCAGTGCTGAGTACAGAGGGAGAATAACCTCCCTGGCTCTGCTGGCCACTCAGTTTCTGATACAAGGCAAGATGCCACTGGCCTTCTTGGCCACGTGGGCACACTGCTGGCTCATGTTCAGTCACTGTCAACTAACACCCCTGGGTCTTTCCCCTCCAGGCATCTTTCCAGCCAGACTTCTCCTAGTCTGTAGCTCTGCTTAGGGTTGCTGTGCCCCAAGTGCAGGACCCGGTATTTGGCCTTGTTGAACCTCATGCCATTGATCTCAGCTCAGCAGTCCAGCCTGTTCAGATCCCTGACATAGTATGACAATCCTGTGAGCTGAGCATAGCATGAAGCATCTCTATTCTTCATGTAAACAGAACTGCCCAGTTTTTTTTTCTAGTTTACTTTAAAGTATCGTGTAAGATCAACCCCAGAAAGGAAAATACTTAAAGGAAGAAATGAAGACATTGTAGTTTTGTCTGAAATGACCAGACACAAACATAAATAATTTATGCACCCAAGTAGAGAAACTTGAAATGGTAAATTACCTTGTTTGTGCTACCTCACTGTTCCTATTTAGAATGTGGAGAGTTTACATTTCACGGTTCTAAAACTGTGTTATAAAACAGAGGTACCACTCTCAATGCTTGTGAAGTTTGTCAGCAAAGCATAAAGTATTATCTAAGCTCCAAGGAGAGTGTGCATATCTTCTCTAATTATATTGCTTAAACCACACACTTGTCAAGTGTGTACTTTGCTGTACAAAGATATTTTCCTTGGTAGCAGACACAAGTTCACCACCATTTATTCTGGAGCATCCATTCCTTTGAACTAAGGGTTTCCAACTAATTCTGTGCTGCAAAACTATGTTCACTATTTCTAGTAAATCGCTGTATTTTTATTTTCTTTTTCCAAAGCAGAGCAGTGTGAGTAAACCAGTACTTCTCATTACTGGAAGCATGAAGCAACTAGCACCATATATCAATCAAATATTAAATACTGTGGACAGAAGGTTGCTAAACTGAATAAATTCTTAAAAATTAGTCTGTTTGGTTTTGCTGGACCTGAGAAAAATAGTTCAGTCAGCAATCATCAGGAAGATGTTTGTCAAATGTGAAACCTTCTAACAATACTCATCATCATGAGTCGTGAAATAAAGTTATTTTTAATGACAAATTGTTTTTTAATGGCAGAAGATGTATAATAATCTTTTCTTTAGACAATCTCTGTATAGTGCTACACTATTAGCCATGTAAGAGATTGTGTGGAGTACAATGCAGACTACTATTTTGAATCAGCTTCTTGCCTAGACAGGAAAGGAATGAATGACTGGCTAGTTGCATTAACCTCACTGCAAAGTTAGTAGGAAACTCACCTGGCTCCAGCTTGTAAAGTGAGGAAAATCATGCTGTGCCACAGTTTGAGTTAGACAGTCACACTAGTGCTGGCTTCAGAAATCTGGATTTGAATAGATATAAGACTGTGTTCAAGGCCAGGAAATCTTTCCTGCAAGCCTTGAAGTGACACTGATATCCTAATATCCCATTAGTAGCACAGGTTTTCCTGGAGACCAAACCATAACAGTAAGAAGTTAGAACACTGTAATACAGGCAGACTCCAGACTCCATAGTGATGATGACTGCATGGTCTTAGGGCTCTCAAAGGTTGCCCTGTTGGATGAGCAATACCTGAATACTTTAAGAGGACCATGCAGATCCACGCAGTGGTCCCAATCCATTTTTAGCACACAACATATATACCAATGCCAACTGAAGTAGGTCCTGAAGTAGGTAGATCAGTAAAAGTCATGCTCTTACAGAAATGGATATCGTCAGTGTCAAGGAAAATAGGAAGTTTCTTCCTCTGAAAAGAGCATTAGTGTGATCCAAGGAGCATTATTGGAAGCCAAGCCAATTTACGTTCATTTGAAATGAAGGTGATTAGTAGTCCACTTTGGAATTACCCAAAGGTATATCTATAGCTGCATGTCAGTACTGTGCATTCTGATCACAAAAGGAAAAGTACCTGAGCCTCTAGGATTTTGGTCATACCTCTATTTTCCTCAGTAGATAAATTCAAAATTCCCTCTGGGTTTCTTGGTTCCTTTAGTTAGTTCATTTATTTGTTCAAATTTATAGACAAATAATAGAGGTACCTTGCTGGTGCTCCAGGCACTTTCTACACTAAAAATAGAACACATGAGTGCAGCAAACAGACAAAACAACTTCCCAAAACACACACTGATATCACAAATGCTGATAACTATTCTCTCTCCAAAAGCCAAAAAGATATACGAGGTTTCTCATATATCCTGTTTTGAATCAGGAGTTGAAATGATTTGGTAAGTTTTCAGACCGAACTCAGAAAATGTGTGTGTACAAAGCCCAGAAGGAATCTGTAGAATATCAACTATGGAAAAAGAACACAAAATGTAAATGTTGAAGTGGGAAACTATGAGACCTTCACATTTTAGGGACATTCATATTACTGTGTTATTTAAGACTTTCCGACCAACAGTTTGTCAAAGATAATTGTTTAGCAAAATACCTTTTGGTAGGAAAACACCTTTATTTCCTTGTAAAATTTGTTGCTAGACACATAGAAATGGCTTTTTACACTTTTTATTTGAATTGTTCTTCAAATTCAGAGTTTTATTTTTACTTAATTTGTAAATTTTCTTACCTCTTGTCTCCCTTCCCCCCCTTCAATTTTGGTCAATAAATCAAGGATTTTAAGGAAAACAGAGATTAAGAAGCTACCTGGGTTTTACTCCTCTTCCAAAGGAAGGAACACCTAACCTAAATCCCACCTGACAAATGACTCTGTAACCTGTTTTTGAAGGCTTCTGCGTTCATGCATTACCTCAGGGTAAGCAGCATGTGCTCTGAGTTTCCCTCTATGAAAGCATCAGCCTGATGAGTGATAAGAGAGCCCTTGCGTCATTTCAGACACACTGAATTGCAAAGGAAGGTGTCATACAAATTAATGATTATCCTTTTGTCCACAGGGGATCACAGTAGACTCAGGATTGAGTACTGTGAATTTTGGATGCTGTCCATCTGCTCTAAACAAGGTTTTTCCTCAACAGTAAGGAAGTGAATCAGTGTGCGTGCTTGTCCTTAAATGGTCCTATCTCCTCCTCTTCAGCAGAAAAGGTATAACATCTACTTGCCTTTATTCCTTTCCCAGCCAATGAAATTTCTTCGCTGTCATAAGATTTGGTTGATAGTGCCTGTTTCTCACAAAGGTTCATCCTCATTCTTCACTTAGCGGTCCAATTTTGTGTCACTTGTATTTTTTAACTTTTCATCCTACCCAGAGATTTTCAGCACAACTCACTTCCAACTACATTCCAGAACTCAGATATGGCCTATGTCTTTGATACGCAAGGAATACTTCATTCCTTTTCTCCACAAACACAATAAGCGCTTTTATATTAATGCATAATTATGTGAATGTTCTTACCAAGTCTGCTTTAAAAATTAAATCTCATTCAGATCATCTGTATGAATAATTACAAGTTTGCAGATATATTCCCCAAGGTTTTTATCATGCATATGGAAACCTAAAATGTTTGACAGCCTATTTTATGATCCCCTTTGTTACTCCTTCAGTCTTATAGTGAGAAAATGTCGATTCTAGTTTCTCAACCATTGCCCAAATTGTTTACACTTCTTTACAGCCTACAGTACCATAGTAGCCTTGGTCCTGAATCAAAATTCTACCAAACAGATTTGCAAAGCAATGTTCAAAGTTTCTCTTCCCTTTTAATGTATTTTGAACTCAGTCATCAGTCAATGAATGACTCATGAAATATTCTTGGAAAAAGTAGTTGAAAGCCCTCCTGACTGCACCATCTGCTCAGCCATACATTTGTCTGTGGGATGTATCTTTATGAGGGTGTGCTTTGTCCCATCACTGGAAGGACAGATGGGAGCCACCAGTCCTTCACTTTTCCTTCCAACATCTTGTGGTCATTTTGGATCAGTGTGGGATCATTAGCAGGGCTCACATGACTGAACAGAACCATACCTCGGCCAATGATCTGGATGTGCCTCAGCAACCTTCAATAACATTTCATCTCCCAAGTGCTCTCTGGCACATATCAAGGAGTCTCTGTGCCTCTAGGTAGAGGCTTTCCCCTGCCATCCTCACAGTGATAACTTATTCACTTGAACAAAAGCTTAGAAAATAGAAGAGATATTTGCTAGAAACAATATTTTCTCATGCCAGTGCAGCTTAGAATAGTGATGTTGTGCACTCCTAAGAAATTCCCTCAAACAAGGAGGCATTTACAAAATGCAGTCTTGTATATGCCTGCCAAATATGAAGTCCAGCACAAAAAAAAGCCACAAGAGTAGCCCTGTAGCTCAGGAATCAAGAGTAGGACAGGAAAGAGAAAGAGAACATGTTCTAGAACATGTTTTTTAGAACATGTTCTAACTTGTCAAAGTGAGACCAAGCTCAATTTGATTGCTTCTTTCAGTGCAAATGTGTACATGTTTAAATATAGATGTTTTCTTACCTTTGGTAGGAAAACGTCAGAGTGCAAGAGTGAACAGCAAATTAACATCAACTTTCTTGTGAAACTGAAGACATCCACAATGGAAAATTTTCAGTTATTGTCTGAGGTTTATGGTGGAGAGATCCCAAAGATCAAGGCTCAAAGCAAACTGTTTTTTGTCTATAGAAGACAGAAAAGAAGAAACAATGGAGATCATCAACAGCCTTTCAGAAAATGATCTGTGGAACTGCTTTGAACATTGGCAACATCTTATGCCGACTTAGAAGGAAAGTATTTTGGAAGTGATCATAGTTGATTTGCTTAATTTATTAAATAAAAGGAGTTACAGACATTGTCTCTTTTTTGTGTGTGGAACCTCATATCCTTTTCTCTGACGGCCTCAAGATGTAGCTGCATGTAAAGAACACTACAGTGATTAATGGAGCAGAAACATCAGTGACTGTGGCCAGAAACCTCCTTGGCAAGATGAGAAACGAAAAAGTACTGTGCTTTCATGTGAACCCTGGAGGTTCTTAGGGGAGCCAGATAACTTTTAGCCATCTGCTACCAGAAGGAAGAAGGCTTTTGACTACCTGCTGGGAGGGCCGTCTCCCCAAAAGCTGGCATCTGGTAGTGCAAGGCCCACACTGCACAGCTTATGTGCACCAGCTCTTTGGGGCATCTTCTCACCACACTGACTCATGACCACCATGGAAGCAGGGCACTCTCAGTTGTCCTCTTTCACCTCAGTTCACATTGTTTCCCAGCACCACAGAAGAAAATGAAGACCAGATTTATTGGCAAGGCAAAAAGGTTTAACAGTTTTTAAACCACATTTGCGAGGTTTGGAAACAATTAACTACAAGGAGAACAGATGATAAAGCATCATTCTAATGTCCATCTGTAAAAGAGACATGATGTTTTCTTAAATCTTTCTGTGCCCCGTCTTTTCCTTTCCTCATGCCATGCATCAGTTGCAGTTAAGTAGTTCCATTGTTGGAGCAAATATAGTAGGGACAACTTGGTTAGATAATATGGATTATTTATCCTGAATTTGTTTCTCACAATTACAGCAAAATTTTTATCAAAAGGATTATAGACAAATACTGATCAAGAGGTAGAGATAAGTAGTTGGTCGCGTCTGAAATCACAGAATCACAGAATCACAGAATCACAGAATCACAGAACAACCAGGTTGGAAGGGACCCATCGGATCTTCTAGTCCAACCATTCCTATCTAACACTAAACCAAGTCCCTCAAGACCTCATCCACCCGTGCCTTAAACACCTCCAGGGAAGGTGAATCAACCACCTCCCCAAGCAGCCTATTCCAATGCCCAATGACCCTCTGTGTGAAAAACCTCTTCCTAATCTCCAGCCTAAATCTACCCTGGCGGAGCTTGAGGCCATTCCCTCTCGTCCTGTCCCCTGTCACTTGGGAGAAGAGGCCAGCTCCCTCCTCTCCACAACCTCCTTTCAGGTAGTTGTAGAGAGTAATGAGGTCTCCTCTCAGCCTCCTCTTCTCCAGGATAAACAACCCCAGCTCTCTCAGCCGCTCCTCATAGGGTCTGTTCTCCAGCCCCTTCACCAGCCTCGTTGCTCTTCTCTGGACTTGCTCCAGAGCCTAAACATCCTTCTTGTGCTGAGGGGCCCAGAACTGGACACAATATTCAAGGAGCGGCCTCACCAGTGTTGAATACAGAGGAAGAATCACCTCCCTGGTCCTGCTGGTCACACCATTTCTGATCCAAGCCAGGATGCCATTGGCCTTCTTGGCCACCTGGGCACACTGCTGGCTCATGTTCAGTCGGCTGTCAACCAACACCCCCAGGTCCTTCTCCTCCTGGCAGTTTTCCAGCCAGGCTTCTCCCAGTCTGTAGTTCTGCTTAGGGTTGCTGTGCCCCAAGTGCAGGACCCGGCATTTGGCCATGTTAAACCTCATGACGTTGGACATTGCCCAGCGGTCCAGCCTGTCCAGGTCCCCCTTCAAAGCCTCCCTACCCTCCAGCAGATCGACACTTGCACACAGCTTTGTGTTGCCTGCAAACTTGCTAAGGGTGCCCTCAATGCCCTCATCCAGGTCATTGATGAAGACATTGAACAGGACTGGACCTAGCACTGAGCCCTGGGGGACACCACTTGTCACTGGCCTCCAGCTGGACTTAACACCATTTCCCACCACTCTCTGGGCCCGGCCATCCAGCCAGTTTCCTACCCAGGAGAGTGTGTGTCTGTCCAGGCCAGAGGCTGACAGTTTCTTAAGCAGAATGCTGTGAGAAACTGTGTCAAAGGCTTTACTGAAGTCCAGAAAGACCACATCCACAGCCTTTCCTCCATCCAGCAGCCGAGTGACTTTGTCATAGAAGGCGATCAGGTTGGTTTGGCAAATGTCCAAAAACTTTTGGTTTGGACACTGCAGTGTTCCAGTTTGGAAAATTATTTGAGAAAGTTTACTTTAAGTTTGGGGTTTACTTTAAGTTTACTTTAAGTAAGTTAAAGTTTACTTTAAGTTTACTTTAAGTATGGGGTTTACATGCTTTTTTAATTTTGATTTGATGTTTTTCTTTTTTCCATGCAAAACCACATCTAGTAAAGAATTAAAAAGCATTAATAAAAATAATCATGTTTAGATTCCAATCTATAAATTTCATAAGCATAAGATAATCACAGTATATCTGCATATCTGTCATAAAATTCCCTCATACAAAGCAGTTTTCTTAGCCCTAATTCTTCCCAGTTTGCATTTCCAAAAAGCTAAGCTCCTCAGTAAATGTCCATTTGCCATAAGTGACAAGCTGAAGTTTTCAATTACTTCCAAAACTTTTTCCTCTGAAAGTACTAGACTTGGCTTCCTGCTTTTATCTATTACGACTCTTATATAATTATTTGAAATTCAGTCTTTATGCATTTTAAGAGAGATCTAATATCACAAATGTTGACAAAATTTTGAAGTGATCTCTGGGAACTGGGCCTTGCTAACAGCTTTAGGAGGCTGAGGATTATTACAGTCTTGCCATATAATGCAATGACATGGATCGGCTTCACCTTGGAGAAACTTCCAAAGGAAACCTACTTTGCAATGCCTTTCATAACTTATTTTATATACATTATATTTTGTCTTCCCAAGCTTTTTCCAGTATATATTTGATGAACAATATATTTAAAGATTCTGGAGTACTAAATTCTCATAGAACAACCAACTAACTTCTACTTCATTGACCAAATCTTTGTCACTATACTGTGCTAAGACCGTGATTTTATTACTGTATTGCCTTTGCTTTCTACTTTGTTGCTAGCCAAAAGCAATTCCAATTAACAATTCCAGCTTAATTCTCCTATGCAGTTAATATCTGCTGCAGGAAGCTGCTACCTTTCTGTGGGTAACATGCCAACTTCAGTGAGTTGCGCCAAGAATTCATTTATATAAAGAAGCTAGAGTCTTAATGAAAAGGATCTTTTAAGGTCTGCTTCTTTGCTGTCTGCATTTCTTTTACTCTAAAAAAATCTTTGTAAGGTTAATGCATCGAGCCACACGTATCAAAACCACCAGACTGTCTGCAGTACAAAACTAAATTATCTGTTTTCCATTATTTGGAAACTTCAATCTCTATGCAATTAATCAGAAGTACAGGCATAATTTAAAGGTACATTCTTGTTGCTGCCAGGAAGCTTCTTATTTATAAAGTAGCAGCCTTTACTCCTCACTGTAGATGACAGAAACTCACATACAGCCTCGCCAGCAGGTGAGTCCTGGCTACTCTGAGTTCTTGCTGAAGAAGATGCAATTTAAGTACTGGCAAGAGACTGGCAAATTAACAGTGGTCACTCAGAACTCATCTCACCTGCCAGTTTCTTGTGGCATTTTGGTGTTAGTCACAGGTACCCATGAAAACCAAAATATTCATGGTCTCATATGTAATGCTCCACTGATTTCCTTTAAGCATCCAGCAATCTATTAATTTCTTTCAATAATCCTCCAGACTCACCACTGTTGTAAAATCTTCTGATTCTCTTTTAGCACTGTTTTCCACTTCTTACTGAGGTACCATCCTTTTTTTTTCCACCCCTGCCAAAACTCTGAGGTACCACATTGTTTCTGACATTTCCAGGATCACTTCTAGTAAAGTCCGTTACTTCCATTGCTTTTAGCAATCCCAGTATTAGTGAAACTTCCAGGAATTCCTGCAAAAAAAAAATTATTTTGTCACAGAATGTTAGAAATATTTCAGTTTGAAGGGACCTCTGGAGCTCATTTGGACTCACACCTAGCTCAGAGGAGGATCAGATTCAAAGATGTCAGTGCCATGTCAAGTTGTGTTTTTAATGTTCCAAGGGTGGAGGTCCCTCAACCTTTCTGAGTACCTATGCTACCACTGCACAACCCACATGGTAAGGATTCTTCTCCTTAAACTGAAAGAGAGTTTCTCTTGCTACAACTCTCACCAGTGTCTCTTGTCTTTTCACTACACATTTCTGAAGAAATGCTAGCTGCATCTTCTCCACGATTCTCCTTAAGAGAATGAACTGCAACCAAATAATTCCTTAGTTTCCTTTTCTTCAGGCTAAACATATCCAGTTCTCAACAGTCTCTTTTTGTAAGTCATACCCATCTCCAGGCTAGTAACCCTCCACTCTGCTCTCTCCAGTTTGTTGATCTCTGTCTTGCACCAAGGACCCCAAAACTGGACAGTATATTCTGAATTTAACTGCCCATCATCCCTAGCGTGAATGTGAAACCTCAGAAGTTCAGTGCTTGGAATCACAACTTGTTTTGATATTACATTTGTAGAGCACCCAACACCATGGCGCTCCTCACCCGCATGGACTTTAAATAAAGAGGGAAGGGGTTCGGGATAAAAGGGTCATAAGATACAAGCCTGGAAGTGCTTAACATCAGGCATGAAAAGTATATGGACAAGTGTCATCAGGACTAGTGTATGAGACTAGTATAAGAAGACTGAGACTATTAGAAGAAGCTTTGTTACATAAGACAATAGACATAGACATTAGGATATCCAAATTGTGGAAGATTTATAAAATATGAAAACCAGGTCCACATGCTGACATCTGTCAATAGCAGAGAGATCATCAGGTAAAACCTGTAAAATTCATCAAGCATGTCTTTTCTTTGTGCAGAAGACAGTGATAAGTGATGCTGAACACCGTGCTCACTGTTGTGCACATTTACCTTCTACTGAAGGATTCATGAGTTGTTTCTCAGCCAGATGGAGAAGACTCAATGCTTCATCCACAGGCATGGGGTCACAGATTAGTGGTGCAGGCTGCAGATGAGCACTGCAATCAAATCGGAGAATTCAGAAATTGTTCAGGGCATCATGATCAGTTCAAGTGCAGTAGGAGGTACCTAAGCAGAGCAGTTTCAGCCCAGGAACATCCTCACCCAGCTGAAGATCTAGGGAGAAGAGGGGCTCCACGAAAGCATCTCCTTCTACAAGTTGTGAACAGGATCACATTTATAGCTGCTGTTTATAATCTGCCTTTGCAGAAGGAATGTACATGTAGGAATTACATCCTTTTCTTTTGTTCTGATCCAGATAATTCACCATTGTAAGAAGTCATACAAAAAAATTTTAAACATGTTTCTGTTGTACTATAATTTTCTGGTTTTTCAATAATATGGTTCAACACCTCTTACCCTTAAAATTAAACTTTTTTTCCTCCATAATAAAAGTAGCCTGCTATGAAAATGTGCAAATATAACAATTGACAATGAAATAGGATGTTGGTCTACGGTATCTAACTATGACTGACAGGATGTACTTTGGAAAGGTTCATTTTCTTCTATAACATGGGATGAAAAATAGTTGTCATCACTCTCCTGCAAGTCAGCTACAATAATTTTTGTTTCATAAGGATGCAATTATTGTGAGATGTTAAGTCCCCACTAAAAGGTGCTTGAACTTACTGAAGGGTCATTAAAATTTATTAACCTCATAATACAGAGATCTTGATAATTTTTCTGGCTTTTGGTTTCAGCTGATATGCTCTAACTGGCCTGAAGTTTTGTTTAAATGTCAGATTAAGATTAGATCTCCAGTGTGGCTAAATTCTGACCACTGGCTTTGATGTGAAACTATATGGCTATGTTGATATGAGCCACACTTATAAATATTTTATCTTTTTAAGTACAAAGAGAAGCAGATATTTTTGTCTAGAAAGAGAAAAAAGGGACAATAATGTAAACCAGTTCAGGATAGGAATCCCAGGTAATAGTCATCCAGCTGAGAATAGAGAGAAGCTGCAGAAAGCAGCGTCTTTGAGAGAGGGTTTTGATTGCAAGTTTTCAGAGGTTAATCAAGCTACTGCCAATGGAAATCTCTGAACAGACAACTCACAAACTAATCATGGAATCATAGAATCATAGAGTCATAGAATCATAGAATCAGAGTCATAGAATAGTTTGAGTTGGAAGGGACCTTAAAGCCCATCCGGTTCTAACTCCCTGTCATGGGCAGGAAAATCTCCCACCAGATCAGGCTGACCAAGGCCCCATCCAGCCTGGCCTTGAACACCACCAGGGATGGAACGTCCACGGTTTCCCTGGGCAACCTGTGCCAGTGACTCACCATCCATTTTGTGGTCAATTTCTTCTTAATATCTAGACTAAATCATCCTCCTTCCAATTTAAAGCCATCCCCTCTTGTCCAATCACTACAAGCCCTTTCAAAAAGTCCCTCTCCATCTTTCCTACAGGCCTCCTTCAGGTACTGGAATAAAGTACTGAAATAAGTTAATGGAATACTGCTATGAGGTCTTCCCAGAGCCTTCTCTTCTCCAGGCTGAACAACCCCAACTCTCTCAGCCTGTCCTAACAGCAGAGGTGTTCCAGTCTTCTGATCATCTTTGTGACCCTCCTCTAGACCCCTTCCAACAAGAGGGACAGAATCACTTCCCTCTACCTGTTTTAGATGCAGTCTAGGATACGGTTGGCCTTCTGGGCTGCAAGTGTACGTTGTCAACTCATGTCAAGCTTCTCATTAATCAACATCCCTAAGTCTTTCTCTGCAGGGCAACTCTCAACCACATCATCCCTCATCCTATATTAAAACAGCACATTGCCCCGACTCATTTGTAGAATCTTGAACTTGGCCTTGTTGAACCTCATGAGGTTCTCACAGCCCCATTTCTCCAGCTCGTCCAGGTCCCTCTGAATGACATTCTGTCCTTCTGGAGTAACAACTGCATCACTCAGCTTGGTGTCATCTGCAGACTTGCTGAGGGTGCATTCAATCTCACTGTCCATTTAATTGATGAAGATATTAACCAGCACTTATCCCCTGAGGAACACTGCTTGTCACGGATCTCCATCTGGACATTGATCACTGCTCTCTGAATACGACCATCCAACCAATTCCTTATCCACCGAACAGTCCACCCATCGAATCAATATCTCTCCAATTTAGAGAGAAGAATGTTGTGGGAGACCATGTCAAAGGCTTTACAGAAGACCAGATAGATCACGTAAATTGGTTTTCCTGTGTCCACTGCTGTAGTCACCCCAACTTAGAAAGCCACTAGGTTGTTCAGGCAGATCTTACCCCAGGTCAAGCCATGCTGGCTGTCTCAAATCACCTCCCTGTCCTTCATGTGCTTTAACATTCCTTCTAGGAGGATCTGTTCCATGATCTTCTCAGGCACAGAGGTGAGGCTGACAGGTGTCTGTAATTCTCAGGGTCATCTTTTCTACCCTTTTAAAAAATGGGTACAGTCTTGCCTTTCTTCAAGTTGCTGGGGGCTTCTCTCAATTGCCATGGTTTATCAGATATCATAGAGAATGTCTCAGCCCCTACATCAGCCAATTCCCTCAGGACTCTGGGATGCATCCCTTCAGCTGCCATAGATGTAGATATGTTCAGGTTCCTCAGGTGGTCATGAATCTGATCTTCCCCTGCAGTGACCTCTGGTCACGAGTATGTTGACCATTGACCAAGAAGAGGTGAGGAGAGCGGTTGTCAGTGAAGACTGTGGAGAAAAATTTGTTGAGTACCTCTGCTTTCTCCTCATCTGTTGATACAAGGCCACTATTTCAATTCATCAGTCAGGGTACACTTTCTTTAATCTTCCTTTTCTGGCTGATATGTAGAAGCTCTCCTTGTCAGACTTTGCTCCCCTTGACAAGTTCAGCTTCAGCTGTGCCTTCGCCTTCCTGACCCCATCTCTACACCTTCAGCTAAGACAGAGCGTGTCTTAAGAAGACAGTTTTTAAAAGTGAATGAAAACGTGCATATCTGAGAGAGGCCATCATTGCCTTTGTAGCAAAGGGTAGTGTGACTTCTCAGCCAGCACACATGAAGTCCTGACTGTTAGATCATATGGTAAAAGTGTCTTTCTAATACCTAATCGTACATGCTGTTACATTTGACTTCCTCAGCTCATTTGAAAATCCAGCTCATTGTTTCTTGTCTAGGTATTAGATACTAGCATTCAATAGCATGAACTGTCAGGCCAATGTCAAAAATCACAGGTGAAATATCCCAAATACAATGTTTTAAAAATCATGAGACTTAGAAGCTGGCACTTCATAGTTCTGTGTGTTTCTTCTAGGAGCCATCCATGTTTAAACCTTCATGTTTTACACATTAACATTTATCATTGAAACAAAAAGACACTTTTCTGCCTGATGGGATAGGTCGGTGTGTATTCACACAATACTAGAGATTTTCTTTTGAATTTCTCAAAAAAATTCCATAGCCCTAAAATATCATATGAACTAAAAATAAGAAAGGCAATATAATAGTTCCCATGGAGCTTCAACGTACTCTGTATAATAGATTATTAAGGAACACCTAGGTTTCAGCTGCCAAAACATAGAATCATTGGATCTGATTCAAATGCAGTAACTGGCAGACTAGAAGTCTGCCACCAGAAATTATATACAGCATCATCCTATTATTCTTTTTCCCGAGGACATGTAACCTAGATTTTTCAAAACAAAAATGTCATTTCACGTAGTTTTCTTTTATCATACTTGGTTGTATCAATAAGTGGGGTTATCTCCTCACACAGGATGTGTCTTCTAAGCAGACAATAAAACTCTGCCCTCCCTCCTGCAGTAGAGGTGAGATGCTCAGGTAACCTTGCACCTCAGCTTCTGCCAGCCCCAAAATGCTGTCACCAGCATTACACACAAGAAGTAAAATATCAAATTGTCAGAGACTGCTGGCTTCTAACTCTCTTTTCTCATTACAGGTTGTTCTCTTTTTTGTACTTGGTGCCAAGGTAAATGTTTGTTACGGGGTTTTCTCTTGCTCATTGCAATACAGTGCTAAACATGTTCACTTCTAGTCTAGGAGTTTCTTATCTGCATGTCACAGCCCACTGCACAACAGATATGTCTGTGAACAAACACAGGCAGGGAAAACTGCTCAGTCTGGATTTTCTACTCTACACCTCAATCCTTACTAGAAGCAAATGAGAAGGAGCATCCAGCACCATCAGGATCCAGGAGTGACGAGAGATGCCAACTGCATAACATAATTCAGTAACCCATTATATGGGCTTGCACTACAAAAGTTCACACAAACAGCTTTATCTTTCAGTCATTCAGAAGCATTAAGCAGGAGATTGAAGTAGGTGGAGATTAGCATTCATAGTATTAAAATCTACTCCTTTGCTTCTTTTGCCATATATTGTTTCTACCTGGCCAGGATGTAAGCACTGACTATTCTGATCAAAATTCACAATGTACTGAAGCAAATTTTTACTCATGTTCCTAATAGAAAGCTCCTTCAAACAAAACCCTTCTATAAACACAGACCTTACCAAGCAGTCCCTTCATACCAAAATTATATAATCATAATCATTCAGCCCCTGAAGTTAACCCAAAATACAGTCTCATGCAAGCATGCCCTCTTCCCCACCCTATCATACCTCATTATTATTCTTTCTCTTAGCACACAGGCACTATATACATACATTGCAGTGACAGTTTCACCTTAAATTTAAGGATGGATGGATCTTTCCCATAACTCACACCATCTGGAGTTGATGGGTCTGTACTCTCACTTGGGGAGTACAAGATTATAGAGAAGTGAGAGTTTGCGATCTTGAGGCCCCAGAACAATGATGACAACCTCCAATTTGCCTTCTAAATGCTATTTCCTAATTTACCCCTCTCTTAAAAAAAAAAGAAAAATGGTTGTCTGGACTGTGGGTATTTTTGGCTGTCTTTTGTTTACATGAGTCTTGAAGCTTGTCCTTGTTTACTGCACTGAAGCAGAGCTGGAACACATCAACTCTCATTGCTGTTCCTGAGGT
This sequence comes from Coccyzus lansbergi, assembly GCA_033558105.1. Classification (NCBI taxonomy): domain Eukaryota; kingdom Metazoa; phylum Chordata; class Aves; order Cuculiformes; family Coccyzidae; genus Coccyzus; species Coccyzus lansbergi. The sequence continues at coordinate 370,906 of JAUMJK010000267.1, read as the reverse complement.
AAATTCTTCTCCGGCTTTCAATTCCCCTTTGGTGCCCTTCATTTGGCACCCAGCTCTGATGTTTTTCACTTGTCAACAAGTTTCAGACCATTAATTCCCTACAAATCACAGACCTACAACTTTCATACTGCCAGGATGGTCTCATGCCACGGAGTTCACGTTGCATAAGGATTATCCAATGGTCCCCCAAAAGTCAGTTCAATTTAATAGCATCCTGTATTAATAGTTCACAATAATATGTGTTGGATGCTGTCTCAATGCTGGACCTCTATATGCTGGAGAAATGGGCTGACAGTTGCCTAATGAAGTTAGACAAGGAAAAGTATATAGTCCTGTACCTATGTAAGAGCAACCCAATGCACCAGTATATTCTGGAAAGCAACTTGGCAGAAAAGGCCTGGGAGGCACTTGGTGAACACCAGATTGAATATGAGCCAGCAATGTGTCCTTGAAGCAAAGGCAATGAATGGTATCCTCAGCAGCCTTAAACAAATCATAGCCAGAAGGTTAAGACTGGTGATCCTTCCCCTTCAATCAGCACTGTTAAGGCCACATCTGGAGTACTGGAGTTCCTCAGTATGAGAGAGATAGACCTACTGGAGAAAATCCAATATAGGACCATAAATATGATTAAGGGACTGGAAAGGCTGAGAGGACTATTTGGGGGGATCTTATAAATGTCTATAAACGCCTGAAGGGAGGATGCAAAGATGATAGAACCAGGCTCTTTTCACACGCAACCTAATACCATGAACAGAGGCAATAGGAACAAACTGAAACACAGGAGTCTCCCTCTGAACTTCAGGAAACACCTTTCTGCTGGGAGGGTGACAGAATATTGGCATGGGTCACCCATGGAGGCTATGGAGTCTCCATTTTTGAAGATTTAAAAAAAACATTTGGATATGGTCCAGAGCATTTGTTTCTTGGCCTGACTTGAACAGAGGGGGTTGGACCAGGTGATCTCCAGATCCCAATTTCAACCAATTCATCATTCTGTTTGAAAATATTTAATAGTTTATATAATAAGCTTATATTTTTGAATCAATCTAAGGTACAGTGTCAAAATCAGGACAGCTTGTTATTGGAAGTGACAGGGGGAAGGGTGGAATCATTAGACTGAGATATTGTGAGTGTTTTAGTCATGGGAATGGAGGACCATGAGGAGAATCAGGCTTGCCAGGTTTTACTGATAGTTCCTCTGCTGCTTTGATGAATGAAATAGCTTGACCTCTTTGTGCCTTACTTCATCAACGTGAATAATGCAAACACATTTTATTCCCATATATAATTACCACTGGATAAGGCTTATCAGTTAATGTCCTTAACACACTTTGAGATCATTATATGAAAGGTACTACACATGGTACTAACATAAATTATTGAAATGGATATCCTACAAGGAGACAGAGATTAGCAGGAGAGAAATATTAAAGATGAATTTAACACATGGTTTTATGGGGTTGTAAAACTGGTTGCCATAGATATTACTTATTAGTCAAATTTTACCTATAGAAATGGGTGTGTTGAATACACCACTGGCTGATTCCAGCCTCAGAATAAGAAACTGAGGCAAAGCATAACTAAGGGTTATGCACAAAAAAACTCAAAATGCAATCATTAGTGTTAGTTGTCTTCATCACAGCAGGCTCCCACATATTGTTCTTTTCTCTGATCAAAAATCAGCAGCATTGCTTCAAAATAAATATTTGAGCATCAAATCATTACAGACTTCTTTTAAATGAATTGGATTTTTTTTTTTTTTTTCTAGCAGAGCAATCCATTTTAAAATAGCTCAGCCAAGTTAAAATTCAGGCTGTGGAAATGGAAAATAACTGGTCATGCTTGAAGAGAGTGGAAGCAAAGCAGAAGGTCTTTTGTGTTTGATGGCTTGTACAGAACAAGGCACCTTGTCTGGGTGGAGTATTTGCAACAAAACTTATAAAATCAAGAAATAGTGTGAAGATGAATAGCCCACAAGGGAGTCTGTAAGGGCAGCTCAACACAGGTTTGAAGCTTTTCTGGAAATACTTCAGCTAAAACTTTTAGCAATGTTCTATCACGGAACCACTTTCAATCACAGTTCTAAATTATAGATACTGTGTACTAAATTACCGTCAATGCAATCTTTACTTTCTGATATTCCATTCTGTAAGAACTGGAGGCAGGGGGCAGTTCTCCCACTAGGAGAAGTAGTTCCATGCAATTTGGAAGACATAGTCTAAAAAAGAAATAATGTGGTTAGGTGTACTTGAGGGTGGAGTTGTCAAATGGGCAGTAGAAAAGGGAGATACGCATCTTTGGAAGAAACTTCTAGTATCCTACTCTACTTCTCTCTTTTAGAATAACTATGCCAACATCACTGTTAAAAGATGATTTTCGATTTTCAGTTTAAAAAAAAAGATAATAATATTTAAACTGAATTTTTGAGAAACTGTCACAAATGCTTGTTCCTTACTTTATGATTCCTACTGGGATGGAAAATCCTAAAATTTTCTAGCACATCGAAACTGTTTCATGGCAGGAAATCAGGGCTAATCAAGTTTTCTTATGCACAGAGAAGGCAGCATTTAGAGTGCAACTGAACCATAACAACTTCTAGAGTCTCTTACTGAAACATTACGTAGTAGTTAAGATAGCAATACTTTTATCTATTCCTCTGATGATCATCTAAAAGGAGGACACAGCCCTGCAGCCAAAACAGCATGCTTAAGAAAGGAGAAGTAAAGTCAGCATTTAAAGTTTAGCTGAACACTTCCAGAATTTCACAAATTAATTTTTCCTATATTCAAAACTCCAAATGTTTATTTGTTTTCTGTTATTAAGACTTGGGTTTCTTTAATATTAATGATGTGTTGCATTTATACATCAGTCTTCAACATAGTTATGATACTTACCAGTCTGGGACTACAGAAAAATAATTTTTCACTGAAGATTTTCAGTCTAAGTAGTTTACATTTAACTAGTCTAAGTGTCATTATGTCCTTCAAAAATTTTGAAGGGCAGTGTGTAGGAGTCTACTGACCATAGGCAAATGTACTTTCATCCATTTTCAAGTCATTCTCTTAGGAATTACTGAAGATATAAGCTAGTTAATTTAATTTTGTCTTAAGTAGATCAGGAATGTTTGTTTCAAGAAAACTCTTGCACTGGAGACCAATCACTGTGTGATTAAAGGCCAGCAGAATATGTATAATTTTTGGCAGTATGGTGTCCAATGAAGTCGTGGAAGTTCCAGCTATTATAGATTTAACTGAAGAAAATATTCCTTTATACAAATTCTGCTGTAGAGGTTCAGGCCCATATGATTTAAGATTCATCCTGATCCATCCAAGAAAATCTCCCAGCAATCCCCAATGTTTTGTCACACGTCAACATCATACACCCTCTCATAACCAATGATGCTGAATCAGCATTGCTTATTGTCTAGCATGTGTTGTGGTCCTTCTGGCCTAACCCATAAAGGATGAGAGGCCTGCAAGAAACAAAACCCTTTAGCTCAGAACATGACTAATTTATACCAGCAGCAGCCAAGGCCAGAGCCATCATTTAGCTATGGTGCATCCAGAATGATTTTGTCAGATGCTTTTGCCCTGCTTTGGGCTGTCTGAGGAAGAAGGACCTCTATGGTCTCCCAATCCTGTCCATGTGCTGCATCATTTGACTTTCTTAATCCCTACTGCTTTTATTTAGGCTAAACATTCTGAGGCTGTCTCTAGGAGTCTTCTCTTCAAAATAATCTTCCAAATTAGTGCACCTGAGTTTCAGAAAAGCTATCTCCAAAAAGACAGTAATTAATGCAAATTACCTAGTGCTAGCCGTACCATTTTTCAAGGTAGTCTCTTCATACACAATCAGTATGCCAGTCATCTTCAGTAGGTGATGGCACAGTACATCTCAACATCTGTTCTCCAGAACTCTGGACTACATGAATGGATAGACACTACTTAGGTAGGTTTTAAATGTCAAAATTAAATTTAAGTTATTCCCCCATTAAAACATTTTTTCTTACTTTTTTACTTACTCTGCAAAGCATGCTTATGGAAAAAACTATCATCAGAACACAAACTTCTGGGTGCTTTTCTGGGTCCTTGGAGTTGCAGTACTGATCAGAGGAAAGAATGTATGTTAAGAGGTTTGTCTAAAAGAGATACTGTAATTTGAATAGCACTGAAATTAATTTTCTGAAAAAGGACTGTCACTTCCCAAACATTGAATTTATGCTTACTTGGGCAGGACTCAACGAATCAGTTTAAGTATATTTAGGTTTAATCCTATCTTATAAATAGCAAAGCTTAAACAAAACAGTTGTATGAGCCAACATCAAAGTTGTTTGCAAACCATAAGGTAGTATCTTAAGCTCATTTATGAAGATTCAAACATCAGCTGATTGCTGCCTTGTGTAGCAGAAGCTTCTGAGTAAGAGTGTGAAGAGGGAGGAGAAGAGAAAACATGTGATGAACTGACCAAAATGCCCCATTCTGGACTCCCCTGTACCACCCAAGAGAGAGGAAAAGGTGTTTTAAGATTAGTTCTCATTTCTCATTATCCTACTCTCTTACTAATTTCCCTAAGACAAGTCTATTTTGGCAGAGATGGTAATTGCTTAGTTATCTCCCTGTCCTTATCTCAACCTATTAGTTTTTCCTTTTATTTTGTCCTCCTATCTTGTTCAGGATGGGGAGTGATAGAGTGGCTTGATGGGCACCTGGCAGCCAGCAAAATTCATCCCACCACAAGCAGTTAATGTCTCTTACCAGAACAGGAGCATAAGGAACTTCAGCATACTCATCTGGAGAAACAACCTGACCTGTGCCCACAAGACTTTAGCCTGTTGTACCAAAATCACAACATTTCATTCATCTTGGAATTTCATCCTTTTGAAGAAGCTTGAAGAACTAGGTGGTCATTAATCAAGAATGTTAGCCCAGATGAAAAAAAATAACAGAACAGATGTACTGCTGTTTCCCAGCAGACTGTGCCTTTCCCCTGGAGGGAGAATGTTTTGGAGGGAATCTGTTTGTTTCCTTTAAGCAAAGGGCAGGCTTTTGAACAGAAAGACTCTCAGGGTGTATCATGTCTTAATCCCAGTGATCATTAGTAGTTAAATGAGTAGTCTTCTTCAATCCACTGTTTATTTTATGTTAAAGCAGTAGCTAATTAATCACTACCTTTGAACATCAGAATTAGACTCATTAAGTTCATTTTAACTAAATCAATAACAGAGACAAAATTCCTGTTGGTTCAAGCAGGCTTCAGAAGAGGCAATTTATGAAATGAAATACCAAGGGTTAAATTCTAGTAATTGACTGTACAAAAATAGTTCAGCTTCCATTAAGGATATTTTACTGTAGAGAAAAATAAACAATTTTCTTAAGAAAAAAAGCCATTTTAAAGAATGATTTTGTATTTCCTCTTCTATCTATTAGGGAAGAAGTTGGACTGCAGGTGAAAGAAAATTGGAAGGAGAGAAAATATCTTTTTAGGGAAATGTTAATACTTAACATCTACATTAATGTTTTTTTCAGCTAAGAGGCTGCTGTGTATGCTATAATACTATAAATGAAAGGTATGAAATCATGCTTACTTTCACACCTAAATGCCGAATCCTATTAGTGGGGAAAAAATATGTTAGACTACTTTTTAGAAGTTTAAACTGCTAACTCTTTTCATTGTTAACTCCCAATTTATGCATTAAAAGCCCATCATAGTCAAATGAAAGGACCCCAACTGATTCTGAGAGCCAGGCCACTGGTTGTTTACTAAAAATTCCCTAATAGCTTATCACCAAGGAACAATTAACATTAAAAAATCATCAGGAGCCAAATTTTGACTACCTATATGCAAGTCAAAGCCCTGAAACTGGGAAATATTCTGTGCCTTGCGGCAAGGTGAGGACTTTGGGTGTTGTCTTCCCAAAAGTTTGGAAAAAAGGCAAGACCATAACCTTATTTCCTTACATGGATTAATCCTTCACCAGTTACACCAGTAGATGTTGTTTCAGTATCTCTGATAGAATCACTCATAGGGATTTTATCAGCAAGCAGAACAGAGAAGCACACTTTGCTACAATGGCTGTTATTTCTGTGTTCCCTAATGAGACATCCTTGCCTGAGATGAAGTGTGACCCAAATACACAGTCGTGTTTCACTGAACACCATAATCAGTGCTACTATAATTATCCAGATAGTAGGCAATTCCATTCAATTTAGCATTTTGTTTCTGTAGTCTCGTCTAAAGCCCACCTTTGCAAACACCACATTTGATGTTATCCCACTGCGCTGTCCATCCAGCATTCAGAATTAAGCATACTAATTGAGATAACAGGTGAAACTCCCAATTATACTTTAACACTTCCTGGTGATTTCTGTGGGGCACATTGAAGTTTCCTGCTGTGATTAATTGGCTGGTTGCAAGGAGGTAGGCACTTGAAATGGCACAATGCTTTCCAGCTGACCATTAGCGCACTGAATCATTATCATGGCTTGAAAGCACTTAGAGGTACGAGTAACAGGATATTGCTGTCAAACCCCCAGCTAACATGCACGAAAGTATGAGGTTTTTTTCATGTTTTAGCATGTAGCAAAATATCTGATCACACAATCTTACTATATATAATGTTCTCTGATTCTAACCGTTTAGCCCCTCATTGATGTTTGCCAGTATTCACTGACATAGTCCAAAGAAAGCAACAGAATTTGCTGTGATGGGAGCTCCCGGTCATCATCCAAGCCTCTTACTAGTTGTGGTTAAGTTTTATCCTGCTTGATGAATGGATTAACTCTGTACATTGGAATTTCTCTATACTATTAATAACACTATGAATTTATTATTCTTAGAGCATCAGAAGTAACCAATCCAATGAATTTTTGCCCTTTTACCCTTTATGATCCTTCTTCACCTCATACCAGAAATACATTCCCTCCTGAAACTTACATTAAAGTCTTAAAGTCTGATTGGGCTCATCCACAGAGTACCAAGCTTGTACAGACAGTCCGTCAGGCCTGAAGGTTTTGTCAACAATGAAGATCAATGAAGTTCTTCCATAATTTGCATGCCAATAAAATACCTATTCCTGTGTGTCACTCCATAAATGATGTTATCTGTCCTCTTTATTCACATTCCCTCCTATGCTTTTGACTTATCTGACTATAATAACCTTTGGACACAGACTTGTTCCTCGATGTTATGAAGTGAAACACATTCTGGTCTCTATTTTAAATGGGATGCAAATGTTGTAACTAATTAGAACAAAAAAGCTATTATGTCATTAACACTAAGACATGCTAATAGCACTAAAGTTACCTTATTTGCTTGCATCAGTCATCTCCTTAAGTGTCTGTGGAAATTTAAATATGAAGACTTCCCAATGAAAAGATAATGAGGGGAAAAAACACTTGTTTGACACTTTAATTCTATCAAAAAGTACTCTGGTGTGTTCTGTGCTTGTTATATTGAAAACACAAGGTTGAGTCAAAGGACTATGATTCAGTTTCAAAATCAAATGATCAAATTTAAGGAAGAGTTTAAAAAAAATAATAAAGTTGTCCATACAAGGTTAGTTCTTGTGTGTCTCATACTAAGTCTACAAAAAGTCTCAGGCAGCTCTTCTCTGGGAATGTAAACAGCTGTATGGTGGGAGGCTGTTGCTTGTAAGACTTGAAAGTTGTGTGGTAGATGAGACAAAAAGCTGCAAGATTAAATGTCTGTTTCCCTGATCGGGTAGGTTTCCTGACCTAGACATTCACAGTATAAGATCGAAACTAGGTTTGTCCCTCTTCTGACCCATCTCCAGGTATTAGACTTGTTAGGTTTTCATCTCACTTTCCTCTTTCGTCTTTGTTTATTTTCCCAATCCACTGCACACATCTTATTTTCCCTTTGATTTCCTTCTGTATTTCCTCCTTGGTCCCAGCTGAGACTGCAGAGGAAGCAGATTCCATGATCTCATTTCTTATGTCTAGCCTCATGGAGAGAGTTGCTGAACTACAGACTTGAGGGATTTAGGAATAGAGGGATTATAAGCAGGTGCATATCTGTTGAACTTTTGACACTGAAGTTTTGCTGCTGAGCATGGATGGAGTAAAAATTTTTATAAAGTCCTGAAACAAGTATCAAAGCAGTAGCTGTTACTGAAATTCCTCCATTCCGGAGGGCTTTGAGACACACAAGAATTGGGAGACGCTTGCTCACAGGACACAGGCTGTTGCACACAGTACCTCTTTCATGTCTCCTTAGGTACTAGCTACAACTTGTTGCTTCCAATAACTTTTATCTGCAGCAGAACTTCATTTAGGTTCTTACTTCTGTGGCTTGAAACTTAAGGAACACTAACCCTGAAATGTTGGTGTATGGATAAATAGAGCTCTTGCCTTTCAGCCAGAAAGAGTCCTAAGAAGAAAAATCAAAGAGATTTGCAGGCAAGGAGATTACAGACCTCCTCAGAGTCAAGCTACACTTTCATAGCACTTCACTTGCACCAGTGTACAAGAGAACGTTTTTTTTATAGAATCATAGAATATTAGAATAGTTTGAGTTGGAAGGGACCTTAAAGCCCATCCAGTTCCAACTCCCCTGTCATGGGCAGGGAAATCTCCCACCAGACCAGGCTGACCAAGGCTCCATTCAACCTGACCTTGAACACCTCCAGGGATGGGGCAGCCACAGCTTCTCTGGGCAACCTGTTCCAGTGCCTCACCACTCTCATTGTGAAAAAATTCCTCCTTATGTCTTGTCTAAATCTGCCCCTCTCCAATTTAAACCATTGCCCCTAGTCCTATCACTACAAGCCTTTGTAAACAGTCCCTCTTCAGCTCTCTTGTAGCCCCTGCAGATACTGGAGGGTCACTATAAGATCTCCTTGGAGCCTTCTCTTCTCCAGGCTGAACAACCCCAGCTCTCTCTGTCAGTCCTCATAGCAGAGCTTCAGGTCCCTCAGGACTCGGGGATGGATCTCATCAGGTCCCATAGACTTAGATATATTCATGTTTCTCAGGTGTTAACAAACTTGATCGTCCTCTACAGTGGGAGGGACTTTGCCCTCTTGGTTACCATCTTGTCATCCATTGGCCAAGGAAGGCTGAGGAGAGTGGTTTTCAGTGCAGACTGAAGCAAAAAAAATTTGTTTAGTACCTCAGTCATCCTCTCATCTGCTGATATGAGGTCATTATTTCCATCCATTACTGGAGGCATGTTCTCTTTAACATTCCTTTTCTGATTGATGTACCTATAGAAGACTTGTGGGAAAGTGTCACTACCACAAGACACTCTTCTGTTTAGAACACTCTTCTGTTCAGAACACTCTTCTGTTCTTAGCTTAAGAACAACTCTATGTCATTTTCTAGGTCCTCTTTAAGAAAAGATTTTCTGACTAAAGTTAGCTTACAAAATTATTTTGGTCAAACTGTCAGTACTGAGCTACTAAGTTATTAAACATAAAAATTTCCAGACTTCTACCTATTCTGTATTTGATCTTGAATTAGAGGTATATACAGAAAAGGTGTTTGAATTCCTACAATAGATGTCCATGAGAGCACACCACAGATGTGAATGTCAATATTTAGCTACCAGACCTCAAAAATCCTGTAGATTGTAGGATATTATTCTAAAGACTTAAACACAACCTCACCTGGAAAACTGAACTCATCACTCATCCTTCCTTTTCCTTCCCTTGTAGTAACCTCTTCCCCATCCAAAAAAATATGTGCAAACCAAAGACAGTAGAGAAAGACTATTTGTATTTGTTCCTTATTGCTTATCTAGATCCCTTCAGCTGTAACACCCATCATAATTCTTTAATTTAGCAGCACTTTCCATAGGATTAAGTGTGACAACATGCATGACAACAGTGGACTCAATGATCCTGTGGGTCTTTTCCAACCTAGTGATTCTGTGACATTGTCAGCTAAGGTAGATTTTTTAATTCCAATCCTACCCTTGCCACTGATGTATTTACAACCCTTGTAACTTGCCTGTGACTGGACCTTTATGCTTTGCTTAACTAATTGGAGTGTCTCGAACATGAGGGGCTGTGAGGCTCAGCCTATGTTCATGGATCAGGAGCCAGAGTGTGAGTGGCAAGTGCAAATGAGGACAGCTGAGGCTGGCTTCTGTAAGCCTCTTCCCTCCTGTTTAAATCCAAGTGCAATGTGACAAAAGAACAGGTGTCAGCTTGTTTCCCTGGTTTGAGATAATAACTTGGCAGACAGGCTTGAATGATTTTATCACTCAAAGATGCCCTCTGGAGTGCAGAAGGTGCATTTCTGTTGAAAGGACACTTCTACCCCTTCTACCAGGACATGACCAGGCTGGCGGCTGGAAGATTGCAAATACGACGATACCCAACTTCAAAGGCAAGATGATCACTAGAAGAAAAAGTGCTGCAGTGCTCCACTGCAGTTTCCATCACCAGCCAGCAACAGGAGTGCTGGGTGTGTTTCAGACTTGGGGTTTTCTAACAGTTTTCTCAGAAACATAACCACTACCATGACAACAGTAGCAATAAAAATAAAGCTCATCCCCTGCTCCTGAAAAATATTTTGGGAGTTTTGAAACCTACGTAAACAGAGCTAGGGCTGTGCTTTGTGAAATGCTTCTATTACTTGAACCAAATCCCTATTTCCTGAAGAGTGTATTCATTTTCTTTCACACCAGGGACTGCACAACGAGATCCCACAGTATTTGGACTGGATGAGATGAATTGCACCCTAAAAAAGCCAACCCTTTCTCTCTCCATTGACCATAAAGACAGCAATGAATTATTAGCTTAGCTATAGATGTCTCCGTTCAGCATAATCAAAATTACATTAACAGGTATAGTCACATAAAAAACCCCAATCAGTATTCTCAAGCTCTTTGACATTTCCTCTTCACCTGCATTCCGTCTTCCCTCTTTGCGTTGCTGTTTGAGATGGAGTGACTCACAACTGAACACCCTGGAATATCTTCGGCAGTTAGAAACAAGATTGTTGAAAACTAATTTAATTAAAAATGACAGGAACAGTGGGTTTACCTGTCTAATCTGATTTATTAGTGGTCCTCTGCCAAGTAATTTGGATGAGTTTCCAACCACATGAGCACCTTCATGTGCTTGGTCTCTTACAAATATTTAAGAAGAAATGGTCCTTTCATTTGGAGTTTGCAATATGAGAAAAACCTAGTGAATTCATGTTCTTTCTTTTTACTCAGTTGATTCTTTAACCCACCACTTCAAAGATGGATCACAGTTAATTTGGGAGAACTAAAGAAGAAAGAGAAAGACAGACTGAATACAACTTCTCTGAAAAATTTAATTTCTTCTTCTCTTGAATTGTATCTAATATTGAGGGGGTTTATATAGAGAACTCATAACAAGCCCATGAGTGCATACTAAATGGGTGGGTAGGCTATGCCTTCACATAGCCCTTATTCAATTATTGGATGTTGCATCACGGGAATGAACTACAGAAAATGTGCAAGTTATTAGCATATAAACCTGTACTATAGTAATACCATTGCTTCGAGGAAGCCACAGGCTTCGTATGGAGATTTTAAGGCCTCGGGAGAAGGCTAGTCAGGTTTGCTCCATCGCGGCTTCCCTTGACTTGCACAAACTGGACAAGTTGGAGATAGACAGAATCACAGAACAGAATCACAGAACAACCAGGTTGGAAGGGACCCATCGGATCTTCTAGTCCAACCATTCCTATCTAACACTAAAACAAGTCCCTCAAGACCTCATCCACCCGTGCCTTAAACACCTCCAGGGAAGGGGAATCAACCACCTTCCTGGGCAGCCTATTCCAATGCCCAATGACCCTCTGTGTGAAAAACCTCCTCCTAATCTCCAGCCTAAATCTCCCCTGGCGGAGTTTGAGGCCATTCCCTCTTGTCCTGTCCCCTGTCACTTGGGAGAAGAGGCCAGCTCCCTCCTCTCTACAACCTCCTTTCAGGTAGTTGTAGAGAGTAATGAGGTCTCCTCTCAGCCTCCTCTTCTCCAGGCTAAACAACCCCAGCTCTCTCAGCCGCTCCTCATAGGGTCTGTTCTCCAGCCCCTTCACCAGCCTTGTTGCTCTTCTCTGGACTTGCTCCAGAGCCTCAACATCCTTCTTGTGCTGAGGGGCCCACAAAACTGACTTTAGGAGTAACAAAGGGAACTAAGAACAAGTATTTCTAAAATATGTAATATACAACATACATAGTAAATCTGGATGTAATGCGGAGTTGCAGAGCAGTGAAGAAGGTATAAAAGTGTGTTAGCAAACACATAGAACAGGCCCTATGAGGAACAGGCGCTATGAGGAACCGCTGAGAGAGCAGGGGTTGTTAGCCTGGAGAAGAGGAGGATGTGATGAGACCTCATTGCTCTCTGCAACTACCTGAGGGGAGGTTGTAGAGACGAGGGAGCTGGCCTCATCTCCCAAGTGACAGGGCACAGGACAAGAGGGAATGGCCTCAAGCTCCGCCAGGGGAGATTTAGGCTGGACATCAGGAGGAAGTTTTTCACAGAAAGAGTCATTAGGTATTGGAACAGGCTGCCCAGGGAGGTGGTTAATTCACCTTCCCTGGAGGTGTTTAAGGCACAGGTGGACAGGGTCCTGGGGTACACGATTTAGTGTTTGATAGGAATGGTTGGACTCGATGATCTAGTGGGTCTCTTCCAACCTGGTGATTCTATGATTCTATAATATGACCTCACATGGGGCCTGGATAGAGGGAGAGGAAATCTATGAACATCCTATTCCTCACAGCAAATGACACCAAGTGCTGACCACCAATATTAAACCATCAACCTTAGGAGCCAGAGTAGCAGGGGAAGGCTGAGGCAGAAAAGGTCTCTAAACTAATCAGGGTGAGAATAATAATTTTAACTGCATTATTATTGTTACTATGTTATTAACTAATCTTTTTCTGCATTTATGTAATTATTAGAACTAGACTATTGATTTTTAGATGACATTTAAAATTTCACTCACACAAACGAGAAGTTATTATTTTATATATAAATATGTTTCTTCTGAAATTCCTAATGCCCTACACACCCTCTCTTCCTACCTCGTCTTTTGGTCCCCCAGTTGCACCTTCTGGAGTGCTGTCCACACTGGCAAGAGATAGTGTCAAGTACAGTGTTATTTTCAGTGTTCTGTTCTGGAAGGGTAGACAAAGTTTGCAAATACATCACACAGAAGAGAAGACTACCACCTGTTTTATTAATGCTGGAGCCCTACTCAGGTTTACTATCTAAGTGTTCATAGCATTTTAAAAGTATCTTGTTCCAATAGAATGTAAAATGCAATAATAACTAGCTGTGAAATTCCTGTAGCTATGTCCCGGAAGCAGCAGCAGCATTTTTTTTCTGCTCTTATTTATACCTTCTTATTATACATTTGCATCATTTCCAATGCCCCTTCCTTGATTATTTTAAATAAAAAGGAAGCTGCATTTAAGGAAATAAGAGTTCCCTGAGTTTCAATGCTTTTGTATCCGGAGCAGGATGGTGATCAAAGCAATTGTATGTTCAATGCAGATTTTTTTCAAAAATTACCATTCTATCTGTTTTCATACCTCAATACTTGTGGTAGCATGTGGAATAAATATCACATACGCGGAAACCTAGAAATAATCCTTTAACTCTTTTTCCTTACCTAAAGCACATTTCTACAGCATATCATATAAGGTAATTCTAGCCAAATATACACATATACGACATTACTTTTCTTGATGTATGCATACAGAAAGAAAAGGTGAAGGATGTAGGAAATCTAAAAATACAAAGTAATTTATTAGGTGATTTGCAATAGGCTATTATTAATTAAATCAGAAGAATTAAGGGACATGGCATCTGAAATACCTTTTCAGTACATTTTTTTAAAACATCTACCTCAAAATAAAGAAAGAATTGAAGGTGTGCAAGCTAAAGCTATGATCTTCTTTGGGCAGAGATGATTCTTTTCATTTTTGCTTATTCAACAACTACTATACCGAGCTCCTAAAGCATTGAAGTCTTCTTATAACCACAGTCACTAGAGGACAAGAATTATATATTTATTTCTCCTCAAGTACAGACTTATCCCAAGCTGTTGGTTTGCTCTGGAGTAAAGAAGGCTTCAGCCTTGCACATGATGCTGCTATCCTGAAACATACAACCATGTTGAAGCTTCACGGCTTTATAGTGTAGCAGTTCCAGTTTCAGCTGAGGCTACAGCCACCTGGAACCTGTTGCAGACAAACGCCATACACAGGCTGAGATATTTATTTACAAGTTTCCAGCACCTTAGTGCCTGCAATCGTTTCTTCCTTCAGTGAGATTTCAAAGGTTTGTCCTCAGTCTTGGATTAGATTTTCTGAAAAAAAAAAACCCCACCAAAATAAATGTTTTGCCTGACATTTCTTTTTCAAAAAATTCTTTCTTAGCAAAGTATATGGATTGGACATGTAAAGCATCCACTAGGATGCATGTTGGAACACATCATTATTTATCAAAATCTACCAAATACGTATGTTTTCTGGCTATTTCAAGCAAGTTGTTAGATTTCCTATGGCTCACTAGCACTTGGCTGTTTTTGAACACACCAAGTATTGCTCAACAAAGCTGGAGGTCAGGGTTTTTGTCTGACCTCATAGTGAATTATTCAAGACTCTGCAGGGGAAAAAAAAAAACAAAACAAAACCTAAAATGGTGATATCATCATGTGATTTCTCACTTTTGCTCTCTGAACTCTGCTTCCCCATATGCATCCCAGAAACACCAAGGCTCTGGAGCACATCTAGACCACCTGAAGTGTTTGGGGCACAAGGCTTTCTCTACCACAAGAAAACAGTTTTTCATACCACCCTTTTATAAAAAATGTTCCCAGTCTTAATTAGGTTTTGCCTTTATTTCAAGAATAAGCATATTGTTACATAGAAACTGCTTCTGCAAGTGTGGTGAAGGCCATAGCCGAAAGGCCTGTATGAAATCACTTTCTCCAAATAAGAACTGAAACAATTACTTTATACTGTTAAGTCAGGAGCTGAATAGGTGTTTGTCATCTAATTTCTGCTCTCCCACGTGTACTTCCAACAAAATCAGTGACAGTTTAGGTATCTAAAAGCTATTTTGGATTGATTCTAGTCTTCTAACCTGCCAAGAAGGATGAAATAGGAAATCTGTACTTCTCCAATAAAAAGCAATCTCATTGTAATCCACTTATTTCTGCAATTGCATGTAGCTCATTAGGAGCGAGTTATTATACTTAATTCTTGTCTCTTACCAAGAAAATCCCATTAGGCAGCCTAAGGTAGAAGTCAGCAAACAAGCAATCAAAATAAATTTATGTTTTGAAAGAATCATTTTTTGTGTGCTGAGTTTTAATGGTTATTCATCCTCAAACTTTCCACTCAAATGCCATCACCCAAACTTGCATCCTCATCTGTTCAAACTTCTAATAAAATCTTACACAGAGTTGACGCTCCAGAACTTGTTAATCTCTGCAACTGATTCTCAGTTTCAGGTTACTAAAAGGACAGTAATTTCTACGTTGCTGTACAGTTATTGATCCACATTGGTTTTGAGGTGCTGTATTGCTTGTTGATCATGTGTGGGGAAAAGAACAGTATCCTAAAATTAAAAATACAAGGGAGGAAACAAATGACAATGAAACAGAAATTAAGACTGTTGCCACTCCCTGGAAGCAGATACACTGATGCTGACAATAACACAATTTCAGCTCCACACAAAATTCTTGTCTCCTGGTGATGTGTCTGAGTCTATTCGTCTATGAGGTTGCAGGGTCCCTTGTAAGCCAGACTCAGACTCTCTGACAGGCATTTCCCATGCACCTTGCATAGCCTTTTCCCTCTGCTCCCAAGGTCTTGCCTAGCAAACTTAAGTTCTTCTCTTGCAGCAGAATCATCCTCTCCTCTTAGCTTGCAGGAGAATGACAAAAATCTTCCTTTTTGCCTCAGCTTCAGGCTGTTATTTTTCCAAGTTGCTTCTACTAGTCAATCCCTACTCCATTTTTTTCTTATCCAGATTTATATTATGCTTTCAAAAGAGATGACAGCTAAATGAATGGCTTCAAAATCATGCTGTAGATCATCCTGAGAAGAGACTCAATACACTTATTGCAGCATATTACTGAATACATTCTTTCTGGAAAAAGTCAGAAAAACGGAGCATTCCATAATTTCTACTACGTTCAGGGAAAGAAAAATCACTAATTAGCAAGTAAAGATCTCCATTAGAAGCCGGTTATTCAGGTCAGACTTCTCTAGTTGGCAACTTCAGGATAAAACAACCCTTTATCATGTTTGCCCTTCTAGCTAAATTCTGGCTACCTGAGGGGAAATTCAGCTCCTCTTGCTTCAAAAACAAAAGGCTGGAGATGAGTCATCTTGTTTAAACTAGTTATCCACAAACCCTCACTGGGCAAAAGAAGTACAAAAGGGTCCTGTATAAAACAACGTCATCCTGTCTACGTATCTTTTCTGTCTTAGGATGGCTTGTGTCATTCTATGGAGGTGCACAATACTCTTCCAACAACCTGAGCAGGAGACCATCTTAATCTGGATGCCTAACACTTGAAAGGCTCAAATTAGCTGAAGTTAATCTCCCATTGCTATACTTGCATATCCTGATTAACAACATCATAAACAATGGCATCGGAACTCCTAAATTCTCCATCTGCCAACACCATATTACATATGAGGGCCCAGTGGACTTTGCTGGAGACTTACTATCAAGCTGTCTTCCTCCCCTTATATAAGAAGTATTTCTGTCTGCAGTGACCCCTAAGTAACACCAGTATCCCCATATTACAGCCTCCTCTCCCCCCGTGCAGCTCCATGCTCAGGTATAGCAGACCCCGAGTGATGGGCACAAGTCAACGAGTCAGCCAGTCACACGTGGGAAGGCTCCAACAATCTTCCTCCCCAGGCTTGGCAGGGCTAAGGGAAGAAACTGTAAATTTATCCTTCCCTTTGCTTTCTCTCCCTTTATCCTCCTGCCTTGCCTCATGATGAGTAAAAAGGACCCTGAGTACACAGTAGGCAGAACTCTGCTACTACATTTACATAGCCCCTTTTCAGCACACCCTGCGTTTTTAAGAGTGTTGATACCAAAAATCCCAGCAAATAAACTCTCTAAGTTTTTCTTTTTGTTTGTTTGTTTTTTTTTTTTACCAGATTGTAACAACATTGTCATAACCATGATATATGACTGCATAGTGCCAAGGGTGGCTAACTGCAAGGTATGCTATTCACACTCAAAAGACCGATGTGTTGGCGGCAGCCAGTGACACAAAACATATTTTTATTCTTCTCAATAGAGAGGAGCATTAGGGAGATTTCACCCACCCGCTCTGCTCTTTGTACTAAGAATGAAGTCACTGAAAAGCAGGCTTATGGTTTTGCCCTTAAGCTTTTTAGCACACAGGCAATAAGTCTTAGAGCCCACCTGACTTAACACATCCCATGCTCTCCTGCCCATGTATATTTTTTATGTCATTCAGGTGATGCAGTTTTAGAGAGGATGCGCCTCATCCTCTGCAGTGCTGGAATTCCTTCTCCTGACCTTGAGAGCATGTCTGGAGCATTTTGTTTGAAAAGGCTTTTGTCACAACCTGCCTACAGACAATTGTTCCATGAATCTGGAAGTAGTTTATGGAACAAAACAGTGTCTTTGTTCCCTTTTACACATGGTGAGGGGAAGTGACTTAAGTCCAGCTTAGGTCCTTTGAATTCCATACTCTGCCCTTTTGCCTACGCAGTGTTAGATCAGCTTGATCTGTTTTAAGACATTAAAAAAAAAAGTCCCAGATGCAGAAAATCATATTCACTAACATTAAGTTGTATTCAAACCCTGCAGAATGTGAACCAGTAACATTTTACTGTTACTTAGTATAAATAGCAATACAGGAATTTAATTTAGTATAGAATCATTCAAGGGACTTATTGCCAAATATTGTTTGCCACATGACAGAGAGAACAGTATGTTCCTAAATTTATTATACCAAATCAATACTAATCAAACAAAAATTAAATTTGATAGGGAGTAGTAAGCAGTAAGTTCTTTTTCCCATGTCACAAGTGTTATCTATGTAAGCCTCAGCTAATATTTGTTCTTAGAAAACATTCTTTTATTTTTCTGTTGCAATACAGTGATACATGTTAAGTGGTTCCATTTGAAGAGATTAAATTATTGTAGTAATATTGACATATACTGGATAGATATGGTTTCAAAATTACCTCAATTCTGAAATTATCATTGCTTCTATGTTCTATTGTAGGAATTTTTTATATGTTTGTGGGGTTTTTTTAATAAGAAGAAGTTATAAAACACTAAGCACATGAAAAAGGAAACTTTATGTTACCACCACAGAAAACTGTGTGTTTTACGCCTGCAGGAGGAATCAGCTAGTCAGGAGGATGTCAGCTCTGACATTGACTGGGTCAGAATCTCTATTACAATAATAAGGAGCTTTATCAGAGATTGGGGTTACACTGACCAGGGCATGTTTCCCACTTTGGACTACATTGTGTAAACAACACCAAAAAAAATATGTACCTCCTTCCAAAAGTTTCCAGTCTAAATGAAGATATTTTGTAAAGTGACAGATGGAACCCTTCTGCTTTCTCCTTTGAAAGCGCTATGGAAAGTAACTGAATTGAAGGTTAAAACTGCCAAAAAACAAATCTTCATCATACAGATTGAAGAAAATATCTTCCTTCCTTCAGTGGGCCAGAAATGGAGCAATATCTGGCTTATTTTTCATGCAGGACATTCATTACATCTGAAAGCTTTTGCCACATGTATTTCCCTATAAAAATGACAGCACAAAGACACTGCAGTGAAGTTAATGCTGATGGAAAGTTGATGTTTTACCAAAATGCTAAGTAAAAGGTGAATATGAGAACAACCAAATTAGCTTGCTAGCTCAAACACAAAAATAATCTCATTGTCACCTGGCAAAGGTCACAGAACAGGGGAGAGAGAGATTTCTGTCAGAGTTCTTTGCCTGAACATGGGTAATAGGAATTGATGCTGCATTGCCAAATAGTGAAACAACACTCAGTCATGGCAGACAGTTTTGTTAGCAAACTATTAGGGAGTCAATTAACAGCAACCCTATTTCAGAAGTTATAGTACCAGGGAAAATTGTGCAGAGAGGGCTGCAAAAAACAGCCCTCAAATGGATTTTAGCATCCCCAAGGGATGCTTTTACTATTCATGGCATGAAATAATGCTATTAATCCCTTCTGTAAGAGTAAGAAATATTTAAAATACTGCCAAAATATTTACTAGGGACTCACCTAAGGAGAGGGTCACGCATTTCATCCAGGAGGTCATGCATGAGCTGATGCTGTATATTTCCTTGGGTCTCCTTAACCAGAAACAGATCACTACTCTAGGCTCGAAGCCTTTGTGAGTGTTGCTGAAAGTTCATCTTAGTCATGCTGCCAGAGAGCCAGGCTTGCTGCCTGCAGCCTCCCAAATCCAGCAGACTTTGCCCTCTTTCAGTGCTCCATCCACAAGATAAAACGTTACCTCCACTGCCTGCCCTTTCATCTCTGTGACCTTGGTGCCTTTGCCCCACTACCATCCTTGAAAATCTCTCCAGCACCCAACTGGTGGAAAATTCTTTTTCCTCGTGACATACACGTGGAAAAGCCACTATTATCTCAGTTTCATCTCTGCATTTCTTCTTCATGCTCCAGTTGAATGAGCCACCAATTCATGAAAGCCTCTGGCTGCTCAGCACTGCTGCAATCCTGGGGGATGTGGAGTATTCAGAATAAGAAGAAACACCACTGAATTACTCACTCTTTCCTTCTTCTGCTTGGAATTTGAACATCTGGCACTCTGCAGTGATCATATTGCCAACCACCCTGAAGAATATGAATCAGACCCCTTTTTCCCAAATCATATATTTTAAAGAAGCAGGGAGGAGGGGAGTTAGAATTACAATAAATAAATGCTGCTACTTCTGCTTAACTTTTTATTCTCAGTTTTCCTCTCTGCCTCTGAAATCAAGTTCTTACAATTATTTTGCTTTTGAGAGCAAACAATTGACTCGAATAAGATTTTGTGATAAATAAGAAGGAGAGTGAGTAGAAATGTCACCAGTTCTAGAATCTGATAACTATATAAATGCAATTGCATCTAAATGTTCTAGTGATTTTCTAAACATTATTGCAGGGAACTGGATATTATTGCCTTTATGCACAAGCACAACATAGTGTTTGAATCCCTGAAAAATGTAATCAACACTTTGTTCAAGTGTCCCATAATATGAACTCCAAAGGAAGAAAAATCTCTATATCTTACTACCAAAAATCCTCTTTCCCAACTTTCTCAGGAAAGGCAATGATAACACCTCTACTTGATTTAAGTGGAGTTCATTTAAAAATCTGAGCTGGGGGAATGGGAACTTATCAAATATTCTGAAGAATGAAAGAGAAAAGCAAAAACTGACTAAAAGGGAAGAAAACATTTCGTTGCCCCCACATGAAAAAAAAAAAAATTGTGCCTCAATAAGCAGTAAAGAAAAACAAAGCACAGCCCATTGTATTAACCATTACCTTTCGAGACTTAACATAATGTCAGCAACTCATCAATTTTTAATAGAATCCAATGACTATTTGAGAATATGTGCAGTCACAGAGAAGCTATCATCTAGAATGAACCTCTGTATTTTATTATGTGATATACATCATCCATTTTGAAATACAATGAGAGAAAAAAAAGCAAAGATGAGCCTTTCTTCTCAGAAGAGGACCAGATTTTAAATATGCCTGAATGGAAAGCATATTTTGGGTATCATGGACAGATGGTTGCAACAAGCACAGTAAGAATTCAAAGGTGTTTGATAGCCCAGGGGTAGATCCCCACGCTTTTAGTGCTGACAGACAGGTATCAGTCCCCTGCAATGCGTATGATTAGCACCTGTTACACAGAGGAATAAAACAAAGAAAGATCTGAAAAGTTCAGGGAAATTCTGTCATTTCCACATCTGACCTTATAAAAATGAAGACAAATTTATCCTTCTGGGGCTTTTTTTTTTCCACTTAATGAATTTGGAAATGTTGACTCTTTATTTTGATGTGTGTCATCAAAATAACACATTTTGAAATTCACAATATTGACACATACTCCTTGCTTCATAGGACACATGTAAATCATTGTTAGAAGTGTTTTCAATGTTAATAACAGTTTTGTTTCAGCTGTTGCCTTGTGTAATCTGTTCATCTGTCTTCATTGCCTCCTTTGATCATATTCCCTGGGCTACTTTCAAAGTATACTCAGTGCCCTTGATAAATCTCACAGCTAGTCAGACAAAAATCAACACAATATCTGTGAGTCTCTAGACAACTATACCCAGAAGTAAACAAAACAGATTTCTGGTAGCAGGGATCCCGAAAAGAAACACGTGACAGATAAATGCACTCCCTTGTTTGCAACTTATTCAAACAAAGTCAATGCCTTGAAAACACGGACTTTAATGATGTATTTAGCTGCTAAAAGGACATTTTGCCTAAAAGCAACCTGAAAAGAAATGTTTCATTTTTATATCCTTATGAAAAGATGTTCTATCAAAATTTACGTTTTCCTAAATTTATGGCAAAAACCCCAGCATACTGTGTTCTGGATTTCTTGACTATTAATGTCAGAGTCCAGAGATAATAAATGGACAATTCTGATTGCACTTTGTGGAAGGCAGCAAGCTATGTGTTAGCAAATCATTTACAAAGGCAGTTAACTGAGCATAAATGCCCATAATTAACTATCCTTTCTTGCCACCCCTATGTTTCTCAGAAGTCAATTTATTTCCAGCAGGATATTAAAGAAGCAAATTCACATGAAGACCGTGACACCTGAGACTCTTCTTAGGATGAGGTTTTCTAAGGAAAAGAACTCCAGGTTTTGGATCCAGCAATGTCCAACATGCATTTCGAAGTCAAGAGTCTGAGTTTTTCAAGCAGAAAGCATCTCAAACTTGGCTTGCAAATAAGAACTGAAAGCAGATGCAAGTCCTGTTGCTAGGAATTCCAGACTTTGAATTCATCATCAGTGTAATAAATCAAGATTCTTTCAATTGTAACAACGGATTTGTCGAATATGATGTTTTTTTCTTCAATCTTGTTTTTTTTTTGCAATCTTCAGCTTCTGTGGATAAGACAGTCATACTCCATCTGTTACATAATTCTTCTCTACACCGGAAGGAATTTTTTTTTTTATTGTTTTAACGACTAAAAGGATGTGTCTTTTTTTTCTTGGGCAGATCAATTCTAGCTTTCTGAGTCATTGTAACCATTCCATGGTTCTTAATGCACTGTAAACACATATATCTCTTTCAAAACTAACGTAATGTTTTTACACTCATTTAAACTGAGTTGATGAGACTCATTGAAGGCTTAAGTAGGTGAATCCCATTGACTTCTATTACTATTTGCAGAACCTCAACTGAAAAATAGTCTTCAGCTACAAAATGGTCTGTCATTGATACCGAGTTTCAAAACCAAACTTCATACACACACACCCTTATCCATGGCAATTTTTTGCTTTAAAAACACAGCAACAAAATATGAATTGTATTGCTTTTTGCTGCTTGCTCCTTCTTTCATTCATACATCATTTAGCTACTTTTTAGGTGGTGAAAACCTCAGCTAATCTGTAGAAGGAAACAGCTGGCTCGACTTGATGGTTTCCTATAATATCCTTTTTTATTTTCTCTTGTGTGCCATCAAGATAATTCAATAATTTATATAGCATTTAATTACGCAATAAGGCACAAGTGGGACTATTTCCTACACCTGTTCTATGCGCATCAACAAGGCCTTGTTCCTTTAAGGCCTTGATGCATGTATATAATGGGCCCATGAAAGTTTCCCTAGAGTACATTATTGTTCTTTTAATTTATTTCACTGGGTTTTATTTTTTTTAGGTCAAATCTAGAGAATCTTCTTATTGTTTTATCTTCATCCTTTGATATGGTTCAGTATGTTAATAAACAATACAGTGCTGTTCTACACTGAGCTGCTTTTTTAAAAAAAATCTCGTTTGGACTTCACAGGAGCATGCAGAAAACAGAACATGGAATCTCAAGGCAGAGAAATCAGAAGTCATTAAGTTTGTTCCTTGCTACTTCAGACAAGACACATCTAGATGGTTCCATTCTTGGTATTTCCTTTGCTTTCAACAGGATTCATGGAATGCATGAGGCTGCCACAATCATCTCCAAATCATTCCTAATCTCATTTCATTAAAGAAGCCAGTCGAAAATTTCCTATCAGTCTTCCCAACAGAAAATGCTTTCAGAAATTGAATTGTTATTCTGACAAAATATTTCCTCTCTCTAATGAAAAGCTAGAACATTTCAAAGAAAACTGACAATAAAGATTAATCTTCTCACGTGTTTGAAGATAAAGCTTTCCTGGAAAAAATGAAACATTTCCCAGTAACATCCATTTATCATCCAACCTTCGATTCTTTTCCCCCTTTCATAGACTAAGCAGTGACCTCTTTTTTCCCATGGTCGAGTTTTTTATCAAATATCATAGAAATTGATCCCTTTTCACATCAAAATAAACATTCTCGGCTCTAGGGCAGTGCCTTACGACACACAAAGCATTGTTGTAGGTGTTCAGTGCTGGGTTTTCACACTTAAGTGAGCTCTTTCTCTGTTAAAATAACTACAGATTCCATTTGCACTGATTATTTACAGCCTACGCTAAATCTCCCTCAGGCAAAATTGCTTCATGGATATCATACATGGTCTTTTAAGGTCCACATACAACTCTTCATCCACTGCCACCAACTGAATCCTCTATGACAGGACACTGCAATAGAATATGTCTTATAATGAAGTGTCCTTGTGTGGATACTCAGGCTTCCTCAGTGAGCTGCCTCCAAGCCAATGCTGAGCCAGCAAGCAACATTTATTTTAGGCAAGCTACTGGAAGTGTCCTCCAGGATAAGACCTCAGGAAAAATATTCATCTGGAGGGTATTGACTCTACAGCCAACGCTTCTGTCTTCAGTAACTGTGGTGACATTGGTCAATATCTGATTGGAAAAACTTAAAACCAAACATACATGTCTTAAATAAAATCTAAAGTTTTCTACCACAGAAGAAATAAGCAATTAGAGAAACCACCAATAATATAACACAAGCCTACACTGCATTAGCAAATCCATTATTTTCCCATATATATTAATATTTTCACACTCCACCTGTAAAATTTTTTAAGTGTTTTATTTTAACAGCACGGTACCATGGAAAGAGATGAGAAAGAATGGGATTTGGGCTTCAGGGTGCAGAGAGGGACAGTTGCTGCTGAAGGGAAGCCAGGAGCTGAGTGTGATCCCAACACAGCCCGTGCCTTCACTGACTGGATGTGGTTCTGAGGGACCTGAACATGGCATACAGAGATGAGGACTGGTAGCAGAGTCCTTTGACAGCTCCAGACACAGCAAGTAATAAACTAGGTCTGGAGTCCATCCAGGGAGACTAGTACAGAGCAAAGGAAGGTGGGGACAGAGATAGGGCTGGAGACAAAGCTACAAATTGGGTCAAAGATGTCCATCCAGGAGACAGAGCTGGAGACAGTGTGGATCAAAGAGGTCTGTCCAGAAAAGCAGAAGAGCTAGAGGCCAGCACAGTTACAGAAGAGCTCTAGCATATACTGAGGGCCCCAAAATGAGCTGCAATATTGGGGGCAGGTGTGAGGAGACCTCATTACATTACCTTGGAGACCTCATTACTCTCTACAACTACCTGAAGGGAGGTTGTAGAGAGGAGGGAGTTGGTCTCTTCTCCCAAGTGACAGAGGACAGGAAAAGAGGGAATGGCCTCAAGCTCCACCAGGGGAGGTTTAGGCTAGAGATTAGGAGGAAATTTTTCACAGAAAGGGTCATTGGGTATTGGAATAGGCTGCCCAGGGAGGTGGTTGATTCACCTTCCCTGGAGGTGTTTAAGGTACGGGTGGATGAGGTCTTGAGGGACTTGGTTTAGTGTTAGATAGGAATGGTTGGACTCGATGATCCGATGGGTCCCTTCCAACCTGGTTGTTCTATGATTCTATGATTCTATGAGGGAAGCCCCATGTGAAGCTGGTCAGGGCCAATGAGGCTCATTGATGCCCTCAGAAACCTGACACTAGGCATTCTCACTGCAATTTCCATTCTGCCTTTGATTTGAATGTTTTACGAGTCAGAAGATAACACCATCTTTTGTAAAATTAACATAATAAAACTTATTCTAGCTACAGACAGGTAATCTGAGACAAATTTACGGTGTTTCTGAAGAACTGTTATATCTTCAGGTGAAATGTATGTTATTGGGAAAGTTTCTTAATCTTATAAGAACTAATTTGAGCAATAAGCAGCAAATTCTTACTTTCCTTAACACCACTGAAGACAGAGGTCAAATATTGCATCTATACCTGTCCGCTTCATAGATCTGATCACATAACTCTGTACCTCAAATCCCTGTTGGATAAGTATTAAAACTCAGACTCTTTCTGGAAAAAGAGTTAGCTTTCAGAAACAAAGGTTGAGCTGTATTCACCTAAACACACAATAATGCTTGCCTCAATTTCCAGTAAACATCCTTTTCTTCACCTGCGACACACATCCAATGTATAAAATGACACAGCTAGAGATTATAGATGAACATCTGTGACATTCAAGCAATTAAAAGGGGAAGAACCAGGCATAGTCAGCAGAGCAGGAAGGAACCATAGCTTCTGGTAGTTGTTTCCCATTCTGGTAGCATTGCTGCTGTCATTTCATCTTTTAATTCCACTTTGTTTTTTTGGTTGTCCTTCCTATATTCTATTTTATATTTATTTCTTTTGATGATAAGATATACAGAATTAGTGCCATCTACTTATGTTGGTATAATACTCTGTACAATTGTACACAAGTGCACTTGGAAATACTTGGGGTTATCATATAGTTTACTACAAATAAATAATGACCACAGGAAGAAAGCAAGCAACGTGTTTACACTGTGCATAAAAAAATCAGTATTCTGCAGAGTGAATTACCCATAACTGGGATGAGAATTCTAAAAATATGTGGAATAAGCACAGAATGACAAAAGAAACAAAGTAAAATCACCATAGGAAAGAGGGGTGATTGTGTCAGGGCATTGCAGTGCTTGGAATGGAGGGAAGATAAATGAAAGAAGTTTTTTGGCTGTCCCAGTGATGAAGTTTTACAAGAATAGGGCGAGTTAGGAATACTTAAGAAGGTTCTACAGAGAAAGCTTGGCCCACCACCCTGCATATCAAGCTAGAAGCCCAGCCTTGTGCATCAGATAAAGGAGTGTAGAAGAGTCACTTGGATTCCAAGTGCATAGCCGTATAGCGTTATGGATACTCTGTTCAGGTTTTCAACAACCGAGAGTCTAAAAAAAAAAATAATTCTGAACTTCTTTGGAAACAATGAGCTACTTCCTAAGCCTTTGTAGAATACTGTGATGTACTGGTTAGTAAATTGAATCCCTATTCTGCTTACACTGGAGTGTGTTCCAATTTTTGTGTCACTTCTGTATTGTCTCCAGTATTACTAATTAAAAAAAAAAATATCACACAATAACACATTTTGGGGAAACAAAAAGAAAACCAGAACCAACCAGTTCTGCAAAGGGAGGTCCATTGATTTTTAATTACTGTTTAAGATTTTAGAACTTTCTGCAAAAAGTTTCTTGTATTGTAACTACCTACAGGGCACAACCCAAGCAGATGGCATTTACAGCACTTGTCAACATTTTAAGACTCTTATTTGTGGAAAGTAAATTAGAAAATACGTTTTATTTTCTATTGAAATACACAATAGGAAACATTTCCAAATTACCTTTGGAAGATGCAGTTCCCTGTAAACACAGAGCCCTCTTTGGGACCAGTGTGTTCTAGGATGATTACTTGGCTTGTCCATCTTGTTCCTTGGCCAAACAATCAATTTGACAACATGTGAGTGTTAAGCTTTTCTTCGCTAAACTCTTTGCTGCCCAACTCAATGTGCAGTGAAAATATGTGAATATTTAAGCTGCAACAAGAAGGTAAGAGGGTTAATAATTTTGTAAGCTGCATTTTTAAAAAGCATCTCCTTGGCCTTAGTGTACAATGACATTCACTAATTGACTAAGTTAGTGAGCAAGATTTTAAAATTAAAAAGCCAAAGAAGAGTATATAAAATCCCTGATGTTTATTCTAAAGTAGGAGAGAATTTAGAGAGGAGAAGGTCATATAGGTTTCATCATTATCACATGATAAGACATTGCAGGACACATGCATTTATAGCAATGGTATTATTAATAAAAGTGAAGTAAATATAAGTATCTATCTAGAGGGAATGAAATTACAAATGAAATTTATTTGCCTCCTCATTTTTTCACCTTTCTCACAACACTTGCTGTTGTAATGGAATGGTGAGATTCATGTCCAGTTTTCAACTACATCCTCTTCACTGCGGTTAGAGAGTTGACACTCATCTCTTGCTAGAGCATCCCTGGGGGTCTACAGTGCAGAGCTATTAAATCTCATTGCAGTTTGTTTTTCTAATCACTGAATCATCTTCCCAATTTCCTCTTTAAACGTACATCAGACATATTGCATTTGTCACCATCCTAAGCTGACAGGAATGATTTGTAACATACATCCTTTGCCACTTCTATGGAGGGATGGTATTTGACTACAGATTTCTAGATAGAAATTGTCAGCTAATTAGTCATTCATATTGCTTCTTTCATAATGATACAAGAGTTTTGTCTTTATATTATGGGAATCATATATATGTTCAGCATGGCTAAAGACAATACTTATAAATAATCATAACTTCTAGTCTCCTGTAGGTCAGCAAGACAATGAGCGTAAATTAAATCTCATCTCTCTGATGATATTAGAAGCATTTCCATTCATACGTCACCTATATTTGGCCCAGGTACTCATACATATCTGTAGAAAGCCATTCTTGTGATCTTTGTGCATGAATCTGCCCATGGACCAAGTCATCACCAACTGGTTCACACCTCCTACTCCTGAGACATAGATGGCAGAAGTTCTCTGACATGGAAAAGGAGAAAGGGAACAGCCTAAAAAATCCTGTGTTTGTGTCTGAAAAAAAGTCTTGAATATAGGTATTGTCTAATAATAAAAAATTTGGCTAGATAAGAAAATCAAATGCCAGCTCCATTTTTCCAGCCTTTTTTTTTTTTTTTTTGTCAGTAATATTTCTTGTGCTTCAGTGTCTCTTGGTAACTTCTGCAGGGGCAGCTCAATATGAGCCCTGCTGTAAAAAAAAGGGCAGTAGAGCAAAGAGGAGGGTGAAAAAAATACACAGCAAAACCAGACTGCTGATGGAAGAATACAGTAGTCAGCATTGTGTGTCTGGCACCGAACTGCACACCAGCATGTCCCACCTCATCTTGGGATGAAAATGCAAGCTGGATTGGCAGCTATAACTTTGGTTGTTCCAAAGGCCAAACCTATTGTATCAAATATCCTACAAAACGGAGATCTTTGGGGTTCAAAGAGTGGGTAGAAACATACCTGACCACTTCTTGCAAGTCCTAATTCACAGTAGACAACTACTCCTCATTTCCACTTGTGTTTGTCATCTGCTAATGGGTTCAATCCCTGCCACAAGGACAGCCTGAGGATGCCAAGGATGGTGCAGATTATCTGGGACACGATTTCAGCCAATCACAGTGGAAGTTGAGGCTCATTTGTACAAATCTCCAGGAAAACATTACTACAAGCTCATCTTTGGCAGTTCTCTCTCTTGTTCTCTCCAGATATTTGACTCAAAATAGAAAAGTTGCTGATAATGCACAAGTCAGATCACAAATGTTTTAAGAGAGAGTGCAGCACATATCACGACTGATGAACTGTAAAACCAGTACAGTTAAATGGATAATTGCTTTTTTTTCTGAAATTCCCTGTTTACTGTTTTCTTGTTTTCAGTTTTTGGGACAGTTAAATTAATTTTTGGTGTGGATTAGTTTATTTGAAAAATAAGAATAATTTGTCAGAAGGAGATTTATTAGACTAACATAAGATGACTGTAGCAGCAAAATTTAATATCCAAAGATCAGTAAAAAGTATGATAATCACTTCGCCATGAGCAAAGTGCCATTTCATTTGAAAGTGTGAATTGTCTAAGAGACATGAATGCAACCTGAAGACATCAATAAATCCTCAGAAATAAAATATAAGGTATAGGATATTAATGAAATAATGATGTTGAGACTTTTCTTATTACTGACTAGAATGACAACTAAGTCTGTGCTGGCCATCACGGAATGCATCTACCAGGAGGAAAATTCTGCACAATGAAAGGTAAAACTTTAGGGAAAGTGAGTTTAAATTAGCACACTAACTTCACTATGTCGTACTAACTGATATCATTGTAGAATTGTGCTTCAGGTTTGTCTGACATCTCTTGATGAAATAAAAATTAATTTTGACAGCAAAAGTAATTTGGGGGTGAATTTAAAAAGCCTGAAGTTGAAAGAAGCAGAGAGGTTGTTTTGGGGCTCTCACAACTCTTAATGTGGGATGGAAGGATGTGAAAAACTTTGCTTTAAGATAATGGTAGGACATGGAGCACTACCAAAGTCTAAATTTGACTGGAAGCATTGAGCACTAAGAATATTCCTTGTATCAGAAAAAAAAAATTTAAAGCATTTATTAAGAACTATCAAGAGGCTGTTTCATCTCTAGTTTGCAGACATGTCTCACCTGATACTTGGCCTATAAGTCTTTTTCAGTCAGGGACAATTACTCCACTGCAAGAGTTGGAACGAGATGGTCTTTAAGGTCTCTTCCAACCTAAACCCTTCTATGAATCTATGAATGACAATGCAATCCACTCAACATCAGGGAATAATTAGGCGACGTTAGCGAATACTCACAGGAAAGGGTAGCATATGAATAAGGGCAAAAATATACAGGTGCCCCCATCAGTCTGACCTTGGAGAAGTTACCTGCCTGACACTGAGTATGGGTATTTGTTTGGTCTGTAGACTGCTATAAGACATTCTAATGGCATTTGAGCCACCAATATATCCTAACGGCATGGATTTAGAAGCAGCTGGAACCAGGGCTGAAGAGACGGGGGGTGTTAACTCCCCCATCCCTTTTCTGCCCATACCTACTCCAGGTCTGGAAACACAGAATCACAAAGAGTTAGAGGTGACCAATGAGACGATCCCAGGGCACATGTCAGCGATTACATTTATAAATACATAAAAACTCACTGAATCACTGAGACATTTTTCGCTATGCCCAAAACTGCAAGGGCTGCAAAAGTGACTGCATGGAGTGACCCACAGCAAGTCCTCATCAAACTCACAGTACAGGCTGCAACTCTTTTCTCTGTCTGTGTCAAGTTGATTTCATGAGACCACAGTAAGGACATGAAGTCCTTGAGCATCTTCTTCCTTTTAGTTCCTTCCACAAAGTCCAATGCTTCAGGGGAAGGAAGGGGATGTTTCTTTTCTTTTTGTTTTTCCTTTAAGACAAATTCTTCTTTTTCTTTCTTCATGACAAGTTGCCCTATATTTGTTTTCTATTCACTTTTCTTCTTTCCAATATTTTTCTTTTCTCAGCAAAATATGATATTTTGAAGTTTCCTGGACTGGAGAAGTAAAACTGGTTCTTGCCAGTGAATCAATTTTATTCTCCATCAAAAGAAATTTCTCAGCTTTTTGACAGACAACAAAGCTACTGCCCACCACCCAGAACAAATGATTCAACAACGGAGGTAAGCAAAAGCTATAAGATTAAATACTGTTTGGTAATATTGCTGTTGTTGAGAATGCCACCTGTATGCTCACTGTGGCTTCCTGATGGATTCATAGGAAGGAGAAACATAGGCAGGGAGGCAAAGAACAGCTTTAAAGTTAATATTGCATTCGTATGAATGTGTGTTGGGTACCACCACGATGCTCTCAGGGAAAGGGATTTTGCACTGTAAGTCACAGACTGCCTTCCAAGACTGATTCTTTTTCTTCTTGGATATGCACTATACCCGAGACATTTGTGCCTTATTGTACAATGGACATGGAAAGACTGAAAATTACAGCTTTCCCACTGAAGATAATAGACTTTTCCAAAGACTTCAATTCTGCACAGAGAATTTATAGGTAGTTATTTATCTAGAAGTCTGAAAATCAGATTTTAACTCCTTAGTTTACAGTTGATTTTTGGTCTGATGTTAGTATGTCACTTAAAGTTTTATTTTAAAGGCTGCTGTTTCTCAATAGTTTTAACTAGCCCTGCCACTTCATTCAGATCCCAAAGAGAGAATTTACAATCTTCTGAAAATTCAGCCATTAATCTCTGCCCTCTAGTGCTTCACCTTTCATAACTCTTCTGACTCTCACATTTTAGGTGACTTGTCTCTTCAGATTACAAGACTTTTTTGTTCCTTGCCTCTGTTAGGGTGCAAGAACTATATTAAACTTTTCTTAGAGTGCTTCACTGCATCAGGCCCACACTTTGTGTTACTAGACTTAAGAGCAATAGAAATAGAAAATAATGATGTAGTTTGTATTGAATTTCACTGAGGCCAGTGAATAGAGCCACTTTCATTTACTCAGAGTAATTGTAGAAGAGAGTGAATATAATGAATGAAAATGAAGAAGCAATACACCAAATACAGTCCCACAACAAAATTAAAGGTGAGAATAAAGCTACAGTGCAAAGAACTTCCCGAGAAACTAATCAAACTGGCATGTACATATCTGTATCTGTGTTGGTGTGTGGGTTTTATGTGACAGGGTTTTGCTATCAGATAGGCTACAGGGGTGGTTTCTGTGAGAAGATGCCAGAAGCTTCCTCCATGTCCAATAGAGCCAATGCCAGTCGGCTCCAAGACAGACCCTCCGCTGAACAAGTTGAGCAACAGTGATGAAAACATATTGAGGAAAGGTTAATAAATGCTGCACAACAGCAGCTACGATAGAGAAGTGAGAATGTGATAGAGAAGCAGTCTTGCATACACCTAAATCAGTGAAGACAGAGGGGGAGGATGTGCTGCTGCTGCTGGAGCTGACATTCCCCTGCAGCCCATGGAGGTTAATAGGGGAACAGATATCCACTTGTAGCTCATGGAGGATCCTGCATCAAAGCAGGTGGATGTCCAAAGGAGGTTGTGACCTTATGGGAAGCCCTCACTGGAACAGGCTTCTGTCAGGACCTATAGACCTGTGGAGAGAGCAGCCCACATTAGGACAGGTTTCCTCGCAGGACTTGTGACCCCATGGGGGAACTATGTTGTTCATGAAGAACTGCAGCCATGGGAAGGACAGATATTGGAGAAATTAATGGAGGACTGTCTCCTGTGGGTACAACCCCACCTTGGAGCAGCAGAAGAGAGTGAGGAGGAAGGAACAGCAGATATAATGTGTGATGAATTGACCACAATCCCTATCCCACTGCACTGCTGGATGGAAAGGAGTTAGAGCAGTTGCTCGTGAGGGGGCTGGAGAACAGGCTTTATGAGGAATGGCTGAGAGAACTGGGGTGTCTTCCAACCTGGTGATTCTATGATTCTATAATTCTATGAAACAGGGAGTAAACTTAAGCCCAGGAAGAAGGCAGTGTTGGAGGGAAGGTGTTTTAAGATTAGTTCTTATTTCTCAATATCCTCTGTTACCAAGTAGCAATAAATTAAATTAATTTCCCCAAGGTGAGTCTGTTTTGGCAGTGATGGTAACTGCTGAGTGACCTCCCTGTTCTCATTTTGACCCATGAATCTTTTGTCATATTTTCTCTCCCTGTCTTGTCAAGGAGGGAGAGTGATAGAATGGCTTGGTCAGTCCCTGGCAGCCAAGTCAGGGTCAACCCACTACAGTAAGGGAAAAAAATCCAGAAGAACACTACAGAAATAGAAACAATCAAAGAAGACAGAAGAAAAAGGCAAGGATAAAGCAAACAGAACAAGAACAGTGAATGCAGGCCTTAGAAGGCAAAAGATCTTGGGGAAAATCTAGTTAGAAAGACAGTTGGGACTTTAAGAAAAGAAAATGTTTCCTCTTTTTTCAATCTTGAATATTCTGGGAAACAGAAGTATAAACATTCTTGGTTAATAAAGAGGCTGAGGTAATTAACTACTTGGTTTCAGTAACAGTTCTACCTCCTAACATGTATGACTGAACAATGACTAAAAGGGAGAAATAATGGCATGAAAAGTATGTCATTGCGATTAAGCATTTACCTTGTGCTGTTACTCCAACAAGAAGGTAGTGGAAGTAAAGATTTCCCATTTGCTTGAAAGGTTTCCGGTCTGTTATTAAGTGGGGGTGTCTAGATAAACATATTTTTTTCATTTGCATAGGGGAAATCTTTAATAAGGGTTCATCTCCAAGGAGCAAGGTTTGCAAATAATCTTTGGTGGGTAAGTCCATTAGAACAATGACAAGGGAAGAGGATAGTGTCCAGCTGCGTGATTACAAACCAGACCCTGTAAACACAAAGGAACAGAAAAATGCAGATAAACTAATTAGAGTAAATGGACCCCCTGACCCAGCTTTTCCCAGGGCTGTCTCAGCAGAGCAATACATCAGATCTGGCAATTTCTAACAAGCAGTATGACAAAAGAAAGCCTTAAAATGAGGAATGTCATTACAGAAGGAAAAATCTGATGAATCTATTGGTTGCAAGGGCAGGCCAGAAGTACTCAGATTTTCAAATAGCAAGTTACAGATTATTAATGTTGTGCCTGTAACAGTTAGTTGTGGCTACAACACAAATGGCTTGCAACAAATAAATGGTAGTAGAAAACTGTGTTCAAGTCCTCATGTGACACCTCATTCCCTCTCCCCTACTGGGATCACAATCCATATCAGCTGTCCCTGCATTTCATTTATCAAAGGGTGTCCTTACAATCCCCTGTCACACCGTCCTTACGCTCTCTAGTCTATTTTGTAAACTATGGCCCAATATCTCGATAGCATCTTTATAGGTAGATCCACCATCCTGAGGTTCTGCAGTAATTATTAAACTAGATCTGGAGCACCTTCCAAGTTTCGGCTTGTTTATGATAAAAAGACTGACATACTGGACTGTTTGCCACTGAGGTCACCATAATGGTTAGGGAACTGAAGTATACGGCAGCCAAGAAGACACTGGGAGACGGACTCATTCATCCTTAAAAAGAGAAACTTAATCATTGGAGGGGTGGAGGCGGATCTTGCTGCCTTCATGACCTAACAGGAGGAATAGATAAGGTAGATCCAGATTTTTTAGGAGATGCAGAGTAAAACAAGAGGCAAACAACAAGTTGGAGCATGAATAATTCCAGATAGATAGCACAGAAGGAGGATGAGGATGGTCATGTGGATGGTCAGACATTGGAACAGAGGCCCATACTTGCTGTGGAGTCTTTGTCCTCGGAGATATCCAACACTCCACCTGCCAAGGTAACCTACCTGAGAACTGTCCCCGCGTGACTACACAACATATGAATGTCCCTTCCAATGTATGTGACCCTATGAATGTACAGGATTTTAGAGGATGGCATCCAAGCATAGCACAGGGCTGCAGTAACTCTTCAAGTACTCAGCTATCTACTAAAATACTAGCAATGTTATGGAACTACTGATATCTTGTTTAGCAATTTACACCTACATAACAATCACGGGAGGCTCAGGGTTGGATGGATTGTGACCAGATAGTTCAACTAATCATAATCGTCCCTCCTACTCCCTGTGCACAACTTCACTTTCTTCTATCAATCTCTCGGCACTTGTCAGCCACTTAGCTGTTCACATATTCACAGGGCCTCTCTAAAAGCGCCTTTCCTTTGACTACAACCTTTAAACCATTTTTAATGCTACCCACAATACTACCCACTGCTGAGACTCCTGCTGCTTTTTTACTCTGTGGCTCTTTTACCTTGTTTTTCTGCTCTGCTTCTGGCTCTGGACCAATTCCTTCTTTAAAACTCCTTTTGAAAGGTTCAGCTTGAGAACACTATTCATTTAACTACTGACAGCAAGTTCATACCTTCAAAAACACTGCAGCAGAGTGCAGAAACTCACTAACTTTTGTTGATTAAATGCCTCACAGTTTTTAAAATGGCTCAAAGAAAAAACTATCTTGGTTCTTTTTCTCCTCTCTCCCCAATGATTCAGCCACACAAATACATAGCTAGATGTATGAAAAGCCATGCTATAAACAAAATTATTTAAGCAAAATGGAACCTGTTGTTTTGGTTTTGTACAAGTCAATGTCAATCCT
Organism: Coccyzus lansbergi; assembly: GCA_033558105.1. Taxonomy (NCBI): domain Eukaryota; kingdom Metazoa; phylum Chordata; class Aves; order Cuculiformes; family Coccyzidae; genus Coccyzus; species Coccyzus lansbergi. The sequence goes on along the minus strand of JAUMJK010000267.1, from coordinate 335,699 downwards.
GTGGGGCAGTTTGAATTTAACCCTGGATTAAGCTTCCGTGAATGAAGACAACCCTCATTTGCTGTCAGGGATGCTGTCATGAACTCTATGGAAGAATAATATCCCTGAATTTGTGATGTTACCCTGAATGATATCCCTGAATTGTAATGCACAGTGTGCATCACCAACAGAGAAGATTTCAGGGAAAGATATACAGGAGATGGAAGGATGCAATGATTTGTGCAAACTATTCAAGGATTGAATTGATTGCCTCTAAATTAATTGAGCCACAGAAAGGAGATAACAGGCTGGCAACTCAACAATATTTGAGGGATGCGAATTTCACAAAAAAAGTTAGAGTACAGCACAAAATAATTTATAACAGTAAAACAATGTGTTCCACTGGACTGCAAAATTGAAAGAGTTGAAGGAGTGTCTGAAAACTTAATGTGATGATTTCTTGGTAACTCAGAAATATTGATAGTAAAAGAAAGGATCCAGGACCAACATTCAGTCACAAAAAACCCAGATTCTTGTGACCTTCACTCTAAGAAAATTTTATTCACAAATATTGCTACCATGGCTTTAAGTCAGAGCTCCTTGTGGAAAGGTGGGAAGGATTTTGGAAACATTTTTTGGCGTCTCTTTTCAGGGGATCTCAGACTGGTAGAGGGTGGAAGGAACCTCTGGTGATCTTCTGTGTCATCTGCAGGGGAAATTAAGTTGGGAACTATCCCCAGAATCTGGCTGACAGGCTGCAATGCCGTCTCCTCCAGTACAATGAGTTCCTCCTGGTGAAGTGGAGACTTAACCTAATGTGAGAAAGCAGACTGGGAACTAATCAAAGCTTAAGGAAAGGAGGAGGTAACTGTTTCTGGAGACTACTCCTCTCTCGGTAGGTATATAGCAGTGCCAGAATATTTGGCATAAATCAGTGGCCTCTACACTGGGCAGCTAGAGATCACACTGTTGTCTGTTCATTAGCAGTGCAGAAGAAAAGAGCACTATCATCAGTGATTGCAGACTTTTCACTAGAGGGAGGATTTGTTTATGCTTAGTCCTGAAGTATTTCTCATTATAAAAAGCTGTAGACAAAATTACATTCCTAGGTTTTTTTTCACCATGAGAGCACAGAATGAAATTATTCTCTTAATGCATGAATGGGATACCTGCAAATAAATGTGAGATCATAGAATACCAGTTTGGAAGGGACCTCGATGATCACCTGATTTAACCTTTCATGGCAAAAGCATAGTCTAGACAAGATGGCCCAGTACCCCGTCCAGTCTGATCTTTAAAGTGTCCAATCTTGGGGGATCCATCACTGCCCTGGGGAGATTATTTCAACGGCTGCCTATCATCATTGCAAAAAAAAATTTCCTCTTATGTCCAATGGGAATCTCTTCAGGAGGAACTTGTACCCACCGTCTTTTATCTGTTCCATATGACTACTTGTAATAAGAGAATTTCCATCTTTTTTGTAGCCATCCTTTAAACACTGGAACATGGTGATAAGGCCTCCCCTAGGGTTTCTTTCCTCAAGGTTGAACAAACCCAGTTATCTGCCTTTCCCCATGTGGCAGGTTTCCCAACCCTTTGATCATTTTTGTGGCCCTTCTCTGGACACCCTCCAGCATGCCTACATCATTTTTATATAGCAGGGACCAAAACTGAACCCAACATTACAAGCATGGCCTGACAAGTGCTGAATAGAGAGGAGTAAGGCCTTCTTTATCTCTGCTGGTGATACTTTTGTTGATGTGCCCCAGCATCCTGTTGGCTTTTTTTGCCACAGCAGCACACTGTTCACTCACATTGACCTTGTCTATCATGACAGATCCTATGAGGAGCGGCTGAGAGAGCTGGGGTTGTTTAGCCTGGAGAAGAGGAGGCTGAGAGGAGACCTCATTACTCTCTACAAGTACCTGAAAGGAGGTTGTAGAGAGGAGGGAGCTGGGCTCTTCTCCCAAGTGACAGGGGACAGGACAAGAGGGAATGGCCTCAAGCTCCACCAGGGGAGATTTAGGCTGGAGATTAGGAGGAGGTTTTTCACACAGAGGGTCATTGGGCATTGGAATAGGCTGCCCAGGGAGGTGGTTGATTCACCTTCCCTGGAGATGTTTAAGGCACGGGTGGATGAGGTCTTGAGGGACTTGGTTTAGTGTTAGATAGGAATGGTTGGACTAGAAGATCCGATGGGTCCCTTCCAACCTGGTTGTTCTGTGATTCTGTGACACTCATATGCCTTTCCAGAGAGCTGCTCCCAAGCCAGGTGGCTCCCAGCATGTGCTACACTCCTGGGTTATATTTTCCCATTTGCAGGATGTTATACTTGTCCTTGTTGAGTATATAAGATTCTTGTTAGCCCAGTCTTCCAGCCTATCCAGGTCTTCCTGCAGTCTGGTTCTCCCTTCCAAAGTGTCCGCTTCCCCACTCAGTTTGGTATCATTGGCAAACTTCATCAGGGTACACTTGACCACATCATCCAAATCTTTTATGAAGATATTAAACAGCATTTGGCCCAATATCACTCCCTAGAGGACCCTACTTGTGACAGGTTGCCAGTTTGAAATGGAGCTGTTTACCACTAACCCTCTGGGTGCAGCCTGTCAGCCAGATCCCTCAGCAACTGCACAGGCCACTTGTCTATTCGGTAACAGATCAGTGTCTCTAGGAGGAGGCTGTGGGAAACTGTATCAAAAGCCTTGGAGAAATCCAATTGGACCATGTCCACCACTCATCCCTCATAACCAGGCAGATTATTTTGTTGTAGAAAGTAGTCAAGTCTGTCAAGCATGATTGGCCCTTGGTGAATCCATGTTGGCTGCTTCCTAATCACATGTTTAATTTGATTTGTGATGTTCCCCAGGAGGATTTGTTCTATAACCTTCCCAGATAAGATCTGGGAGAAAAACAATGCTGCCTAAAAATCTGCAAAATTCTGATGAGGAGATTGGGCAGACTAATTAAAAAAAAAAAAAGTAATTTGGGTCAGATACCAGAGCTAAGCCAATCTGATTTTTATTTGTTTTCTTTTTTCCTTCTTTCTCCCTTCAGGGAAGAGTTCATTCCATATAAAGAATTCATTCTGCCAGGATGAGGTGTTACTAAGTAAAAATTCCTCATGTCTGGATAAGTGTACTACTCACTAAGCTAGTACATTAAAATGTGGGCAGTGCAAATACTGCTCCTACCTTCCTGAAAGGAAAGGTCTATTATCCATACTTGAAAGGATGACAATTGCCTAGACTCAAACACTTTACAGGATACATTGTCTCCCTGAGATACTCATATAGTGATAGTGTCAAGAAGCCTAATGCTGGGGATATAAGTGGGTTTGCAAGCATGTGTTTCTTCACTGCATTGCACGTCCCTCAGCTCTGTGAATTCATCCAGGGAAGAGAGATGCTCAGTGGCATGGGAACAACTGCAATCAGTCTCTGCAGGCCTGGCTCAGACAAGATACTCAAGGTCACAGAGAAAGCCTGCAGAAAAGAAGAGCCACTCCTCAAATACAAGAAGCACTTCAGAATTACCACACCAGACATGTTCAGATACTAAGATGTGGGAGTTGCTTTCAGCTTGTTTCAGACACACAACAATTTGAAATGCAGCTCTTCTGTTTCCTCTTTTGACCAAACCCACACTAAGGGTGTTTGCAGTGATATATCCATAAGAATTATGGATTCATATAACCTCTGTGCTAGGAACCTGGTGCCCAAACTCTTTAAAAGACTTAAGTTCTTTAATGGCTTACATGCAAGAGAAATCATCAACTTGAGTAGCAATTCCTTGGAAGCCAGGTTGCAAGCCTACTTTTCTACCATGATTGGTAGGAATTCAGTGTTGTAGAGCATGAGTTAACATACTCTCATTTTAGAGTTTTATAGGGTGGTTTTGCTGAGTCTGTTCTCCTTTCCAGGTAAGACCAATACTTCTCAGTGGTGCTCGGGCACAACCTGGCTCTCAGAATGAGCAGGATTCACTAACCATTGTAGAATCTAGAAATCACTACTGGGGCATGACAGGTTTCTGCCACATTTTAAATTAACTCTTACAAGATAACTTCAAATACCAGCAACATGCTTTCTGATGGCTATACGAAAATCAATGACACTATTGATTACATGAGAAGACTGTTTAAAAGTTTGCTAATTGACCTATTTTCCTAAAAGTCTAAGCACTGCTGGTCCCTTCACTGCTCCACTTACACAGCAGTCAGCAGCCTGTTAACAGACACAAACTGCAGAAGAGGAGCTGAAAATACCACTTTTTTTAAGTAAGTATTTAAGTGGCACAGTAGTCCTTACCCAGATAAACACTTCTCATTTCAGTCTTGAACATTTTCTGCTACCTGTCTATAGTTCCTGTATCTGAAGTCAGGCAATAAATTATGAAAGTAACTTTAGACACAAAATACATTGCTTGCCTAACTTGATTTGGCAAATACTCTCTGGACATAGTTTGATGGTTGCCTTCAGTTATGACTAAGGGTTTTGCCCTCTGAAAAGCAGGTGACATGGATAGCTAGCCTAGGAAAGACACAAGACAGCAAGTCCACTGGCACACAGTGCAGTGAAAACCCAGAGCAAAACAGGATGCAGGTCAGGTGAGAGTTAGCCCTGTTGAACTGGTGTTAACAAATGCCACACAACACCAGCTGGTCTGTCCCATTTGAGCTAAGTCAGGGTTTTACTAACCCAGGTTTCCCCACAGTACACTCTTGGTCAGCATGGACCAAGTGGAGGAGTCTGCCTGCAGACTCTGCCTTGCTGATGTATTTTGGACATGGTCAAAGAACTTTCCAACCTACTGCCATCAGAGGTCCATCTCCCTCTAGCAGATAAGTCTCCAGATTTACAAGGAGAACGAGGAATAGAAGACAGTGCCCCAATCTCTAATTAAAGGATTACAGAAAAGCAGAATGGGAAGAGAGAAACACCTTCTTCCTCAACATTTGCTAAACCAATTGGACTGTTTCTCACCTAAATGTATTCTAGGCTCTCCTATGAAGTGCCAGCAGTCTGCAGAGCTCAAGAAAAGTTAGTGAAACATAGCTCTGCACTTAATGGAAAAGCTATTTTGACTGCACAAGTGTATTTCCATTTTAAAAAAAAAAGTCTATTACAGAAATTGATTGCAGTCCTCTTCCTTGGGCACATAAGTGGAAAGGAGATAAAGAACGTAAGCTGATCATCATTTGTTTATAGATGCAGCCTCCTCAAAGGTCTAATTGTGCTTTAATGATAACAAATAAGTATTCTGTAATGGCTCATTTAGGCTAGCCTAGCAGAAGGCAGCAGTGACTAACATTTTAACAAAATGTCACACACGGCTTTTCCTCAAAACATGCCAGAGCCTACTGAAGTCAGGGCAGTGAAGTTTATCTTACTTACATACACATTTCCATTCAGATCTGTGAGGTTCTTCTTATAAACTATGGAGAGAAACATCCTTTCAGATCATGATTTGTGGAGACTATTTTAGTCATCTACTTTAGCATGAGATGCATCATTCCAACAGTGCCCATTTCTCCTTGTAGCATAGACCAGCAGACTCGTATGACCACTCAGATATGAATGTCTAAGTGTGGTCAAATGAATTCCACTCTTCCTGTGTTTGAATGAAGTTCCGGATGAGAGGTCAGAAATATGTTCAAGTAGGGTTAACCAGTTTTGGAGACTTCAGTCCTGAAAATAAACATTGCATTGCAGTACTTCACACTTGAAATAAGCAGTGTCCTCTAGCCAAGCCACAAGCTGTTTTCCTGGAGGACAGTCTTTCCACATTGCACTCTTTATAATAGTATCAAATTCACTGCTGCTTTTGGCATTCTATATTTTCCTGAACTTTCCATTTTCTTTTGGTTTTCTCATTTCACTTTTCCTCCTCATCCTCTTTCTTTATGTTTCCCTTACCCTTTTCAGAATTCTGCCTTCATTGCCATCATGTTTTCCCTTCGCTTTTTCTTACTGGTTTTATTTAATATCATTATCTATTGGTTTTATCAATGATATAACCTTGTAATACACTTCTTAAACTCATACCTCCCAAAAGCATTGAAACAGAAAATCAGATCTATTCTTACCCTGCAAAAAAACTATTAAATATGTTAATATATCTTACATTTCTAAACAGTATAATAGATAATACACATACTTACACCAGAAAATCCTTTATATTAAGACTATTTAACATGTAAAGGTAAAACTTATCTGAAATCTACACACTCCTTAGTGAATACTTTACATTTAACTTTTATTTCCTGGTGCATGTTCACAATTCCCACAATTATTTTCTTACTACAGTTCAGCTTGGACATTCAAAGTTCTTAGAAATCAAACCCAGCATGTTTAATCTCACTCCTGCTTAAGGAACAGAGTTTCAGCTAAACAATCAGCCTCAAAATCAGCTTTGCACTCTTCAGAATCCTGCATATCAGTCCTAAACACAACTAATAAAAGTCCATCTGGCATCTTTTTGATAGGAATGGTTGGACTCAATGATCCGATGGGTCTCTTCCAACCTAGTTGTTCTATGATTCTATGATTCTATCTTAATTACTCCTTACCTGTTATCCAATGCTTGCAAATCAGCTGAAAGACTTTGTAAGACTTGGAAATCTGTTTCTTCTTCAGTGGGGTTAAAAACAAATATTGGCTTTTTTTTGTATGCAGTTCAGAATGCAGGGCAAGATTGCTACTGTCTAATTAAAGCTAGAAATTTGGACACAGGGACTCTGGGGAGCTCTCCACACCACGTACTGTAGAAGATAGTCAAGCTCACTTCAGAAAGGTGCACAAAAAGTCAGCAGAGCTCTACTGCTTCTGGGAAAAGTGCAAACACTGTGTTTTGCCATGAAGATACAGGAGTTCACCCAGCACCAGCTCAGCTCTCTTTAATCTTTGTAGCACTGTATGTTATAAAGTATAGCCCTAAGTTTTGGCCTTTACCTTAATGTGATAAGAACAGAGAACCTCATACAATTTCTGCAGCTGGATGTCTGTCAAGTATGGGTTTAAGTATTCTTTAAAGCGGTAAAATAATATCTCAAGAATTCTTTTAGGTCATTGCTAGCGAGGATCGAGGGCCATGTTATCATCAGGGCCTTTGGAATCTGATAGAGAAAAGCACTGAAGTGCCAGCACTGAATATCTGCCAAAACCCTCTCTCGGCATCTGCCTTCCCCTATCGCTGGCTACAGCCTCATTCAGCTTGTTTTCAGTGTGTGGATATGCAGAAGCCAAGATAGATACTGAGAACCCTCAGCTTGGAGAAGCCCAAGCTCCTACCCAAGCCCAGTCAGGCTGTTAAGCCTCTTATCCAGGATCCTCTTCTTGTGGGCTTTCTCCGTGCATGCTTACCCAACCCAGCCAACTTACTACTTTCACTACTTGCACAGTTCTTTTCTAGGCATTTTATTTCTTCTTTGTCCATGTATTTCCTGAGTATTCTCTATTTGGAAAATTTAATTTCATATCATTGATTTCAGATAATTTTTCTAATGAAAAGACATGGGAATTCTAAAACTGTTCTCAATGGTGTCTACAGACAGACATTCCTGGGCAAGAGCTACCTGCAAATTCAAATTGTTTCCTTATGTAAAAAGTCATTAAAATTATGACAATATTTCAATTTATTACTGGACTTCTTAATGTCAACAACTGTCTACCCACCCTATAATAATGTAGGTTAAGCCATATTGCTCTCTGCAATATGAGAGTGCCAAAATCCTTTCTGAAGTTAAAATACCTAATAATAATTGCTTCTTTCTTATCAACTAGGCCAATTACACTGAGGGAAAGGAAATTTTCTTGGCTTAACACAAATTGCTGTTGACAGAGTAGTCCCATGTATGTCTTATTTCACATCTCTCCCCAGAGATTTGCAAATTTATTGCTTCATCATTTGTACTGGTGTCTTTCAGAATTAGCAATAAGGCTGATTGGGTTGTTATTTGCCAGATACTCTTTTTACTTTTATTTTTTTAAAGACAAGAGGTATGTTTTCCTTTCTCCAGTACCCTTCTGTCCTCCATAGGTTCTCAAAATCAATAAATATTCTAAGATTTCTTCAGCAATCAGCAAGCGACAGGTTTTACCAGATTAATTTGTCCAGCATACTTTACAGATGAATTCAGTATCTTTAACCTGTCTCATTACCATCGGTCCTGCTCTTTTGCTAGTTTGGGCTCTGTTCTGAACTTCACTTTGTTGGTGGTGTTACAGATTTAGTAGCAATTGAATTTTTTTTTTCCTGAAAACTGAAGCAAATGAGGTCTTTACCATTTCAAGCTCCACTGTGTTTTTTCATATATGTATCATCTATTTACAGCTAGTGAGCCTCTGCAGCTCTCACTCCTTCTTTTAACTCCCCCATCAGTTTCATTTCTCATTTGCCTTATTTTGATTAAGGCTCTTAAGGAAAGTGATGACTGAATCAGAGCAAGAGAGGCATCAGCTATTTATTATAAAATGCCATTTGATATTCAATCTCTCATCACTAGTCAGGCACTCTATTTGTGTTCATACCCTCACTGGAGCTAATATAATTTGCCAACACCTCTATCCAGGGCAAGGTCTAAAGGTTAGTTCGATAGCTGCTTTAGAGCAGCTTTTTTTAAGTATGGAGAGATGGATGGATAGATAAATAGGAATTTTTAAAATCTATCTTTTGGTCTCTGAATGAGCTCAATATCCCAAAGGAAAAAGACTGCTTAATCTTAATAGTGTCATGTAATTTAGCATTACAAAACAAAATGTTGCAGTGTCAGCAGTGCTATTATATCATCGAGACATTCCGATTTCCTAAGAGATCTACATAACGTAAAAAGCTGAGACAAATGTTAAAAGTATTGCATATCCAGGGTGAAATACGGTAAAAGTATGGTAAACGGTATGGTATGTATGGTAAAGTATGTTAAAAAATAAAAAAGCGTATGATAAAAGTATTGCGTATCCAGGGAAAAAAATGGACTACTCTCTTTCAAGTAGGGGCAGTGGTTGCTCACAGTGAGAAATCATTGCTCCTCAGAAATAAATAATTTAGAAATTCAGTCTCTATATAACTTCTGTTAAATTTATTTCTAAAGATTAGAAATATTGCCAGGACATCAATAGCCTAGAATTAAGATAATATCAGAGAGGAGAGAAGATAAAATACATTAACAGAAGTAGTATTCTGGCACAGTGGTTATTTCATACAACCCATAGTTAGCCTGCAGGCCACAATGTAGGTTCTTCTGAAAAATGTCCAGAGCAATAAATGAAAGTAATTTTGCTTGCAGCATTTGCTGTTGTACTTTGGAAGGAGAATCTGAATCTTCCAGTGCAGATGGCACTTCCACAGTTTCATAGGTTCTTGGCAAACCTTTGACTTTTCTAAAGTTGTTTCAAGAACTCAGTGAAGTCTAAGCAGAAAAAAATCTAAGGCTCATAAAGTTTAATCCCTCCAAATAACCCAATCTTATAACATTTACAATCCTTCTGTTGTTTTTATTTTCAATTACAAGGCAGTAATCTTTTGCTATCCAACTTTGGTTTTGCTTCCCGGGACTTTATGGGATAGCACAACCATTGCTCATCTGCTGAAAATGACCTGAATTCCAAGTGTGCTGGAGTTACTCTTCTTTCCCACCCGTTCAGTGTCTGGTTGGTCTAACTTTTGTGATCCCACAAGCCATTGTTAACTTTTCTCAGAGTGTTAATTGCCCTGCCGGACTAGTCCTCTCCTCCAGAGATGAAATGCTGAGTTGTTTTTGAACACAGTCATCTTCAAGTCAGTGAAAACAGTCTAAAATAGGCATGTAACACCTCTTCTCCTCCTCTACTTGCCAAACAGAGAAAAAACTGGAGAAAGACTTCTGGACTGTACCTTCTTATATTCTAAGACGTGGAGATTAATTCCTCACCTCCCATTCTTTCATTCTCCCTCGCTATTTGCTGTAAAATAGGCCTGGACATCTTGCTCAAACTTGGTAGTTATTTTCAGCTGGCCAGAGTTTGGTGAGGTGAATGCTTAATCTGCTTTAGCAATAACCAGTCAATAACAGCTTTTCCATTGACTTTTGCTAAAAATAGATTGGCTAAACCTTGCAAGAATTTGACAATTCCTGAAAAAAGTTTATAAGCAGAGTTAGGAATTGTGGCAGAAGTTAGGATAACTCATGTACCACAGGAGCTGGTTTGTACCTTGCAAGAACGGCTGAGTACAAGGGTACAGCAATAAAAAGGGGTGGCAATTGTTGACTTGCTTTTCTGATTTGACTGTCCTCCCACTTCATTCTCTCATAAAAAACTCCTGAAATCACAAATTTAAATGTATTTAGTTCTTCACTTTTACATCAAAAAATTAAATGATCCTTTCCAGCTCATCATTGAATGCCTTCCATCTAAGGCACATGCATGTCATCAAAATTATATCACTCTAGGCATTTGGCTGTTGTGTAAAAATCTTTGTAGTGTGAACTGTATATACTGAGTATACCAGCCTTCCTAGTCTCCCATAGTGGTAGTGCCCCTGTCTGAGCTGTAAGTGCACAAGTTCATTCAGTTAGTCTAGTAAAAGGATATCACTTATAAAAACCAGCTACCAGATGAGCTCTTAATGGTGTTAGATAGACGTCTCTCAGTTTTGTGGGATGCAAAGTAGATTTGCGCTTGCTTAATTAATTAATTAATTGCATATACTCCAAGTTGTCTGCAGTCTTTTGCTGAACAGAGAGAAGTAGGCACCTCCACAGGCTTGTCTTACCTGTGGGTTGTATGATTTGCCTTCTGAGGTGCTCGTGTCTCTCCACTGACAACAAAAGGAGACTACTGATATATTTTTAGATGGCCATTAAAGAAGTTGAAAATAGCCCATAAGTGGCTGGCCTGTTTCCACTACCACAGCCACCACATCGCCAAACTTGATCTCAACTGACTTGTCCATGCGACAATCCTAAGCTACTGCACCTCCTTGTTCCATGGAACATCCCTCCTGTGTCCCAAACTGGGGAGAAAGTTGATAACATATATGTCATGTCAATTAGTGCGTCTTGTCATATTGCTCATATTACACAGCCAACTATATCACTGCTGAGCAGGAATAATATTTAGGTTGAAAAGGGTATGGACATAGAATCTACTTTTACCAGTGAAGGACTAAAGGAAAGGGCATAGATTAAGTTATAAGATGTTCAAGTTACAAGAAACTATACATTTCTGATATTCATCTTTTACATTTTTCACAAATTGAACATTACATTTCACAAGGGAAAAAATCAGGATCTGTTGATCAGAGAACTGCTAGCACCAGAGTCTTATTAATAGTAACTATAGTACAAAAGCAGAGGTTTCCAGCTTTTATGCAGCATTACATTCGCTTGATGCAGATAAAGAGAAATTATTCATGAGACAATGGAAAAAAAGACGTAGGAGGGTGAATCACATTGGAAGAATAGGAAAAAAATGTGTCATCACCACTGAAAATTACTTTAATTTGCTACATCAGTAGAATACTATTAACTCCTGCTTGGTAGGACATAATGCATGGTGGAGGAGGGATGTTTTCAGTCAGATTGAATGACAGCAATTTTTGAAGAAAGAGAGTGGCTCTGAACCGGTTTTTTTTCCCCCAAAAGGAATTCATTGACATCTTTACATCTAATTTTGATTTGCAGTCGAACAGTGTACAGTTGCACAACCAGAGCCAAACTCCTCTTGCTATTAAATGTACTGCAAGGTCCAGTTGCCTAAGTCTGAAAATAAGTGAGCATAGGGAGAACTCAAGTTCTCTGGACAACAGTATTATAAACTCTTAGTGAAGACATAGCTTACCATTTAATATTCTCCCTCTGTAACCAGCACTGGTGAGGCCGCTCCTTGAATCCTGTGTTCAGTTCTGGGCCCTTCACCACAAGAAGGATGTTGAGGCTCTGGAGCGAGTCCAGAGAAGAGCGACGAGGCTGGTGAAGGGGCTGGAGAACAGACCCTATGAGGAGCGGCTGAGAGAGCTGGGGTTGCTTAGCCTGGAGAAGAGGAGGCTGAGAGGAGACCTCATTACTCTCTACAACTACCTGAAAGGAGGTTGTAGAAAGGAGGGAGCTGGCCTCTTCTGCCAAGTGACAGGGGACAGGACGAGAGGGAATAGCCTCAAGCTCCACCAGGGGAGATTTAGGCTGGAGATTAGGAGGAAGTGTCTCACACAGAAAGAGTCATTGGGCATTGGAACAGGCTGCCCAGGGAGGTGGTTGAGTCACCTTCCCTGGAGGTGTTTAAGGCACGGGTAGACGAGGTCCTGAGGGACTTGGTTTAGTGTTTGATAGGAACGGTTGGACTAGATGATCCGATGAGTCTCTTCCAACCTGGTTGTTCTATGATTCTGTGATTCTATGAATATTTATTTAATGATAGGCTTTCTTTTTCTCCACAAATAGTATGATTATATTATCCAGACTATTCTTGCTTTGAATCAGTCATGCTCTAGAAAAATCTCTACTGCAGGGTTAGCAGTCTTTGACAATCAAACTAATTAATCTAGTATTCCTCCTAGATAAGAGGAGGGTTGGCTGTGCATATTTCACAGGACAGGTAGTCACAAAGGATTTTTATGTGGGCTTAGAGCAGAAAAGGCCTGCCTGTGTTATCCAGTCTCACCTTAAGTTTTTCAGGATAACATTGCTCCTCTCTCTCTCTCCATAAGTAGACTGTTTATTCTGTGTACAGAAATTGCAGTGTATTTATTCATGTCAAAGCCAATGAAAAAAAAAAAAGTCTAACATTGTGCCACAGAAGCTAAAGTTAAAGGCTTAACCCAGACATGGCAAGTGACATTACTTACCACTTTTCATGAGTGGCTTGTTTCCCCTTTGGTCTGACAGTGTATCTATCTCTGCCTAGAGTCTAAAGTGCTGCTCCCACCAGAGAGGACAGTGATCTGGGTTGTCTGTGCTCCTTCATATCAACTTCTCCACTATTCTTTACTGAACCTTTTCCTAACACTCGATATATAAAACTGGGTGGTATGTTACAAAAATATACAACGACCCTGGGAAACTCTTCAAGATTTCTTTCTTATTCGTACTCTTGTAGGGTACAAAGTGTTCATATGGCATAACTCAGAAAAAAAAAAGATCACAAAAATTGTCCAAATGTCTAGGTATTATGTGGATTTGGGCTATGTTGAAATTCAGGTATGTAAAACCCACAGGTTGCCCCAAGTGCATTTCCCCAGACTTGATCTCCAAAAGCAGCACTAAGGGCTTCCACCATGAGGCCAAGATCAATTCCTACATCTTGTTTCATCTCCTGGTTGTTGCTGCTCAGTGTGGTGTTTCACAGCAGGTAACTCCACCATTTCACTGTGGTAATCTGAAAATGTTGAAGCTTTTGTACCAATATAGGCACAAAATATTTAGGTGTTTAAAAGACGGGTGAATGAGGTGCTGGTGGGCATGGTTTAGTGATTGATAGGAATGGTTGGACTTGATGATCCAGTGGGTGTTTTCCAACCTAGTGATTCTGTAATTCTGTAATATCACTTGAAGGGTCTAATGGGAAAAAATATTTCTCACAAACCCTCCATCCTCTCCAGCTGATAGTTTGTGCCCTTTGTTCATTCCCTTCACTTAACCTACAAAGCTCAGGAAAGACAGGTCACTCCAGCCAACTGACTTGCTGTGATGTGATCTATTTCTTTGTGTTAGCCTCTGCTCACACTCTGCTCCTACTATCACTACTAGGGCTGCCTCAACATGCCACAACCCAGTGTGTCCCTGGGGAAATGGATGGTATCTTTGTTCTGTCACTTGAAAACATGTTGCCCTTGACAAAGTTGTTCTCAATTTAATCTCAAGATTTTGACTTGGGACATCATGCAACAAACTGTCCCTTGAATGAACCATGCATCTCACTGTATTTTTACTACATCTTCTGAGGGGTCTGGAGAGATTTGATGAAATATTAGTACTCAAGTACATGGTAACACTTGCAGGATAGTATTTTATACACAAATACCTTTGCCATGACAAGAAGAAAACACTTCTGTCTGAGCTTTTGGGTTTTTTTTTTTTTTTAAAACCAAGGACACAGGTAGCACAATACATCATGTCCAGACAGCTACAACGGAGATAAGCCACGTTGCATCAGCTGAGCACAGGGCCCAGAGACTCTGTCTTGCAAAACATGAGATGATGCTTGATTCTAGAAGTGCATCAAAAAATAAAAAAGAAGTCCTAGTACTCATATTCAGTGTGGGCAAAAGCGTAGGCAGCCCAATCTGCTCCGCAGTTAACAACCAGCACAACTAAGAAAAGGCAATGTCTGATGTAGTAGTTGGAGACTCTTCTGAGAGGTACAGAGGCACCCATCTGCCAACCCAACCTGCTCTCTAGAGAGGTAAGCTCCTTACTGAGGCTCGTGTTAGGGATGTCACCAAGAGAATACCAAGTCTCGTATAGTCCCCTGACTACCATCCACTGCTCTTGTTTCATGCAGGCAACAGTGATATAGCCAGGAGCAATCTGAGCTGTATCAAGAAGGGTTACAGAGCCCTGGGAGCTGCAGTAAGGGACCCTGGCACACAGGTATTTTTTTGGTCAATCCTGGTCAAATGGATGGTGTTCGAAAAGACCAGTCGAGTCTGGTAAATGAACAAATGGTTACAGGACTGGCGCTGCAGCCAGGGGTTTGGCTACTTAGACAGCGGGACTCACTTTAAGAAACCTGATCTACTAGGGGTTTATCGGGTCCATTTGTCAGAGAAGGGGAAGAGCACCTTTGGTCATAGGCATGTCAATTTGGTGAAAAGGGCTTTAAACTAAAGTTGCTGGCAAAGAGGAACCTCAATCCACCCCACTCCTACTAGTTAAATACCAGTGTTACCAAGAGATCCCCAGAGCCTGGAGAAGGATCACAGCTCCGCAGGAGAGCACCTGAAGAGTGACACAAAGGATCTCCAGTCAGTAAACCAGCTTAACTAGGGGCCTAGCTTAAGTGCATCTATGCAAACACACATAGCATGGGGAATAAACAAGAGGAGTTAGAGATATGTGCATGCCTCAGTGCTATAATTTCATTGGCATCACAGAGACATGGTGGGATGGATCTTATGAACAGAGTGTTAGAATGGAGGGATACAGGCACTTTAGGAAGGACAGGCAAGAGAGATGAGGAGGGGGTGTCCCCCTTGATGTCAATGACCAGCTGAAGTGCATGGTTGGCAGGGCTGATCTTTAACATACCTTCCAACCCAAACCATCCTATGAGCCTATGATTCTAAGATTTTGTGTTATGTAGGTCACATAGGAGGGCAAAATATACACTGCAGTAGGTGTGATTTTTAGTGTATACTTACTACGTTAAGAAGTTGATATTATATCTAGTGGTTTTTTCTTCCATTTTAACCAGCTATCATAGGTTTTCTGAACCCTCCTCCTCAAATTGTTGTTTGCACTTTGACTCCAAAACCACAAAAAAGTTTTCCAAACTTGAATCAAATTCAGACTAGAGGTGTTTCAGTAAACAAAACCATACTTGCTTTCACGCAAGATATAACTTTTGGGAGATGCACATTAATCTTGGAACAAAAGCTCTCCTCTTCATCTGGTATTTGCATAATTACTTCAGAAAGTGGTTGCACAGATGACCTGAGCTCAGGAGACTGAAAATATATGAAGCCTTCCCAGGTCTTTCCAAAGAGGACAGTTGTTTCCAGCCTGCTAAAGAAAGGAGATGATAGGTACAGCTACAAGCTAAGTCAACTTTTAAGCTACCACAACAGTTTTGGAAAAGAAAAGATGAATTTTGTCTCTCTATATAATATTTATTCTGTCACAGTGTTTACATCTATGAGTTGATACTTCTTGCCATCAAGTCACAGTGTGTTCCCAGATATCATTTGAAAAATAACCCTAATTTTCAGAAAACCAGTCAATTAAAATGAAGACTGCTCCATAACAAGCTAACAATAAGCCTTTGATACCTGCTGACCTCTGGCCCTCCCACCAAGGGGACATCACCAGTCTTGTAGAAATGCTTTCTGGACTTTATATCAATCAGCAGAAGGAAGATCATAAACACTCTGTTCTGCCTGTGTGAAACTAATGGCCTAAACAACGCAGAGCCATATACATCTTCCCCATGTTATTGTAGTAATTTTTTTTTTGTTCTCTGCAAACACATTTTTCTGTTTTATAGCCTATCTGTTCCCTCTCTTTCCAGATGAAAGGCTATAAATACAAATAGGACTCTGAAGTAAGGTCTGAGAACAAGAAAAACCACCAAGTAAGCTAAGTTAATCCACCTCATCCCCATGGTTATCACAGTTCATGTTGACTGTGCAAACAGGTTCCTCCATGAAGAATAAATCTAATGAAACCTGATATCACACAGGTCTGTGTTTAATGACGCTTATAGCCTCTTGTTTCCTTCCCTCCTTTAGCAAAACTCCCCATCCATCTCCTAGAAACTGAAGGGGCAAAGGTGGCGCAAGCTGTAGTTGCTTGCAAGGTTTGGGAACATTGCTGCAGGACCTGCTCCACAGGAAAGCATGATAGTCAGGGCAGATGACAATTGTACAGGATTCAACTGAATGCCTTTTCCACAGTCACAGTTTTGACAAAATTGTAAAGAGTATTTTTAACAAGACTTTAAGGGTGATAACTATGCCCTCTACCAGACTGCTGAATTCGCCAGAATCTATTGAGGTCAGTAAAAGGTGCTACAACAGGCAAAGATCTACATATGCAACTATATAATTCATTGACTTGGCATATCAGGCTAAAACTCTCAAAGTTCCCAGAAGAAAGTATCTCCGGGGAGATATCAGTGCAGTCCATACACAATCTACTTTGCAGAGAGGAAACAAAAATGTTACAGATTTATCTATCAAAGTGAAAATTAAGCAAATATTCAGGTATGATTGTCTCACATCTTCTTGAGAAGTGGATGCAAAGGATCACTTCTATAACAGACAGATGCTATAGCAAGGCACAAAGATTGTAGACTGAAGCTAGGACTATATGGCTGGAAATAAAATGCAGTTTTTAAGAAGTGAGGGATAAATAAAAAACAGCAATTGGCATGGCAATTGCCATAGATGCAGCGCTGAGAAGACAAATTATCATAACTTCAAAACAATAATAAGTGCTATTACAAAGATACTTTATATTCCAATCCAAAGAGATACTTTATTTTCCAATCCAAAGCAAACTATAGTAGTTATTGGATAATAAACACCTTCAACATTATACTAAAAGTTCGTTTTGATTATCATAAGGTTATATTTTGGCCTTAGTATCTAGAAATACACAAACCAGAAATATATAGTATTTCCCTCAAAGAGTTCATATCTGCAATGGATTCTGTGCCATTGCACATGTTCATGCCAACATGCAGGACTTAAAATGGGGCCAACACAGTGTTGAGATACCCTGCTTTGGCCTTACAATGGTTCAAAATTACGTGCAGTGGCCATAGTGTAATTATTTCTAAGCAGCTTGAAAATATGAGTAAATATTGTCTTATTTCTCCTAGCAGGGGACCTAAGACACATGGCATGTAGGGAACTTTTCACAGAAAGAGTCATTGGGCACTGGGACAGGCTGCCCAGGGAGGTGGGTGAGCCACCTTCCTTGGAGGTGTTTAAGGGATGGGTGGATGAGGTGCTGAGGGACACAGTTTAGTGTTTGATAGGAATGGTTGGACTCAATGATCCAGTGGGTCTCTTCCAACCTGGTGATTCTACGATTCTATGAATTTACCCAACGTTCTGCAGGAGAACAGTGGCAGAGTTGGGGGTTGAACCACACTCCCCAGACTCTTTTGCTGGTATCCTGTGGCTATAAAGCCTTTTAAACCTTCTGTCCCTGGTGGTGGCTTTGGGAGACCACTAAATCACACTGTGGTTATACAGTACAGGTCCATGCAGCAATGCATTCTAGTTTCCTGTAGCGGTATTGTCCGGTAACACTGCCCCAGAGCTTCCTCTCTCACTGCCATCCCCACACATACCCCAAAAGCCTCTTGACCTGGATCTTTGCCCAAACCACTCAGAGATGCTCACTGCATCCGCCTGAAAATGTTTTAGCTGTCACAGCTGGGAATTGATGCTAGACATGACGCTATTCAACATTTTCATCAGTGAACCTGAAGTAAATATAATATCACTGCTGTTAAGTTTTATAGAGTTGATGATGAAAAAATAAAGCAAAGCGGAAAATAGCAACAGAGACTGGGCATCATCCGGAGCAAGCTGGTGTGGAGGAAGTGGTTTCACCGAAATAAGTGCAAATTCATATTCTTGAGAAAAAGAAATGCGATAACTATACACCAAGGGGAAACAGCAAAATCTGTAAGGGTTCTAGTATACAGGCAGTTCAATGTCAGCACACATTGTAGATCTGTTTTGAAAGCCTACAAAACCAAAAGATGACAAAAGGTTATTCTTCAGTGAGGGACATAAGAGTTCAGTCTCTTTTCAAACATAATAAATTATCTTATTCAAATGCTGGAATACCTTTACAGGAGAAAATACAGTGTTTTAAGTCCTGAACAGGGCTTTAATCTGGTGAGAAATAATAAAAAATAAAATTAAAAGATGTCTGGATGTGTAAAGAAAACAAATAAAATTAGAAAATATAAACAATATTCTAGGAGGGGGGGAGACTAAGTTCTTGAGCAAAATAGCAGCAGAAGTGTTGGATTTTCGGCCTCTTGATGTTCTCACATAATGCCTTGATGCTTTTCTGTTTCAGGGGTGAAGTCTTTAAGGCACCAAACTCAAGTTTGATGACCTCCTGACACCTATTTCATCTTTAAGCTCTACATGAATATTGTTGCCTTTACACTTTCACAGCTGTTCCTTTTCTTGTTTCCATGTTTTCTCTAGCCAAACGGAGAAGGAATCCAACAGTTATTGTCTAGACTTACTAAAAGTACTCCGTGTTTTATTAATACATATACATTTCTGCCCCAGAAGCTGAATTAGTCAGTACCGAGCAAAAGAAGAAGTCTTACTCATACTCCTCAGCTATCTAACTTTTCGCATTTTTTGCAAGCATCAGTTAAATGCTGTGAAGCATCAAGTGAAAACAGCAAAGTGGAAATGTATCTTTCTGTGTATTTATACAGCATTTTGCAAAATATATTCTGCATGTTTTCCTCTTATATTGTCTGGGAGGCTTTCCAGCTGCATGTCATTATCCCAAACTGTGTTATTTCTTGAAGATATTTATTTTGTCTCTATAAGTCAAATAAGAACTCACTTAATAGAAAAGTTTTTTTTAAAAAAGCTGAGATTTGTGAGCTGTAGGTAATATATTTTTTACAGGAAAGCTTGAATGCATTTGCCTTTATCAGGCTCCAATTAATGACATCCTTTAAAAGGCAGTTGATAACAGTATTCAGTGAGGCTGCAGGAGATTCACAAGAAAAGAGGATGCAAAAGAGAAATGTACTCACAATGAACAACTGAACCAGCCAAATCAGGATCTGCTGACAGAAAGAGGTATTGTGCTGGATAGGAGCTTCCCAACTTCCAGCTTCCAGTTAATTATCACTGAAGTAGGCTAAATAGGGGGAAAAATATTTTCAAGCAACATTTAAGCTTTGGCAGGGATGAACTAGATGACTTACGTATCTGTGTTCCTGATTTCAAACTATATTTGGATACATGACAATAAGTTCATCAGACTAGTCCTGAGCATAGTTTCCATCTTAGCCCTGAGCAATCCCCACAAAGGCAAGAGCCAACAAAGCTGCTGCTGCAGAAGCAGGGAGGAAAGCAGCACATTTCCAGAAGAGCATGCAGTGAGCTCAGTGACAGAGGAGCACTTCAATAGGCCATTTGGTGAAAACAGGGAAAGAGAAGATCAGAGCAAGAGGAAAACATAGCATCTCAGGTGCAGAACTGTGCAGGTCTTGTTGGAGGCACATGACATCTCCAATATTCTCCAAAGCGGGGGAGGAAAAAAACTCCTCAAAAGCCCTGTAAGTTTCTCTGAAGTGATAAGCATTCTTAGATATTTCAACGCTATTGTAAAACCAAGAGTTCCTCATATGACTGCAGAGCGCAGTGACTATTCATGAATTAAGCAAAAGAAGAGTGAAGCTACACTTACAGATGAGGTATTCGAAGAAGTACAGAGGCTTTACATGAACATTTTCCTTGCTACTTATAAATCCTCCACACTGCGAATGACAATATGACCCCACACCACTAAAAGATTTTCAGAAAAATGTAAGAGTCTTACCAAAAGCTTATATGATGTTATGACTTTGTGTTTAAAAAAAAGGGGGCAAGGTGTGGGGGAGGAAGTTATTATAGAAATGAATGCTAGGGAGGTATTTTGCAACAGAGGAATGACATTTATTCCTTACACAGATGAAGCAAACATAAAAATGATGCTGCCTGCCAATGTTTGATGGAGGTAATCAAACATGGAACAACAATACCCACTTAAATGCTTATGTACTATTTTACAGGGGAGAATCTGTTGTATGAGGAAGACAAAAGCTAATAAATACCTCCAGCTTGCAGCAAACATTGCCTGAAGTGAGTGACTCACATCCACATTTATGTATGCAGAGCACCAAACACCTCCTGTAATTATCTGATGGACAGTCCTTTCCCAGTTATAACTGTGTTCGTATGAGTCAAGATTTTCAAAAGTAACTAGCAGACTGGGGGATCTTAATTCTGTGCCTGACTTGAGATATTGCAAAAAAAGAGCCTGTATTTCAGACAATTCTTGGTGTGCGCCCCCGTGTTTGGTCTTTTGATAGGAATACATTGTATTATTGCTCTTCAAGAGTCTTCTTCAGTATAAGAGAAGGGAAAAAAGAAGAAAGGTATCAGTTATTCTCACCTGCTTAATTGCTATGGTGAGCCAAACCCTTGCTGAAGCAGATACTGATCTGAATTATTTCCTCAAAGCATAGCACACTAGAGATCTACATTGCTGAGGTGCTTTCAAGACAATTCACAGTGAACTAAAGCTGCGTATGAGTGAGAATGCTGAAGACTTCAGAGGAAGTACACTCTTGAGGGAAACAGATTTAGTTGCTATATTTACCTGCCCAGCCAAGCACCTTGTCTTCAGTACCAGCAAGAGCCTTACTTTATGTTCTGTTTGATTTCAGAATATCATGAGGACTTTATATCTTTTGATTAACAGGTCTTTATTGAACATTACTACTTCTCTTGCCTTGCTATCTCAACAACTAACTCTAACACAACATGGAGAGGGAGACATAACCTACACAGTCCCACTTTAAATAAAAAAAAGGAACAACTTCTCTTGCAAAAGCAGAGATGTGACAGTGAAGACTGAAATATGGCAGTCAACATCCACTGCAAATCCAGAAGCTACACAGTCTGAAGGGAATGTCTCTAGGTAAGTCGGAGTCTTGCTGGCTATCACAGGATAGTTCGCCTCACTGCAAGATAAACTGCACATTTCTTCATCTAAGTCCAAAAAGAAATAAATTGCATTGGGAAAACACTGCTATATCAATAAATTCAACTGGCATTGCAACACCCATAAGGGATCATTTCTCTCTGAGTTTAACAACATGACTGTGGTAGAAAAACTGTGATGCCAGCCTGGCCTCCAGCAGTCCAAAGATTCATAGCTCTGTTCTATATAAAAAATTAAAATCATTATAATTCAGGACAACAAGAATGGTCATCCTGCTGTATTTATTAAGAAATGTCACACTACAATTTAACAAAGGCAAAAAGTTCCATACAATGAATGCAATATCTCCAATGTGCCCTGAGCGAAGAGCTGGGGTCACTGCTTGTTGCCATGGGATTTTCTCAATGGAGAATCAGGTCTTGTGGGGTATGACCTCCATGGATTGTCCCTATGCACGTGGACTACATCCAGAAAGGCTCTGTTCAGCTTCCAGCTTGAATCTTCACCTCAGCTTTTTCAGGTGCATTTCAGCTGAGACTTGGTCCATGCTGTTCTTGTTCTCCTTGTATCTCCCCAGCTCAAATTGTAGGTTTTCCAGAAGAGAACCATGGCCCAGTCTGGCCGGGTCTTAGACCTGAGCGACTGGAAAATCAGTGCACCTATAGATATGGGAGGTATAGCCTCAGTGAACAACATTTGGGATTTCCCTGAGGGAGTACAACAAATCAAGCCTTTCTCTGAGCTGCCTGCGCTGAGGGCACAGGAGCACTGGTATTTTAAGATTTTATCAAGGGTGATGCTGAGAGACTTATTTCACAGAGTTCTCACCTGAAGACTTCTAGGCTTTTTATGCCAAACTTTCTATTAGTATCTCAAGTTATTTCAGGGTATGCCAGGAGACCAACTGCCCAGTGCTATGAGCAACTTTGTAGGACTTGGTAGGACATACAGTGCTTGTGTTGTGGGCAAAAATAGCTTAAATTGTGAATGCTAAGAGTCAAGAGATAATTAGGGGTATAAATCTGTTGGGAGGTCCATGTCCAAAACTGAGATTTTGAATTCTGAAGTAGAAGGCTGACACTTGTTTGCTGCAACTGCTCTGGATAGGCTGTAGATTTTCATAACAACTAGAGTAAACAAGAGTGGCAAATCCTGAGTTCTCCAATGATTAAAGAAACCCGAGACAGAACCACCAGTCAAGAGCCTGATCACGTACACTATTCAGACACGGAAAACTGGGAGCAGTGGTGGAAAAGGCAGCTTCCTGAAAAGAAGTGGTCTTGGCAAGAAGAGATTGCTGTGGATGCTTCATCATTGGAGGAGTTCAAGGTCAGGTTTTTCAGGGCTTTGAGCAACCTGATATAGTGAAAAATGTCCCTGATGTTGTAGATGATGGTTAGAAGTCTCTTCCAAAGCAAATTGTTTTATGATCCAATGATCATAAGAAGAAAGTTTTGAAGATCTTGACAGGAGGAAGAATCCTGGCGATAAGGGAGATATATGGAAATAAATGCATGACAACGCTTAGGACTGGTAACTGTGAGCACCAACCAACATAACTTTGTGCCTGACCTCCCTGCCAGGAGGGGAAGTGAGGATCTGGTGAACATAGCACTGCAGGGGAGCAAGAGAATGGATGTGTGAGAGAAAACAAGCAGGTAGAAGTTCTGATTCCATTGGCAAATAAACCCCCATATTCACACTCACTACAAGATGTCACTTACAAGCACCATGCATGTGGGGAGGAGGCACAGGGTCTCATGGTTGGTTTGGTCTTATCAAGCCAACAGGTGCCTCTACAGGGATTTACTGTGTCTGTAACTATTATACCCGTGCTCAGAAAGCACACAGGTCCATTGGCTGGCTGGGAGCTATTGTGCCACTGTTGCACATTCTCTTCCCAATACCATTGTAAGTGTGTTTTTTGCGCTACTTACCAGAAAGGCTACATGTGTCTCGGGAAGTCTTCCAAGAAATTTTCCTGCTTCCCACCTAAAATAATGACCACAACAACAACTGAACATTCCTTGTTTCATTTCTTAGGTAACTCCACTGACTGTAAGCACATTTTCTTACTAGTATCACTGACAGCAGAGTCCTTTAATTACCTCTGATTCTCATCTTTCAAATTCAACTGTGCCAACTGGGTTTGACAGAACAAGAAGAAATTTGAGAGTCTGGAATAAATTGAATTCAGATATGCATTTATGATACACAGGTGTTTTGAATGAAGAAAGCAGAGCATGAATAACAGCTCACAGCATGATGACAAACAGCAAGCCTTAGTCTAGAATTGAAAGTCAGGGACAGAGCAAGCCTTGTCTTCTGAGCCAGAGAAGGTGACTAGTTGCGAGGCATAGCGGTGACTTGCAAGAAAATTGCATAAACATGAAAAGAATGGGTAATTCTAATTAGCATTTAAGAACTATATTTATTTATATATATAAAAACTTTCACCCAAGTTGATGTGATTTACACAGTTCTAATAGCAAGACAGAATAATCTGTGGATGGATGCCTAGATGAACTCATCCATCTCAAATAGCACCAATATCCACAGATAACCAACTTACTGGAGCCATAGATTCTTTCTAGAAGATCATATTGATGACCATGACTCAGGTACCTAACTACAGCTGTCTACTGGTGTTTGAAACACATTGTGTTTTACACTTGTGAAACAGTAGTTTTGTCTCAAAAACATCTAAAAGAAAAACCAAATCTATAATGTGAAGTGTTGGCTATAACATGCATTTTTGCCTAAACTTTTAGAAATCACTTCTTCTCCACATAGTAGAGGAGAATAATGGAACTTAAGTGTTTCAAATAACTAGCCACCTAGGGCCATTTTTTAAAAGAAATAAACAAGATTTTAAGTACACACAAAACTTAGGAGTTGTAAACTTGAGTTAAAAGGACTTGGTCCTTCAGAAGTAGGAGTCAACTTGCACACATCCCTAACAGCTAGACCCAAGAGGGAATTTGGCCATATGTGAGCATTTGCTCATCCTTCAGGGAGACGTGGATTAACATTGCTCTTGACTGTCAGGAGACTGAAATTCATCTTTTCAGTCTAACAGCTACAGTCTTTCTGCTGGTGTAAGACAACTTCCACATCACCCTAGGCTTCTTACTTATAAAGTAAGTTTTCTGGTGGATCATTCTCAAGGACATTTGTATACCTCTTCTTTCAAACTGTATTTATACAGGCAATTCTATAATGAGTTGGGTGTTTCTGGATGCCTCACTGAGCACACCTTCAAAGGGCCTTGTATTAAAATGGGAAATACAAGCACTTCAGCAAAATTAAATCTCCTAATTGGCATACAATAATAGGCAAGAGTGTGAAAGCTTATGCTGCCACTTTTGTTTCCAACTAGTAATTTCAAATATAAACAGAAAGCACAGACCTTTTATATCAACTTCCATAGCTAATCATGCAACACTCCATACATAAAATTAAGGCCAAGTCCATACCAAGTACAGAAAGGCTTGTTCAATTTTAAAAAGTCTGGCTGTTTTTCTGCAGTTTCCTAAATGGAACTGGAACTTTAGTGGAAACTCCTGGATGCCTTTGTAGATTTAGAAATGAACTCATTTATTAAAGTACCTCTGAAAAGCTCACCTTCAAGTCTGCTCTCATGAAACCCTTGGAGTGGATGTGGAATTTTTAGAAGTGCTTATGTGACTTCAAAATGAGATTCATTATCAATTAAAAGTCAGGTCTTGAGCATGTCTGACAGCCCCAAGTCACTTGCTTGCTAATCCTCAGATACCTTCAGAAAAGCAAAGATAGATTCTGCATTAAGACAGCTATTTCTTCCAGTGATGTAGCTGTGGTAACAAGCAGGTAACAGTGAGTTAGCAGGATAATATCACTGTAGTCTTTATTGATACAGAATATTTAAATTACAGAACATTAGGCAAAACTATCCTCTTACTTGCCCAATATTTGAGGATGAACAATTACAGACAAGAAAATGATCCCGTTACCTACAGTGCAACTAATGATTAAATTACACTGAAAATGCTAACAATATTACATTGTAAAATATAAGTGCATATACAGTATAAATAGAAGAGCTTTATGTTCCTTGTTAGGAACATAACCCAACTCATACATTTTTCATTTAAATTGAGCTTGTGCTAAAGTACATTTCTCTCTTAAATATATATTAATGTAAACCATATCTATTAGATCTCTCAGTTTCACTCCCTGCATCTTAACTTCCAATTCATATTACAGTACTTTAAAAGCTGAATGAACGCTTTTATTATTCAGAGGTTTGTGTCAGAATTTCCTATCTTCAAAATCTTTGGCAATGTTTCAGAGGAACGGTCTTATTATTCAGACTTAGTGTTTTTTTACTACATGACATTTTAGTCTAATCTAAAGCAAGATATTCCAATACCTGACTCTTTCTATTTGAAAGAGCAGGCCACGCAAATGCACTATGAGTGTTAAAACAACAAAAATCCTACATTGTAGGAGAAAATCAACATTATGCAAAATACATTAATAAACATTTTAAAGATTCAAAAGATAAAAACAACATTGTTAGATATAGCAACACGGTCCCACTGCATAAACACTCAACTTCGTACCTGGCCAGTCAGTGGCAACACATCATTCTGAAAATCTGTTCATGACAGGTTGCTCCTTTATCAGACACAGCAGCAAGAGGTGTAAAATTTTGTATTTGGACCAGATTGTACAAAGTTTGATGGCTAAGATTAAGTTCCTGAAACGTATCAGGCTTCTAAACCAGTTGTCTGACTTCCAAAAAGATATGCTGTGTTCACCTAGGCATCAAGGCCACCTGTTTAGGTTCCAAGTACCATGTCAGTATTCACTTGCAATCAGCCAAAAAATCACCACCAAACTCTGAGCTGTTCAAGTCCTTATGTGCCGTCACAGAGCTGCTCACAATCAACGCAGAACAGACTGTTGTGAATGGATCTGCCAGGCCTTTATTTTCCAAACACATATAGGTAGGTAAGATGCAAAACTAACAGGAAAAATAACTTTCATTTAAATCCTATCAGTCCTACTCAAAATGTTTCATGTAGAACTATTTAATGTCAAGTAAAATATGCTCCACAGAAATACATTCTACCAGTGTGCAGTGTATGGTTTAGGTAAACAACAGATTGATTATGAAACAGATGGAAACACTTTGGTTGAATGTCTTTAAACACAGCTTAGGGACTAGAAAATCTTTAAGATGAAAAGCTGGTTACCTCCTGCCTCTCTGCTAACTACCTGTGTTTGCTCTCCTGCAGTGCTTTCATTCAAGAAGGTTAATTCTATAGTATCATTCCTGCAGCTACTCGTTCCCTTGAAGTGACTGCCAAGTATTTAACTTCGTCCACACTAAATGAAAATAAGAGCATTGCCTAGAAGTACTGCTTGACCAAATACGTGCAGTTTCAACTACACGCTATAACAAATGCCTGTCAGAAATGCCCTCAAGACACAGAGATGAAAGTGCTCAAACACAGTCACCACAGGGTAGATGACTAGAGAAATATCCTGAAGAGACAACATAAATATGGACATACATAGCACAATATTAGGACTGTAATGTCAAATAGTAGGTTACCAAATGGTAGCTTTCTGAGGAATATACTCAAGATAAGCAAAATATGACCTATATTTCTATCTTCTTCATAACAAGAATGAGTATGATAAATATAGCTCTATTATTGTATAAAATATAGACTGATTTTAGAAAACAAGACCAAAAATATAGCTTTAGCATTTGGAGTGAAAATCAACTATGAAGTGTAAGCCAGAAAGTCAAGTATGAACCCTGAAAGTCAGGACTCTGGCTGGAGATTCAGCACACAGGCTTGCTGAACAAACTATTTTCTACCTAATTACCAAATTATCATCTTGTTCTTTTTTAATTCCAAAATGGACAAAAGAAGCAAAAATCAGTAAAGGTTACATTAGATCCTATTTAAGGCAGAACATAAGAATGCAAAAATAATTATTCCGTGTTCCAATAGAAATATATATAGACAGTCTACAGACTTCTAGAATTAGGTAAAAAACATACAGCACTTAATACACTTGTATAGTCGAAATCAAGGACAAGGAAATTGTGTAAAAAATGGGTCAGGACAGCAGTTATCAAAATGTACAGAAATAAACCACTTGTCATTTATGCTGTTGAATGTTTTTGTACCATTAAAGAAAGTAATATTGCTCTGATAAACACCATCCCGTAACTTTTCATTCAAAATCCAAAGGGGATTACTTTCTAAAAAAAATCATATTTTCACATGTATGCCTTATGTCTCATATAAACTGTTCCTTTCCATAAAGCACCAGTAGCCGAAAGCAAGTTCTGAGATAATCCGCTTCTTCAGCCAACCTGCTGCACTGTAGGAGGGAAGGGCTTCAAAGCAGACATCCCTGGTGCACTCAGCTTACAGCGCTGTGGAATGACAAGCTCTTTCACAGATTATATGTGCGAATGTATGGCACAAGCTCCACTCTAGAAAGCAGCGTCTTGTCTTTTCCTTTCTCATACTGAAATTAACAAAATGAATCTTTAGGTTGCTCTAGACAGTCAGATCTCCATGGTTCTACTTGAGCATTGCAGTTGCTATTTCCTGGGAGCAGGGGTCTGGCCATGCTGAACAAACATGGTACAGGAACATACAGTAACGGATCATGTAAGATGGCAAGAACACTCCCAAGTATCCACCTTTTGGTCTAATATAAGACCCATCATTCACCTCTAAACCTTAGCTTGTGGTATTGTCCATTCTTCGGCTTAAATGTTAAGATGGTTGGCATGGAAGAAAAATGCCTTTATGCTTACTGCCACATAACCCCACAGCAGCAGGGGTCTGCTATGCTAATAAGGGTCGTCTTGGTCCTTCCAAAACCCTCACCTTAAAGCCAATGGGAAAAGAGTGAGTAACGGTCATGGTCTCATTCTGCTCAGTGCGTTCTGACTCCAGACATATTGACTCCCAGGAACCAGAGCAACTATCCAAAAGATTTTCCACAGCAAACATTGAAGTCCCCAGAATGAAAATCAAAAGGAGATGAAAAAATACAGCTGGTCTTTTCTAAAATTATAGTGTTTCTGGTTCACTGGACGCAGCTCCCCCATCAGAAACAGCCAAGAGAAGGTTTATGCATCACAGAGCTGGAATGTGTAGACTTAGTGAATGATGAATGGACTGACTACTGTATTTTCTGAGAAGGAAGGCATTTTGACTTCCTCATATTTTTTTTTCCTTGCAAATAAAATCGTAATTCCCTTCCATATTCACATATGTATTTTAAATTCTGACATCAATTCATTTGAAAAACTAGTGGAAACTAAATGAGCAAAGGTTGAGAGCAGAGGGATTAATTCAGGTAGCAGATGGGAAGGAACGAAGTAAGGAACAAAGTGAGAAAGGTCAGCATGCTATTATTCAAAAATTCATTTAAAATCCATTGGAATTTGTCCCACACATAGGTCTGACATCCATCCAGGATTTCTCGTTAAGGAAAAAAGTAGTTCACAGTTTCTGGCTATTACTTTAAACCAGTCACCCAGTTTGTAGCATTCAAATCTGCAGAGACGTGCTCTGTTGTGTTTGCTAGAACTGTGGATGCAGGATAAAGGATTTCTTCAACTGTCACATAAGTCCCTGTTAAAAATCCAACAACTCCAATGACAGCTATAAAAACATCTTTAAATATTGTCCATAAACTTAAGTTTTCCTTGTAGAAAGTGAGGATTTCAACCAGAGGTGGCAGAATCAGTGCCAGAGTGCTGCTGCTGACGGCTCCAACAAAAGAAATTACCAGGTCTAGGCGTGGGATCAAAACTGCCACAGCACCTAAAACACAAGAAAAGTAAGAGTGGCTTCATATTCAACATCCTCATGAAAAACAAAGCTGCAATAAACACATAATCTGTTATTCAGGCTGTTTAAAGAGTTCAATTATTTACTATTTTTCCTGCTACACATGCACTATATGGATTAATGGATGTACTTGTAAGATATCTCTTCATGCTTGTAGAGTTTTGACTCTGAGTTTCTGCACCAGCTGGCAGAGCGTCGAGTTCAAGCAAACTTGTACTTCAGGGCAAATAAATCTGGCTTACAAATCTCAGAAAAATGAGAAATATGGAATTGTATGGAGATGTTTTACTTTTTTTAGATGTTGTTAGGTTTTTAATATGAAAAAATAACATTCAGGAAGAGCAGGGATGTGGCTGCTGCATGCTGCCCAGGAGACAGTGGGCAAAAAATATATTTCTATTAATTACTATGTGTCACTAATAACCTAAAAGTAATATGGAATTATTCAAAATTAACCAAATTTGCTGGACACTTGGCAGTTATTTAAGTCAGTTTTATCTACAAACTTGCCTTTTGAAAAATCTCTTCTATACAATTGCATTCAGTTTATAAAACACAATTATAGTAGTTGCCCTGTTAACTAAAGGGGAACTTAGCTCTGCCAAGAAACAAGTGTGAACACAAGGCCCACTAAGCCTTTTAGCTCTGCATGGCCAGTTTCACCTCCTGAAACCACAGCATTAATAGGAACAGAATCCATCATGTTGAACTTCTTGCTTTAAGCCTCTGGCTGGCAAGTCTAGGCAAGGCATCCCAGTATTAACTCATACACCAGTTGTCGTGTAACGTTTTCAGTTCCATATTAGAAAACAGCTTCAAAGTCCAGGTGAGCACAGGCCTCTATATGAGCCTCTGTATGTGGTAGAAATGTCTGTCTTTCCTTCCCTTCTATGATACATTGCCTTCTCACTTAGCTTAAATATCCACAGCGTCTGTCTCCTTGCGTTTTTTCAATCACTTCTCATCAATACAAGGAGGCAATCAGGAAGAAGAGGAATGGAGAAAAGCCACAAGCAAATAAAATAAATATATCACACAATATGTTGTGGTTCTTTCATACCTCCCTTCTTAACATCTAAGACATAATAAAAGCACATGTGACTTTAGAGCAACCGCTCCGCTGACCAAATACTGTGTAAACAATGTTTGTGGTAATGAACAAGCGGAACTATCAGTAAGGACATCTTCACATAACACATGAGGTTGAATACCAGAAGGTGTGTTATCAGCTTTATAATTGCTCAAGATGAGCTTTCTATTTGCAGAGCATCTTTGTTGGGGGCCTGATGCCCCCAGCTGCCTCAAATTTTGACACCTTCTGATGCTCTCCACTGAGAACATCTAACTTGGGGAGAACTGCATTGGCAAATACACTCAAAATTCACTTGCAGAGCACAAGAGTCACAAGAGTTATCTGCTGCTACTAGGCTACTGTTTGCAACACATTTTAATGAAACTCCTCACCAGATGTCTTGCGTAAAAGGAAGGTAAGGAGCCCACAGGAGGATAAAGGATTCTCCAGCCTATCTATTTTGAAAGAAGCATATCATACGCAGATCTGCCAAGAAAAATCAACTAACTGGGTCTTGCTTGCATGGCCACAGTTTATTAACTCTTTGTAATTCCGTAGGAATATGAGAGGTACCAAGTGAACAAAGGAAGCTTCGGCAGATACAGAGATGCTTTTCAGGAAATGTCAGAAATAACCTGATACTCAATAATAGATGAGCCAAAAGCTTTTTATTCTACCATTGCAATGGACCTACTCAATGCCAAACAGTTTCTTCTCTTGCATGAATATGATATATAAAAACTGGAAATGTCACATATTTACAAATTATCTTAGGAAGAAGTTGAATGAAATGAGAAAGGAACTGTCCCAAGGTAATAAAAGCCAGAAAGGACCCACCTCTATAGTTTTTGTGGCCACAACTTCCCTCAAGCCATAAGTGTGCATCCAAACAATGTAGGATAAGCACTTGGATCAGACTGACTAACAAGCATACACAATAGTCACAGTGATGCACAGTTCATAAGTAACTGAAAAGTGCAGCTGAAGTGTATTAACAATGACTCCTAAAACTCTCACCTAATGAATATGTTGAATGTACTCTTCTGAAGCAAAAGAGAGGGCTGCACATTTGTTATCTCACCAATTTAATAGATGTAGTGGGTGTATTCATTAAATACTGATTTTCAAATTCTGTAATAGACATCTTTCAAGTCTATATGTGTCCAGAACTTAGAAGGCACTCATTAATTTATAGTTCATACTTTTGTTTGAAATGTTCTGCTTTATTACAAATAATGAGAACATTTTTCATACATTTTTAATTGGAAAAAATAAAACTACAGTTTTTAATTGCTTCCGGTTATAGAAAAGCAAAACGCTGCGTGTTGGTTTGGATCTTGTCAAAAATCTGGCTCATATGAATTTGAATTAATCTGGATGCTGCTGTGGGAGGGTGTCTGAAAATATGTTTCAAGGTTTTAATTAGTGTCCTATTTATCCTCTAAAAATCCAAGAGAAATACAATTAATGTTTATTATCTACTGAAGAATGTCGTCAAGAGTTATGAAAGGGTCCTGGTTTCCAGAAGTAAACAAGGGGCATTCCCACAGGCAAAGTGTCTGATTTTACCAGCCACTTATAGGCTTTAAAGTTCAGAGTCAAGAAGACACTCTGAATCTTTATCAACAGTCATGAAACTTTCTGGTTTGGAGCTCTGGGAACCCCAACTGAAGATATCTAAGGATATCAATACAAGACACATTTATTGGTCAACAGTTAAATTGCCTTCAGGCTTGAATGAAAGAGCAAGAATCGTATAAACAAAGCATCCCACAGAGATAACGAGAGCTTGCAACATATTAATGATACCTTAAACTACAGTCTAATCTCAAAACCTACTAATTACAGATTCCCCAGCCCATCTCAGCCACGGAGTCACCCATCTATGTCAATGGGGCCTTTCAGGGGGAGGAACACTATAGCAGAATGTTTCTACTTTCTTCATGGACATATTATCTCAGTGGAAAGATACCCTTAATTTCACTCTGTTTATATTATAGTGCTGCTTCTTTTACAATTTTTCTGCTTGTTATAGACTCAGCACATCACTAGTCAGCCTTGCTTGCTAAGCTGATTTCACAGAGATCACTGAGGGAATTAAAAACTTTGCTGTTTCTTTACTACTACCCAACCTTAAATGCCTTATAACTGCAGCAGATAGAGTTAAATACATAATTACTATATTACTCTAGTTAACAAATATTGAGCAACTTCATTTTTATCAAAAAGTAATGCATATGTCATGCTAAATCCTTGAACAAGAAGAGTGCTGTTGCAATTAGGAACTACGGACTTAAGTGAAGACTGAACTATAATTTTGGTCCTGCCCAGACACAGATCACAAGCAAAACATAGTAAGGCTTCACTGGGAGATTTTAATGATAACACTCACTTAAAAAGCCATGTTTCTAACAGGACTTTATTTATTTATAAAATATTAATTGTTTTAATTGTGACATAGTATGTTACTCTTTTATGAAAAAGAGACAAATCAAGGAATCATAGAATCACTAGGTTAGAAAAGACTTTTGAGATCATCAAAGCCCTACCATGGCAGCCAAAGATTATTTATTGTGACAATGTGGAGGAGACAAAACTTAGTATTTCAAGAAAATTCATTTAAATAAGTAACAAAAAATAATGCCTTCCCTTAGACTTCCATGGTGTTTTGTAGTGTGATAATTATATAACAAAGGAATATGAGACCATGTAGAAATCTGTTAGTAATCTTAAGATAAATTAATGCAAATAACTACTTAGGAGCATTTACAAATAATTCAGTGTTGCACACAGGTTGAAAGAAATCTACATAAGGATGGATGCAGTTTGAAAAAAAATCTACATAAAGATTCTAGTATTACAAAATTGTGAATCAGAAAATCATATTTTCTGGCTAAAAATACTAATTTACGTAGAGCTTGAGGTGGTGTTTGGTTTAGCTGTTCTTTGATACATCAAAGGACTATAAGACACATAAGATAATTTCTTTAAAAATTACTTAGATTCAGTCTTCATTCAAAACAATTTTCTTAGCCCAATTTCTTAAAAAGCATGCTCTTAAATGCCAGCTCAATTTCAAAACCAAACCCAAACATAAACAGGAACAATGGAGAAGACAAATTGCTGTTACACTACAAGGTGACAAATTCTACTTTCACACTGCAGAGAGGGAGAGATACAGCTTGCATTCAGGACAACCACACACATCATATGGTTTGGCTTTATTCCTTCTGGAATGAAAAACCCTTTCATCATTATCATCCTGTGACATTCAGTATGCAGAGACAGAAAGTACTTCACATTATCTGTCCTCGCACTACAACTCACTGTTCATGATTGCTTTGTCCTGTATTAGCAGGAGAGACTAGACTCATACAGGAGAAGGTTTACATATCCTTACCTTCACAACGAGAGGTAATCAAGGACACTGTCCTCACATGCAGATACAGTGAGCCCTAATAACCTGTCCAGGCAATTACCAGACCCATTCCCTTCCCAGAGCTCTCTGCATCAGTTTCTCAAAGATGTGCAAGCAAATGAATTTTTTAGAGTACTTTGCGGAGATTTTAAAGCTGTTTACAAAACATTTTCTATTTGAATACTTTTTATTCCTTATGCAGAAGCACAAAGAATGATGTCAGACCAAACAATGATCTTGCTGGATCACCTGAAATACCTACCGCCAGAGCTAAAGATCATCACATACCACTGGTACAAAAGCTCCTCCATGGTCCACTAATACAATTTCTCCCCCACACCATCCCCCAGCAGCCTGCACTTTATATAAACCCAACATTCAGGCAGTGTATTCCATTCAGACTTCAGTTTCCAGAAGCTGTGCTCATTTCAAACAGAATTCCATGTCACAACAATCCCAGAGAAGGCTGCGCAAGCAGGCATAGATTTACAGGGCTAAGGACAGAGTAGCAGTGACATGGCATAAGGCAACTCCTCCCCCAACTCAACACTTCAGGACCACTGCTCACTCCCAGCCAAATGTCAAAGTGACAGGTATGTATTCATTTGTCCCTGCAGTAAATTCATTTGAGCTTTGCAACTGACACTTTATCATATAAATATTTTTAGACATATTTCAGTGAAATAATGTAAATAACTGCTACGTGCAGCTGGATTCAACAAATTAATGTAAAGCACATGGCAATAAAACATTATCATTGAGCTCTAACTGTATATTTCTATACCTTTACAGTACCAACGCTGTTCCCACCGCCAATCACTCTCCTTCAGACATCACATACTATCGACCCATCACAAACAGAACAGCAATTAAACTTCTGTCCTGATTGTCTCAATTTCTTAAAACAGTGACTCTGGGACAGTTGAAGGGCTCCCAACAGCACAAGCACCAAATAATGTACACTCATGGAAGGATAAGACTGTTTTTCACTACGGGGAGCAGAGGTGGAGAAGACAGCTGAAAGCAGTGGCTAAGCCTTGAAGTCATGCCATTTTGAAAACCACAAACACATTCTATTTCCCTCTACTCACCATCATCACTTCACCTCCCCTGTCTTTCTCTTGGATGCACTATGTATATCAAGTCACAGGAAATCAAGCAGTGATCATTGCTGTCTCATAACAAAAGCAAGACACAGAAAATAATGAGGAAAAATAATTTTATATTTAAAATTTTGGCTTGTTCTCACCTTTGGAAATAAAAATTTCATTATACACCTCTTGGTTACTACACAAAGAGAGTAAAATCAATGGAATTAAGATTAAATTGAACTCTTAAGATTAAATTTAGGTCTAATCTTAAGGCGCTACACTTTGCTCTATAAATAATGAACACGTACACTTGAAGGAGAAACATTGCCAAGGACAACTTTAGGAATAGTTAAAATTACTTATCTTTATCCTTCAGGCTTCTTGTCCTATTTAACAGTCAAATTTTACATTTCTTTATTAGTTGATTAAAGGAACAGATGATTAAGACAACAAAAAAATATTCATGTTACCATGAAATCTGTTTGTCAACAGAGAATCCATCAGGACACCATAAATCATACCTGTTGTGCAAGATAAGTTATCTTCTCTGATTACGAACTAAGGACTAAAAAATTTCAGATTAAATTGCCTCTCCCTCCTCCTCCCAAGTATAAAATAAATTATGGAACAAGGATATTCTACTCTGGATAACTGTAATAAAACTTCTGAGCTAAGAGTCTTTAACCTGTATTTTGGGAAGACTGTAAGTCCTACAGCTTCCGAGGAACACATTAATTTGCAAAATTTCCAAACAAGAAAATCTATCAGACCAGCTTGCCTAGGGAGAGAACTCATGGCAGAGCTCAAACCTGAAAAGGCAACATAGAGGAGGTAGAAGCAGGGATAAGTTACAAAAGAGAAACATCACATGGACATGTCTGGATGGTGTCAGGATAGCCAAAGTGCAACTGAAGCCAAGACATTCAATGGACGCTAAGGGCAATAAGAAGAGCTTTTACAACCACACTGATAATAAAAGGCTGAGGAGGGAAGACTGCGAGTCTGCTGCCAAATAAGATGTGGGATTTCGTGAGAGCAAGGCCAAGGCACACTCAGCGCTGCCTTTGCCTCAGTCGGTCTCCCAGACCCCACGATCAATGAAAGTAAATTGTCAATAAGAACTATCACCAACAGATAAGGACTGAAGCAGGGAGTACTCGAGAGAGCTAAAACTACATAGCTCTACATGATGTGACAGGTTACATCCGTGATTGCTAAAGAGAACTGGCCAATGCCTTTCTAGCACTACTCTGCTGTCTTTAAAAAGTTATGGAAATCAAGGGAGATCCCTGGTGACTGGGGGGAAAGTAAACCTCATCAAGGCCCAAAGAATAATCCATGGAAATATAGGTAAGTCAACTTCACTTTGGTCACTAGAAACATTACGGAGCAAGTCATCTTGCAGCACATTTCTGGACACATGAAGGAGAAAAAGGTGACCGGGAAGAGAAAATGCATTTATCTAGGGTAAATTGTGCCTGACCATCCTGACTGTCTTCTCAGATACAACAACTGGATTTATGGATGAGGGAGGAGCAGAAAATGCCATTTACCTCAACTTCGGAAAGGTCTTTGACACCATCTCCCACAATTTTCCCATATCTAAATGAAGGGAACCCATATGAGCAAGAAACCTCAGTGGATAAAAGAACAGTAGTTAATGGGTCATACTCTAACTGGAGGCTGGCAAAACATCCTACAGTTGCAGGGAAAGTAAAAGCTTCATTTAAGATGACATGAATTATGCTCTTTAAGCCTAGAAAATGATAATGCACTCACTACAATACTTTTTCACACAAAAACATCACTGTAGTACAATGTAACAGTGCTGAAAGTGGGCTGTCATAATATTTAAGTTCAAATTACTTTAATCATTGTTTTTCAATGATGATTCAAAATTGGATTAAAATGTAGATTTTAGTAGTGAGACTTCACAGCTATTTTTTCTTTCTTAAAAAATGACTTAAAGAGATATTCATTCTTGCTTATTTATAACTTCAGATGACATGACTTATTATTTAAATAACAGCACTGCTAAGTAACTACAGGCTAAATACTTTAGCCCTCAGAGAAATTTTAGCCATTTTCAAATGGAAAGCCACGCTCTTGATTTCACACAATAATAATGTTTTCATAATAAGCAAATGCTTGGATTTTCATGTGGTTTTAAAGAATCTGAACTGACCTGCTGTGAAAATTCAGAGGTTTTTGGTAGATTCAGTACCAACCGCACATGGCATTTACTATATTACTAAAGCCATGCCCTAACTAACTTGTGAATTTAATGTCCATAAAGAGACAACAATCACACTGCAGTGGGATGACCAATGCATTTCCAAATCAGCACTTCGCAACAGCTGGTGTCACAGGCACGAGTTTGTTAAAGCCTGCCGTGTTGACTCATGATACAGAACAAACAAGCTGCCAAGCACCTTGGTTTCCCAGAGAGAATCCTGTGCAGTACCTAGTTGGGGTGCAGCTCTCTACATCTACAGGCTTAGGCGGATTAAGTACTGAATTATGTCCACAGTCCAAATCCATCAAAAATGCAGTCACCTGCAGATGTTTTTAATCTTAATTTGCTGTCATTTCATCTTGCAAAGTGAAGCTTGGAGACAGCAGCTTGCTTTAACA
The DNA here is from genome assembly GCA_033558105.1 of Coccyzus lansbergi. NCBI lineage: Eukaryota > Metazoa > Chordata > Aves > Cuculiformes > Coccyzidae > Coccyzus > Coccyzus lansbergi. Next base: position 298,228 of record JAUMJK010000267.1, on the reverse strand, counting down.
TGTAGGCAAACTCCAAAGCCAAATGCACAACTGCCTAAAACTCAGCACTGGGCAACTCAGGTGCAGCATGTGCCTGAAGCATCGTCCTCTCCCAGAGTCACATCAGCTGTGCTCGCTGCAGCCTGGGGCTTTACTGCACAGGTCATTCTGCCAGATATCTGGAGACGCTCGCTGTACACTCTGCTCACCCAAGAGCAGTGGTCAGCCACCTTAGCATTCATTCTCATTTCTTTGCTACCCATGACTGCATATCATAAGGTTGTACTGCTAAATACTACCCTATGGCTGCAATTTTTTAAAAAAACTATCATCTTTTAACTTGATGGGAGAGAGGAAATCATAACCTTATGCTGTTGCATATGAATAGGGGCACTCAGGTTTGGTGCTCCCCTCAGGGAGCCACATTATAAATCACACTTTGAATGTCCCAGACACTGAGTTTATAGTTTTCACCTACAAAATTAGCTTTCAATGGGTTGTTGTTTTTTCCTAACCACAATAATGTTAATTAAATCACCCAAGAAGTCTGTCAAAAATGTAATTTTACTCCAATCACAGGATTATTCAAGCTGTGTTTTTGTTTAGTTTTTTGGTTTGGTTTTTTTTTTTTTTTAAATAAAAAAATAGATCCCTAAATTGCTGATTCACTGAAGTTTTGCCAGAGAAATTCTCAGATTTTATGCAGTTTTTTAAAAACATAGCTCCGTTTCAACGTTTCTAAAGGAAAGAAAACATTTTAAAACCTGTGTGTATTATCGAGATACAAATGTTCTAGCTGTTAAAATCTCATTACGACTTCTGAGAATGCAGTTTTCTGAAATAAACGTTTTCTACTGTTGCCAAGTTTAGAAAACTTAAAATTACATTTCAATTGAGTTTTTTACTTAAGAATGAAGCAGTTCAACTTCCCGCCCTATAATGGTCAACATAAAACAGCATGAAGTCTTCACATCAAGGAACTTTCTGTTAAAAGCAGTGCTTGGCAGAGCTAGTGATTTGTCAGATCTGCATAGAATGTAGTCATAGGATGCATGTTGCTCAGAAACAGTAATGCAGCAAACAAGCACTTATCTGAGAAAGAAACACAGCAAAGAAGCAGAAAACCCCTTGGTGGACTGCAAACTGGAGTCTATCAGGAAACAACTAGTGCAGCTGGTTTAAAGGATGGTCAGTGAAAATGATTTTCAATACTGCGTAAGTATCACAACAAGACAATCTCTTGAACAGTTTACAAATCCACCATGGTTGTAATGTTTGGGATCGTAGGTCCCTTAATTTTCTATTTCTGTAGACAAAGGGAAGTCATTCTACCCCTACCATTAAAGACTTCAATCTTTGCATAGGAAATCTCATCTCAGCAGGCTTCAATCTCACTGGTCTGTTTAGCGGCTTTGGGCATTTCGCGTCTGCTTGCCATGGCTCAGCTTGCTTGTCTGCCAGGTGGCAACAATAATGAAGCTTCTTTGTAAGCCACTTTGACAGTGACAGATAAAAAAAAATATGAAAACACTTTAGTATCATTACAGTTGTTGTTACAGCTTTAATATGCTGGAACTTTGATTTCAAAGAGCATTACTTTTAATTGTCCACGTGCCTACACAATAAATGGAAAATAAGGAACTGAGCTGGTGTGATGTGATCAGACATCTTTTTTTGTCTACCCTCAAATGCCTTGCATTCTGTTTTTTGGATAGGTTTCTTCCTATACCAAACCCTACCATAGTCCTTTGGTGATGCTTTGAATGAAACAATTACATGAAACAATTTTAAACATATTTTAGAAAGCAGTATGGACTCATATGGGATAAAAAGCTATCCTAAACATCAACCACAAGACATTATTCTACTGTAACACCACTTTTTAACTGGCCCGCATCACAACTGCTGCCAACATCCTTGAAAGTTTCAGTTACCAAAGTAAAAACACTACCTGCTGGTAGTGTTCCAAATAAAGATGCAGAAACCTGGCTAGTCAAATGAGTATGCTTCCACTTATAGCTGATCTGAGATGAGTGTGAAGCATGGTGCTGATGTTTATCTTACAGCTCTTTAGATAATAATTATCTAACTTTCCACAGGAAAAAAAAGTAATAGCTTCCCCCCTCCCAAAAGCTACTGATGAGTTAATGTTTACACACAATCTCCCTCTTGATATCCACAAAAAATGTCTAAAACAGGTAAGATTTCAGATAAAAGGTATTAAATAAACTTTAATTTAAATTAGGTAATAGTTTTTTACTTACCAGCACAATTAAACCATAAACAATTAAAGGTAATAGGGTTCCTTTTGCATAACAAAGTATTCCGCTACCCCAAAGTTCAATGTCAATATAAAAGGATGTGTCAAAGGAGACACAGAACATAGACATTGGCTTCAATTTACCTGTCTTAGCACAGGCTCAGACACATCTTTCAGAGAACATTCTCCCTTGATCTTAGGGAAAAATACTGTGGTTCAGTACTGCAGGAGAAAAAAATTTATCAGAGGAAAATAAGCCAATTCAGTCATCCTAGGAAACCACCATGTTTCTCTCTCAATTAGTACTATCTATGTGATGGTGATACCAAGGGACAGCATCACTCATTGTGAAATGCTGGCCACCTGGGACAAAGGCCCAAATGAGGAGCTAGTTTTCTCCTACATACATCCACAGGTGCTATCACAGCAACTAACCTGAGCACCTAACACCTCATTTCTCATGTGAGTCTCTTCGGGATCATGCATTTCATCACCTCTGTTGTCTCCTAGAGCCTGCAACAAAATCTACTTTGAAGATTCTTACTATTTCCCTGTAGTGCTGAGTTCAGTTCACACCCATAGGCCAAAGAGGTCAAACTTGCCAGCCTTTTTTTCCAGAAGAGTGTCAAGAATCAGACCAGAGGACAGACTGGAAATAAATATCACCTGTTCTCCCTTTAAACTTGACTGAGAGAAAATATAAACTACAAAGGGTATAAGATTAAAACAATTTCTAGCTTGAGTCTCTCAATGTCCTAGGCTACACCTTAGTCATAGAAATTTCACTGAGAGATGCAACACAAATGAATTGACACTGCACATCTATTTACACAACACTGTTAAGCGTATGTGTCTGTACATCCTCACCTAAAACTTACGAGTCTCTTACAGAATTAAATACCAAGACACTCTCCCTCTATGGGGGAGCTACCTGTGTGGTTGAGCATCCTCATCAACAGGATCTGCACTTTTCAGGATTCTAATATGAATTTGTGAGAGTCAACTTCCAGACAAGTAACCTTTAATATCTGTTTCTGACAATTAAATCTCCGTTCACTATCAAAAAGTCAATTATTTCTTGGGTATAGCTAATATGCTCAACTTTGTAATCCCTTCAATCAAGCATACCTTCCATCATCTTTTTGACTTGTAATTCCAGTCTAAATGTCCTCATGGCACTTGCCTCACTACAACCTCCTTTCATGCAGTTGTAAAGAGCCACAGACAACCTCAGTTCCCTCAACCATTCATTATGAGGCTGGTGGCTCCAGAGTCCTCAACCAGCCTTGCTGATCTGCTCTGGACATACTTCAGCAACAGAATGGTGGGGTAAACAGTTAAAGGTTTGACTAAATTCTAGGTAAACAATATCCATACATAGACCAGATTGTAGAGAATTTCCTCTTACTTATTTTCCTCATGAAAGAAACAAGAAAAAGGAATTGTGAAAACACTTACAGGAGAACAGCAATATCAAACTGTATCAGAATGGATTGATGTATCAGGATTTTACAACATAAGTAAAAGAATGAAAAATTATAGTAGATGTGGATATAAGTAAAAGATGCTTATGGTAAAGTACATCTGTTGACTGGTACATCTGTTGACTTGCTTTTGGGGATAAAGAAAAACTGATGGTTGGATCAATCTTGAATGTAAACAGCATGTCACAGAAAAACATGTTTTATAGGTTACGCATGGTTAACACTGTGGAGGGCTGTTCACATAATCAGAAAACACTGTAGGTCAAAATTTTGCTCAGTCCCACAAGAAAACATCTAAACCTTAGTGATAAACATTCCATGTTTTTGTAAACAGAAGTTTAGCACGTAACCATGGACTGAATTATCCTATATAATTATTGGGTAATTATATTTAATTCTTAAAATTTTTTATTGATTTTATAGTTTTTTTCACAAAAATTATAAAAAATATACTTAATTTCAGTTATTGTATGAAAAGTAAATAGGTACAGCAAAAAAAAAAAAGTAGCTAATTGTGCTGAATATAGACAGATGAGGCACACATTCATTCAATATTGGATTGCTTTTCCAGACTTGATCTCAGTGAGGTCTATGAGATCATCTCCCAAAGACCTTGAAGGATTTATTACAAATGAAATTAAGAACAGGTTTTGTACTAAGGACTGCTCAGATTTTATCCCTCTATTTGTTATCACAAGATATCTTAGACACTCTCAAGGTAAGTGACTCTCTTTTGGGAGGACAACAAAAACATTTGAAGATACAGTATAAAGCAGGAAGTCCTTCAATGAGGAGGAAGTGTCAACAACAAGGTCTTATTAATCCTTTCCATTTATGGCATGAAGTTATCAAGAATATGCACATGAGCATATCATATAGCCATTCATAAGCATCCTCCTATTCAGAGTGAACACCAATATTTCAATAAGGCAGAGAAAGAAAAATCACATAAAAATAAAATAATCCAGTAATGTGAAAATGTAAGACTGTAAGGATGTAATTCATTCAAATATGCTATACATTTTATCTTAATTTTGCTCTCACAGTTTGAGGCTGTATACCTTTATTGTGGCAAGCAAGTCCAATTCTACAGCAGGCTGGTGAAGTCATAATGAAGTCACAGAGGACTCAATTCTCATGCAGTTCCATGTGTATCTCAAAAGTTAACTTTTCTGTCCATCATACACCGTAAGGGTAGAGGGCACAAAACAAAACTTAAAAAATTGCTAGTTTTGACTGATGGCAGTTCAGGAGACACAAGCAGCTGCCAGCAGCCAGAAATTCCTTTCCAATGTTTATAAAACAAGACAAACATTTGAAAGCCTGTTGTGAAGACCACCTTATCTAGCCAGTAATTATTAATAACAGTAAGGCATCATTCACATTTTTGCTTTTATGCTTAATTGAAGCAGTAGCAAAGAAAATGCCCGGAGTGACTAATTCCCAATATGAAGTAATTTTTTAAGAAATAATTTAAAGCAAAGAAATATTTTGCTTATATTGAAAGAAAAAAAGAAACATTAGGATGCCAGCATACAAACTGGTAGAACAGTTGTACTTCGATGGGCCTGAGTATTGTCTTTGTTGCTAATTGTTTTCAATATACAGTGAAAAAGCTCTCAAATATTTCCAAGGAACGCTTTCCCTACCTTTATCATTTGCAATCTTCAAAAGGCTTACTTGCAATCTGCCTATCATTTCCAGCATCTTCAAAGAAAAGTTCTGCACATTTGGCTCTCTGCACAATGATCTGCCTGTCCCCATTTACAGATTAGGAAATTATTTGGACAATAAAGGACTTTTCTTATTAGAAGCCTGCATTCAGGATGTCCTGCTAGTTGCAACCCCACCTTAGCAGTGGATGTCCAGCTAGGGCTCATTTCAAACAACTTCCAATCAATTTCTGAAAATTTTTCACATGCTATGCATTAAATAGGATATTTCACTATTCACATTTTAAATACTCTCTTTCTAACCTAGCGATACAGATACGTAAGAAAAGTTTTTACTCATTTTCACATGAGCTCGCACAACATTACAGACAATCGGAGATCTTGATTGCACTTCTATTGCCTTCCTTGAGAAAAAAAGAGTTTGCTATCTACTAGTGCTGCTAAAGCTGTGCAATCAGACCCCCCCGTATTCTTAAATTTGGATATAATCTTACTTAAATGCCTCCTGTTAAATCACCTAACCAGTGATTTCCAAAGTGCAGCACACAAGCAATGCAAGTAAGTGTGTGTCAACTCTCCAGTGAACTCTCTGCATGGAGAGAGTCCATAGCAGGGAATCCACTGGACCACAGTTCGCTTCTCCTAGAACCACAGTTGAGTATCTTGCTGGTCTACTTAGAGGTAGGAAAAATAATTACCAGTAGGAAATGACAACTGAATGTCAACAAGTTTGTAAACATGAAATGTACCCAGCTATGTTTAGCTGAGTCATTTCCTTCCTCCTCATTAATCAAATCTTTCCATGTGCTGTATTTGTGGTTAATACATCGAAACATGTGCACATCATTGCTTGAAACATTTTTCTAATCAGCTAGCTGTACCAGTTAGACCATTTTCTTCTACAAACTCATTGTGAGGACAGCATGTCCAAAGAGAAATGAAATCCCATAAACTATAGCTGGGTTATAGTTCTCTTTTTTTATTTTTAACTTGTTTGACTTGAAAGCAATACTCCAAAGGAAAAATGGCTTCTGTACCTAAGTTACAAAGGCTGGTAACAACATCTCTTGGCATTTTGCTCCATGTTTTACATTCCTGTGCTTAACAATAGTTCTAAATTTCCTCTCCTCACAGAATTACTTTATTCCTCAGTTGTGTTCATCCCCTTGCATAGTAGCTTGGCTTGACAGGTCTTATTTATAGCATGCACCTGAAAACAATTTGAAATTGGATCTAAGTGACTTTCAAAAGTATATTAAGTAACCTCATAAGTGTCCCGATTAAGTACTTAATAGACTTCAGTGTTACCTAGTCAGAGTAATCTATGTGAGCAAATACTGCTTAGTTGGTTTTGCTAAACTTTTTGTTACTACTTTTCCCTGAAGTTGAACTACCCCTCAACTAAAATGCTTATCTTTACTGAGCTGCCACTCAGTAGGAGAGGACAAAGTTTGGCATCTTCCAACTTACTAGTATGCATATCCCTACTGGTTACACAGATGTGTAACCCTGTCTGCAAAGAGGAACATTAATTAAGGGATTCACTGGCTATGCAATCCCTCTTTAAAGCGAGAGTGACAAGGAAGACCACTTGACCAAACACTCCAGGCTGACTGGATGCCACTGAAGATACAGATATAACTTCACAAGAAAGGTAAAACAATTTGATAGACAAATTCAGCAGCACAACAGTTGGACAGAGTGAAGATGTAGAAGATACCGCAGCCCTAGGCAGAATTCTTACATCTAAAATTCCTAGGACTTTACCAAATAAATTCTTGAGACTTCATTTTCTCCTATACAGAGAAATATAAATAAATAAAACCAGAAAGGTATGGTTTCTTTAACAAGATAGCTTAAAAATGTAGATTTATTTATTTAGTGACCTAAAATAGAGAAGTCATCCCTTGGGTAACAGACTTATTTGTTCTTTTGATGTCAACTGGCTTCCACAAAGAGACAGGCACATTCTGTGAAAATCTATTTTTGGTCATAAAAGCAATTTTTTTTTTTTAAAAATTTCTAAAACATGAGCTGTAACCTACCCTGAAAGGACAATGAAACACCAATACACTGCGAAGCAGCAACAATGCAAAACCACACCAAATCTAAAGGAGAGTTTCAACCATGATAAAAGCAATCAACTTCAGCTGCCTGCTCAAACACCAAGAGATTACTAAGAGCAGATTTTTATGTAAGGTATATTGTACCTATGATATCTTTATCTTCAGAATCTACTTCTTTAATCTTTTACCCTTTTCCCTATTATGGTGATTTCATCAGGCTAGTTTAATTTTCTTCAAATATTAGCTCTCGAAAAGCTTCCTCTAAACCTCTCCATTAAAAATCTACTGTCTTTTGTTTTCATCTTTAACTCCCATACCAAAACAGTTCAACACAACTTCCTCCTGAGCTACCTGCTTTAGCTCTGCTAAACACCGGGAAAAAAAGGGTTTGACCCAGAATGGCTTTAAACTTTGCTACAATCTTTAAAATTATTTCTCTAAGTAATGAACATTTGGTGCTGTTCAATTACCAGTTTATAACTCAGATAGATTTAAACTCTATCTATTTATTGGCTATAATCTATGGGTTCCGTTCTCTTTGGTTCAACATGGTATGTGAGACACTGCAGCCAGCGCAGAACACTGCTCTCCTCTTCCTTAACATCTCTCTTTGCACGGATCACATTCACTTAGGCTCTATTGGACTGGTGAGACCGCTCCTTGAATCCTGTGTTCAGTTCTGGGCCCCTCACCACAAGAAGGATGTTGAGGCTCTGGAGCAAGTCCAGAGAAGAGCAACAAAGCTGGTGAGGAGGCTGGAGAACAGGTCTTATGAGGAATGACTGACAGAGCTGGGGTTGTTTAGCCTGGAGAAGACAAGGCTGAGGGGAGATCTCATTACTCTCTCCAACTACCTGAAATGAGGTTGTGGAGAGGAGGGAGCTGGGCTCTTCTCCCAAGTGACAGGGGACAGGACAAGAGGGAATGGCCTCAAGCTCCACCAGGGTAGGTTTAGGCTGGACATTAGAAAAAAAATTTTTCATGGAAAGGGTCATTGGGTACTGGCAGAGGCTGCCCAGTGAGGGGGTTGACTCACCTTCCCTGGAGGGGTTTCGGGGGTGAGGGGAAAAGGGTGCTGAGGGACATGGGTTAGTGATTGATGGGAATGGTTGGACTCAATGATCCGGTGGGTCTCTTCCAAGCTGAGTATTCTATGATTCTATGAAAAGAAACAAAAAAACCCCACAAAGCAACAGACTCTGTATGGTTTTCCACACTTGGTCTTTAGAAATCCCAAAACTTTTTAGAAAAGCACAAGTACTCAACACTAAGATCCAGCACTTCTATAACTAGAGAAGCCTCAGACCTGCAACACTGGCACTAGTGACATAACGTTACGTGGTGCAGGAGAGCAGTAACCATGGGAAGTATCTACAAGTCAGGTTGAGCAGGTCCCAGTAGCACCATAGAAAAAAGGCTCCTATATTTACTGGAGATGCCTCCGAAAGATAAAAGTCAAGATAGAAGAAATATTTCACATCTGCACACAACATAACTAGAATATGAAAGGGGGAAGATGGCACGAAATAGTTCTGTCAACTAATTAAATCTAGTACAAAGCAAGTAAGAAGCCAAAGCCAGATACATCTGGAAAATACTTCATAGTACCGTATTTCCACCTTGTTTCAATTTAAGACTGCAAGCTAATCTAAGAAATGGAGTGAAGTGCATATAATTTGTGCCACCCATCCATGCTATATACGCTCAGGCAAACAGATCATGCTAGAATTCCTGTTACTACAAGGTCATATTTATGCCTTCTTCCTGAGCCAAGTGAGGAGCTCAGCAATACTTTCTCCCAAGGACAATACTCCAATCATCCTCCAGAACAGATTTTCCTATTTTTCATCACCAAGATGAAAAGCAGTTTTCATCCACACAGCACTGCAGAAGGGATGAGAAGAGTTCTTACTCAGCCCTTCGAAAAGCTAGTAGATAGCTGAAGAAGTGATTACTGTAGCTCTGCAGAAACTCTGCAGTCCCATCGCATTTGCCCACAAGCTGTGATGTGATGGCCTAGGCTTTAACAAAAGGACTAATAAAGCAGGCGATTACTCAAAAGCTACATCATGGGCAGACTTTAAAGGTTCTTAATAAAAAGAGCTGGGGTCTCAAACAGGAATCTCAACAGAAATCCACATAAGCTACTTATTCAAACTGCTTTGGCATCTTATTTTCACACTCCAAATAACATTACAACTTTTCAACAGGAAACATAGATAAAACATATCTATTTTTTACAGACTAAATCATGAGTACCTTAATCTTTAAATAGAACACGAAAGTTGCACTAGGTTTCTAACATAACAGCCTGATTTCCAAGGGAAGATACACCCACTTAAGTTACAAGCGGGCAAAAATACCTTTGTTGGTTGCTGTAAGAAAATAAAATGAAAACCAAATGCACTACTGCAAGGTACAAGCTGGCACCACTTATAGCTTTCTGTATAAACTGCAATTTCTGCCTATAATTTAAAACTATATTAAGTGAAATACAATTAGGAAATGGAACAAAACATGCTGTCAGAGACATTTTGGCAAACAGAGCTTAACACTTAATTACTTATGGCTGCATTGTTCTATCTACAATCAGGTCACATGTTCTCTCTTTGTCTCTCTCTGTGATGTCAAAAGGGAATAAATAAATGTCAGCTTTTCTTGCACTCTTTTATTATGTTTAGTAAATAAAGTATTTTTAAGTAAAAGAAAAAAAACTTTGACTCTAACTTTTCTCTTAAAGAAAATTAACAAATTGTATTTTTAAAGCATCTTTGACAAGTCAGCTTAAAGCTTCAGGAAAAAAAAATCAGAAGACTTAAGGGAATGTGATAAAAACACATGGTTTAATTTCCTCCCTAGATAATATGCAATCAAAAGAAGCAGCGAGGAGAAAGCATCTGAGGAGGAGTTGAAGAGGCAGCAAGATGATGCACCGAGAGAGCCTGTCAGCAGCGCTGTATCATGCAGTTCTATTGCAGTGCAAATGTCTTTCTGCTCATACACTCTCACTGTTGGTAAAGACAAACACATTTCACTTTTTCATTTGAACAGTCATTGCTTTTAATGCTGGCAGACTTGTCACTCTTCGATATACTGAGTCTAAAGTTACATAGCGGCATCAGTATGAATGGTTGAAAACAACAGTGCAACAACTGATTCAGGTTCTTGCCATAAGTCCCGAGTTAGCTGCAGTGAAAGAAATGGAGATGGAAAGAGGTGAAAAAAGAAAGTAAAGATTCTCAAAGAAAGACAATATCAGACTGAATGCAATAATAAGGTTAAGACATTGTGATGATTACTGATTAGACATCTATAATATCAACATGTCAGAAGCTCACTGTGCTAATTGCCATATTAAAACACTATCAATTTAATTCAATACACCTCTATTTCCTTCCAGAAAATCTTCAGGTGAAAAAAAATCTCACTTCTGATTTCAGTACAACTTTTCTTGTAAATGCATATCAACAAAGAAACAGACTGCCAGAAGTCAATTTTATTTTTAATCCTATCATAGAATAAAATTGATACAGAATCATGCTATTTTTTACAAGCTCCTTTATACCTATTACACAGCAGTCTCGGCCCTGTAGAATTTATAATCAAACATACGAGGCTAAAATAAGATGCAGTAGTTGCACATCAGGAAAAAACAGTTGCTTAATTCAATGGTAAGCATATTATTGTTCAACTGTCCATAAAATTGCACACTAAAAATGAAACCTTTCAGAGATTACTTTGAAGAGCATCCAAAACAATGTCAGTTCTCTATTAGAGAAAACAAAAATTAATTTAAAGAAAATCTTTTCCTGTATAATACTACAATTTAAAATGGTATAAAATAGACACTTCTGAAATTTAGTGGTGTTGCTGGAGACCCATGCTTTTAGAAAATATCTACTTTGGTTAAACATAGAGGAAGAGCCTGAAATGCTTGACAAGCTGTAATCAACGTTGTAGCACTGCTTATTTATGTCTTAACTGTGTGATGCGTGATGCATCAGCTGCAAAATGGTGACAATCAAAACCCATCCAAATAAGTATACTTTTTACAACACAAGTGTTGGCAGAGTAACTTGTAGCAAACATACTACAGTAGAACTTGGAAGTCTGGGCCATTATTCAAGCTTCTACCATGTTAGACAGGAAAAAACCCTAACAACTGCTATCAATTTAAACTTCGAGAGGTTAATCTGATTTTCTTCTAAAATTTAATTCAATATTTAGTTAGTAGTTTGAGAATTACTTTAGGGATGAGACTTATCCTGCCTCATCCGCTTCTCTGTTGACTACACTGAATTACAGACTATCTACTTTGTACCCTAAAACATTAGGAAAAAAATTTTCTCAGAAAGGGTCATTGGGCACTGGAACAGGCTGCCCAGGGAGGAGGTTGAGTCACCTTCCCTGGAGGTATTTAAAAGACAGGTGGATGAGATGCTGAGGGGTGTGGTTTAATGATCAATGGGAATGGTTGGACTTGGATGATCCAATGGGTCGTTTCCATCCTAGTGAATCTGTGATTCTAAAAGAAGTCTGGCTAAGCACAATTGCTAATATCCGTAACAGTCACATATGTCCAACAGAGATTAGCCTCTGCATATTGAATAATGAGATACAATCTGTTTGTTTTCTCAACAGGTATATATTCAGAACTTCTATAAGCTTTGTAACTCTTTTTGTCAAATATCACATATAGAATCACAGAATCACTAGGTTGGAAGAGACCTATCAGATCATCAAGTCCAACCATTCCTATCAAACACCAAACCATGTCCCCCAGGACCCTGTCCACCCGTGCCTTAAACACCTCCAGGGAAGGTGAATCAACCACCTACCTGGGCAGCCTATTCCAATGCCCAATGACCCTTTCTGTGAAAAACTTCCTCCTAATGTATAGCCTAAACCTCCCCTGGTGGAGCTTGAGGCCATTCCCTTTTGTCCTGTCCCCTGTCACTTGGGAGAAGAGCCTAGCTCCCTCCTCTCCACAACCTCCTTTCAGGTAGTTACAGAGAGCAATGAGGTCTCCTCTCAGTCTCCTCCAGGCTAAACAACCCCAGCTCCCTCAGCTGTTCCTCATAAGACCTGTTCTCCAGCCCCTTCACCAGCTTTGTTGCTCTTCTCTGAACTCGCTCCAGAGCCTCAACATCCTTCTTGTGGTGACGGGCCCAGAACTGAACACAGGATTGAAGCATATGTCAAACGAATAAATAAAAATAATACAAATAAATTTAAAGGTCACATCCCTTCATAATCACGTGTGTTACGTTCCATGAATGAACTGGAGTTAACTAAATACTTTATGGTACTTGATATTAAATGCTCTAAATTTTAACAAAACATCATAGAGTCATAGAATGTCCTGAGCTGGAAGCAACCCGCAAAGATCAAAGAGTCCAATTCCTGTCCCTGCATGGGTCAACCTCAACACTCACACCATTTGTCTGAGGGGGCTGTCAAAACTCTTCTTGAATATTGTCAGGCTTGGTGCCATGACTGCTTCCCTGGGAAGCCTGTTCCAATGCTCCATCACCCTCTGAGTGAAGAACCTTTTCCTAACATCCAACATAACCCTCTCCTGGCACATCTTCCTGCCATTCCTTTGAGTCCAACCAGTACATCCTCCTCCTCCCCTTGTGAGGAAGCTTAAGACTACGATGAATTTTCTCCTCTGCTTCCTCTTCTCCAGTCTGAACAAACCAAGTGAATTTAGCCACTCCTCATGAAGCTTCCCCTCTAAACCCTTCACCAACTTTGCAGCCCTCCTCTGGACACTTTCAGTAGCTTTATATCATTTTTATACTGTAGCACCCAAAACTGTATACAGTACTCAATGTGGGGATGCACACTGGGACAATCCCCTCCCTTGACTGGCCAGCAATTTTCATCTTACCATATCACATTCTTGTACAGACTGGACTATTTATGGTTGGCTTTACTCAATTCTTCTAATAATAAAATGCGAAGTATGGAATGAAATCCAAAGCAATACATTATGACCCTAGAACACAGAGCACTTTGCACTGATAGTCGTTCAAATTAATAATTTAAATTTAAAAAAATCAAATACTATGGACTTTTGAAGAAATCAGGCTAAAATGACTGCTTTGCAGTTGACCTACACATATACTGAACTACAGAAGGACTAACTGAAATCAATGCAACAATTTCCTCTTACAGATTTGCTGTGGCCAAACTGTAAAACTTAGGTCCTCAAACATAGTCAGTATTATATCTTCCCAGCATTTCATGTCTACGTTATGGTATCTAAATAAGCAGAATGCTTTCCTCATAGCCTGATCACTTGCAGTTGTGTAAGACAAACTAACAAAATAAATCTTATTGGCACACTGTATAAAAATATCAGCCGTGTAAATCTGAACATCAGAGTGTTTTCATACAGTCAAAGCTAAACACCACTTAGGCACCCCATCACATCTTAAATTGCTTCCTATAGATGAACTGAAATTTAAAATTACTTACATGTCTTAGCACAAGGATAATTGAAGACAAGTATCTGAATGACAGCATTTAACCTAAGTGTCAGACACAAAGCAGCGTGACTTGAATTAAAAAATAAATCCTCATGGACTTGGAATACTTTAGGATAGCACAGGAAAAAATAGGAAAAAAGCTTGTCTCATAGGCATCAAAACTTTCTCAAAAGTAAGTGCTTTTAGTATCTGAAATTTTTAGATTTAGACTACTTATGTAGATCAAATTTTAAGTTACATTTCCTGAATTCTACAGAGAACTTGGGCTCCCAAGAAATGAATGTGTTCATGATGGAATTTTAAAATCTCATTCAGCATTAATGAAGTCAACACTTGAGTGCTGAAATAGAGATGGTGAAAACTGGAACAACAGAGTTTATCAACATGGAGATTGAAGGGGAAAACAGGTGATGGGACAAATTTGAAAACTGATCTGATTAGGCAGTATGGAGAGAAAAGAAAATGTAGAAAGTCAGTTAGATTTTGTGGAGGATGGTGTTTCAAAAATTCAGTGACTGAAATTGGACAGAATTGAAAAATACGGTTTGAAAAACCTATTTATTTAGGTTCAAGCTTTTGCTTAAAATGACAGAACATTGCATCTTACTCCAACAGACATCTGTGGCTTTGATATGCGTTAAAGCATCAATCCCATTCAATGAAAGGTATTTCAATAAATATGAAACATTCTATTAGAAGACAAAAATCATATCTATCATAGCTATAACAGGGGCAGATAAAGAGACGCTAAAACCATAGAAGTTTTAAATAAAGTAAGGACTATGTTCTGCATTCTTATTACACAGATTATTTTTAAGGCCCTGTTCTTAAAAAGCTCAATATGGAAGACTTAGCGCTGTTGATTTCACTGCCCTAGTGGTCTATTCATGAGAGTGGGAGCTCTGACTAGATTTTTAATACAAATGCTTTTCACAAGAGTAGAGAGACATAAATAATGAGTACTACATTGTACAAATTATATATTTGTAAACAGAAAAAGCAATAAGCTCTTTAGATAACAGGAAGGATTAAGACTCTGCAGACAACCTTGGTTTTTTGATTTCTTGATGTCGAAGCTTTATAGTAAAACTAAGGAATAGTACAGAATATGGCAATTCAACACCGGTCTTGAATACAAAATTGCAATGATATTGAATGACTGACTTTTTAAAAATCATGGCAACTTTTCCATTTAAGTTTTCAGCATTCACGCTATCATGGGCATACACAAACTATGCTGGCTATGAATGTTTGGGATCATCCAAATTTATTTCATCAAAAGAAAAAAAAGGTTGGACAACAACACTAACATGAAAAATGATTATTCATGTGTTTTATTTCACAGTATCTTGATAAAACTTCATGTTGCTGGATTTAATTAAAACCACATAACTCTATATTTAAACCATTTTTTCATTTTCCCTTCACTTCACAACAAAAGCTAAAAGCACACATCCCACTTTCAACTTAAGTATCTCTACTGATAGAATCCATCACATTCAGGTGTTTTCTGCTGACACTAGCTTTAAATAATTTCCTCATCAACCTTAGAAGGTTGAACAATAATTATTTCACTAGTACAATTTAAATGCAGAATTTCCATGCAGTTTGTTTTAACTGGAATGGTAAAGACTTTCAATGAAAAGGAAATACACAAAGTAAACAGCAGGGAGAAACCTTAAACTCATTTACTGCCTTTAAAAGAACATGCTGCAAACTTGTGCTTTACTTGCTTTAAGTCACTACTCCTTCAAATGTTTCACCCAATATTTGTGAGTCTTTTCTCTAAACTGGTTTTGGGAAACAATCAATTTACCATCCTCCACTGTAATTATCTTGCAAACCATCAATGCAATGCAAATGCTTTTGGTAAAACTACATATTACACAAACCATCAAGTGCTCTACAAGGCTAGGCATATCATTGAAACTCCTCTAATTTCTCCACTGGAGGTCAGAGAAAAAGTCAAGGTTTCTGTTTCTACAATAGCCTTAAGCTTTCCCTTAGGCATGATAATTCTCCAGCCAACACTCAGAAATCCTGACAGCTTGTCAAACAAAATCAAGACCTGAAATTTTGAAGGAAAGGCCAACCATACTTTGAAACAAACTTTCAGATTGAAAAATGCCATCTGTGATGCCACAGTCCTTTTCTTTGCATTGTGATTCTCAGCTTTTCCCCCAGGAAGAATCAGAACTACTTCTAATTACGGACAGGGACTGCCTCTGCTTGCAGCCAGTTAGCTTCCTCCTTTTTATTTTCTTAATCCAGTAATCAAGGCACTACAAGGTGTCTTAAGGTCCTAAGCCCCACAATACACTTTGTCACACAGGATTTCCATTGATTAGCACCAGGAATGCACAAAAACCTTTCACAGGTCTACTAGATAATTGCTATAGGTTTTGCCTGAGAAGCCAGTGCTAAGGGATAACCCATGATTCTCTGCTGATCTAAGTGTAATAGGAATGAATTTTCTACTGCATTTTCCAATGTAAATGCAAGCCTCCTGAAGAATTCAATATACATCAATGCTATGCAATTAATATGCAAATGATACACATCTGTTCCCTCAGGATGTCACAATTCTGGGGTTTTTTTTCCTCAACGGTAATGTGCTGAAAATTAAGCATACTAAATCTATTTCTGGTTATCACTTTGTTCTTCTACAAAAGCAACCTAGGAACAGTCACTGCTGTCAGAAGCATTAGCAAGGATCAGTACAGATATGCATCACCTGTTTCTCTTCCATTTCGCTGCTTGTTTCTTCCACCTACCAGCTCAAAGAACTTCACAGAATCAGTTTTCTTTGCTCCTCTGGAATAGGAGAATATATGAAGTATATTTCATTTTGATTATTCTATTTTATTTGTGGATATTTCTTTTTGTGCAGAAAAGAAGACCTGGCCATGATTTCTTCAATGCCACAAGTGTCCTTCTTCAGCTGTAGTAAAAACGCTTAATAATCATGATTGATTATTAATAAGAAATTCCTGGGGAAGACTTTCAGCTTCACTTACTGGCTTAAGAGGCCTGAATTCCAAAAATGCAGCAATGATGCCATGGCTCTTACGCGCATGATCTATTTCTTGCTACATAATAATTTCTAACCTGAGTGCAATGAAACGTTTCACAAATACTCTTTAATAAGAAATCTCTTTTCTATTTTGAGAATGGCAAAGGTGGTGGCAATAAACCCTTTCATGGAATTAAAGAAAAATCACAATACTATGAACCACAATACCATTTAGACAACAAGGTTTTGAAGGGAACAGTTCCACAAAATTGCTGAAAACCTCTCCCCAGAGAACTCTGCTCCCCTTGATAATCCAATCTGTTCCTGAAGCTCACAGCACAGCTCTGCTCCGACATGCTGCTAGACATATCACCTCATTGCTTCCCCTTCTTCTGTGTGTTCTTACAAACTGAGCAATCAAGTAGAAATCATTGCCGATATTTGTGTTTTGTTCTCCTAAGTTTTAAACAATGTGCTGCAGGTTATTTTAATTCTTTGGCTGAAACAAATTGTTTCCTCTACAGAGTTCATATATCATACTTCTTTTCCTCCCCTCTTGACAAATTTGCAGTATTTAGTCACAGGTATTTTCATTACAGAATCACAGAACAACCAGGTTGGAAGGGACCCATCGGATCTTCTCTAGCCCAACCATTCCTATCAAACACTAAACCAAGTCCCTCAAGACCTCATCCACCCGTGCCTTAAACACCTCCAGGGAAGGTGAATCAACCACCTCCCTGGGCAGCCTATTCCAATGCCCAATGACCCTCTGTGTGAAAAACCTCCTCCTAATCTCCAGCCTAAATCTCCCCTGGTGGAGCTTGAGGCCATTCCCTCTCGTTCTGTCCCCTGTCACTTGGGAGAAGAGGCCAGCTCCCTCCTCTCCACAACCTCCTTTCAGGTACTTGTAGAAAGTAATGAGGTCTCCTCTCAGCCTCCTCTTCTCCAGGCTAAACAACCCCAGCTCCCTCAGCCGTTCCTCACAGGATCTGTTCTCCAGCCCCTTCACCAGCCTCGTCGCTCTTCTCTGGACTTGCTCCAGAGCCTCAACATCCTTCTTGTGCTTAGGGGCCCAGAACTGGACACAGGATTCAAGGAGTGGCCTCACCAGTGCTGAATACAGAGGGAGAATCACCTCCCTGGACCTGCTGGTCACACCATTTCCGATACAAGCCAGGATGCCACTGGTCTTCTTGGCCACCTGGGCACACTGCTGGCTCATGTTCAGTCGGTTGTCGACCAACACCCCCAGGACCCTCTCCTCCTGGCAGTTTTCCAGCCAGGCTTCTCCCAGTCTGTAGCTCTGCATAGGGTTGTTGTGCCCCAAGTGCAGGACCCGGCATTTGGCTGTGTTAAACCTCATGCCGTTGGACACTGCCCAGCGGTCCAGCCTGTTTAGGTCCCTTTGCAGAGCCTCCCTACCCTCCAGCAGATCAACACTTGCACATAGCTTTGTGTTGCCTGCAAACTTGCTAAGGGTACCCTCAACGCCTTCATCCAGGTCATTGATGAAGACATTGAACAGGACTGGACCTAGCACTGAGCCCTGGGGAACACCACTTGTCACTGGCCTCCAGCTGGATTTAACACCATTTACCACCACTCTCTGGGCCCGGCCATCCAGCCAGTTTCCTACCCAGAAGAGTGTGTGTCTGTCCAGGCCAGAGGCTGACAGTTTCCGTAGCAGAATGCTGTGAGAAACTGTGTCAAAGGTTTTACTGAAGTCCAGAAAGACCACATTCACAGCCTTTCCTTCATCCAGCAGCCGAGTGACTTTGTCATAGAAGGCGATCAGGTTGGTTTGGCAGGACCTGCCTCTGGTAAACCCATGTTGACTGGGCCTGATCACCCGGTTCTCTTGTAAGTGCTTCATGATAGCACTCAAGATCACCTGCTCCATGACTTTCCCTGGCACCGAGGTCAGACTGACTGGCCTGTAGTTCCCTGGATCCTCCCTGCTACCCTTCTTGTAAATGGGAACTACATCAGCCAGTCTCCAGTCCAGAGGTACCTCCCCAGTCTTCCAGGACTGCTGGAAGATGATGGAAAGGGGTTTGGCCAATACGTCCGCCAGCTCCCTCAAAACCCTAGGATGTATTCCATCTGGCCCCATAGACTTGTGGGTGTCCAGTTGGCCAAGCAGGGCTCTGACCACCTCCTCTTGGACCATGGGAGCCTCATATTGCTCCTCTGTTTCCGGGGTATCTACACAGAGGGAACAGCTTTCTTTACAATTAAAGACTGAGGTAAAGAAGGCATTAAGTACCTCAGCCTTCTCCTCGTCCCCTATCACTGCTGTTCCCTCTGAGTCCAAAAGGGACCGTTACACCATTACTATATTTAATCTCAATATTAACTTCAGCCAGATATGTGTGAATATGGATGCAAAACAAATCATTTAGCAGAGCATAACATTTTAGGATGAATTCATTGTAACTTTATATATTTTAGATGTATTTTTAAAATTACATATTTGTGTATTTTTCTGTCTGCAGTCATGTATTTCTCTTTACCAATTATTATCTGTTTCTCAAGCTTTTTGATGGAACGCTACTTTGACTGAGTATATGGGAGAGATCACAGACCTCAAAGCAGAAATAAGTCCCTCCAGGATTTGAAACTGTACTCATCCTCTCCAAAGCAAGTCAATGGCACTGATGTTCCCAGTTTTACCATGAGAGGTAAGTGCCTAGTGGTGAGCTGAGTGAGTCTGGTCTTGTGATTTAAACTAGATCAGGTAGACCTGTGTGACTCAGAGAAAACATAAGCTAAAATGTTACAAAGTTCTAACACAAATCAAAACAACAAATTCTGAAAAGTTTTGAAGCTTGTAACTTTGAGTATTTCCTGAATGTTAACAGGCAACTCATCAAGAAGCTAAAACTTGTTTTGTCAGTAAAAAGACTCACTCTTAAGACACCATTCCCATTGCCTGCATAAACAGGAACTAACAGATTTGACTCTAGGACTGTTTTTTACCCATCTAAGTCTCAAGGCAACAGGAACAGAATAGGGGGGGATGTTAAGGAAAGAGGAAAACCTTGCTTTCCTCAACAGGATGGGAGAAAAAGAGCGAGCAGCCCAGGATGATGGGAGCTCCAGGTCCTGTTTAATGGCACAGGAATGTACACTCAGTGTACACATACTCTTCACTACTAGGAACTACTCAGAAACTACAAGCATTGTAAAACATGAAAGACTTGATTCAAACAGCTGCAACCAATCCGTGAGAGCTAAGCCCTTTTATCTCCTCTGCTGTTCAAGTGCACATATTGACTTTACAAACATTTCCAAATGACTGCAAAGCTGAAGGACTACATCTATCTCATTGGCTAAGGGTGGATGCTCCAATTTTGCTGAGTAACCTCACAGCAATAACAGTAACAAAAGAAAAAAAAGGGGGGGGGAGGGAAGAAATTTTCACTTCTCTGAAAAACATCAGGAACTAAACTATGAAATCCATATTGAAACATCTACTGGATGTCAGAAATGCCAGTCACCAAACAACAACCACTTTTCTTCAGTTACATTTATTGGGTGGCTCAGCGCTTCACAAAATCAGGTAGCTGTCTAGATCTAGCCTACATTAATTGCAGGTTTTCATTCCTTAAAATCTTGTAAATCTTATAAGCCCAGGCAATAAGTACAAAAATAGAAAAGAATGTATAATATAGACACATCCTATCATGTTAAATACTTATCACTTAGCTAGCAAAAAATATTAAAAATATTTATGTTTATATGATGAGTTCATCATTATAATGGAAAAGCAGTTTTAAGAACTGGTCGCCTTGTGTCCTATATCTCTCACTAATTAAGGTGCTATCTTCTAAGTAATTACATATCCATTGTTCCACTGGATTGTGGCTCATAGATTTATACAGAAAATACAGGGATTTAAACATGTACTGATATTTATCCTTCTGACCCTATCTTCTTTCACTTCTCTAGAAGACATGCATCTCAGAGAGTTAGGCTAAATGTTCAAAGTGCTGAAGCAGCTTTGAGAAGGAGAATTGGAATCTAAAGAAAATTTGTTCTTAAAACACTTACATGTATTTTAAAATTGTATTTTTAGGTCCAAAGGAAGTGTCTCTGTACAGTTCATGAACATACTGCTGCGTGTTTGACAAAGGAATACAAAGATGACTAAGGGATTGGAGTACTTTTCATGAGAGGAGAACCTGGATAAGAGATGCCTCAGGGGCATCTTGTCAAGGTGTACAGATACTGATGGGTAAAAGTAAAGTATATGGAGCAGGAGCTTCTCAGTGGTACCCAGTGATGGGACAAGAGGTAATGGGCACAAACTGAAATACATTAATTTCTTTTAAACAGGCCACTCAGAGAGTTTGTGCACTCTCAATCCTCGAAGGCATTCAAAACCTACCTGGACACAGCCCTGAGCGGCCTGGTCCCACTGGCTCTGCTCTGCACAGGAGGTCAGAGGTAATGATCTTCATTGGTGCCTTGACACGTAAGCTGTTCTGTAATTCTAGTTTTACCTCATGTTTTGGATAAGTATTTTGTCATTTACTTCTGTGATGAAACTGCTTACACACAGGAGCTATACAGATCAGTTTTTCCAGATCTTTCCTTGCACCACCCCTTGTTGGAAATACTACTTGGAAAGGGGCATAAAATAACATACACACTGTACACATGTGTATATATGAACACTTGGAAGATCAATGTTTTCAAAAGCAAAAAAACTATACCAGCTTAGAACAAAAATAATTTGGCCACATGAAGTACACAGATTTGCATAGACTGATTAGAAGAGCACAAGTAATTTAAATGGTCATACTGAACACACAGTTAAACAGAATAAAGATTAACTTCATAAGGTCCAAACTGAAGAACACAAGCACTTGCCTTTTTCAGTGTGACACTATAACTAGTGAAGGTTTAACGGACTGTGTGTTTTCTCTAACCTGGTTTCTGTATAATTATAAAATAAACTGAGTGAAAGAAATCTAACATACTGGAATTATGGCTTTTATAAAACATTAGGAGCCATTAAAAATTTGTATGATTGAAAAATACGTGCAATTCTGAAAGGCAGCACTTAGAATACTAGCATTATTAACACCAAAATCCATATTTTATACTATCCTAGGCATTAGGATAGTCTAATTATCTCAAGATAGAGATTCTTTGTAAATGACCTAAGAGTGTCCCTTTGTCTCTAAAGCCTGAACCATTCAACTAGCAACAGGGAAAAGGGAGATTAACTGCACTTGTAAGAACAATAAGAAAAAACAGAGTATTTGTAATGAGTCATATGCATGCTAAATGGCACTAATTCTCTAGAACTCCAAAACACCTAATAATTATGATATCTTTCGAGAGTAGTTGGATAAATAAGTAGGTGGCAAGAACGTAAGATACTAACAAAGGAACATCTAATTTTCCCAGTATGTATATGCCTCATGAGCTCAGTGGCCATCCCCTACAGAGTAGATAAGCACAATGAAGACAGTGTAAGTACCATGTTTTATATCTCCACTAGATAAAAACATACACAGTAGCACTGCTACTTCATGGAGGAAAGAGGCTATTGATGTAGAACAGGGAAAACAGAAATAACTGATAGCATTAAAAAAAATGAAACTGAGATTTAACATTGATGAAGTCTCAAAACAAACAACCGGGTCCCAACAGCAGAATGTAATGTTCAGATCTTTCATGAATATGTCATACCCCAACAGAATACTGTAATATGAGAACATGGAAGAACATTTCACAAGTTAGGAAACAACAAAGTAAAGGTATCTTATCCAAGCAAAAGGAAGATTTTTGTGGGTACGAAAAGATGGTACAGAATTGTGTTGTGAATAAACACGAGTATTTACTGCTTAAAATTTCTGATAATTTTAAAAAAAATTTCTTTTTTCAACAGTTTTGTATGCAATTAGTTAGCATCCCTAATGACATTTTGAAATATAATTTAATTAAACATCTCAGCCACTAAATATGATTTTGTCATTACCAGAACAAGTCTAGACATAGTAGCGCGGGGTCTCTAGGCTTGTCTGGGTCTGATTTTAGTTTGTTTTAACTGTGAGAGCAATTCCCTACACATCAAGCAGTCAAATTCATTTTCGGCTATCTTATTCTAGCTTGGTTCTGTGAATACAATATACGTTAACACTCTAGCAAACTCACGTACCTACTGAGTAACCCTACATTGTGTATAGCAATTTCACATTTTGTAAAGCTTTTCTGCAATAATTCATTTGGATTACAATTATCCCTCTCATAATTAACTGGATTAATAACAACTGTGTTGTAGTTTAATTATCCTCATAAATTATTAATTAGACTTAATCATAAATTTTTTGCACCTGTGTATAATGTGTTCTGTTTTAGCTTTCAGTAAAGTTTTGAGTGTAATAAAGAATGAAATTTAGGAAGAAATTCTAACTAAGACTTGAGCTGACTTTATGTACCATTACATGCTCTGCTATTTTATCAAAATAAAGAAGATATTAGTGATTACCGAACTCCAGTCTTAATACACTGTATGATGGATTTACAAAGCTAAAACATCACCAGTTTCAGAAGAAATTTCAGTTCATTTCATTTGATCAACAGCATTTTCCCATTCATACCAATCCACTTCCACACCTGTAACTGATAGTTGATAAATAAAATAAACCTGTAGCTGATAAATATTTTTCTAGCATACCACCTCATATGCACTCTTGCCCTTTCATAACAATGAATATCTTTCTTTTCCCCAAAATAAGTACTCATCTTTTCTAATTCCGCCCTAGGAAACTGCTACAGCTCTCCGATACAACCATCTCAGGCCTCAGGATCTGCAAAAAACACAAGCGAAGGTTCACTCCCAAACCCTTCATTGGCTTGGGATCAAGCCAAGAGCTGGGAAGATGACTTTTGCTAAACAACTAACTGAAATCTTCCTTTTCAGTTTTTTTTACTATCTATTGGTAAGCATCAGTATTTACAAAACAGAATAACCCTACAATTACATAATTGTTTTCAGCCTTCTTGTATATGAAGACCACTGGAATCAGATGGAAACTGAAAGATAACGGTGATTTGATTCATAGCACATAATTACTATGTGATTATACAGCATTGTAGTATAAATACAGGGTAAGTAAACAAGACTTAATTCAGAAGTAGCAGAAACTCTGCCACTGCCAGCACTGTGCAGTATAACCCATTCTGATTGTTTTCTCTGCCTTCACTTCTGTACTGCTAAGACACTCTCTTTAACAGAACTCTGTATTCTACACCGAAATGTATCTTTTTGAAACAACTGATTTTCCTGTAATGTTTTCAAAATATCCTCACATGTCCGGGATTGCAGCAGTACTCAACCACTTTCAGACAAGCTTCAAAACAGAGCGAAGCTCCATAGTAAAGTGCTGAAGATGCCAACAGTGCTGTTGGGGGTGCAGGGTTGGGACTCAAAGGAGACTTGTGCCCTGGTCCAGATGCTCTTCATGTCTGTTGTTTTTACAGGTTACAAGTCACAGGAGCATATGGAGTGGTTTTAGTGCAACGCTAATATGGCACTCAACATTTCAAAAGAAAAGTTGAAAACCACCATACATAATTACTTTATGTAATGGATGGGAGTTACTGGCTCTGATATTGTAAGGCCTGAAAACAAAATGTGCAAAATCATAGGAAGCTAGAAGAAAAAAAGAGAAAAACAACGTTGCTCAGCCTGATCTCTGCATTAGTCACTTTGCAAAGGAATTCTAGTATATGAAATCTAATCATATTTCCAACACAATCAGTTGAAAAAAAAAAACAATTCAAATGCCTATTATAAGGAGAAGTGTTTCTTAGTTTTGAATCTTCTGTTGCCTCTCAGAAGGATAAGTTATTATCCATATCTGTAAAACAAGGTATTTGAGAGACTGGTCACAAAAGTTTAACCATGGCTTAAACTAAAATAGAATATTTGTTTCCTACTTAAGGAAAGCTCAGACCTCAAAGCCTACACTTTTAAACGAGATATCCAGTTGCAAAATTAAGGTTCAGATTTGTTTTTCACAAAACCATAAATACAACACTAAAGTAGATTGTGGAATTTGTCTCTTAATCTTTAAATAAACACAGCAGATAATGTACTTAAATTTCCTAATGCAGAAGTACAAAAATACCATTTTTGTTAGGCTAAGGGAACTGAGATTGTTTAGCTTGGAAAAACAGAAGGCTGATGGGAGACCTTAGTGATCTCCACAAATACTTGAAAGGAGGTTGTAGTGAGGCAGATGCTGGTCTCTTCTCCCAGGTAACAAGTAACAGAACAAAAAGAAATGGCCTCAAGCTGTGTCAGGGGAGGTTTAGACTGGATATTAGGAAAGATTTCTATACCAAAAGAATAGTCAAGCACTGGAACAGGCTGCCCAGGGAAATGGTGGAGTCACCATCCCTGGAGGTGTTCAACAAACATGTAGACATGGTATTTCTTGACATGGTTTAGTAAGCATAGTGGGCAGATAGTTGGACCTGATGGTCCTAGAGGTATTTTCCAACCTTAATTATTTATGATTCTATGATTTGAACTTGTAAAGAGATAATCAGTTCATGCACTGATCAGCTTAAATTACTAACAGTCATATCAAACTTCTTTAGTGTCTCCATCTGTGTGAGTACCAGTTAATTACAAGGGAAGACAGTTCACTGGGATTAGAAAGAAACGTTTCCAGAACCATCAGCACTCCCTCACTTGTGCAAACAACAGGTCTCCAGTAAAAACTGAAGGTATCATTTTTCTCCTGCTATTCAACAGTTTGGCTCCGCTGCTTTGTGCACAATCTTTCCTGGTAAAACATTCCTTCCCTGCTTGAACTCCAGAAATTCCCAAATCCACAACAGATTGTTTGAAGCTTTGCTATCATCTCCCTGCTTCTCACAGAATTAGAGGTCAGGCAAATACAACTACCTACTCTGTAGGTTCTCCACATTGGTGCTGCATTCAATAGAAGCACCCACTATTAAGAGAGCAAATAAAATTACTAGCATTTTATCCAAATCTTGCTCATTTGCTTTATAATTTACTCCATTACAGCTCTATATTGATGAAAAAGCTTGTGATCAAAAAGTGTAATCTTCTGAAAAGGCTATGGAATTATGACATTAAGTGAACTACAATTATATACTCAATTACCCAGTTTTGTTATCTTAAAAAGCCATCGAGTGCTAAGAAACTCAATTCTAAATTATGAGCTGTAGTAAACTACTTCATCAGACATTCTAGATCAATTTAAGGGCAAATTAATTTACATTTTAAGTGACTCATTGCTTTTTACTTTCAACAAGTCGCAATATGGTTGGACTAGAAGATCCGATGGGTCCCTTCCAACCTGGTTGTTCTATGATTCTATGATATACTAGTGCAACCTTAGAGTTCAAAAAGTAACTAACTAGATAATGACATTATCAACTTCTAAAAGTTTACATTCAGCCATAAATAAAAGATGATACACTCAAATAAAAACAATTCCTGTGCTCCAAAATTTAAACAGCATCTTCTGCACAAAAATACCACAATACAAGAGCACAGAAGGACAGCTGCCCAAATAGAGAAAGACAATACAGAGTTTAGTTGTGCAGACTTACAGGTACTAAAGATGGAAGAAACGGAAGCTGAAAATTATATTTGCCTTTATAATTCTCATGCTCTTAAAACACGTTCTCATTGCCAATGATTCAGTCCCAATATTTCTGCAAGTAAAACAAGTATAAATATTAAGGCAGTTTCTCTCTTTCAAAATTACTTTTTTCCATGCTTTTTAATTTTAACACTATTTATGGTGGAATTTCTTTAGAAAACATTGAATTTTTATATTAGGAAACTGAAAGTGGATAACCACTTATGTGAAACTTCCATTTTCCATGGTTTCATGCACACAAAAGAAATGAAAGATTTTAAACTGCCGTGCACTGTAAGAATTTCAAGCAAATGAATTTTGTGACCAGAAAGAAGAAAGGCAAGGGAAACAAAGAAATTGTTAATAAAAAAGAACTTGAAAGGACATACAAGCATGATTTCTTCTAAGGTATCTCAATACATACAGGAAGCTAGCTGCAATATTAACACTTTCTAGCCCCAACACTGGGGATTACAGCACAAATTAGTTGCATAGAAAGGACAACAAAGGTATAACAGCTTTTTTATAAGTGTGGGTATTTTCACACAGAAAAGAATAGTAATAGTACAATTCTTCCTTATCTTTTTATTTCCTGTACTTCAGTGAACTGTATCAAATCATAGATAACACTTTCCTAACGTTAAGTATCCCCATGCAGGAGTTACTCTTTCACAGTCAAAGAAGAGTTAAGGATTCTTGAAGCAATTATTGACACTTTATGTGCATTATCCAGCTCTCCAGAACATGCACCATCCTCCTCCATCAACCATCAGTTTCTGTAAAGTCTTTTTAAGGTCCTCTAATTGCAGAGCTACTTGAAGTGCATGCACAAGAAACATAGTATAAGGACTTTCAATGACTCCTGATTCAATCAAGGAATAATCAGGTATACGGGATGTACTTTTTTCATGAGCCTGTCTGTCCATAAGGAGAGATTTCTGGAATTTGGGCTATATTATTTGAAGATTTTTTTTTGCAGTAAATTTTATAATGCCACTGCAACTTCATGCACCACCTCTGCAGAAGCTCTGTCACTAGCATGCAGCTGAACTGCACTCTGATCTCCAAAGACTAAAGAGACAGAATAGAGGCAATAGTGTAAGAAATGCTCACCTACTCTCTACTGCTGTGAGATACTCAATGAACATGTCTGCCTCATAAATTTTCTCTTTCTAATCTTTTGTCGTCTGCATGAGAAATATTTATCTGAATACATGCAAAAAACCCTAAACCACTACCTAATGTATTTTGCAATTTGTTTTACTGTGATATTACTAGAGAAAATTAATTTGATTCTCAGCTTGTAGGCTGACTTTATGGTTGTACATAAACTAATGGACAGCTTTATGGAATGCTAACACTTTTCAAAATTTTCTAGTTTGGAATAGAAAATATTAATAACATCCTAAATAGAACCTCCTCCTGTAGTTTCCCCTAAAGTATTAAAAGATATCCAGGTTGTCCAGTGTTTGCTAACACATCTCAAAGAAAACCAGCCTTAGATGAACTATGCTGAATATGACCATACTGTTTTTTCTAGGATCTTTCATTTGCAGAGCTGAAGCAATAAGTTACAAAAACAGTTAGACGTAAATCCTTTCTGTTCCCTTTCATTTAAGAAATGACCTTAAGCACCAAGTAGAAACATTATCTTGCCTGCCTGCCTAAGGCTGTAATTTGTATTTATGTTCTATATCCTGGCAAGTAAGATGGGCAACACTGAGCACTGTGAATTGACCTGAACTCCCTCTGTGAACACTACTAGATTCATTGCTTTTAGATTCAAGTTGTAGTACCAAGAACCACCGGACCCAAGATCCTTTTGAGAGAACCTACTCTGCTATTTTGTACTATATACAGTCCTGTGTTACAAAGAATTTGAAGACTGATCATCTTTCATGAATTTAAAATGCTATCTTGCACTTTGGTAACCACATCAGTAATAATGTATTCTTGCTTTATTTTGCTATCAAGCACTGTGTTCATATTTAATCACAGCAATTATTTCTATTGTGCTTACCCCCTGTAATTTTATGTTATACAGAATGACAGTTATTTGAGCTAAAACAATTAGAATAATTTGTGTGTTTACTTTTATTGTGATTATTGTCATTCCAGCTATTTCAGTGAAGAGCACAGCACTCAAAGTTATGCATATATAGACCATTCAATATCTAAACTGTTCTTTTCCTTGGGGTTCAACCACCTACAAAAGAAAAAAAAACAATAAAAACTGCTATGCAAAAAATGAAAAAGTAAATGAAAATAATAAGTTATCTCCTCATCCCTCTGATTTTATTGCCAATAAAAACTGTAATAGTAATATGAATGGATTTTAAGGATAGATACATTTACCAGCATGTATTAATAAGAAACTGAATCCCACAGAGCAGAACTGAGCTGAGGTCAGAGAACAACTGCTTTTCTATGTGTACTCTCACTCTGGTACATCCTTGTCAAAATAGAGATTTTGTAACTGTACTGATGCTTAAAGCTGTGCAAAGCCAAGTTTTATATGGCAGCAACACAATGCTATGTGTCTTGTTCTCTGGCAATTTCACTGGCCTTTTTACTGCTACTGAATACTGAGAATTTAAATTAATTTCTCTTGATGCATTACAGAATCACAGAATGCCCAGAGTTGGAAGGGGTCTCTGAAGATCATCTAGTCCAATTCCCCTGCTAAAGCAGGTTCACCCCCAGCAGGTTGCACAGGAATGAGTCCAGGGGGTTTTGAAGATCCCCAGTAAAGGAGACTCCATGATCTCCCTGGGTAGTCCATTTCAGTGTTCCATCACATTCACAGCAAAGAGGTTTTTTTTCCTTACATTCCTGTGTTCCAGTGTGTGCCCACAGCCCCTTGTCCTGTCACTCAGTATCACTGAAATCATACATCTCTTCTCAGTCTTCTTCAGACTAAACTGATCAAGCTCACTCAGCCTTACTTCATAGGAGAGATATGCCAGTCCTTATTAACTAACAATTTATCTAAGAAGAATTTCACCTGGCAACTATTACATGCTTCTCATTTTTGCACACTCCTTCAGTAGGTCTTCAACATTGTCATGGCATTCTACTACTCTCAAGGTGTCTGATTATCATCTCCAATCCCAGTAGACTCTTCTTTTCTTTTTCTTTTTTTTTTAATATGCCAAAATTAGACTGACAGCCTGCCAGTCCTATGGCACAAGGGCTATTTGTAATATTAGTTCATGCATAGTTTTGCATTTGGTACCAAGTTCCACCAAGACTCTCAGCTGAATAAACTTCACAGAGAAAAACAGGAATTCAGAAAGAAGGTAGCTCACCCTCTTGCCAGGGAGAAAATCCTATCGAAATAGAAGTGAATTCTTCTCACCTAAACCTGTGTGCCTACAGACAAGCTAGATGTGTAGATCTTTACCCTGTTATATTAGGTAAAGATCTAGTCAACATTGTAAATTAAATTTTGGGTACAATTCACCTAATCAAAAATGAAATTCTCCAGAAAGCAAGATATCACCCTCCTACACTCCACTGATGACATGGTTTAAAGTTTAATTTACAGTAGTGGGAGTTGATGCAAGAAATTTATATGTAAACACATGCAGAGACATGCAAGACATGCATTCTTAGATACGTAATCTTCCAACAGTTAAAACTGGTTAAGTAGACTTTTGTGTTTATGACTGAATTCATCACTTACAACAACTTTATTTATACCTTATGGATGAATTAGAAATATTTAAACCCCTAAAATTACTAAAAGCATGACAGTACATGTAAATCTAATGAGGGTCATGAGAACCTAAGTAGGCCATTATGGACCATCCTCTCCTGGTGAGCTTAAGCTCCTTCTTTAATTCATATGAGAACAAGTGTTGCATCTATGCATAAGATGACAGAGATGCTACCTGTGAGAATTTACACACCAAACAAAACACAACGAAAGCACTTCAAAGGAAAGGAAGAGAGGCTGCAAAAGTGCAGAGTACTTGCAGATGCAGCTGCTGGCAATAGAACCTGCATGAAGAGCTGTATTCCACTACATAAAGCCAACTATTCTGAAGAATAAAATTCTAAATGTTTAAAATTAAGCACTTGCAATGAAAGAATGTGGTTGACACTATTTTTCCATCTCAACTCTCCCTCTGCACTTTGCCTTCCAAAAACGCACTTATGTTTATAATGCATTTAAAAACCAGCGTGAAGAAAAATGGTCTTGGAAATTGTTCCATTTTCAGACTAGATTTGAAGGTTTTGTGGAAAACGACTGGCAGTTTGTTAATAAAGCACCATCTGTATTATGCCCTAAATGAAGGAAACAATCTGTAGAAAATTTACAGTCTCAAAATTCCAAGAGTGGTAAGTAAGGTGAGTCTTAAAGGACATCTGAAGTAGCTCTGATAAATATGAATATCTATGCAGAATCAGAGATGACTGAGTCTATACATGTCCACATGATGCTCCATTAGTGGCAATCTCATTTATACCAAAACCAGAGGCTGCAACTATAAACTAATATTCTGTGCTTGTGAAAAAATTATTTAATGTTCATGCTCTGTACCTGCAATCACGTTTTCACGTGATACTTCAAAAAACTATAAAAAGGGCTGCAGGAAAAAAAATTGAAAATAATCTTATTACAAATTCTTCTTACCTTTTAAGTGCAAGGAGATGGAGGGTAGAAAGTTGCAGAAGTGGCTAACCAGATAAATAAATATTGACATTTTGCAGAACTCTGGTTCACCTTCTACTGGAAGAAGAACACTGCCCACTTTGAATAGCCTCCATCTTAGAAAACAGCAAAACAAATCTCCCGGGAAAATGGTCTAGAAACACAGCACCTAAAACACCTGCAAAACTAGTAGGAAGGCGAAACATTAAGTGAGTAGGAAAAGAAAATTTAAAGAAAATGAAATAAAGGCTGTTTTGATGGGCTACCCACCATCTGCTAAAATAAAACTAGAAAGTATTGTGAGAATCTGGTCAGGCTGTGATATTAAAAAACAGAAGAAGAAAAATCAGCAAAAGTTAGAAAGAGTAAGATTTGCCAAAGTGAAATGAAAATTAAAAAAAAAAGAAACAGTACTCAGTCATATTATCCATTTTTATATTTCCAGCAATATGTAAACAAATCATCATGAATGTTTCTGATTAAAATTCTGACGGATAAGTACAGGTATTTCATCAAATATTTTGGATGCAGTAAAGAGTGATTAGCTTCTAAAAACTAAATTACTCTAGAAAAAGAACTGCTTTAGTACAAGATATTTTAACCCAAACAGTTTGTCATCGTGACAACACTAACATACCAGAGAATCTCCAGAATTGATGTGAATATCCTAACTGGAAACTGTTGCATCGAAAAAGAAAAAAAAAAAACAATTTTAGGTCTCATTTTGACAAAAAAAGAGAAATACATATTGATCCCTCACTCATTAGTGACTTATTTGTGATTGTATAGTCATTGCCAGCTACTGAACAGCTATTTCCAATGATCACCAGTTGCTAAACTTCAGTCATCCTAACATTTACGTCATGAAACTGGATGGGGAGGCACACACACACATATGACACAGACAAGAAAGCAATCCTGAGACTTGGGAAACAGGGCACAGGATCCAGCCCTAGGACTCCAAGCGTAGAACAAAAGACTGCTTTACCGTCTTGGTAACCTTGGTCATAAACATGAAAGATATAAGTTAAAACAGGGAAGTTAGAATCATAGAATCACCAGGTTGGAAGAGACTCACCAGATCATCGAGTCCAACCATTCCTATCAAACACTAAACCATGTTCCTCAGTTATTACACTGTACTGAAAATTGTTCCTTTTTTGGCAGATGTGAAAGAGACTGTATAAGTATTCTTTTATACTCTGCATAAAAAAGTATTATCTTGAACAAGGAGGACTAAAAAATACCTCCTATACTCAGTCTATTTAGTTTACCAAAGAGCACAACTATAAATTAATTATAGTCTGCTTCCATTAACATGTGGAAGAAAAAAAACGTGTTAAGAAAGGATCCTTAAGCCTAGTAAACAAAAGATAAGCAAGAAAAGTAACTAAAAATTGAAACCTGAAAGTGCAACACAGGAAAAGGAACATTTTAAAATACACCAATAAAGCAGCATGGGCAATAAGCCACTAGAGTAACCTTTATAACCAAGACTGATACGCCCAACGCTTCAAGCGTTTTTCTCCACTTTGAAGCAGACACAACCAGAGCTACACAGGATGACAACTCCTACTAACCATTTTAAAAAAAGCTATAATGAGCCACTTCTGTAACACTGAGTGAGGGAAAGGTGCCCAATAAAGCCCAAAACACAAAGGTCTCGTCTCTTCCACTGAATAAACGTTAACACGGCCAAGCACTTCACAATGTCTCATAATACTACTGTTGTACCCTCAGGAGTCAGGTTAGTTTATCACTACTCCACAGCTTATTTGGCACAAAGCTGAAGAAGAATTACATCTAAGATGTCCAGTTCAACAGAGCCACAAAAATTAATTATTTTGGGTTTTATTCATGAGATTTTAACATTTCCTTAACCTCAGCTAGTTGCCTTGCTATTTCTTCCTCATTAAATATTATTTTGGATTTCATTTGTTAAAGAATTATAAAAAATTATTTCGCTGCACATACAGAAATTTAATTTAAGCAATGACATCCAAAATTATTACCCTGTTTTGCCAAGAGTGACAAATCTAGAATATGCACTTCTGCAATGAAATTTTTTTCATGACTCTGAGCTGCATATTAACTCTACTTGACATTTCCACAAAATATACAACTTCTAGATGACAACCTTGAAACAAGAGGAAAATTTTCTACCAAATTCCACATCCACCAAGAATGCCTCATTTTACATTAAATAGGAGAGTATTTTAGCCTAGTCTATATACCTAAGCACCAGGTCTTAAAATTAAACTCTTAACATATTCTCAGTGGTGCACTTCGAAGCAAGTATTTGCAATCATTTTGTTTCCATGTTCCAATAAGAAACATAGTCTATAACAATCAAATAGGGATAATTAAAGGAAACATAAACCATGTAATTGCAGCACTCTCAGCCAAAGCACTTAGACTTCACACCTAGAATATACTGTCACATTGATAGATTGTCACATAATAACAATGGCTCATTCCACGCATTTACATTAATAATCTCCTAGCTCCCTGTCTAATATTACAGATTAATTATGTCAGACAATTAAAACAAAGCATAAAATAAAGCAAAAGGAATATAAGTAGAGATGAAAAAAAAATTAATAAATGCAGGAAAATCAAAACCCAAAAGGCTTCTGGATCCTGGATAAATAGTGGATAAAAACAGAATGAGTGTGAGTGGCTTTCCCAACAAACAGTAAAAATGGAGGTAGAGGTCTGAAAGGGCTCAGAGTACGCAGTTAGCAAGGTAATGGGCAGGAACCGGTAGAGTGCAAAAGCAGTAGTTCACAGAAATACAGTTGAACTGTGCAGAAGAACAAAAACTGTAGCACCTAATCTTAATCCAGCAAAGACAGAAGGATCTAGCAAAGGCTACAGATAAAGACACATGACAGGATCACAAGAGTTCTGTTAACCTAGAGCACGGGAAGCAACACTGGGAGCCAGGAAAGAGGGAATGAGAGAGCTGGCTGTGAGAGACCATGATCCAAGAGAGCTGTATGTATTCCTAACAAAGAGGGCAGTCAGATTTTATTGTGATACATCAAAAATCATGTCAACAGTAAACAAGGGACTGAAAGTTGCCAAGGACAAAGTTAAAATCTGAATACCTACCACATCACATATAGTATCTACCTAGTTAAGCTACTGCTGCATGACTTTCATTCTGTGTGGTAATATATAATACATTACAATATATATGCTTATATATAATTTTTTTAAATGGCAAAATGCAGGATTTTAAAAGTTAAAAATTGGTCTGGTAAATCCCAGCTGCATGAGAAGCACTCCTACCAGGAGGACTGCCAACAGATTGTAGAGATGGAAGAGCAATCAAAAAGGTAATGACTAGCTCTGTGGATTTAGCCAGTGCTCCTGATCTGCCACACTCACAAAAGCATTAAAAAAGTAAAAAGATGCACACAGATCCCACTCTTTCCTGTTCTCAGAAAGGGCAGCCTCCAGTAAGTGGCCTAGATGCAATATTTCTCTACTACTGAGGTACAAGCTAAATCTGTTCAGTTACAACTATTCAGAACATAGCACCATTAATCACGTAAATAAGACTTAGGCAGGGAAAAAAACTGTTCCAATATCCTCTCTCTCCCACCTTCCTTCCCCCGCTAGCAGGCATGAGCCAGATTCTGAAGCCAGATTTACCACCCTAAGGTCTTCAGATACAACAAGCTATTAAACTCTATGAAGCATTTTCCATTTTTAAGATTTTTTTTGTTTAACTGTGCCTCATTGATTCACTTGACATTGGAATTTATTCACTTCATAGAAGTACTTGCATAGGAGGCAGTATCAGAACTTTTTGTTGCTGAGTCTAATAATACAGTTTCAACAGCCTCCCTGAAAGCAATGCGTAACTGTAACTGTCCCTCCTTGTAAAGCAGTGGCTGAGCTTTCCTTACAGGAGACAGATGTACAAGTAAACCAAAGTGAAATTTGCTACCTTAGTATTTTCCTCAAAAGAAGATTCTGCTAGTGTTGCCACTTAACTTTATCATGAATTAGCCCTCGCCTCCCTCAGTTTCTCTTCCACACGTCCCCACTGACTTCTCAACAGCATAAACTTGCTAATAGACCAGAGTTAAACATTCAGGCTAAATGTTGAACAAAGCACACAATATTAAATTCCACCCATCTTTCCAGAAGTGGAAACAACTGGTTCTCCAATCCAAACTTAAGACAAGTTTTATGAAAAATTGGTATTAATCCAGTCATCACCCAGACATCAGCCTTCTTCCAGAAGTGGCTGAAAAGTCTGAAGTAAAGCTAACATTGGAGGGTACATTCGAAAGTCATCTAGTCCAACTTTGTGCTCAACCTTAAACCCTTTTATTATTTTATGATTTTAAAAGCTACTTGTGGTGGGCACATTGACTGTATAATTGTATACACCTAATTCCTTCAGAAACCTGACTTTGAACAAACCAGCCTTCAGTAGTGGAAATTATCTTTCAAACTAATCAGTCAATGTTTGTAGCTTATTTGATTAGACACTCTCCTTGAAGACCTTTATTTTTTATTAAACTGTTTAGCAGAGTGAAGGCAACAAGCTAAAATATAAGTAAATCATTAGAGTGGGGGCAAGTCCTTCTACAAAAAGAAATTGCTTAGCTTTTCGTCTGCCCTGTACTCTTCTTTCCAATACAAAAGAACCTTGGCATTTGGTACATCCTTCTACTTTTCCCTTATTTTTACAAGCTACTAATATGCCTGAACACAATAACTTGTACTTTAAGAAGAGCACAACTGGCAAGAAGTCTCTTCATTATTCTGGCATATTATTCACATTTAAAAGACTACAAAATTCTGAGTTTAAGAAAAGAAGAAGAAACTAAACTGTTACTTTAAAAAGAACTTTAAATATTTACTGTAACACTGCAAAAGGTGGTTAACCTCTTAAAACTGAAACAAGTATCTACAGACTTAGATTTAAAACCTTGTTACACATCACAAACATAAACTATTCCAAGTATCTTAACTCTTTGTCAAGTTCTATAAAATGAAACTAAATAAAATAAAGAAATAAATGATGAAAACAATCCATCAACCAGCTTTTAAGAATATTCCTCCAAGACTGCCTCCTCTCCTGTCCCCAGAATTATGTCCTCCATTCTGGTACATCAAATAAAGTACGAGACTGATCTATAGGAAATGTATAGTTTCTAAAAGGGCACTACACAATTACAGAGAAGTAATCAGTTCACATCAACAAAATTCTTAGATTTCTCTAACTTCCTTTCAAACATTACAGGTAAGTACTACCAACATATATTTCCTATAAACGCAATAATCATAATATAACTTCTTGTATTTCCAAGCATAGCACGGTCATCACAAAGATTTTTTTATCAAAAAAGAGGCTATTTATCCAAGCACAGAAATTTATCTGTTAACTGTAGTGCAATGGTGCAATAATTCACACGCACACCATGCCACTGAAAGGACAGTAAGCATTTGGAATAACTGAAGGGAAAAAATAATTCAATTCTCACTTCAAACAGGTATTATAGGCAGTAAGTAACATTTATTTTATATGGAACTTTCACATTTAAGGAACAGTTTTTCCTTAAAAACTATAAATCCATACTGAATCAGATGAAAGAGGTTCTTCAAATTCATCTGCCTCACAGATTTATACTTCCCTTGTCCTTGAAAGACAGTAATTTAATAATTACCTGGTCAGAGTCTGTTGAGTATGGAACAGACTAGAGAAAATCAAGACAGAACTATTGTACAAATCATTGTAAATTTCAGATCTACATAATACATTTGTATACTCCACTTAACTTTGCTTAGACCAATTATCATAGAATAGTTATGATTAGAACAGACCTTAAAGATCATCTAGTTCCAAACCCCTGCCATGGATAGGGACACTTCGCCCTACATCAGACTGCCCTACACCCCATCCGACCTGGCCTTAAACATCTCCAGGGATGGGGCAGCCACAACTTCCCTTGGCAACCTGTGCCTGTGTCTGACCACTGTCACGGAGAAGAAATTCTTCCTCATGTCTTACATTGTTTCCACAGAATGGAGGTTCAAAGGAAACAAAACAGAGAATAAAACTAATTACAAGCATTTAAAAATAACTGTGACATGCATGTGGTGTTCAAGATGATGAGAGGTCTAACTGGATAGTTGTACCATAGCTCTTGGTTGTCCTGGATAGTTGATTCTGAATGGGAGTCTCACAAAGTTCAAGAGCCATAGCCACAATGGTAATTCATGCAATTCTTTTACCTGTTTCATACCAGACATTTATATAACATGCATTTTAAAGTATCCTAGTACTTGCAAGAAGATAGAGGACATGTCTGTTCTGAAAGCTAAGTTAACTTTTTGACTCAAACTGTGTAAGTCCCAGTTTGCTATCTTGCATTGACTGTCTTTATGAGCCACTCTATTATACACAATTACGAAGCCATGCTCCTCATTTTAAATGAAGTGATTTTGCTTCTGTACCTTAGCATTCATTGCCTTTACAGAACTGGTTTGAAATTTGGTTAAGCATTAGGATTAAAATAAAGAAATGTTTGCTAAAAGAATTTTAAAATTGCCTTGCTCACAAACCACATAAAAATAAAGTGAAACAACATGTACTTTTTTTAGTCTTATATCCCAAACTGCTACTGCCTCCCTTTTTTTCTTTTTGCATAACACAGTAACAGAAAGCATCACCTATGGTTAGCGATGCCATTATTTGCAATTACAGAAAAAAGCAGATACAAACTTAAGCATAACAATCTTGTTATGAAATTCAGCTGGAGGACAATGCTCCTGGAAAAAAAAAATATATTAAACCCCCCCAATTTTGGCCTTAGAGCAATTTCTTATTTGCCACAGTGGAAAAGAAAAAAAAATACAAAATCACATCCATCTGGGAAGGTAAGTGAACAAACTAATTTTTTTTTTCCTCAACCAGTCAGAATTGCGGTGAACAAAAGTCATCGCATGTTGGTGTTGCTCTGATCTGAGAGTTTGTCAACATCTTACTTTGCTAGGAAACTCTTTAATATTTTGTCACTAGGACAGAAGGAAATGGCCTCAAGTTATGCCACAGGAGGATGTATACTAGGAAATATTACTTCACCCAAAGGGTTGCCAAGCATTAGAACAGGCTGCACAGGGAAGTGGTGGAGTCCTCATCCCTGGGGGTATTTAAAAGACGTGTAGATGTGGTATTTAGGGACGTGGTTTAGTGTTGGACTTGGCAGTGTTGGGTTGAGGGTCTTAAAAGACCTGAACAATTAACCTGAACAATTCTATGACTCCATGATATTAAAATGCAGTTTTTATCGCTGCATAGACATACTTCCAATGTCCTTTTAATTTAAGCTTTCCTATTAAAGTAATTTTGCCCCAAAAATCAGACAACATGGTACACAAATTAAGGCACCTCAATCTTAATGGAGAATCCAAGCTTCCTGTGTATCTACCAAACAGCACAAAGGCCAGGTTAGGATAACTATTAATGCTAATAAACAGCTCCAGTCAGAAGTTTACAGAAAAAACTCCTTTGGCATCCTCTAATTCCTTAGACAACCGATACAGAGCTGACCTATGCTCTGTCATCTTGTCAAAAATGCCCTCTGATAACAGTAGGTAGGAGGCTGAGCTAAAACACGATGGAATATATAAAATACCAAAAAGAAATCTGATGCAATTTTCAAGCTTCTGATTTAAAAGAGACTGCCTGATACGGTATGATTGTCAGCAGCATATGCTTTGTTTCACCACAGAAACACCTCACTAAGGAGTTACAAGTTTATTGGATAATAATGTGTTTCAAGACAATTTTTCCTGAAAGAAGAACTATAATATAGAAAACCTTACCAGAAAAGCCCATGTGAAATAAAAGAATAATTTAACTTCAAAAGTATTAAAACCAGAATTTATATTTTGCTGTGTTGCAGAACAGCTTCAATGAATAAGCAATTGCTGTAGGTCAAAACACAACAGAATTCCTGCTGAACTGAAAAACACACAAAAGACTTCAATACAGAATACAGGGAACTGTGCAGATTTGTGAATCCAATCTGTTCTTTTCTGGTCGAATGCCAGAGCCAGCATGAGGAAAACTATGGGATTACATGCTGCAGTAGGTGTTCCTGTTTGGCCTAACCCTAACCCTATTCCAGTGTAAATTAAGGCAATCCTAGAGTTGCTGGGAAATTTCAAGTCTCTGAACAACTGGATAGATGTAAAATGCATAAGGAGTACACAAAAGTAGCTGCTCCACTGGATAAGCATGACAGAAAATCACTGACATATGATGTTAAAGATAGCAACCCATAAATGACCATCTCTAATAAGCCAGTTCATGCACAGAAATATAATAGACCAAAATCACAGAGAGACATAAAATCATGAACATATTACAAATAAAGTTTACTTTCCATTAGCTACAGAATATATATATTATTGTTACTTGGACAAGTTATTTTCATATCATATTTTCATTATATTTGTAAGCATAGAGTTGCAAATATAAAATGGGGAAAAAATAAAACCAGTCTTGGTTAGTTTTAAAATTATTGTTAGAAAGGGAAGACGGGACTGAATTGCAGGCAACTGATCATGATATTCAACATCCCTTCTCATGCTTACTGAGAAAGATTCATCAAACCAAGTGTTAGATGTGTTTTTCAGCTATCATCCCTCAACAGCTGAAAGCAGGAAACAAGCAATTCCTTGGTCCAGTTCAACTCCTCTAGAAGCAAATATGTAAAACAGATCAGACTAATTGTGCCCTTCCAAGCACTTGTTTCTCTCCTCTACTAACAAGGAGTCTAACTAGGATGAGCATTGCAGATGCGGGCATCCACAGAACACTCTTCTATACATTAAACAGAATGATTCTTAACCCACGTAGCACCTCGCATTGTATACCATGCACCACCTAAAATCTTCAGAGCTCAGAGTAGCAATATAGGTTTCTGTCAATGGCATTATGGATCTTCAACTTGTACTTGGCAATAAGTCTCACTGAAGTGTAAGTAATTAAAAAAACCTGAAATTAATAAGCATAGCCTGGTAATTTCTATTCACTGTATTTGCTGAAGGGGATGAGTTAGAAAGGAATAGCTAAACTGTTCTCATCTCTTTTTCTGGCTTGCCTTGCACTAACAATACCTAAACTACAAATACATACACCAAGTCTCAGTTTTGACAATACTTTCACTTATCACCACATAGGAAGTGATCTTTTTAAAGTATTTAAAGAAGTTATGTCCTATGCATGAATCCTTAGAAAACCAGATATAAACACCCAGATATCTAGATTATATATTACAACACGTCATTTTAGTATTGCATGCTGGTATCCAAATTTGTTGCACTGTTTCTTTTACTGTACTCCCTATCACCCCAGTACTTGAACACCTCATAGTAAATACATGCATCTGGCTTTGGGATACTTCTAAATACTAAGTAGTACATGTAGGATGATCAACTGAGGTTTTCAAGTAACATAGAATGTTGCAGCCTAAAACTAAACCCATTCCTTCTGAACTGGGTATGTGTTACTCCTCACCAGCTGTAGAAGTGTACCAAGAAATTTGCTGTGCTAGAATTACCTGTAGGCAATAATAAAAAAGAATTAAATTTTTCATCTTTTTTTCCAAAGGTTCAAGTCATAAATTTAGAAAACACCAAACTCATTAATTTTTTATAGCTAAAACTGTCACTGAACACTGGCAAGATTTGTATTTCAGAGATACTGGATAGGGAATAAGCAAAAAGATATCCCTGGGGTATTGTATAAGAAAACTCCATATGGGATTTTATAGGTTAAAATTATATTGACATTGAAACCTGTCAGATGGAAACTGGTATAAAACATGGAGAATAAAGTTAATCTCATTTAAAATTACACAATACAAAATACACTCGCACCCATATGAGCACAATGCAATGCGTCTGCCTTCATTGCAGTGCACAGACCAGGCTCTTAACTGACTGCTCATCCCAGTACTACCCATCCGTCACCGGCTCTCCTGAGGAACCCAGCCAGTATCAGTGCCTGGCACAAAATCCATAAGGCATTAGAGAAAAGGTAGCCTTATAATTAGAAATAATAAACATCATCAAAATTCATATTAAAAACTGTCAAAAGTAAGCTGGAATAGATTAGATATTTCATTTTTGCAAAGGAGCCTGTAAAAGGAACCATAAATTAAAAAAAAAGGCTTTGTTATATTCCAATTTTCAATTAAAATACCATAACATTTTTCCATAAGAAATCCTGCAGAGTTTTAAAATACATATTTAATGCAAACACTAAACTGCAGCAAGTAATAAGGTCTATTTACTAGGAAATAATTATTGCCCAAGAATAGGATCAGCTATTTCAGAGTACAAAAATGCATGGTTAAACTGTTTGCTCTTAGCTGAGTTTTTTAAATAATAAAACACATGTCTCAAGAAATAAAAATCAAGCAAATTTTAATTTTTTTTTCTTATTAACAATCTTCTAAAATTTTCTGTTTTGTCAATTACAAAGCCCACAGTTTCCTTCCTGTCCCATAGCTACAAAAAAATTCCGGATGATAGCTGCACTTCAAATCTGAACTTATTCACAGAATCCTAATTAACATCTAAACCTAAGGAGATCCAATGTACACAGCAGTAATTAAAAAAAATAAATAAAGCGGGAAATATTTAGTTTTCAACAATTTACTTCACAATTTCACCTTTCTGTATAAGGTTTTAAAAATACAATCATTTGCAATTATTTCTTGTCTGGGTCCATATCAGAGTCACTGTTAAAGAACATCTGATATCTGCTGAAGAAAAGGACCGAAAGGCAGAACTACACCAGTTGGCTGCCTAAAGCTTTCGATGAATACTGACAGTAGAGCATTCTGCTGGACCCTAGTTCTGGAGTAGTGCTAGTTTTAGAAAGAAAATCCCCAACGCATTATTTCATACAAGTTATATTCACAAGTTAATGTCTCTGGAACAACAATTCCAGCACCATTCAAGTAATCCATAACTTTTAATCATAATTCATACACATTTGGTATCCATATGTTATAATCAGACAAAAAAAAGTTTAATATTCATACCGTGAAAAAGAACTTTAGTTATCGTACTTACATAAAGTGATGCCTACACCAATGGCAGTTCATAAGAAGTGCCATAATTTAAAATTGCACAATAACAGAATTAAAAAATCATTATTGGGATGTAACTGATACTCAGAGATCCATTCTTCTTGCAAAGATACTCAAGAAGGCTGGAAGAAACTTTGTTTCACATCTCTATTTTTCATGCCCAAGCATATGCCCCAAAACCAAAGTGATGCCTGTTCTCATCTAGCAAATCAAAATCACAACACAGGATTTCTACTAGAAATTAAGAATTATGCTTATCAGCCACAAAACCCACTATTTTGTGTTTAAGCCCACTGTGAGGAGCCTTGTAAATATTCTAAATCCCATGTGGAATCTTTTTAAATCACAAAGTTAACTATTAAATTTCCCTGTCATTAATATCACCCTTTAAAATTAACAAGTTCTTACTAAAAAACAAAATATGTCTAACGACTGACATACAAACAACTTCTATATATATTATTAATCCAAAGAGTATGCATTAAAATCTATATAGATCTTAAAATTCCTACACATTACCTCTGCTGTAGCTATTCTAAATGAGTATTTCATTGGCACAATGTCATTAAACAGTATAAGATATCTGGTAAGCATCATGTTGTCTTACATCTAATTGTTCAGCCTGTTCTTTCCTAAAATCAGGTACAGTTAAAACAGGGAAATATTTAGACAAGCTAACTGATAAGTTCAACTGAACAATGTACTTATTCTCTTGGTAAAATTACACACTAAAGTTCAAGCTAATTTATTTTTAATGGAAAGTAGTTCACTAACAGCTCGGTTCATGCTCAGCTGGATGAGCCATTCAATTACATTTGTTTCATTTCAAGCTAACAATCAAAACAGCTGACAATTCAACCAATATTGCCACATCCACATTCAAATGCAATATTTCTTAATTTTCATTTTAACAGGAGCACCATGGCAGCAGGAATACCACCCTAAATTAAGCTATTAAAAAAAAAATCTGTATTTCTTTTGTGGATGAAAGACACTATTAACTCTCCAGTGTTCTCCATTATATTCACTGATGCTCATCAGCAGCTTTTATCAATTCACAAAAAACCCTAAATTCTTTCACTGCTGTCTTGAAACAAATAAATCAAATGCAACTTATTCCTTAAAAACTAATTATTGCTTAAATTTTTCTCTTCCACTTTATTCCTCTGCTTTTTCATGGATTTGCTGACATGATTCAGATGAAAACTATTTTATCAATACTTCACTTTTTTAATCCTTCCAACAGCTCCAGCAAGAACAATTTAATTTTAGTGTCCTTCTGGCAGAAGACACAAGTAAGCCTCTGGTAGACAGTAAGAGACAAATTTACATTTACATCCTACTAGAAACTTACATTCTTGCCCCATTCTTAATTTTTTAACCATAATTCTCACTGAGAAGCATCAATAGAAGTGAATATGTTTGAAGCTATTTAGCATAAATATTGATTCATGCTTGGCAGTTGAAGCTGATGATCTCCATATTTCCCATCAATCTCCTCATGGTCAGCATATTTTGAAGTTGTTAACACAGGAGAATTAACTGTTTAAGCTCAACAAAACCTCTCCAAACCCTCCCCTTCCAGCATTACCATGAACTCAGTGCTAGGTAAGCAGGGAAGAGTGAAACTTCTCACAATACAAAGACTGCTTATTTCAAGCAATGGACTAAACAGGACTTATTTGGTAGAAGGTTTTTGTCTTGTTCTCCCAAACCAGTGTCTCAAACGGTAAAACTTACTCTGTTCTATGCAAATATACTAAGAAAGCTTTTAAAAATTCAGCCAGGATGATCCAGCTCCTTCAGAAACAAACTAAAAAGCAACACACTCCCAATGCAAAGTAACCAACAACCCAATCACGTAACAGGCTCAGCTAAGGGCTGAACTACATGCACCTGCATCCAAGCAGATGCAGTAAACACAGATCCAAACCATTTTTCTGACATGTTTCATAGAACGGTCAGGGTTGGAAGAGACATCTAGAAGTTGTTTAGTCCAATCCTTCTTCTAAACCAGGTTAACATACAGCAGGTTGCACAGGAACGTGTTCAGGTGGGGTTTTAATATCTCCAGAGAAGGAGACTCCATAAGTTCCCTGAGCAACCTGTTCCAGTCCCTGTCTCTTTCATAGTAAAGTTTTTTCTCATGTTGAGGTGGAACTTTCAGTGCTCCAGTGTGTGCTCCCTTGTCCTCTCTCTGGACATTGTTGAGAGGAGTCTGTCTCCATCCCCTTGACACCCACACTTCAGATATTTATAAGCACTGATAACATCCCCTTTCAGTCTTGCCCCTGCTAAACAGCCTGAGTTCACTCGGCGCCTTCTCATAAGGGAGATGCTCCAGGGTAATAGCGGTAAATAGTTTAAGCACTGTTAAATTTCCACCTTGACAGATACTTCAAGTACTGAACTAAGTAATCTGTGAGAAAAACAAATTAAAAACATTTACATTAAAAAAAAGACATATGAGACAGTAAAAAAACCTACTGAAACTACAAGTATGTGGTTGT
Organism: Coccyzus lansbergi; assembly: GCA_033558105.1. Classification (NCBI taxonomy): domain Eukaryota; kingdom Metazoa; phylum Chordata; class Aves; order Cuculiformes; family Coccyzidae; genus Coccyzus; species Coccyzus lansbergi. The sequence goes on along the minus strand of JAUMJK010000267.1, from coordinate 253,316 downwards.
ACTATCTGAGCTATCTGCACTACATGACAGATTTTCTGTCCTCTTATGTCTCACAACGTATATCTCTGTTACCATGACCTGAACTGACTCACTAAAGGACAACACTAGTAACTCATCAAGAAAAAGGCTGCAATGCAGACAGCTGCTGGATGGGGTTAGGGAAAATTTCCATGGCCAACTCTCCATGGGAAACCTCTACACAGCTGATTCTCTGCAGGGAAAACTTTACTCAGAGAACCCACCAGTGTTCGTGTGGAGCTTGGCATTACCTAGTGAGTAGGATCAGCATCATCTGCTGAACCACTCACTGCCAGGCGCTCAGGATTCCACATGGAATCATAGAATCATAGAACAACCACGTTGGAAGGGACCCATCGGATCTTCTAGTCCAACCATTCCTATCAAACACTAAACCAAGTCCCTCAAGACCTCATCTACCCGTGCCTTAAACACCTCCAGGGAAGGTGACTCAACCACCTCCCTGGGCAGCCTATTCCAATGCCCAATGACCCTTTCTGTGAAAAACTTCCTCCTAATCTCTAGCCTAAATCTGCCCTGGCGGAGTTTGAGGCCATTCCCTCTCGTCCTGTCCCCTGTCGCTTGGGAGAAGAGCCCAGCTCCCTCCTCTCTACAACCTCCCTTCAGGTAGTTGTAGAGAGTAATGAGGTCTCCCCTCAGCCTCCTCTTCTCCAGGCTAAACAACCCAGCTCTCTCAGCCACTCCTCATAGGTTCTGTTCTCCAGCCCCTTCACCAGCCTCGTCACTCTTCTCTGGACTTGCTTCAGAGCCTCAACAACCTTCTCAGATCCTCCAACGTGGAGAGTTGGCCATGTAGGCATGTACCACAAGTAGCTGTGGAGAACTGTTTCTTTCTGCAGTTGAAGAACCTTAGATACGTGCCTAGAGGATGCCTGTACTAATGAATTTCCAAGCATGAACTGAGGGCAACCAGTGAGTATCCACACAGCATCACACCTCCAGGTTTCCTCTCAGTGCTTTCCAAACCCTAGTGGCTCTCACCATGTTCCTTCTGTTTGTACGTATTCCTTATTTCTAATTTTGCCCTCACCCCAGTGATACTTAGTCCAGCTTTCAATCATATTTCTGCCTAGCTATCTACAAGACTAGCTCTCACCTGCTTTCAAGAACTAACGAGAACAGTCTCTAGCCCTAGTCTGGACTTCCAACAGAAACCTAGCTCAACCCTCCAGCCAGTGCACAAGGTGCTCACCTGAGTTTGTAAAACAACTGTTTAATGTCATTATTTAAGACATACTGTGTGATTTTCCAACTTGCTACACTACACATGACGAAATGCAAGCAAAGATGAAGAGATGTACATCTCTTGCAAATAAAATGGAGATAAGTGTTCAATATCAAATTGAGTGGAAACTCCCCATCACCCTCCTTTTTCCTAAAATTCAAAAGTATACGACTTGCAATACTAAGATGTTATTTTAACACTAAATGAAGAAGGAAGAAAAGCAGCAGGGAACAAGGTCTGTCAAATCATTTCAAATCACTGCTTCCTTGTTCAAAATTATAAACAAGGGGTTATACATAAAGGAAACACACGCTTTTGCCAGTCCAACATTCTCCCAGCTAAAATACTCCTCAGTATTTGCTTTTATCTTGAATAGCACGTCTTGAAAAAGCTGCTAAGAATGGATGTGAAATTTCAGAGGGCTACTGCAAACATTATTCTTAAATCTCTTTGTAGCTTCCTTTCCAATACGGTAAAAACAATATTTTGAACAGCTTTAACTAACAATTCCATCTAGAAGAAGAGTCCAGGTGATCTCACTGCTTCTTGGGAAAGGTTTGGTAAGACAAGACTGACCTACTCCCAGAGTTACAGCCACCTAGCCCCATCCATGCACTTCCCAACACCAGGGTACATTCCTCCCCTGCTCATACTGGTACCATTATGAGTCAACTGTATTTTCCATAGCACGCTTCAGATCTGGTCTCTTTTCTTAAACAATAGCAAAGGAAGAAGAACATGCAAATCTAAAAACATGTAATATACTTTTGATTGCCCTCCTGCAATATAGTGTCCAAAGTCAGTAAGTACCTAATGAGAAACTGTAAGCAGGGCCTATGGGTTCTGGATTCACGTTGCATCTGCAGTCATTTGTCAAGTCCTTACTTGAAACTAATCTTACCTGACAAAAGATCCAAAGCAAAACAGTTTTAAAAAACCAAAACCAAAAAACGGAACACTCCAAGGTATGATTTTTCCCAGCACCATTTCTGATTACACTGCAATGGTTAAACAGTGACCTAATTTTTATTTGAGTAATGTAAAAGTCAGCTCAAAAGTCAGCTCTAACTGATTTTTCAAGTTTTCTCTTAAAAACCTAATGCATTATTAACAACAGAGCTGAAGTTTTTCTCTTTAGAGGATTATTTTCAAGCAAGGAAAGTCCCTTTAATCAGTGTATGACCTTTGAATAGTCCAGACATTACAACATATTCTGTATCTGATAACAAAAACATTTCTTTTTTAAAACTCAATTTAAAAGGTTTTGGATTATTTCTTTTTAGTCGAGAGACAATTTTTGAATCCTTTTAGTAACCATGCTCTGCACTTTGTTAAAATGAAGCTTTATTTAAATCAATTATTTTTGTAACCACTGCTTCAATTAAAAATGACAAACAGAAGAAGAGTGTAAGCATGGAAGCTTGTTGGCAAAAAAGTATTATAGATAATGCATGCATACAATTTGTAGAAACCACTAGAAAAGACCTGAAGCCTTACAACTAGGATAAATACAAGATATCACATAACAACCTGGTAAATATCAAACATTTAAGAGCAAACTCTTAATTTTAATTTTCTGTGCCTAGCAGCAAATAATTTAATATTCTCAAATATCCCAGTGACACCAGTATCGCTTCAGCAGGTCCACTTTAGAGATTCGCACCATAGATGTGCTTTAACAGCACAAACAAGGTCCAATTTTACTACACACTTTTTTCAAAGAAATTGAGATACAGCATTCACTTTAGACTGAATTATTTTGAAGTACTTGTGCCTTCAGAAAAGAAAGGTCATTAGCTGCTGTTTTATGATAAAAAGAAAGAAAAACCTGAAACATTCACAATGCACAACTGCATGAAGACAGAAAGAAGATAAGACTACTTGGCAACATGCCTCTGGAAAAAAGGGACATTCCACAATTCATGTGGTACTTGACTCTTCCTATCCCAATTCACCCAGCAAGCAACTGCTCCATTCACAATTCCCACTCACAAGTTACCCCATCTCTGATTGCTTTCATTTCTTTTCACAGGCTCCTCTTTCAGATTTTAGAGCTAATTTTCTTTCCACTTCATTTTCTTGGAGACTCTTCTCCAGCTTTGTCTTCTCAGACCACCCAGTAATTAAAGCTCAATAATAAAATTGAGAAAGGTGAAACAAAACCACAACTATGGCCGAATATAACAGTCATTCAAAAGTTTCCCAAGTCAAACAGGGAAATGTGCTTGCAAACATATTCATCATAGGTTCTTCATATCACATCTCTGAAAACATCTTTCACCTATAAACTCTCAAAACCTTCAGCTGTAAACAACAGTTTGGATCTACAAGAATACTGTTGTATCATTACCAGGGCAGGTGGTAAGGAACACATAAAAGTGGTAAAAAGAATGAGTGCAAGGCAAGGTCCTCATGACACCAAGATACAGCTAAGACAGGAGAGTGTACTGGGGTCTTACAGAGATGCTAAAAAGCATTCTAGAGCTTGAATCATTTTGATCTAGAGGTCCCTCAGGTATTACAGGACCTACTAAAGTATCTCATTCTTTAAATCTTAAAAGATTTGCCATGTACCATGAACACTTGGAAGCAGAACACCGACTATATGGTGCTTCAAGATTTGCACTCCATTATTCAAGGAAGCTTTTCACTTCCTTTTAAAATTTCGGGTAGATGTATTTTAAGACCAGCAAGTTATTAGATCAATGGTATTTCCCTTTTCTTACTTCAGTAATTAAAACTGCACCAACACTAAACCGTTTCTCTCAACAAGCTTGACCTTAAGAAGGTCTCACTGAACGTTCAAGTGCTTTTTGACACGAGGCAGTGAAGGCAGAGATACAAAACTACTTTGGAGAACTATCACCCAAAATAAGTGGCTCTCCATGAGCACTCCGAGTAAGGAACTGTGTTTGTCAGTGTTGTTCCTTGGATACAGAGCAGCATACCCTAGGCTTAGTCCTCAGACCAATAACACAGAAAAGGGATTTCTCCATAAGTAGCACACAGTGCAGATCATATAGAGAAAGGCTGAAACAAAACAGCAATGTGTGTCTAATACTTAAAAACTTTTATTCTAAGAAAATTATTTTCAAGTTGGCAGCTTTAGACTATCTCTGGCAAAATAATATGGTCGTCAAATAGTAGGTTACACTTATTAAAAGAAGTGTGGTTAAAATACAAATACAACATCACATTTACTTGTTCATGAAAAACAAAACATACTGAATCATTGAAACAAAATTCTACGTTTGCTAGTCTTTGGAAAAATACATAAAAAATATTTCAATAACCAGTCCTCTACAACATGTAATAGCAAGCTCTTTTATGGATGTTCTGTGCATACTTACAGGTTGAGCAGACTAACAGCGCTCTCACCACAAGCTCACTGAGTAACTTCCATTTCTGCTCCACTTTGGAGGTGACAGCTGGAATGAGAATCTCCGCAGGGACATAGTACTGAATCGAATAGGTCACAAAAATCCCAAAGGAGTACAGAATTTTTACAGACTGATACAACCTGTTGAAAACATTTACACACATTCATGTAAGCTGCAAACTCTTCATAAAAAAATTAGATTGCTAGCAGCATTAAAATTACACGTGTGTGTGTGTGTATCTTTTGTCCCCCCAGCAAACAAGAAGATAACATGTTCTGCTTGCAAGTTATAACCACCTATGAAATCACAGAAGATAAAAAATATGGACAGTTCCTCCCCCCAAAAAAACAATATTATGCAGATCTAAATGAATAATCTTAAAGAACAGTTTACAAAGCAGACCATTATTTGGTAAAATATATATATTGTATGTTGATAAACCTTTCACAGTGTCAGTAAACATGCGACATTTTGAAAGACCAAAGCCAATATCCTTCACATTTCGGGATATGCACAAAGTGTTCCTAAAAAGACTTTTCACATTGGGAAGAGGGCACATCAGGAAATTTTATTTATTAAAATTAGGAGAAACACCTTCTAAGCCTAGAAAATATCTGTAACCAACTCTGCTTGCTATCCACACTCTCCTCTTTAAAATCACTAGTTGCAAAACAGCGTTAAATTACTGTACCATGTCATAGTATTTCATAGGGTTTATAGCAACACAAAGGAGTAGCAAGTTCTACAGGTCCACACTGTGCCAACCTTATGCCAGTGTCTGACTGGCAGGATACGTTACTAAGAAAAAGTAACTAGAAAAAAAATGCATGCACATGTTGAAGAAAGCTCTTTCTGATGCAGGACAAAATCTGCTATAAATAGAAAAACATTTTAGGGTTCAAGATATATTTTTTTTTCTTGTAAGCAACTGTAACTTGTTGAAAAGTTACTTTAGGATGGTCATTAGTGTCTTTCCATTCTGATGTTATCTCACCTTGCATGACATCAAACTATAAATAAAAATGTTCAGAAAATATAACATAGTAGGCAGTTTCTTTAGAATATATAAAACTCAGCTACACTAAGCCTCTTTCTGCCTGAATGGGTTCAAAGTACTTATTACTACTCCAAAATATTAACTAACTTCATCCAGCTTTCTTTTTTTTGTATTTTTTTCAGATCTGCAGGACCAGAAAACTCTATTTTGTGAGTAAATGAAAAGATAATTAGTATTAATCAGGAAAAAAGGGTCATGTTAAAGGCAAAGGGAAAAAAAAATCCAACAGAAAAAAAGGTCACATGTACCCTCACATAAACTGTATCTCAGGAAGAAATATAATAGAAGCAGCTGTGAGGCTCAGGTATAAAATGAGAAAAAAAATTTTTAAAGGATGCCTGAGTAGGTTGGTGGACATTAAAATTTTGTATGGACCTGTGCATCTAGCCTCCTTACATACACTGGAAAATAATCCATATAGTGGCACTGTCTTGCCAAATTTTAGATAACAAGTATCTCCTTTCTTTCTCCAAGATAGTTAAGGGTTTTTAAATATCATGCCCATGTTCTCATCTCATTTATTTTAAGACAGTGAAATCCATTGTTATATGGTTGCAGCATTATTGGTTTTCCCTTCATGATCTGTACAAAGGTTCTCCTGTATCTCCAGCTTTTGATGAGTAAAATGTCTGCAAACCTACTCCAGGTGAAGGTCTCAGAGAAAGTAGTTAGAGAACTTTCATTAAGTTCTCAAAAGACTAGAGTAAACCTTCCAAAAAAAAAGTGAAGTTTGGACACTCTTATCATTTTCACTTGTGGCTGAATAAACAAGTGATAAAGAATTATCCATGCCACTAACAGATTTTATTATAGATGCATTTTTAATATAAAAAACCCTATATAAACTGCTGCATAAACTATGAGCATGTCATCCCTTTCCTTAGAGCTAACTGATAGTTTGGAGTTTCTTGGTATGATCCTCTTTCTAAGACTGCAGCTAAGAACACGATCAAAGCTTTTGCATAAAGTTTTTTTTAGTTGCCATGTGGCATTGTGTGTTCACCAATGAGAGAGGAAACTTTTCTCATAAACATTCTGCGATAAACAAAACATGATGCCAAGAAGACCAAATCACTGAATACCTTTTTCCTACAGTCCTCAAAAAGAGGTTCAACTGCAACCAGAAAGCCAAGGCAACTTTAAACAGTAAATAAAGGAAAAATGACAGCAAGAGTAGGAAGAGAACAAAGTAGACCTTTGTGTCTGTATCTCCCACAGCCTGGTAGGGATCTCTCTTTGAGTATCATAGCCTGTATCTGTATTGGTAAACAAAATACAGCCAAGACTGCTTTTGGTCCCTCATCCTGTGGCCAAATGGCACAACATGGCATTAGTCTTACATGCTTCTCATGTCATAACTGCAAGCCAGTTCATTAAATTTCCCAATTTTTATGATACTGAAAGACTGCTAACACAAAAAAGAAAAGAATATATAAAAACACAGTTTTTTCATTATCCTGAAAGAGGGAATTTTTTTCTGCTGAAAGTGGTGAGGCACTGACACAAGTTGCCCAGAGAAATTGTGGATGTCCCATCCCTGTAGGTGTTCAAGGCTAGGTTGGATGAGGCTTTGAGCAACCTGATCTAGTAGAACACGTCTCTGCCCATAAGAGGGGGGTGCAGAACCTTGCACTTAGCCTTGTTGAACTTCAGGGGGCTCACACAGGCCTGCCTCTTAAGCCTGTCAAGGTCCCTCTGGATGGCAACCCTTCCCTGTAGTATGTTGACTAAATCACACAGCCTAGTGTTGTTGGTCAATCCCACTGACCATATCTCCAACAAAGATGCTGAACAACACCAGTCCCAACACAAAATTCCTGAGGAATGCCACATGTCACCAGTCTCCATTTGGACATTTTCAGCATATGCTGATTAATATATTATGCTGAGTGATAATTTGTAGTCAAAAACACAATCTAAACTAGAACTGAAATAAGTCTCTTCTGCAAAAGCTTCAATCTAGTAGAACATTTCTAAGAACATAAGCAGCCCTCTATTTAAATTAAATTTAAGGACTTAACTGGTCTAGGGTCTGTGTATGCCTACCAGTCAACTCATCTGCAAGAGCATCAAATAAAACTAAGAAAGCAGCAGAATTTTAATTTACTTTATTGGGAAAGGCTTATTTTTAAGTCAGGGATTGTCCAACTGGATTGAAACACATAAGCTAAGTGTCACTGCTTAGCTACACTCCAGGCTCTTTTGCACGACTGCTTTCTTGTTAAATCTCATCTGCTCCTTTCATTTCTCTTGTTCAATTCAGCCACTTACTGGCTTTTTATGCGAGGACTGAATAACAAAATGCTGTCATGTAGTTTGGTGGGAATTTGCTTTGCTACCACAGTTAATTGCACACATTTTCTCATCAGTACTGTATCAAGTAGATCCACAGTACTGCACAGCAATAGCACTGTACATCACAACCTAGAGGGGTACCACTGAGCCAACCTTTCCTCCTAACTTATTTGGTGCTCTGAAGTAGTATCCAGGGTAAGAAGAAAACAGATGATTTTGTTATTTCTACATATCCGCCCTGAGTAACTCTGAGGTTATTAAACTTATAATGCCAATTCTCCACTTCATAGAGGCCCGTTTTTTCTCTCTTTTATTGTCTCTTTCTTTGCATTAAGGTCTGTAAAGCCACCAGGATAAATATCATCATCACATCTGCACTGTAGCCAAGAGCTATTTGAAAACTCTTATTTGAACAGCCTTGTTAGACAGCAGGACTGCAGAACAAAGCAGAATAAAGTTCATCCTGTTGCTTGCATGAGGTCAATAAAAAGCAACAGAGTGAGTAACTTTAACTTATATTCCACACCTCTCTCCCTCCTCCTCTAAGAGCACTTCCTTTAAGGCACAAATAAATGCAGATTTACCATTTAAAACAACCATTTCACTAATCATATCAACAGTGAGCAATACCATGTAACACTACATTAGGAGCATTTTGTCTTTCAAATGCATTGTACAGACAAAATGGATGCAGTAAGTGTTTGAAGACTTCTAGTTTTTTAATGTATGTCCAATGAAGGGACATAATTAAATATATAGTATAAGCAATGTGCCTCAAAAAACTACAAAAACAGGAAAATTAAAAATCACAAAGCAGGCAAGAAATTGAGGCCCAAATCTCAGTTTTTATAGCAGTATGAAAGCAAACAAAGCAACAACAGCTACATGAAAATTCTAGCAACTAAAAAACATTTTAGAATCCTTTCACATATTTATCTTTGAAATCAGTCAGGCAATTAAACAAAACTTTTGAAGAATATTAAAAAGGCATGGCTCATACAAACTCAAAGGAACAAAAGTAGAAAAAAGAGTGAAAAAGCAACACTTCAGAATTAAGGGCATTCTTTAAATGCGTTCTGCTCTTTTTCAAAAATTAAAAAAAGAGACAGCACTCAGTTCAGCAAAGCTGTTTTTGTTATATATAACATGAGATTTCAGTACTGCAATATGCTGCCACAACAGACACCAAACAGCATGTAAGCATATAACACATAAGATACTACATCAGAATGAAAACATTAAAATACTTCTCAGATTTTTACCTGTGCACTTCTCATACACCTTATTTTAGGCCCAACAGATATAAAAGCACTTAAAAACTGTTATACTTAAATGTATAGTTACAGTATATATCCATCCAATGATAGCTACAGAACTAACAATGCACCAGTTGAAACAGCCTTCAGTGCTTCTTCAGCACATGACATATGGATCATTCATATCACTAAAATAAAAAGCTAAAGCAAAGTTATAATACTCCTGAGACGCTGGCAAGCCTAAGCTTCGCTTTCCTGATTGGAAGCCATTATGACACATTATCCATGGACGTGTATCTGAACTACAAATCTATTCAGTTTTGATGTCTTCTATTCCAATTGTTTACTTGCTAAACTCAGTGATTCTACTGAAAAAGGCTACTATATTACCAAGATATCCAAGGTAAAACTAGCTGGTTTCAAAACTGCAATACAGTTGGTTGCAAACCAGTAATTTCTTCCTTCAGTATACCTGGAACTAGCTTCTGAAAGATCATCAACCTGTTTCCATATACAATTCCTTTTAACATGCAAGAAATTACTGGCTAGGATCATAGCTCAGCTGCAGAAGGCACATATATATACTATAGTTTTGAAAGAGTCTGATCACCTATTAGTCATAAGCATGACAGTGCTGAAGCATGGAACAACCTTTGCAACCTTTTTCCTTTCTAGGTTACTGGCTTTAGGTCACATATGAACTTACCAAATATCCTGTGGCAGGTTTAAAGTGATGCTACCTTTGATTTCATCCCCAAAGCGCAGATATCCTAGAGTGGCTAGTGAGATATACAAGGTCATAACTATTCCCATGCCAATGTTCAGCGCCAGTGGGAAACGTGTGGTGTCCTTCATTCTGTTTTCCAGTGGGAGTACCTAGAAATAGAGGAAGAACCAATTACATTTTATGTCCTCACAGTAAAACTACTTTTCTTCCCCCTTTCAAAGCCAGTTTCAAAAATTTTGATTATTTTTTAATACACAGTATTACTTGACAATAATGTTTTGCAGCCTGGAAGAACACAATGTTTTATGCACCCAGCAGAAACCTTCAGTTACTAAAAAGCACCTATCTTGGTTGGAAAAGAGCATCAATGTGGAAATATAAAGCAGTATCTATAGGTCAGAAAAAGTGACAAGAGAAACTCGTGATGCCCACATAAAAATACACAGGCAATACAAGTAACATGAATTATTTTGTACCAAGTTGTTCAGAATCCAAGCATTTTCATTAGGTATGTCTGCATTGTCAGCCTCCATCACAGACAAACCCATCATGCATGCAGTTGACACACAAGCTCATGATCAGCAGTCGGTTTCATCAGTTTGAGTCCATCACTATCAGAATATAGACTTGCATTCTTTCATTTGGCTGACTAGTGACACTAAGCACCACTTTTCCTAAATGTAGTGCAGGTGCTTTGAGCTTGAATTATGGCCAAGGGAACTTGCTGGTGTTCCCATCACTTCAAAGTGAAGATACAGACATTACAGTCATTACTGCGTGCAGTTTGCTGGAGAGATTGTCTTTTACATGTACATGTCGTGTATAGAAAGATACACTTAGTTCCAACTTAAGTTTTTAGCCACTTTCAGAAGAAACTGTACACTCATCTCAGATATTTAATATGGGATACAGTTCAGGATTAAGACTCTTAATTTTGTATGCCTACACATATGGAAAATGTCTAAGCTTCTGAAATACACTCAGTGGAATAAAGACCACAGTTCAGCTGATCTTTCAGTAGACATGCAGGTTATATTTGAGTAACAAGCAACTAAACAAGCTTGTTGTCTCTGTGTAACACATAAAATCTAATATAGAATCACAGAATCACTAGGTTGAAAAAGACCCACAAGATCATCGAGTCCAACCATTCCTATCAACCACTAAATCATGCCTCTCAGCACCTCATCCACCGGTCCCTTAAACACCTCCAGGGGAGGTGACTCAACCACCTCCCTGGGCAGCCTGTTCCAGTGCCCAATGACCCTTTCCATGAAAATATTTTTCCTGATGCTTTTCTGAGCTTGCACTGTCTAGTGGCAAATGGAAAAATTAAACCAGGAAGAGTTTTAAAATTTAAATCATTGAGCAGCAGAAAATACTACAAAAGGAGACAGGTAGCTGTAAGCATTACATTACTGCCACACAGATAAAATACGTTCACTCCTCTAAATGAAACAAGCTTCTGTGTCCATATAAAAAGATGACTTGACAGGTACTGTATTTCACATCAAAACACAAAAGAGAGAAAACTTTAAAAGTCAGGTAGGATAGATAGCACTGCAGAGTCTCTAGTCCCGAGTTGCAATTAGATTGTTTTAACATACATCTTTATGGAGAGCTTTGAACGACAAAAATCTAGGCAATTTTGTCCCTCATCTGAGTTTTCCCATTCTTGATTCCCTATAAACAGACTGCATTTGGACCAGGACAGTAATAAAAATGCTCATTCCACATGTATCCGTTAATTATCTGGTGAAAATAACTGGAATATACTTTTTGCAGAAATTCTGTCATGTTCTACACCTTATGGGAATCTTAATAAGCACAAATTGTTACACTAAAACCTTATACTATGATATCTTGAGTCTCTTAAAAAGTTCACCGAACCAGAGGTTTGATTTCCAGAGTTTCTGGCACTCATTTTGTACATTCCTGGCAGAAGCAGGGCAATGAATTCAGACACAGACAGGCATGAAAACAATCTTCTCATTATTGACTCTTATCAATAAAGGGATCCTGGAGACTGCCCGCCCCTGGGAAACTGCATAAACAATCTGTAGGGGAGTATTAATAGGGAAAAAAAAATTCCAGTGATTTCACAGAGGGAGCTCAAGCCAAAGACTATGGGACTGCTTAAGATGATGCATGCTTTCTCTCAGACAAAGCCCAGCAGGCCACTCATAAAAATGCAGAAGAGAAAGAAACTTCCTACTTTTTGGCTTCATCTTCAACTAAAATAGCAAAATGTTATAGATGTGTGACAAACATCAGCTAGAGCTATTCTGGAAGAAAAATATTAAAAGAAAAGATAGTTTATATGATTTTAATAAATAGCTATTATTAGTAATGACATTTTACGCATCTACAGTGTTTTGTATCAAATTCAAAACAGCTTCCATAGCCTCTCCAGAGAGCAGAGCAGGAGGAAGATGCCTGCAGCAGCAAGTGGCACTCACAAATGAGGAGTAGTTGGGATCAAAAAGACAGTTCCTGTCTGCTGAGCAGGAAATGCTGTAAAGCAGTGAACAGACTCCGATTTCATTCCTAGGGAGCAACCAGGACCAAGACAGTTGGCACAGACATAGCTGAGGCATGGGGTGCACAGGAAGCCTGGAGATACTGCTCAAGACTGTGCAAGACTGCTGGATCTGAATAACAGAGTTAGTAACTTGCTGCAAGGAAACATCCCCTGCACCAGTTTGAGCAGCCACCCCTGGCATGTCAGGGGCCTGGACCAAGACAAATTTCTAAGAGAAGATAGCAGCTGGATCTATGACTAGAGGGAATACTAGGTGCTCCTTCCTCAGGGAATGACTGAGGGCAACAGTCGTCTCATCTGCACAAAGCATGCTCTGCATTGCCAAGCAATTACCAAGGACAAACAATACTTAGCCAATCTTGTGGCCCTTTCTAATGAAATGATTGGCTCTAGGGATAAGGTGAAAGCAGTGAATGTAATTTACTTCAACTGAGCAAGGCTAGCATTCTTTGTAACCCAATTAGAGACATACAGAATGGATGGCAGGATTACAAACTGGGGAAAAAACAGTCTGGAAACAAGCAGCGTAAAGGGGACTGAGTTCAAATGGAGACCAGTTACTTATATTGTTCCTGCAGGGTTGCTAGTAAGGGTGATGCCAATTAATAAATATCCTTATTAATGATCTGGACTAAGGGACAGAACGTACCCTTCACGTGTTGGTAGATAACATTAAGTTGGTAATATAGTTGATACAAAGGACAGTAGAGCCTCAGTTCAGAGGGACCTCAACAAGCTGGAAGACCAGGAAAAGAGAAAAATCATGAAGCCCAACAAATGCAAAGTCATCAACACTAGACAGACTAATGCCATGCAGAAGCAGAAACTGAGGATCATCACACTAGGAAGCAGTTCTACAGAAAGAGACCTGGGCATTCTGATTGAGAAGTTAAACATGAGTTAGCAGTCCACATTTACGCAGGATGTATGTGCACATGGGATATATCAGTAAAGGAACAGACAGCAGGTTAAAGAAAAAGTGATTCTTCCTCTCTGTGGCACTTGAGAAACTGTATCTGGATACCACTTCCAGTTTTTGTCACTCAGTACCAGACAGACATTGAAATATGGGGTTGCCCATATTTCCCAATGTCCCTACATCCACCTGAAGGAGGTCTCAAGGTGGCTAGCAGGCTAGAACACATGAGAGACTGAGAGCTGAGTTAACTCAAACTGAAGAGAAGGTTATGGCAGGGAATCTCTTTGAAAAGAATGCTGGCACAGAGGACTCAGCCAATTCCTAAGAAATGCACTGTCAAAAAAATGAGAAGCAACAATTACTAATTGCAATAAGGAGAATTTTGAGATGGACGTAAGAAAAATTTTACAAAGCAAAATGCTAATTGCTGGTACATGCTACCAAGAGAGACTGTAGAGCCTCCATTCGCTCATACTTTCATAGTTCAGCTGGATACAATTCTGAGGAAACTAATGCAACTGAAGGCAGACCTTTTTTGAGCAGCAGTTTGGACTTGATCAGCTCCAGAGGTACTTTGCAACTTCACTTTTCTGTGGATGCACATTTTTACCTGCAGCAAGATGCTACAATTTCTCATAAGCCATAAGTGAAACTGAAAATGTGATTATTATGAGAAATTCAATCCACACATCAATATGTGAATCGAAGTAATGTGAAATCAATAGAATAAAGAGCAAGTACTATTTACAGTTCCTCACAGGCAACCTATAACTTCTCTTCTCAACAGCTGTTTGTATCTTTTTCTAATCTTTTCACATTTTAATATACTTCTTTTTAAAGGCAGACAAGATTATCATACAATTGCCTATATGAAACACAATTCATAAAGAAAAACAAAGTATGAGTGACACATACTATGTTCGATGTGCTTGAGTCCAGAGGAAGCATTTAAATAAAATTTTTTTAGACTTTCTACCTGTACTGTAGGTATTTTATCTTTTACATTTAAACACAGTCACTCTGAAGACCTACGTTTCTCCAAGAAAACAAATATTTCATTTAAAAAAATAAAAAAGCAACTTAAAAACGTTATAAGACAATGCTCTTAGGCATAATAACCACAGCTCTTTAACTACCCATTAATTCAAGTTTATTCATTAAACTCAATGTTGTCAATTCATGCACACTAATGAGTCGATCAAAATGAAATACCCCACATCTAAACAAGCGTTCCCACATCATCAACCTCACTTCAATGTTATGACCTTTGGTTACACTGAATTCAAGGAAATAATATGCAAAAAGAAAGACAGGACAATAACAGCCAAAGACACACTAACATACTTAGATCTTGAAGTGCACACCACACTCCAAGCTAACAAGCAACTCTGCCAATTTAAGTGGGGAATACTTCTGAGTTACTAACCAAGTTTTGCATGCTTTCATTCCGTGCTGGTCTTTGAAGCCATGATAAATTATATTTTAAAATGCTAATTTCTCCATGCTTATCCTTGAGTTAGCATCAAGACTAGAATCGCCTCCAGAATGAACTGATGAAGAAGCCAATGCAGCCTTTCCTGCATCACTCAGTCCAGGTGAGTGTGTCCCTTTCCATCTACAGTGGTGATCCAGCCACTTTCCAGCTTTAGGCATTTTCTCTGACCAGCAGTAGGAGTCCTGAGCCAGTTGTTGTCACTGCAGGAGATGCTTCCCTTGCCAGAACTGATCCCCAAAGAAATTATGCCAAGAACTTGAGGCACGTTTTATACAATATCACCCATTAAAGACAAGTTGAAAAGTTCTACTCCTCACAGGATTAATATGAAGCCAACTAACAAACAATTACTCATACAGACACAAATTTCCTGCTGTTAAATTCCCTCACAACCCAAAAGATCCATGAAGTGTTCATGAAGAGCCAGAGGTCAATGGGAGGTATGACATGAGCCAGTCCTTGTTCTGACACTACACTAGTGGTGGGCAGCACCTGCAAAGATTTTCACTCTGTATGTCTTTCCAGTCCCTGTACAGTCCTTGTTGCAATGACTTCAGAAAACCTAACATTTGAACCGAACGCAAAAGAGATAAGGTTCTTCTCACAACTGCTGTTTACCTTTCGTTTTATGCTTCCTTCTTGGAACACTGAAGCTGAACACACTTTCTTGTCTTCTTTTCTGAAACTAGAAAGTAATTTCACTCTTGAATTCTTCTAAATTATTTTCTTAAAAAGATAAAAACCCTACCCAGATGATTGAATTCCTTTGAAAGAACAAAAGCCCCACATCTCTGATTCTCTCTCTGTCCAATACTTGCATAACATCTTCTTTCAAAAGGGATGTTGCATCACTTCAGCATTTCACACTAAGGCTTTAAAGTTGCTCTACACCTATTCAAACAATCATTTCTGCTGTAATGGACAGTAGAATTAATCCAGTCCAGTACACAGTCCTCAGACTTATAACCTATGATCACATACATAACCACTCCACAACCTAGTGATGGACATTAATATGGTCAGGGAAAAGTTTGAGGAATCACCTTCCCTCACAAGCAAGGTCACCAGGGGCAGAATGCTGGAGGCAAAATAACCCCAAGATCTGTGCGATGACTATAGCTTCAGAGTTTTGAACACATTTTTTTAAACTTTTAATTTAAGGGGACTTTTCCACACTCTGCTTCTTTCATGCTCCTTCTCCCCAGTTCCCAGTTGGCCACTTTCACAGCCCTAAACACCTATGAAATCAGATACTATAGAAAAAATGGATACTTTTCATAATTTCTCCTTTTCCACCATTTTTCTCTGTTGTCAACTGAATAAATTCTCCATATTTTTCTCTGTCACCTTCAAAGAGATCTTCCTGTTGGTTTTAAGACATCACATGTCACTCCTATTATCTTCCCTGAAATGTATCTTCCTGTCATAGTCATCAACCTTTGGTTTCTTACGTTACAAAACAAGCATAAACCATCTTGCTTTCATCCAAAGTACCCAAAGTACCTGGTACTTTCAGAAGTACCCATAATGTACTGACAGATAAGCATAACTGAATCTTTGAAATAAACTCGCTAATTACCATTATTCATCATGCAAAGTCGCTTCACTTTCATTTCATGCTACGTGAAGTAGGTATGATCGTCCCCCCATAACAACACTGTCTCCTCATTCCTTGCCCTGAATATCCTGCTCCACTCAGTCTTTCTACAACTAAGCTGCAGGGGACTGTATAAATGTAACAGATATCTCTACTGTACATTTTATAAGACCAGACCAAAAAAACTCACAAGATAATTCACCCTGCAGATAATCAGATAAACTGTGATTTAATGGTCATGGCAATTAAAAACTAATCTTGTAATGGATAACAAAATATTAAACATTCCTGCAATTGAAATACATATAGCAATCTTTCCCTTTTTTCAGGAAATACCATTAATATGGTCAGAATGAAGCAATTCTCTATCTCTTCCACTTTCAAAATTAACATTTTTATATAGAAAAGAGTGTGATACAGATGTTTTGATTAGCTTAAGGTACAGCTCGGGAGTTTTGGAAAATTAAAACCAATGTATTTATCAACATTTACTCAGAAAAAGACAACAATAAATCCACATCTATAATCATATCACAGAATCATCAAATAGTTTGGGTTGGAAAGGACCTTAAAAGACCATCCAGTTCCAACCTCCTGCCATGGGCAGGGACACCTCCCACCAGACCAGGCTGCCCAAGGCCCCATCCAACCTGGCCTTGAACACATCCAGGGATGAGGCAGCCACAGCTTCCCTGGGCAACCTGTGCCAGTGCCTCATCACCTTCATTGTGAAAAATTTCTACCTCATGTCCAATGTAAATCTTCCCCCTTCAAACTTAAAGCCATTTCCCCTCAACCTATCACTATATGCCCTTGTAAGAAGTCCCTCCCCCACTTTCTTGTAGACCCCCTTCAAGTACTCGAAGGCTGCTATAACGTTTCCCCAGAGGCTCCTATTCCCCAGGTTGAATAACTCCAACTCTCTCAAGCTTGTCAACTACAACAAAATAAAGCCCCGTTAGTTCTAGACAAAAAAGTAGAGGAAGTGGATATCAAAGGTACTTAATGTATGTAAACGTAAATTCTACCACATAACCCATGAAGACAGAAAAATGAATCCTCACGCAGCTCAGGCTTGGCCCATTCCTTCGTCTATGCAGAAGGTACCAATGAAGCCACTGAAAGGTGGAGCTATAAACCTATAGCACGCAGAGGAACTGTATGCAGAAAGGGTATGGTTTCCCCAAGTAAAATAACAATCATAACATGTCTATTACATCGTTGTTTTCCTTGCCTGTGTCCATCTCCTCTTTCACTGTACAGAAAAAGTTGTGCAATATTTTAAACAACAAGCTTTTATTCCATCACTTTTAGATACATTTTCAAAGCTCCTTCTCTTGAGGAATACACAGAACACCACTATTTTTCAACAAGTGAAATAAATAATCTCATTTTCCTTAACATCCCTCATGACTGTAATCAAAAGGGTGGCTACTATTACCTAAGGAAAGCTGTGACCGTACATCAATTTTATAGGAAATGTTATACAGAATAAATAAATCCAGCAGCCAAGTTCTCTTTACAGAACACTACCTTCTGAAATCTGCTGAGCGATTCCAATCACTCCAAAAACCAATATTCTCAGATTACAGCAAAGCAGCTTCCTTTCTGTTTCAGCAAGATAAAAGAATTACTCATATCCACAAAAAAACCCCTATCTATTACCCAATTCCGATGGCCTTGATTTAACAGTACTTGTAGGAATTACATAAATCTTACTTAGTTTACCATTTGAACCTGGTGTTTTCTCCAAAGGCTATGCAATCTGTGTACTATCTCATCTTATCTGACTTTATTCATGAATGAAATCTAAAACACTTTCCTACATTGCAAACTGAAAAAGCAGGACCTTATTCCGTCACTAATATATTCAAGTACTTGTCTTGTCAAAATCATTGAAGTGTTACATGCTTTGTTGTGCCTTTATCGTGGTGTTATATACAGCAAAACATAGATGCCAACAGAAAATTACGTCCTTAATTACTCAGACAGTTGCAGCCACATTCTTTGGATTTACGCCCCTGCAATGCTGCATTTGGAACTGCAGCCTATAGGATATACAATACTATACTCTAATATGTCCTCTATAACTTACGTACTCTCAAAATTTCTACAAGATTAGTGGTAAAAGAAAATATGAGTTAGCAACAACTATAATTGCTGCTGGAGTACATATTTCACTGCAATAATACATAAAGGTATAGTGCATCACCAAGTATTCTGGACCCTTTCTGGCTCATGAGTTAAAAATTAAGTTTCCCAAAGCTACAATGACACTTAGTCGTTTTTGCCAGCCAAGGACCTCATCCACATCAAATTTAAATTACCTTAAAATAAATTATAAGGATCACAAAGTTGTCACTTAAGCCTATATGCAGCTTTGTAGGCAGCAGCCAAACAACTTCAGAACTTTAATCTGTTTCAATGCAAATTAATATCAAATAAAGGTTTTACAAAAAGGTCTTTTGACTTTTATCCACCCATATGTTGCTTTACCTTCTAAATTGGCCTGGGACCATGTATATATGTGTGTGTGTGTGTGTGTGTGTGTATATATGGCCTGGGGGGGGGAGAGAGGGAAAGAGAGAGAGAAAGAGAGAGAGAAAGAGAGAGAGAAAGAGAGAGAGAAAGAGAGAGAGAAAGAGAGAGAGAAAGAGAGAGAGAAAGAGAGAGAGAAAGAGAGAGAGAGAGTGAGAGAGAGAGTGAGAGAGAGTGAGAGAGAGTGAGAGAGAGTGAGAGAGAGTGAGAGTGTGTGTGAGTGCGTGTGAGTGTGTGTGAGAGTGAGAGAGAGAGAGAGTGAGAGTGTGTGTGAGTGTGTGTGTGTAAAAAGAAATTACAATG
This sequence comes from Coccyzus lansbergi, assembly GCA_033558105.1. Classification (NCBI taxonomy): domain Eukaryota; kingdom Metazoa; phylum Chordata; class Aves; order Cuculiformes; family Coccyzidae; genus Coccyzus; species Coccyzus lansbergi. The sequence goes on along the minus strand of JAUMJK010000267.1, from coordinate 233,943 downwards.
CTTTCCACCAAGGATTAATGAGTATCACAGGAAATAAACAAGATTAAGGATTCTACAAAGTATTAAGGAACATTGAAAATGGCCACACACGCTCCTGGACTGAGACAGTTAAAAGCCAACAGGACTCCAGCATACAACAATGAGCAATAGAAAGGACTTGACAATCCACATCTGATATTTTAACATGACCATTGTTGAAAGAAATAATCGTGCTACTCTGAAAAGAATTAAACCATCCAAATTAGGAGGGAGTAAAGACACTGGCGATAGTAATGTATTTGGTTTCTTAGAGAACAAGAAGATTCACACGCTTTGTTTTGGCATGAGAGTAGGGCAACCTGACAGCTAAAGTATCCATCTCTCTTTCTATGAAGCATTCAAACAACTCAAATACAAGACAAGCTGAAGAACACACAACAGGCAACTTCCTACTATAATCTTGCAAACACCTTCACCCTTATAACAGTTTTCCTTTCCACCTCTCCTGTTTTTTTGGTCTTCTTTTTTTCTGCTGCTCTTGACAAACTGATATGATTTTTAAGCCAGAATGTTTATTAGCAAGCCACTACCGATGCTTCCAGAAGTGTTCAATAGTGGATGATAAGGGCCTCTTTCAAATCCAGGAGAACATATATTCATAAAAATTTTTTGGTTTATGCATACTATTGTTGAGTGAACATTCAAAAAGATTACTGAAAAGTCCTTTTAAACCATGGGTCTATTAATAGCTAGTATTTTGAGCCACACAATAAAATCTCTTTTTTTTTAAAGTGTTGTCTCCATCATGCTCAATTCAATAAATGCAAATTATACTATGACCTGCACTAGATTTAGTTCACAAAATAAATATATTGTCAAAATATTTAAGAGATAAACTATACTTTCAGTTTTACTTATGGTTACGTACACACACAACGTTACCTTCATCAATAAAAGACTGTTCAGGGAGTAGTGAAAAAATCTGTTGCTGATAATAAATGACAATTAAATGACAGATAAGAAATACTAAAACTATGGATACAAGCAATTATTCCAGTTAGCTGCTCTCTCCGGGAAAAGTTACAAACATTTCTGGTTTGTCATGTAATAGACTTAGAATCATAGAATCACAGGATAACAAGATTGAAAAGGACCCACTGGATCATCAAATCCAACCATCCCTATCAAACACTAAACCATGCCCCTCAGCACCTCATCCACCCGTCCCTTAAATGCCTCCAGGAATGGTGACTCAACCACTTCCCTGGGCAGACTGTTCCAGTGCCCAATGACCCTTTCTGTGAAATAGAAAAATTGGAATGTTGCACCACCAGCTACGGGATACTGCCTGAAAGATAGTTACACTCAAGAGACTTCTATCTGTGCTAGTACAATTAATCATAAATATAGGAAGTATTACAATAAGAATATGCACAAATGATTTTCCAGGGTTAAAGGAACTTTCTCCATACTTAGGAAGTACAGGATACTGGTAAGGAACATTTAACTTGATAAAGAGGTAGTACCAAGTTGCCCGAGATTTTACCAGCATTCAGCTGACTATGGAAGATGATTAATTATTTACAGTTTCTCACATAACATTTTTTTCTATCTGCTACATCTAACAACATTCTATTTTCTACACATTTGCCCGTAACCTTTTTGCTCCTCTCTTACGTCACTCATCTTCACAAGTCATCCAAATCAGGTGATTTTGCACAGTAGCTATAACATGCGTTCTGCTGACACAACATTTAAAGTCCACATTTACCACTTACACTTAGGAGTAGATCTTCTGCACAGTTATCAAATCCACTCACTTACACATGGGTGACTAAATGCAAAAATATTGTCTGAGAACTCCTATGATTTATATTTTGATGATACAAGCCTTTGCATACTCTCAAAATGAAATTGAAACACCACTGAAATTGATAGCGCCCAGATTAGAGATGCCCAAAGCAGATTTAGATGACATCATTTTACCCGTTAAATGTCTGTTTCTGACAAATTCAGTCTGGTCTTTAAGACAAGAGAAGTGCCATTGGGCTTCATTAATTCTTTTAAAGGATAATACGAATTTGGCAAAAGAATTCTTGACAATGAGAGGCTTTTATCTCAAAGCCACAGGCCTAACAAGCTCATCTGCATCAATTTCAAATTCCAAATAATGACATTTTAAAATTATAATCCATTTAGTTTTCTCTTTTGTAAATCTCCTGGAATTGGTAAGCTGCTGTCTAATGTGATTCCAGAGTCTGTCTTTTGGTATACAAATCTACCTACCTACCTTCTACTGTGACACTGTGATATCTAAGTTCAAAAGCAGTTTAAATAGACAACTTCAAGTATTAGGCGAAATTATCAGAAGTCTTACTTTTTCAAACCTCAAATTAAGGTTGGAAACTAAAATTTTCTCTTTGCTACGCTAATTAGTCTTCAGCACGCAACAGGGAAAAAGAACCCATACTCAATTGTATAAACCATACTTAACATATTTAAATGCAATAGGGAAGAAAAATTAACTCTCTTGTTTGAATGTTATGGATCTATTTCATTCTCCTTCCTCCTGACACTTATGTTAAACTATCACTTATGCATTTAGACTTGGTTTTTAAACCTCAAATGAGAAAGCCAACCAGACGTACACTTAATAATACTTTGCAGTGAAAAGGCTGTTATATAAGCACAACATTATGCAAAGCTATTACCTGCCCATAGCAACGCTACAGACATATCCAGGCCTGGAGGCTTTGGTTTTAGACTTTCCTGAAAGGTGCGTTCAAGAGGTTTAACAACATCTCAGGCACACTCAGGAACACAGGTTGAAGTTACTTCATAGAATCATCAGGCTGGAAAAGACCCATCGGTTTATTGAGTCCAACCATTCCTATCAAACACTAAACCATGTCCCTCGGCACTTCATCCACCCGTGCCTTAAACACCTCCAGGGAAGGTGAATCAACCACCTCCCTGGGCAGCCTCTGCCAGTGCCTAATGTCCCTTCCCATGAAATTTTTTTTTCGTTATGTTCAGTCTAAACCTCCCCTGGTGGAGCTTGAGGCCATTCCCTCTCGTTCTGTCCCCTGTCACTTGGGAGAAGAGTCCAGCACCCTCCTCTCTGCAACTTCCTGAACATTAATATAATAAAAAACCCACACATTCATTATAAAGACAGACCTATTCACCCTTGGAATATGAAAAGGGCCCTCAAACATGGTTCTTATAAATAAAGTTATGTGTTCTGTGAAAGACATATTCCCTTCATTATATCACCTGCAGCTTCTATAATCCAGAAGCAGTGTTGGTACTCTCATCTATTCTGTGGCCTGAACAACAGCCCCACGATTTGCTAAGCCTCTGGCACAGGGAATCCACAGTCAGAGAGAAGTTACAGCACAGAGGGCAAGAACCAGCTCCAGATTCTCCCATCCCCAGCAGAGCCTTGTACTAAAAACAGCTCTGCTGAGCCTGAATATACATTTTCTCCATTCCCTAATCGATTATTTTTGTCTTCTGAACCAAAACCTCTAAAACAAACTGAAATATCTTAAATGGTCTGTAATAACCACTTAGGGATACTGCATTCCTGTTGTTACTACTGTCCCACATAATACACTGATGCCACTAGTCAACAGGATTTTCACAAGATCACCCTGATGATCTTAGAATCTTAACATACAAGTGTCAAAATCCCAAACCAACTCTCAACACTATGAACAATAAACACCAGACTGACAGAACTGAGCTCTCCACTGCTGTCTGCTAACTCGGTATTAAGGGATCACTGGGTAAACCTGCTGCCAACTCCTGTTAGCACACAGCGATCATCACCGCTTGGCTGCCAGTCCCCTCTGCAAATTGTGAATCTACCTTATACCGAACGACAGTGAGTCCGTTTTTACAACTGGCTCAAACAGGGAGCAAATAAATGAACAGCACATGCAAGAGACTGCAGTGGTTTTTAATCCTCTTACAAGTATCCCTCAGTGCAACATGCCTTAACACTACTCAGCCCTTTGATACCACTCACTTATTTCTGCTGTGGTGACTGTAGCAACAAATGAACACTTGCTTGGACTTCAGCAGGTGTTAAAATCTGTCATCAAATAAGAGTTTAAATTGATCTCACAGGCAGATGTGAACAGCTCAATTCATCAGATGAATTAAACGATGAATTATGTTATTTTTATCAAAATATCTCAAAATTCATAACACTGATGAAATTAGTTCTAAGTGTTAAAAGAGTACTAGTTTCTAGGCTCAGTCTCCAGTTTACTTGAGATTTTACATATCAACTATAAATAGGCTATCTTTCTTCCTCTGAGTTATCACAGACACAAGTCAGTAAAATTAAGGTTCTCAAAGTCTAACAGCCAAAGAAACAATACTCCAAACTACTTCCATACAGCTGATTTTCTTATTACACAGAGACAAATTGTGTAATAACAATAATAATAATTTCTAAACTAATGACAAGCCCGTGTTTGTACACTCACCATCTAAAAGAGAAATACCATCTCCCAAGATCAAAAAATCTACTAGGAATCTGGTGAATCACCGCACCCCCCTGAATCATAGTCCCCATAGTGAACAGGACTTTGGAGTCCTCCGTTTAATTAGTCTCACTGATTTTAATAGAATTACTAAAGAACTACAGTCATGCTTTAAGTAATGAGAAGTGCTAAATTAAAGGGGAAAAGATCACTACATAAAAAGATTTCTGGAACAATGGCGGGGGTAGGGGGGGTGGAAATCAGTGCTAGAGTATTTCCCCTGCAGTCCATTATTCGGTTCAAAGAAAACAGACTAATGTGTTTCCGTACTGAGCATAGCATGATAAACCGACAATTACTCTCTATCTACATTAGCCACTCCCCCATTAATAAAAACAAAATCAATTCAAGTATCTTTGAAAATAAATCCTCTTGACTGCTCTGGCTAAGGTGTACTTTTTCATAGTGCACCTTATAGATCATTTATTCCTCTACATGAATTGCCAATCATTAAATGCTTCAGGAAGAGTATTTAATGTAGGAAAAACCATTTTACACAGAACAATGGCGGTGGAAAAACCACACTGAGGGCATTTTTCCTTCTCTGCTAGGTTCTGTTTAAGATGACTTAACCAGCCCCAAAACCCCAGAATTTTCATGTGCTGCTCCTGTTCATAACTTTCAATAATCTAGCAGCTCTCAGACAAGAATTAGCATAATGCACGTTTGGAATCAAGGAAAAGAAAAAAAAACAGGCCTTATAACTTTTTAAGGTAAATTTACTGCAAGAAATGGATCAATTATCATCAACTTCTCTGATAAAACGAAGACCTTATAGTTGTTTATAATGCAATGCTCAGATGGCTTGACTAATAAGTGTTATTTGCAAGACATTCCAGAAAAAAATATAAATCAGGTTTCTAACAAGATCAAGATTAAGTAAATCCATTTTGAGTGTCTGCAGTCAGAGACAACAGACTAAGGAGCCCACCTAGTTAAATGGTGGGGTTTTTTTCCCTTACCAGAACCACTCAACCACTTGAATATAGGAATGAAAATAAACGTCAGATAACAAGTCATCACACATCAGGTATAGAACTGACTACGTCAGTATTCTTAGTCCATTGTAATGTGAATGAAAACACATTAGATGACATCTTGGTGATAGAATTTTAAACTATCATGTTTCACATCACATTTGCAAGGGCTCATAAACACCTATATAGATATATCACAGTTCAGTATACAATGGTAACTTCCTGAGCTGTAATAACTAGATATCAATTAAATCAATCGTCAAGAACTTTAAGAAATATTAACTATGTAAAGTGGAAATGTCTGTCTTTCTTTGCTTCATTCATCTTTTTTATTTCACGCTTCAACAACTTTGTTTAGTTCTGATTATTGAAATCCATAGAAGCATTTTTTTTTTTTAATTAAAACCTTCTATATAGCTCACACAACTACAGCATGGGAATGTAGTGCAAAGTTTCAACATATTCAAAATATCCCTGAGAAGCAGAGACATATTAATATAATTCCACACATGAGGAATAATAACATTAAACTGTAGATTTTCACTTTTGCATTAATTTTAATTTGTAAAGGTAGCCACACTATTTGAACGGTCTTGTGCAACATACACGTGGACAAAGTATATCAAACCAGAATGCACATAACCATTTAATTATTTGTAAACACCAGTAGCAAAAACTAAAATGCCTTCCTCATTTGCTTTCAAGAGTAACAATCAAGTGAGAAACAGAGATAGCCTAGAAAGAAATACATTAGATGACTGTATAATGCTAATATCGAATAATATCAAGCAGCATTTTTATGTTTTAATGGTACAACTCAAATGAACCCTACATTACATCCCATCTCTGCTTAGTGCAGAGCGGTTAGACTAGATGATGTTTAAAGGTCCCTTCCAACCCAAAGCATTCTGTGATTCTGTGGTCTTGAATAAAAGATGGAAAAAAGTTTGGAGTCCTTAAAAGTTTAATTACCAGGAATTTAACCAAGCGCAATGCGCAGAGCAGTTCTTCAAAGGTTTACATCAGAAGTCAATGTTACTATTGCTGATCTAAACTTAAGGAGCTGTCTAATGTGGGATCTAACGTGCCAGAAAATAACTACCATAAATCAGTTCCCTAACTGTATGCAATAAACTGCTGCTACCAAATGGTAATTCTTCCACACTTTCCTGAGGTTCACAGGATTCTCACTGAGGATTTCCTGGCTACAAATACACACCTGTGTGCTACGCAGTACATGAGCAGGTGTAATAGAACTGGAATACGCATCAGACCTACTGTACGTGCCTTCCATCTATCTACACGCAGCAAGTGCAGGTTGTCCCAGATGGACTACACAATTTAAGAGCAACAGGCTTAGTACAGCCCATCTGTCTGACATCGAGCACGGGCTATTTGTCCAAGACCTGTAACCGTCAAACAATCCCAGATAAATAACTGATTTCCTGTGACCTTGCAAAAGAACATATGTCCAGATATACTGAGATATACAGTAGCCAAATCGCTGCACCAGTCAGTTCACAGTTTGAGAAAAAGCTGAGAACAGAGAAATGGAGATTCACAATCAGAACATCCACATACGCGTGTGTTAAAAAACACTTTTGCAACAGGAGTTAAAGCTTGTGCTATTCAGATCCTTTGGCAGTGATAATACAGTAGCAGGGTGAAACATCTCAGTTTAATTTGGAGCTGAAAATGCCAGAATAGAAGAGAAATTTGAAATCTCTCCTATGTTATGTCAACAATAGACACTCACTTCATATTAACTGCAAGCTAGTTTGTTTTTTTGAAGGAGGAAAGGGAGGGATTGTTCGGGTTTATTTAAGTGCACAGTAACATTTGCTGAAGTATGTAACTATACTACTACCCAACAAAGCATATACAGTAATTTCCTAGCAGTTTAAAGGCATTACGACCCACCACTCCCTGAAGGCTGTTTGGCTATTTTTTTTTAAATATGCCATTGTGGAAAAAAAGTGCAAACCACTTCACAAGGATGCCAGTGCTAGATGCAATCAGAAATCCATTAGAAACAGTAATAAGGGAACGAGACATGTAAAAGTTCCACTTTTAAAACCCAGATTTTCAGGCTGATAAATCTATTTAATTGCCTACTTTCTGGAAACAATGACAAATTGCGGTTCACAGTCAGAAGGTCATGAATAAAAAAAAATATGAAATTTCTGTCTTCTTCCTATCATTTCCATCTCTATCCAGTCACATCTATTAGCAAGTCTGAAGCAAGAAGAATGATACGTTTCTAATAAATCACTTTGTCCTCTGTGATCCCAAAGGAAAAGGAGGAGGCTGAATAAGTTTCTATTTTCACACTCATCAACTAAATCTGAGCTGCTGAATCACTATAATTACAGTATCATCATATTATCAGCTGGGTATTACATTATTATACAGTGTAACATGATACTAGTTTTTATAATTCTATTGTCACAATCTATTTGGAACTAAAGGCATTCTTGCAATTTGGGAACGTTAAGTGTCCAAGTAGCAACTGGTATTCACCAAACTCTCCTCAACTTGTTGTGCCCTCAACTTTTACCTTATTTGACAAGATAAATTAATCGTTTTCACATCAATACAGGAGATCAGTGCTTTAACAAAAATGACAAAATAACAACAGGAGTAAAACTGCACATATCCCATCACCTAGCAAATACTCAGGTATCTTTAAGAGTCAGCAAAGGCACTTACCACACCAATTCCTTCAAAAGCAAATATTGCAGTCCCAAAAAACAGTGGGTATTTCTTCCAGCCAACCACAGGAGGCAGTTTTCGAGGATCTACTATATCCTGAAGAAAATAAAATAGGACAGTGGTACATAAAGCACAATAGCTGCTCCTACAGTTGTGATTGATACTTTATGCTGTAGGAAAGAAAACTCAGTATGTGTTGAAAGTGGCCTGAACATTGCTATTTACAATTCCTGGTTCCTCTCCCAAACTCAGTCATTTATACACTTTTATAGCCACTTTCACTCTCACACACACACACACACACACACATATTTATTCTAGGTTCACATTACTGACACAAGAAATTTTCACATTTGAAGTATCACGCTGCTGTATATAAGTGAGTGTCAATTAAAACAAAAGGCGAAGCTCACACCTCAACCTTAATTTCCTGCAAACTCTCACAGTACTGCATCTTCTAATCTGCTTTCATCCTGCAGTTATTCTTCTTAACCATAAGGGACAGTAAAAGAAAATCTTTTTAGTACAAGCTGAGTTCCTGCAGAACAATTAATTACTCTATCTCCCCTAATCTCTTCTATGTAACTTCTGTCTTGTCACCCAGCCAATACCTCTCACTGGCTTTTCTGCCTCCCTTTCCAATCTTCCATTTTACATTCGTCTCATGACACACGTTAAAGCTTTCCCAAACAATAGTGGCACTCCACAATTATCTACGTTGCATGTGCAACAGTGCCTTTTCAAAATACTTTTCAAAAATTAGAAGAAAGAAAAATAAAAAGGTTTCTACACATGATTTTTTTTCAGCTATCAGCTTAATTTGTTCCATTATTAAATGCTTCCAAATATGAAAAACAGCAGCACGCTAGAAAACACAGCAACTTAGGAGATGGAAGCCTGCAATATGTATTCTTAAAGGGTAAGTCTTAAATTTTTCCTGACTGCACTGGATAAACATTAGAAATAACCACTGCTGTTGAAATCGTTCTTCTGGTGCAACAAAAAGACTGACATAGATTAAACCCTTGCAAGTTCTGTGTGCAACCCACAAAATTTCACACACTCCTCAACCCAAGGACTCCAAGTCATTACAATACATATTTTTATCCTCTTAAGTGCAGCAATACCATCCTTTCTTCTAAAAGTCCATGTTCAGGTCTCAAGCATTAAGGCACTGCCTTAAATTAAGATGCCTCAATTAAACAGAAGATAATTCTGCCTCTCAGGAATTGTCAGTTAGTATGTATCTATCACAGACCAACTGCCACATGCAACAAATACAACTTATCACTCTGAAAATAAAAGGATAATAAACTTTTTTCAACTCACTCTAACAATATACTGATAAATGATCACCAGGCTGACAGCCATGGACATATTGGCAAGCAATGAAAGAAAGGACAGGCTCTTAAGGTCACGAATGAAAACCAGAAGGATTGTGAATGGCAGGAAACACAGCATGTATATTCGTAAATCAGTACTCCTTTTCTCAGAAGAACTGCTGGTGGCACTGATATTTATGGGAGCAGTTTTGTTTTCCAAGAATCCTTCATGGACCTGCAGAAAAAACAAAAAAGTGTCAAACAGTGGTCACATTGACTATATAGTCACATTACTGTTTTTCTATAGAGAAATTGTCCTCTGCTTTCCCTGCTGAGTGTCAGGTATTTGGGATCCCCATATCCTTAGTGCAGTGGGAAGACAAGGAACTGTAAGCAAATCCTTAAGACAAACGATGAAATTTGGATCTAAAAGTGTTGAGAGCATCTTTATCCCACCAGGGACTAAAGAGAAATCCACATGAGCAGTTCAGATCAGACTTCTTTCAGAAGACTCTTCTGAGAGCTAAGGCTTCAACACATGTAAAAGGTGATTTGGGGGATCTGATAAAGCCATGAGTTGAAATTATTTCACCTAAAGCCATCTTTAGGTATCTTGCCTAAATGAATTTTTAGCATCCTTGCTTTTTCAAAAGCCAGGTGTTTGATTTGATCACCCACACCGCACAGTCTGGTAAAATGAGATGGATCCACAGAATCAAAGAATCACTAGGTTGGAAAAGACCCACAGGATCATCGAGTCCAACCATTCCTATCAAACACTAAACCATGCCCTGCAGCATCTCATCCACCTGTATTTTAAACACCTCCAGGGAAGGTGACTCAACCACCTCCCTGGGCAGCCTGTTCCAGTGCCCAATGACCTTTTCCATGAAATTGTTTTTCCTAATGTTCAGCCTAACAGCTTCCACCTTGCAAATTTTAAGTGTCACTTACAGGACATCTAACATCTGTTAGTTTTCATTAAGACAACATTTCTGGAAAGCTATGAAGAGCTAAATACATCAGAACTAAATTCCAGTGAATTCATACAGCTCCAGTAACTCCATTTTGACAAGCAATATATTAAACACTTAACCAAATTTCTTTCCTAATGCCACACGAAGTAAAGCTTCCTGTAGTCCCACCATACTTAAAATAGAAATACAGAACAAGCACTTTAACAGCCTTTCACTTCAACATCATCTTGCATGTTTACTTGCTTACCCACATTTGCAGGCAGCCGGAACTGCTCTGCACAGAAGGACATCTAAGAGGGTTTTCTAAGAATTACAATATGATACAAGCATATAAGCCCCACTGAAAACCTCAGCTATAATAAATATTTAACCTTGCATGCCTTCAAATTCATAAAAGTATCTGAAGCTTGACTGGAAAAGGAATAATAAAATATTTATTCCTTAAAAAAAAAAGAGAAATAACAGCAGACAGGATACAGTTTGGATTCTAATATACATTTTTTTAAAACTTCACAGTATAAAACAGCTTCTACTCAAATAATTTCAAGTATTCAAGTACTTCATTTTTCTCTTAAGACAGAGGCATCCCATATGTATACACTTGGACTCGATGATCCAATGGGTCTCTTCCAACCTGGTTGTTCTATGATTCTATGAAACTCCAGGAAAAAGTTCCTAAAATCAAAAATAGTTCATTTCTTTTTCAATTAACACCACCAAATTCCAATTAGGTATTCAACTAGAGTTGAATAGCTAATACAGCCAGAAAATGCAATGTACTGCATTTTATGTATGCAAAATATTCCATATACATTCATTCAAGTTTAGGTCTAATATGATCAGCTGCCTTCATGAGAAGATGAGATCACACCTCCACATTCTATTAGGTAAGTACGATCATACGTCTTTATAATAATCTGCCTTTTACTTATGCAGAAATGCTGAGGAATGCCCAGAAAATCGACGTACTACAGCAGCACATGAACTCTCCAAAAGCATCAGTTGATAAATTAATATTGGTGCAGAATCAGCCAAACACAGCCAACTAAAACTATCGGACTGTGACTCCTTGACTCCAGCTTCCAACCTCCCACCTGCACATTTCAAATATGAGTTATATGCCTATAACAGATTACAACACTGTAGGCTGCTTTACAATACTGTAAGCATGGTAACCCTTCACCCCACATTTCCTTGAAAATCAGTTTAAGGAAAGAAGTTGGGGCATCAAGACATCATAGTTACATGTACCATGTAACTGATATTACAGGCTCAGTTACAGTGATATTTTATAGGCACATATTTTACAGTGATGTTTTATAGTACCAGGAGGACAGCTTATTCCCTTTTGGGGATATATATCTCTTTAAATCAACTTCATATCAATAAAGTAGGTAGAACAATGTCAGTCAGGACAAAACCATTTACAGGTTTAGGCAGGGCGGCAGGAAATAGCCATATCACAAAGCTGTATTCTGAGACAAAACAATGATTTGGTACATTGATTGGAAGAAGCACACCAGATAAGACCCCGTAAAGGTTCATCTTGTGGGAGAGGCTAAACAGGAAGGAGTGACAGATGGGTAGAAGAAAGTTGAATAGGAAAATAAAATGCAAAAATTACAAAATGTAAGGATTACTATTCTCCCTCTGTGAACAAAACAATTGGCTGTGGGAGATTTGACAGTTAAGAGCAACAGAGAAAAACTCTAATGAAGATGAGATTATACTGATTTGTTCAGGTGCATGCTAACATTACCATCCCACCATTTTCAAAGTGTTTATTTCTAGATTTTTTTTTTTAAAATGATCAGATAATATTCTAACAAGTAACAAAATACAAAGCAGCAGGAGGACTTCTTTTAAAAAAAACCTCTTCCTCAGAAGCAGTGTAACCCAGTGCAAGTTTACTGCTGATTGTGTTAGGACAGGCTATGACTCACCATCTGTCTAACCTAGTCTCTTAAATATTAGAATTAATACAATCTCAGATTCCTTTCTGGACAACAATCATTTTCACTCTCCTGCTGTTCTCTGCTAGTGCATCACTGTATATGGCAGTCTCTTTCCTAAACAAAGCAACATGATCTGAAATGTCACTTGAATATCAGACAACTTAGATAAATCTTGCTTATCCATCCAATGGATCTGTTCTTGTAAAAGGCATACATACGTATTGTTTTGTGTACGTCACAGAGCCCAGTAAACAGTGTTCAAGTTCCAGTCTGAACACACATTATCTGCACTTAGCTCTGCACTCATCACGCCCGTATCTGGGAGTCTGACAAACGTTTCCCTAAACCACATGAGGAAATACCACTATCATTTTAGAAAGTAAGTACACAGCCACTGAAGTCACTAGCAACAGCTAGCGATGTCCTCAGTCACGAGCCAACTTCATCAGAAGTCACTTCAGTTATTCAAGTGTTAACTTACATGGTGGTGTCATACCTGAAACAGCTTCCTTTCCATCAATGCTTCACCTAATGTCTCGTTTACACAGTATAAGCACAGCATCCACCAACTCCAAGCATTTTTGCAAATCTAGTTATTGGATTTTTGTGTCAGGCACTCAGAAAAGAACTGATGCACAACTAGTGACTGCAGAAAATTCAGTTAAACTAATGAACATGCTTAGAAGAACTATCTCAGAAGCAAGAAATAATTCCATTTCGTTAGTATCTTCAACTGAGATTACTGTTTCCTTGCCTGTATCCCAAAACCCACTCTTGTCACACTGCCTATGAACTTTTCAAGATCTAGTGGGACCAAAACAGTAGTCTTTGAACTCATTGGTTCCTCTTAATTCCTCCTTTTTTCAGCTCAGAGCTACAGCCAGTACAATACACTAGGCAAGATCTAGCACAAAACCAGTGCATTATCAGACAGATAAACACTATATTGTAATCTTGTAATTTGGCAAGAGCATAAAAATTAAATGTTTCACAGTTCATTTAGTTCTGGTATTTCATTCTTACTCAGCACCCAGCTTTGCAACTTTTTTAACACTTCTAGTTTTATTTCTAAGTAAAACCTCCTAAGTTTAGGGATTCTTTCCCTTTTTACAAAAACTGGGGAAAAAAAAATCAAAATTCCATTATGTAGCATCCCATCTCTGGGTCATCCTCAAAATACTAAACACCTAATACAGTTCTCCCACACAGCAAGAAGACGCTTTCAATTTTTTTAGCTTTATCAGCAAACAATGAGAAAACATCATTTTCTTTAGAAAACTCAGCAAATATTCACAAGCAAGCTGACAAACACCAAGACGCCTGACTTATGGTCTTCCGTTTCTCAAGCCAGAAAAGCAAAATAAATTTAGCACAAAAGGGGACCATGCTCTCCCAAGAACAGATTCTTTTTCTTGTCCCAGTGTGCTCACTGCTTCAGTCTTCCTGCAGTCAATCCTCAAGCTCTTTGTTCCAGTTTCATCTCTCATCTCTAATTTCAGACACCACCTATAAGCCCCTTATTGTACCCTGTCAGAGTTAATTGAAACTCTCTCCACCAACTTAAGTTTATTCTGTGCCTTAGAAAAATATTTCTTAAGAAAAACTTGATTTGAAATTTGATATAACTGGAAAAAGTGTCTTATAGCACAAAGTATCTGGAAAATTTTTTATGTAATGCAGCCAACATTGTTATAATCCGATAGACTCCAGTTAGAAAAGACGTAGCACCAGAAGCTATCCATTAGTGAGCATGGCACATCAAACATTTCACAGAATTCAAAAGTTAAAGTAAGTGTTTGTGGGAACATCTTACAGAGAAGAAGGCCTTGAAACAGAGAACTGAAAGAAAAACAAAGGCCAGTTCGGTGAGAATAAGAGACAGCCTTCTGATAAACAAAGCCCAGCTGCAAGGATTACAAAAGATGGTTCAGTGGGAACGAGTACCAACTGAAAGAAAAACAATGGAAGAGAACTATCAGCATAAATAATTTTAGTGTAACTTGGTTTTCTAGCATGCGTGGTAGTTTAGCCAGTAATATGTTAGTAATAGCTTTATGGACACCTATCTTTAGCCAATAATACACTGTAGACACACACGTGGGCACCCAGTTATGTAACCAAAAAGGGTATATAAAGAAACAGTTAAGCTCAATAAAGTGTCTTTGATCCATCAGATTGAAGTCTGTGTGATCAATCCCCTCAAGTGTTTAGACTCATATGCACCACTGTATGTCTAACTTCACTTCAAAATAGTATGGACTCACAAATACTCATGTGCCAGAACCATTCTAAAACATTTTGCCGCTTTTTTTTTTTTTTTGTTCTGTGAAACAGAAAATAAGGTGAAGGAAGACACTAGCAGGTTTGGTTTGGTACTAGTTTTAATTAGGAATATCAAAGAATAGGTCTCACTGAAGGTTCCTATGGACTGTTAGTTTGCAAACACACAAATGTATTAAAAGTACAGAGCGTAATGCAGAGATATTAGTCAAGGAGTGGCATTAGTAACTTTTTTTTACTATGTTTTTCCCTTATCCCAGTTCTCCACTTCCCATTCCCTCTCTTCACCTTCCTCATTCTTCTACTAGCCCAAATAATCAATAGATTTAGAGCAGTAACAATGTGTTCTTTGGCGCCCTCTACAGGACAGATTTCTACAACAGAAAGTAGTCAAGAAGAAACCACAGCCCTCACCCTCCCAGAGGAAGAAACACAGGTCAATCTAAATCAAATACACCTGAAAGCAGAACTTCTGAATTGCTGATGACTAATTCCTTACCCAGGTACATCATGGGCCTCTATAGCTACTGCTTTGGCAGAGGTTGCCTTTCTGTAAAATCTTTCAACTCAGAAGGCAGAAAAAAAGTTTCCTGAAAAGGTTAGGGTTTGTGTTTTAAAAAATCCCCAAAGCCCAGATCAGTAAGTGTTCAGTCTCATCTTTTACTTATAGTCAAAACAAATATATAATAAATTTTTGATCAGATACATATTTGATAGGAAAAGGTTTGAGTTGAACAACACAATAAAAATCCCCTCTTAAGAAGGCCAGCAAAAGGACATCAGATGCAAAAAAGGATTTTAAGGTATTGAGATAGATTGTTTAAGTAGAACTGTCACTTCTACGGTTGTTGAGTTTGGTGGGGGGGGGGGCTTCCAATATGCAAATTACAGAATATCCAGTTTCCAAATATACAAATTTGCCTTGTCTTATAGGATCTTTATCTGTAGACCTTTTAATACTTTTTTAACACAGTATATTCATCTGCAAGGGGGGAGAAAAAATTACCATCTTCTATGCACTAACTGCCCAATGGGACGTGCTTCTTCCTAATTAAATAAGTTAAGCAATGCCAAGGCACCTTTATTCCACCTTCTAGGGAGAATAAGAGTCCGTATGGAAGATTAATGCTCAGTAACCGGCCATACCTTATTCCTCCTCACTTTTTTATAGAAGGGTACTACAGGCCCAGATTCATGCTCATTAGCTTTATATCAAGTGACTAACCATAATCTTATGAGCAGGAAGCACAGCAGGGTACATCGGTAGAGTCCTGGGATCTTAATAAGCCATTAGAAGAAACAGCACCACAAACTCAAAGTGCCTGCGGCTCCTGTCTGAGCAGCCAACCTGCACTGGCTGACCACCCAAGGGCCACCTGTTCAGACACACAAACTGCTGCTGGCAACTGCTCAGTGTGCAAAGAGGAAAAACCAGGAGATATCAGGAACTCCCATCAACAGAAAAATCCCCACCAATGAGAAAAAGAAAAGCTTAGAAGGAATGGAGAATTAGAGACAAAAACTGAATGAAAGCAGGAGCCACTGTCATGAAAGTGACAGCCATGGGTTTGTTTGCTTTTGTCAATGATGGATGGTTGTAAGGGAGAAAAGGGGCAGTTAGGTTTAAAGGAAAGTTTGGGGGCTTTATGCGAGATGCATAGACATTTGTGGTTGTGGGGATTCATTTGCCATTTTTAACTGACTTTTTCTTAAACATAGCATAACTAAATATTTGATTTTTAGATATCCTTCAATAAATCAACTTGCACAAATGAATCAATTTTTCTAATAATTAATACCCAACCTATTTAAAAACTCATAACATATTGAAATGTGCTCCCACATATTGAATACTACAGATTATAGATGTAATAGTATTCACAGTAAAACCAAGGAAATGCTACATGCACAGTGCTACAATATTTTCATTGCTAACACTGATGATCACAGAATCATTAAGTTGGAAAAGACCCACAGGATCATTGACTCCAACCATGAGTCAGAAAGCAGGATTTAAACACCTATTACAGATGGAAAAAGAAAGAATATTGAAGAATAAGATAAAAATTCAAATTTAAGAACTGTCAAAAATCAACCCAATAAGGAAAAATAAAGGATTCTATGGGTAAGCAGAAACATCTGTACAGAGAGAAAAGTGATAAGAATTGCCTACAATGCAGCCCTGCAGTAAAGGATCAAATGATCACAGTGGATCACAAGTCAATCATGAGGCAGCAATCATGTGCTCCTGCAAAAGTACCATTATACTGTCAAGCCTGGACTACACTCTGTAAAACCTGGGAAATAACCTTTAAGCTCTACTTCTCAAGAGCAAAACTTCAACTAGAGTATCATCGCAAACTTCAAGGATAAAACTTGGGAAAGTTTTATCCTGTGAAAGCAGGTAGAGGGGAGACAGGATAAAAATGTTTGAAAATATAAAAGATACTGACAAATAGAAAAGAATAATTTACTTAAAACTAGAACATGAAATAAAGGACTTGCAATGTTGATAAGAAATTTTAAGCTTCTACAAAGAAGGTGTCTTACAGATAAGAAAGCATTGGAACTGAGTCCTGAGGAGGCTGCGGAATTTTAAATGTCAGGCATTTTTAAGAACAAAAGTCAGAACTAGTTTAGATACAATGGATTCTGTGGCAGACAAGTGCATTCTAGGAAAGGGAAATAACTAAAAGATAACCAAAGAAAGGTTCTTTCAGGTTTCAGTCCTATTTTCTATAATTTCCACAAATTACTTTTAAAATTCAACAAATCAGATAGCAATGAAGCCACAGACACTTGCACAAGGTTTGAATTTACAAGTTCACCTTGCAAATTTCCCCTTTTAACTGAAAGCTCTTTTGTGGAAACCATATTAGAACCCATTCTGTGCATATCTCAGTTTCGCATTTTACAAGGAGTTCTGTTGGACTTCATAAGGATAGGAAATAGAAGTGAGAAAAAAATGAATCTAAAGCCATAACTGTTTCCATACAGTAAGAATACTCACTTGTTTCACGTTTTCTGCCAAGAATACAACATAAACGCTACAAAATCCCAGCTGTGTTATGACTAGGAAAAAGTCAACAATATACCTGAGGAAGAAAAACAAACACATTATACTTAGGCCTCAAACAATTTAAGTATTTTTACAGCAGTCAAAATGCTAGATGCAAATGCCACATTAATCACTGGAATATAAGTTCCTCTTATGGCAAAACAAGGTGGGGTTGTTTGGTTTTTAAGGTAACATTTAAGTAACCAAAGCTCCTCAAAAAGAAAAAGTAAATAACATTTTAAAGTGGCATAAAATTAAATTCAAAGTTTTAACAATGTGGTACCAATATAAACAATAGACATATTCTGCTGGGGTCCCTAGCCCCTCCCTAACACATTAGTTTTTCACCAGGACCAGAGATTAAATTAGTTACATAGACTTCAGCAATTCAAGGTAACAAATATTTTCACATATTACTAAGTGGGTCTGTATTGATGTCTTCCAATACACATTCAGACACTGTATCTCATTGAAAAAACACCTTAAATTATGGTTTAGATTGTTTTTTTAAAAATGTAACACACTAAGTTGGCTTTTTCTAGAGTGAAGCATACAGCAGAGATCTGCTTCAGAGAATGGATTTGCTGCAGTAGAGTGTCTCTGGAAATCAAATTGCCATTTGTGGCTTTTAACTCTTTGGTGCATTACAGAACTGTCATTATAT
Source organism: Coccyzus lansbergi (assembly GCA_033558105.1). Classification (NCBI taxonomy): domain Eukaryota; kingdom Metazoa; phylum Chordata; class Aves; order Cuculiformes; family Coccyzidae; genus Coccyzus; species Coccyzus lansbergi. The sequence continues at coordinate 215,463 of JAUMJK010000267.1, read as the reverse complement.
TTCACTACAAACCAATTTTCCCTCTAATTGAGTTCTATTCTACTCCTATGAAGTCATCACAAAAGATCGTAGAAGACTAGCTCATCTTTTTCTCATCTGAAACAAAATAGTAGCCAAAACACACAATGCAAGATGCTGCATCCTTGAAAATAATGGGACAAAATAAAATTCTTCCTCAAGTAAGGAAAACCCATTTTAAATTAATGTTCAACAACATGTCTGAGGTTTTGAGTTTCACTACTGTGTTGTCACACCATGAATTCCATGAACAGCAAAAAAATGGCGAAGAAAAAAAGTCTTTTTTAAAAGAGGGATAAAGTAACTAAAGAAAAGCAACAAGGTACTAAAAACAACATGTCATCACTGCAAATGATAGTAAATATTTCTCCTTTCAGAATAAATATATTAGAGTAATTCACATTTGCAATGTCAACCTGTTAAAGAGTGAACTCAGGCAAAGAAACATGTTTACAGTAAAAGAGAATGAAAACTCCTATTACGTCACTACATTAGACAAAACAGAACACATGTGGTTATACCACATCTCTTCCTATGTTGTTAAACAGAATCCTTTTCTTCACAGGTCCTGTAGAACTGAGAATTTAAATGTCTAACAGAGAAACACTCTCAAATCCTCCCATGTCAACACTACAAGTTGGCTGCAGGAAATAACAAATCACACTGCACAAAAATATTTCAAGAACAGAGAACATGTTCTTAAAGCAAGTTACATCTTATTAAAAAGGGAATCCCGTAACAAGTCCAAGTGTAGCCACTAATTTCCAATAACAAATTTATTTAATAAAATTCTAATGCAAACTTACCGTCCCCAAGAAGCTCGTTTCTGAAGAGAAGTCAGTGGCCCCACTTCCATGGCATAACTCACTGTATCACTATACCCCAGTGAGGATTTTTTCATCCTAAAATCAAAGAGTGAAGAAAGAATAGTTACTAGAAACTAAGGGGGGGTGGAGGGAAGAGGGAGGCTAGTGGCCTTCAATGATTATAACAACTAATCAACTGTGGTACCATTCTGCAGCTGCTGAATTTTAGAGGTCTGGTTTAGGTTTCTTTTCCCCCAGGAAGTGCTATTCAGCATTCTACAAGCACATGAACCATAATGCTGCTTCCTCCTAATTCAACGGTACTAAATCAGTTTCTTATGGAACAATTTTCTTGATAAATTAATCCAAAATTGATTTTTAAAATATCAGCTTAAGAAATTAATCTCAAGAGACACAAAGAACTTCAACACTTGAACAAGATTTAACAGGTTTTGCAAGAAAAGCAATCCATCACAGTTATTTCAGTGGTATCAGTTCTATGTATATCTTCACAGGCCATTCAAAACTACAGAGGAAAAAGTCAAGAATTCAGAGGATCCCTTCACAGTACAAGATCACAGTTTTTCCAGCCACAGGGACACAGGGAGTTTTGTGTTTCTATTCAGTTCAAAAACTTCACTACAGTTATAAAATACAAGACCCTCCCACTGCTTCTTGTTAACTGCAGACAGTAAGAGGAAACAATGTTTAATAAAAGTCACTATTAATGAAAATATTCTATCAGTCAAATTTGATTCATCACTTCCCCCCAAGTATTGTACATGTCACTTGGCTGACTATCTAGTGTTTATCTGCTCACTAGCATCATTTTAATGCATTTCTTCAGCACTAAAATTTGGAAGAATCAAGGCGTCACAGCCCAAAGAGATAAAGCTCACATGTAATCATGAAAGATATTACCAGCAATTCTTAGTTTATCTTTATTCCTTTAAAGCTCTTATAAGCTGGTTATTTAGAATTGGACACACTTCAAAGCTATAAAGATTCATAAGCTATGAAGATAAAGAAGGACTAAGAGACTGAAGATAAGTAATTAAAACTCCAATGATAAAGACCTGGTTATTTGCCAGCAAAGACAAGGAACAGGATACTGGGGAACACAAGTTAAACCAACTTATTTTTTTGTATTGAGTGGAGAACAAGTATTTTTTTAATGTATTAAAGTAATGTTGCAGAAAGCATAGCTACATGGTAAGAAACTGAATGCCGTTTCCTTCAAATACAACATTCTGAAGAGAAGAAAATTCTACAGCAACAGCACGTTTCATTAGCCTAGAATCAGAAAAAGATAAAAAAAACCCCTCAAACTCAGCAACAAAATGAGTTGTTTAACATTTACCTCTGACAGAGCGAGTGACTGCAACGTACCAAGATGTGCATACAATGTACAGATATAATTCCTATGAACACCAGGCTGATTGGTCCAACCTGACATGAAAATAGGAAGGAAGGAAGGAAGGAAGGAAACAAGAGCAAATAAATTAAGAATATAAAGTTTTACTCAACTAATTTCCCTGCCCCCACCCCCAGGGGAATTTGCTGCTCAAGTTTTATGGAATTCCTTACTTCTCATTCACTGTTTGACAGAAGGTTACCCAGGGGCAATCAAGCCTAATACCAAATGAGCACAAAGAACTTCACTGCTTTAACAGCTTTGTTAAGATATTTGTCAAAAAAAAATATTTGTCAAGAGAGAAAACTGCATATACTTCACAATTCAAAACAGTGGTTTGAACTGATGATGTGCAGTATAAAAAAAAGATGAATACAGCAAAAACCCTGGTAAATTCTACTGTTACAAGTAGTACGTAATCTTCAAATTATTTGTTTCAGAGCATAAGTTTGACCGAAAGTGTTCACAAAAGCTACTTTCTTTTCACATTAAACTTTCATTCTTAAACTGAACATCCTGTAATAAAGAATTACAGGATTATTTAGTCATAAAGTGAAAACTTCACTCAATTATATGTACTCTGCCTTAGGAAATGTATTGTTTGTTACCATGTACAAACAACCTGTGCTACACTCTGTTTCTGCAGAAACACATTATTGATTTAACAAGCTGATACTGCATCCTAGGATATATGATCTGACTCTAGAGAAGTTTGGACAAAGATAACCCAATAATAGCAGTTCCCATGGGACATCATAGCAGTCCTAGTGAATCAAAAACTTACTTTATTCTGACAAAGTTTGTTTTCCCAGGGGAAAACACTTTGGCTAAGCAAAAATACAACACTTGCTACAAAGTCTTCAAGGGGAAGTAGTAAGTTTTTTAAAAAAATAAATCTTAGTATTCAATACTAACTTTACCAGACTAAAGACAAACAAAAGTAGAACAGAACTCTGTTGAAGCCAGTAGTGACAAATATCAAGTTTTTATCAAGACTTTAGCTATTCAGGGTCAGACACAAAACTGTAAACCTTTCTAGATGATTTCTCTGATCTATGAAAAATAACTGAATTCTTACCACAATGCCAGCATTTCTTATTGCAAGTGGAAGACCAAGAAGCCCAGTTCCAATGTTTCCCTTGAGGAGGTGCATAAGTGTTTGTATAAACCTGAGGACAAAAATATAAAAGTCCAATTAGAAATACACTCAGAGTAGGAGGAAAAGCAAAAACAAAACCACACCCTTCATCACGTATGTATAAAAGGATAAATTGTAAGCTTCGACCACTTTAAGGTGGTCCAGCTACTTTAAAAAATGTCCAGCACATACAAATCATGTTTGTTTTCATCTTTACACGTGTTCTCCCTCAAACAGAACACAGAAGTCTGATCTTCAATACCTTCCCCCAGCTTATGAAAGGTTACTCCTTGTGCAGTTTTATTGTCCCCCTGCCTCATAGTCAAAATGACAGAGTTTCATCAATTCTATTTTAGAATCTATAACATTCAAAACAACTACTGGCTGCAAATCACAAGACCGACAGCCAAAGTTTTATCAAAGGACAAAAAAAAAATTCTTTACACATTCTTCTATTCAACTTTAACAAACAGATTCAAAATCTTCTTAAATTTCTTTACTAAAAAATAAAATCAAAGCTTTGAACAGAGCTCGTATTTTGAGTGACCCAATCACTTTACAAATAGAGACCTTGGATTATTTTTCTAAACAACAAAGAACCTACTCAAGATGGGCTGCTTTTTGGTAGAACTATGCAAAGTCCTGACGTATAACCACAAAACTGCACCACAGTGCAAGAAAACCCATTAAGCGTTCAGTAAACTGCTCATGAAAAACAAGTCAGAGCCAACAAATGTAAAAAATCTGATACTTAAGAGTAATACACACGTAATGCCTTCTTCATTATCAAGCTGATAATGCTTCTCAACAGGCAGGAAATTATTTTCATGCTCTTCATCTGAGAGGCCATCTGAATTTTGTTCATCAATCAAAGGCTTCATTACTTCCATGTCTGTACAACAGAGTTAACACTACATTAGCACTAGAAACAAACACAGTTTAGAAATAAAACATGACTCAAACTACCCATGCCATGATGTTTACCTGTGTTCCTAACTGTAAAGCCGATTTAAGCAGGTAGACACGCAGCACAGATTTGCATGGGACATTCTCTTTAAAGCAGCACCCTATCACATTATCATTAGTAGTAGTACTATGGGCAAACGCTACAACTTTTCATTAATAAAAGCCACTTCGAATCAATTGAATGTTGATGGTTTAGATCATTTTGCAAGCTAATAAAACATAAACCAAATCAGGAAAGCCACCCATTGTTACAAAAGGATGAGATTAATCTTGCTAAGAACTTAGTCTACACTTAAAAGTGGTGAGCAAGGGAACTCCCCAGACTCATCCCAACCTACGATGAATAGGTAAGCCAGGTACCACAGAAGATGTCCCCAGTCAAAACAACTAAGATAGTAGAATTAGGCCACATGCTTTGAATGCTGCAGTTTCAATCTGTTAAAGTAGTATTAACTGGCACTGCAGTCAACAAATGCAATTCCACCATCCAGCTAAATAACAGTGTCAAGCAATAGTAAGCAGCCAGTAGTGAGCAAAACTGCCTTCCAGACAAAACTAACAGCTTATGCCAGGTTGATATTGATTAAACTACAGCCATTTTAAAATTAACATGATAAGGTAAAATAAATCCTGCTAATAGCCAAAAGATTATTTACCTTACACTTGTCATCCACAGTATCCATTCAAAATTGTGTTGAGTAAGTCTCAATTGCCAACATTTCCACATTAAAACACACTTCTCTATTTAGTGAGCAAAAATATTTCATAGAATCATAGAATAATCAGGTTGAAAGAGACCCACCAGATCATCAAGTCCAAAAGTTCCTATCAAACACTAAACCATACCCCAGAGCACCTCGTCCACCCATGCCTTAAACACCTCCAGGGAAGGTGAATCAACCACCTCCCTGGGCAGCCTGTTCCAGTGCCCAATGACCCTTTCTGTGAAAATTTTTTTTCCTAATGTCCAGCCTAAATCTCCCCTGGCGGAGCTTAAGGCCATTCCCTCTTGTCCTGTCCCCTGTCACTTGGCAGAAGAGGCCAGCACCCTCCTCTCTACAACCTCCCCTCAGGTAGTTATAGAGAACAATGAGGTCACCCCTCAGCCTCCTCTTCTCCAGCACAATGAAAATTAGCCTTAGTATGGGATTTGCATGGCAAAGTTTTGGTAGCAGAGGGCTATAGAGGTGGCTTCTGGGGAAAACACTAGAAGCTTCCCCTGTGTCTGATAGTGCCAGCAGGCTCCAAGAGGGATCCACTGGTGGCCAAGGCCAAGCCCATCAGCAACACTGGTAGCCCCTCTATGATAGCATATTTCAGAAGAGGGGAGTGCTAGAGAACTGCACAGCAGCAACCACAGCTGGAGAAAGGAGGGAGAATATGCAAGAGAAACAACCCTGCAGACACTCACTGAAAGACAAGGAGGTGGTGATCTAGGCACTGGAGCAGAGATACCCCTGCAACCTGTGGTGAAGACCATGGTGAGGCAGGCTGTCCCCTTAGGCTCCATGGAGGTTAACATTGGAGTAGATACCCACCTGCAGCCCACGGAGGACCCCACACAGAACCAGGTGGATGCACCCAAAGCAAGTTGTGACCCTGTGGGAAGCTGACATCGGAGCATGTTTGTTGGCAGGGATTAGGGACCCATAGGAGCAGTCTGTTTCTGAAGGATTGCAGTCCCATGGAAAAGGACCCACACTGGAACAGCTCATGAAGAACTGCAGCCCGTGAGAAGGACTCAAATTGGAGATGTTTGTGGAGGACTGTCTCCTGTGGGAAGGACTCCACACTGAAGCAGAGGAAGAGAATGTGGAGGATGGAGCAGCAGAGACAACTGGGAATGAAGTTGAGCCTGGGGAAAAGGAAGAGCTGGAGCAAAGGTGTTTGCAGATTTGTTTTTATTTATCATCACTCTATTCTGATTTGATTGGCAATAAATTAAAGGCACAAGCCTTTTGTTATATTTTCTCTCCCCTGTCCAACAGAGCGATAGAGCAGCTTGGGCAGCTGGTATCCAGACAAGCTCAACCCATCACAACCATTCAGCAAATTATTAAGGTTTTTAATAAAACTTCAAGATGTCTAACCCATCAGCGTGGTACTGAAGCCAATCCTAAGCAAGAGGAACTTATGACAAAAAACCATACAACAACTATATGTTGTATAACCATACAACTATATAATATATCCTGTAAGACAGAGGCAGATTTTCCATGTAGTTAAAAGTGGAAGCATGTAGCTCAAAGTCTCCTGAAAAGAGCAAAGGGTCACCTGAATTTGGTGTCAATCAAGTTGAAAGCCAGTAATGAAAACACTTGACAGAAACAAAGACGCCCAGTGGAGAGAAAAATCAGAGGTCAGAAAGACTCAACCCAAAAGCGTTTTGTAAAGCATATTTTCCACTCAGTGATATTCTAATTTTACAAGTCAAGTCAGACTGATTCATATTCCACTACATGACATAAAGTCTTATGAATTGATCAAAAGAAAGGTCAGCAAAATTCATTCTACTCCCACAGCATGGTGTTAACTAGTTCTTGAGGATGCCACGACCACCCTTCTCTCAGCTCTGAGTCACTCCTGGGCTCATTCAACACTCAACTACACTCACCTACTTACTCTACTTCTTGTATAAGTGTCTCCGCCCCCAGAGGCCAGAGGAAGCAAAGTGTCAACACTGGAAGTTTCACCCAGTGGGTGAGTGATCAGGCTTGTTTTCATTTTTTTTTAAATACTGAGCCTAAACTAACAATCTGAAGTGTTTTCACTTGGAACAAAACAAACTACAAGTGTGCAAAGTTTGTGCATTCTGTGCTGCTCTGCACAACCTCTTCTATGCACTTGGAAAAGCACCTCCTCTCTCCTCTCTGGGCTACAATTAGATCCAGTAGAACATAGGCTTCATAGGAAGGTGGAGTCTAATTGTATAGAGGCAGTCATCCAGGGTGCCAGAGTATCTTTCTCAGCCTACCTGAAACTGCTGTGCTTGGGAAAGAAACTCCCCAATTGTCTGAAGAAGACGACAGATAACAAGTGGTTCTTAATTTATGCTAAATCATAATGTATTATGCAACATAATGCTAAATGACAATGACCACATGCAGCAAGAAAGGCTCCTGTTTACCAGGATGAAGGAACCAACATGACTCTTAGTATCAACACACTGGTAAGCATCAGCAACTGCGCCATCACGGGAGAAAAGTGAATTTCTCTTGGAATAGAATAGAATCATAGAATAGAATCACTAGGTTGGAAGAGACCCACCAGATCGAGTCCAACCACTCCCACCAATCTCTAAACCATGCCCCTCAGCACCTCATCCACCCGCACCTTAAATGCCTCCAGGGAAGGCAAGTCAACCACCTCCTTGGGCAGCCTGTTCCATTGCCTAATGACCCTTCCATTCCAGCCTGGTATCTGATATATATACACATCCACACTGTTTACCACACAACCAGATCACACTCAGGAGACACTGAATTTTAAAGGAATATCATTTTACTGCTCTCTCAATTTCCTGACCCCTCTTATGATCACAAGGGTAGTTCTTAAAAAATAGATTTAAACATACTGAAGTATTGCCCTCATTTTTTAAGTAATAAAAATTTTCCTAGGACAAGCTATTTTTTTCTCTCAAAAATTTATTCGCCCACAGCTAGAGCCATCTAAGTTGTCTAAGAGTTACTGTTATCACTACTCCAGCTCTGATAATTACCTAAGAATAAATTACAGTTTTAATATCAAAACCACAGGCCGAGGGTTGTTCCTGCAAGAAGATGACAACTTTCATCCTGACTTTTCCATACGGTACAAACCAAATCATGAGGGGAGACCTCATTGCTCTCTACAGCTACCTAAAAGGAAGTTGCGGAGAGGAGGGAGCTGGCCTCTTCTCCCAGGTGACAGGGGACAGGACAAGAGGGAATGGCCTCAAGCTCTGCCAGGGGAGATTTAGGCTGGACATCAGGAGGAAGTTTTTCACAGAAAGGGTCATTGGGCACTGGTAGAGACTGCCCAGGGAGGTGGTTGATTCACCTTCCCTGGAGGTGTTTAAGGCACGGGTAGACGAGGTGCTGAGGGTCATGGTTTAGTGTTTGATAAGAATGGTTGGACTTGATGACCTGGTGGGTCTCTTCCAACCTGATTATTCTATGATTCTATGATTCTAACTTAGTGTAATGTCTAGAGGTGCTAAGCAACTCACTGCTCTGCAGAAACGTGAAAACATCTGCCCTAAAGAGCTTACAATCTAACCATCCTCAGCTCACCTACTGAGTTATTTTTTTAAGTTTGGGGTTTTTTAAAAAAAAAAAAAAGTGGTTATTTTTCACTTCTCCTGTGAAGTAGTTTCATAGCTTCCTGAGTAGACTGTCCTTAAACAAGTTTGCTTTTGAGAGTTCTTTATCGTTTAATCTATTGTCTATATAATATCAGTCCTGATTATTTCCATACATTCTATCAAATGCACATGAAACATTGTACCACATAGGCTCAAAGCAAGACATACGCACATTTGACGCAACTAGTAGATTTCATTCACATTAGAAATATCTTAAAAGCAAACAAACAAAAATTTAAAACACTACAGAACAAGATGTTAGTATCAAAAAAAAAATCTTTAACAGCAAGAAATTTTAAAGATACTTAAAGAACTTTCAAAGTAGTTCAAGTTTATTTTTCCTAGTTATTGGTATTGCATCAGACACCAACAAAGAAGTTACCTACCTCTTGCCAGGTACTCACAATCTGACTGGCAAGATGCACTATTTTTTTTCTGGGTTCTACTCTGGCAGGAAAATAAAACAGTTGCTATTTACAAACTAACGCACAGCATCTATGCAAATTCTAGGTTACTTCATAAAAAAAGTTTCTTCCCTCTGTACAGTAGAGATATACACAATTCAGTTATTTTCCACTCCACTGTTACAAAATAAATAGAACAAAAATGTTTATTATACTTTCACTAGACTCTTGACCAAGATAACCTGCCTACATTCACTCTCACAGAGCACACTTTAACCTGCAACTTACTTTGCTTGCCTTCAGCATCTTCATCCATTGCCACTGCAGCCAAGGTTGCCATTCATCTTCTTGCCTTTTCATGATTAGCAGAACCAGCAATACATTTCCCCTAGTTAGCTCATTAAGCGCTTGCATGAAAATCATCCTACAAAAGCATTCCAGAAAAATCTTCAATCCATTGGGTCTTGCTACATTAACTCCCTTGGAGGTATCAGGTGGCAAAAGTTCCCTATGCGAACCAGGACCTGTGAACACAAGGCTTTTTCCAGTTGTTTAAAGAAGGCTTCACCCACCTCTACTTCCTGACTTCGTGGTCTGAAGCAACACGCACCTTTCCATCCCCCTGGCTGCCCTTACCCCTGATCTTGAGCCATATGCCCCTTCATCCCACACAGCAGTAGACTGATATGACAAAAAGTGAAGCATTCTTGGATGTAAAAATTAAAGGAACAGGAGAAAGACAGGCAAGTCAGACCATACATACTGTCTTCGTTTACTTAAATTCACTGCATTTGTCACAGAAGAATAAGAAGAAAAGGATGAAAGAGAGCCTATGAAAAGGAAGAGATAATGTCCTTCGAGGCTGAATCATCATTTAAAAAGAAGTCAGCCTCTTCACCTATAAGACTGAATGCCTGACCATTACCCCTTTTCTTCACCTTTTCCTCATTTGACTCTGTTTAGGAGCAAAATTATTTATTATGAAATTACTGCTATAATGGGAACCATACGCATTCTCAAACAGGCAGGAAGAAAGCTCACACTAGGAGATTTACACCAGTGATCCAGTAAAAATGCCCTTGGTTGTTGGGCGTGTTCCTGCCTCTCCACACTTCACACTATACGTACTATACTTGCATATTTAAATTCTTAAGCCCCTTCATGCATCACTTCCACAACATTAATTCTTGTGGGGAAAATAATCCTTTAAATATCAATAATCATTTGAAATATCAATAACCACTGCCCTTTCTAGGGATGCCTCCTAGAGAGACAGCGGGACACCTGGGTGGTAGACTCTACTCTGTCTGCTTTTGACAATGATAAACTTCAGTTTTAAGATGTGTACATGATACAAGATGTATTACATGAGGACGACGCAGCTTTTAAGAAGTAAGTTTCACATAGAACTTGCATCATAAAATTTACATCCTGAGAATGCATCCAATCATGTCACCCACTACAGTGAAGCAGAAAGACTACCAGCTTCCCTACTAAAGTCATATGAAAAGTGTTTAGTCCATACCCACAGTCAATATAAAACTTTTAAGGGTTTATAACCTTTAAAGATCATCTTATTCTACCTGCCCCGCCACATGCAGGGACATCTTTCACGTGATCAGGTTGTTCAAAGACCCATCTAACCTGACCTTGAACAATCCCACGTATGGGGCATCCACGACTTCTCGCGGCAACCTGTGCCAGTGTCTCAACACCCTCCTAGAGTCCATGTCTTTCTTGTGCTGGGGGCCCCAGAGCTGGAGGCAGGACTACAGGTGAGGTCTCATAAATGCTCAGGAGAGGAAGATCACATATGGTGGCAATACTGTTTCCTAAGCTGAGAGCAGTATCGCAATAGTCCTTTTTTAAAATCTGCACAATGACAGATTTTGCATTTCCAATCATACACTGCTGGAACACGGTGACTTCCCCTCCATAAGCAAAAACTATTGTTATGCAAGTCACATACACTAACCTTTACTGGCCTTGAATTTTTGTGATGGAATATTTTGTACTCATGCTGTTTCTTGAGCTTTCATTTAAACGATTTCCCATATAAATCATCTTCAAGCACACATAACTTTTACAACATGTTCTTCTTTTTCCATCTCTTCATTCTCTGCTGCATCAACTAAATTACCTTCACATCAAAATAACACATAAATACTCTGGGTCTGATGGTTTCACCAATGTGCATTTGCCTCCATGACATTATATTTCTTCTCTGCCTCATAACTATTCATTTTTTTCTGCATACAGTACAAATATCTATAAAATTTTCTTTGCAACTTCTACTAATGCATTTTGGTATGTGTTGTTCTGTACCTGAACCACTCTCCAGACCATCTAAGTCTCAAGATTCATTGACAAGATTCAGTAAGACCCATAAAACTGTGAAAAACTGCAACAGAATTCTCTAAACCACAGCACAGCATGCAGCCTCACAACTGAGAAAAATAACAGTAAGCATGTGCTCTTGGCATATATTTTCTTACTCCAACTTCAGTTCACTTCAAGCACAGTTGTGCTCTTTCTGTACTGCAACGTCTTCCACACTACACCATCATCTTAACCCAAACGAAAAGCAACAGTGAATTTAATATAGCACCCGCTTTTTAACTCAAGCCACTTGGGTAAAGTACCTGACCATCCTTTCAGGGGGAAAATAGTGTCTACATGTACTTCTCATAGTAGCTTGAATATTTATTTCCATTCCAAGTTCTGGGGAAGGATGAGCTACACATTTTTTATTACCTGTTTTAACACACCATCCTGCTATTTTATTAACATCATTAATCATAGAATCACCAGGTTGGAAGAGACCCATCAGATCATCGAGTCCAACCATTCCTATCAAACACTAAACCATGTCCCTCAGGACCTCGTCCACCCATGCCTTAGACACCTCCAGGGAAGGTGACTCAACCACCTCACTGGGCAGCCTGTTCCAATGACCAATGCCATACAACTTCCCAGTTTCATAGAATCATAGAATCACCAGGTTGGAAGAGACCCATCGGATCATCGAGTCCAACCATTCCTATCAAACGCTAAACCAAGTCCCTCAGGACCTCATCTACCTACGCCTTAAACACCTCCAGGGAAGGTGAATCAACCACCTCCCTGGGCAGCCTATTCCAATGCCCAATCACCCTTTCCATGAAAAACTTCCTCCTAATCTCCAGCCTAAATCTCCCCTGGTAGAGCTTGAGGCCATTCCCTCTCGTCCTGTCCCCTGTCCCTTGGGAGAAGAGGCCAGCTCCCTCCTCTCTACAACCTCCTTTCAGGGAGTTGTAGAGAGTAATGAGGTCTCCTCTCAGCCTCCTCTTCTCTAGGCTAAACACCCCCAGCTCTCTCAGCCGCTCCTCATAGGGCCTGTTCTCCAGCCCCTTCACCAGCTTTGTGGCTCTGGGCTGCGTTACACAGAATCAAAGAACGGTTTGGGTTGGAAGGCACCTTAAGGATCATCCAGTTTCAACACCCCTGGCATGGGAAGAGAGAGACACTTTCCACCTCCCATGTCCCGAAAGCCAGCACAGTCAGATAAAGAGGCAGCGTCGTAACCCCCTGCTACGCTGAAAACCATGAGCCACCACAGATAACGAGAGAAAAGTAATGCATAGTACATAAAAAAATACTCACTTTGAAGAGTGCATTAATGTTTTATTTACAAAGTGGTTTGATCTGCCTTTGACACAGTTCCTCACAGCATTCTGCTACGGAAACTGTCAGCCTCTGGCCTGGACAGGCGCACAGTCACCTGGGTGGAAAACTGGCTGGATGGCCGGGCCCAGAGAGTGGTGGTAAATGGTGTTAAGTCCAGCTGGAGGCCAGTGGCAAGTGGGGTTCCCCAGGGCTCAGTGCTAGGTCCAGTCCTGTTCAATGTCTTCATCAATGACCTGGATGAAGGCGTTGAGGGTACCCTTAGCAAGTTTGCAGGCAACACAAAGCTGTGTGCAAGTGTCGATCTGCTGGAGGGTAGGGAGGCTCTGCAAAGGGACCTAAACAGGCTGGACCGCTGAGCAGTGTCCAACGGCATGAGGTTTAACACGGCCAAATGCCGGGTCCTGCACTTGGGGCACAACCACCCTATGCAGAACTACAGACTGGGAGAAGCCTGGCTGGAAGACCGCCAGGAGAAGAGGGACCTGGGGATGTTGGTCGACAGTTGACTGAACATGAGCCAGTAGTGTGCCCAGGTGGCCAAGAAGGCCAATGGCATCCTGGCTTGTATCAGAAATGGTGTGACCAGCAGGTCCAGGGAGGTGATTCTCCCCCTGTATTCAGCACTGGTGAGGCTGCTCCTTGAATACTGTGTCCAGTTCTGGGCCCCTCAGCACAAGAAGGATGTTGAGGCTCTGGAGCAAGTCCAGAGAAGAGCAACGAGGCTGGTGAAGGGGCTGGAGAACAGACCCTATGAGGAGCGGCTGAGAGAGCTGGGGTTGTTTAGCCTGGAGAAGAGGAGGCTGAGAAGAGACCTCATTACTCTCTACAGCTACCTGAAGGGAGGTTGTAGAGAGGAGGGTGCTGGCCTCTTCTCCCAAGTGACAGGGGACAGGACAAGAGGGAGGTGTTTAAGGCATGGGTGGATGAGGTCTTGAGGGACTTGGTTTAGTGTTTGATAGGAATGGTTGGACTAGAAGATCCGATGGGTCCCTTCCAACCTGGTTGTTCTATGATTCTATGATATAGAAGGCAACACTTTTCATATATAACTGGAGTCTCAATTGCATGGAACCTCTGAACTGAAAGTTCCCTGCATGTAGCACTTTCTGCTACATACTAGAGTTACCTACACTCTGCTCTCAGCACACATCAAACTAATCTCTCCATCATCACTGGTCTCCGTGTTGAAATGAATGAAGACTTGAAAGTCAGCAATAGTTAATAGGATGGCAATATTTCAGTCGTTTCTTCAAACGTTTTTCTTTCAAACACAGCTAAGCAGAAGACAGCGAATATTCATGTGACAATCCAGTAAGCATTAAAACAATGTTTTTACAGTCCTTATGTGAAGCACATATCACCAGCTGTTCCAGACAGAAGGGAAGATCTCACTGTACTTAAAGTTGAAAATGGGTCTCTTTGACCACAAAAAAATACGGTGATTTTCCCCAAATGTCCACCTAAAAAACTACATTCAATTATAACAAACATCTGCGTGCTTCTTTTTACATATACAATCTTTGCCAACACTCGCTGCACAGTACTCACATTGCATAACCACATTTATTGCTATTAGTTTAACACAGTGCTGTACTAAATGTAAAATTTCTAAAATGCTGATCAAATTTCTAATGCTTAAAAGACAAATGTCTATCTGATGCATCTGAAAAACACAACCAGGACTTCCAAAGTTCCAATACCACTGCTATCAGCTTTTCTCTGACGTGGGAGCTGGTCAAAACAGCAGCAAAATTGCACACAACTAGAGCACAGTAAGGGGCTTAATTAATTGTCTTCTGTTTGTGGCCTTTTTTACCAGATGAGAGACATTTATTTTAGCCCAGTTATTATGCAGACATCTATTTGACTTGAGTATATGCTTGGAGACAAAGAAATTATTTTTTAAAAAATAAGATTCAAAGCAACAACTTTTAACAAAATACGGGCACAGTAAAGAAAAGCATTACTACTGTTCAATGTACTAACCCATATAACACAAGTAATTTTATGTCCTTTAAGTGCATAGGTCATAGTAAGTCTTGAGAAATGTTGTGCACTGCTGCAGACCAAATCTCTTGCGTCTAAAATATATTTGCAGGTCAGCAGAAAAAAAAAAAAGTACAAATCCAAACTATGCAAGGTTAGCTTCTGAAGATATTAAATAAAGATTGAAAGAGTCTAACCTTAGACCAAGCACCCAGCTGAATGCTGTGCCTATGAAATTCCACATCTAATACAATCTTTTTTTCAACTTGTGCCACCATAAAAAAGTCTTTTCAGATTAAATGCCATCTTCAGATTGTCTTTTAACAGTTATATTTCTCACTGTTTCTGCTTTCTCCTTTGAACGCCCATGTAAGCAGGATGCCAAAAAGCTCTGCAAATACCACTACTATAAAGCCAGGCAACACATCACCTTCTCCCAGAATTATCACTGATTACCACTGTTAAACTGATTCCTTAACCCACTGGAGAGATAAATCACTGATGCATTACAGCTACACACCACACTATAATCATGCATAAATGTCAACACTGAATCCTCTCGGAAGAATTTCAATCACTAGTCAACCACTAGTTACATAGCGAGATTACATGTGTACTGTTTAAATTGTTATGACCAGTATTTCCAGTTTTGTATCTTAAAGTGTATTTTTCTATCTCCTAGAAACTGACGTCATCTTGCCAACATTTATGGACACGCCATCAAAGAAACCTTTGATGTGTCAGTAAATGAACGTTACTCTGAAGCTTTTATAGCACATTTAATTAATCTTTTCGTTCAGAAGCTCTGCAAAGACATGAATTTTCACCAATAACTAATGTTAATTTTTCTATACTGCTCAAGCAAGTTACCCATCCAAAATTAACTGAACCTCTTAACACCATAAGGGATAAAACTTGACTCCATCATTTTCATTTTATGAGTGAAACAGAGGCAAAAGGATGAAGCAGTTTGTCAGGACTGCACAGCAAGTTAAAGGCAAAGAAGATGCTAAAACCAAAGCCAAATATATCTCCCACTGCTCCTTTAGGGAGGTCACCTGCCAGACAAACTCCCATCTAAAACCCCTTTTCCAAATCAAATTTAGCAATACAATCTGATTATTTTCCTTGAGGTTTTTGAAGTCAGTGTCATTCAACAGGAAGAAATGGATGTGGCATGTAAGCATAAAAAGATACGGAGGACAGGACATAGCTTATCGCTGTTTATATCAGCTGGTTTTGCTCATACGGGAGAAGGAACATACAGGTCTCGTTGGAGCATGATTTCACATGTGCATCAAACACTTGGCAAAGAGGGTCTTGTAGCTACTTCATTGCTCAGCGACAGTTGCTACACAAAAACGTGCTAAGAGCACAAGATTCCAAGTCCCGTGTTTATCAAATAGAAGGTGACCCAGTGCCTCTGTAATAGGGATAAAGATTCTGTTTAATAAGCAGCTGTTTTGACTGCTGTATGGAAGAGAGAATCTGAACCACATCTCTGTGCTTGCCTAAAATGTGGGTTTATGCTAATAATTTTTCACAGGTTACAGAATGCGATATTCATAATCCAGAGGGCATGCCCAGAGCCTGTGTCACCTAACCAAGCCTGCGGCTACTCTTGCAGGACAAGATTAGTGACCAAGTCTCTGAATAGCAAACAGTCGATGAGACATCACTCCAGCGTAACACAGAAAACACTCTCATAGTTAGGCAACCACTACCACTACAACAAGAGGAGGGGCTTGGAGTCCTCAGCAATCATGTTGGATTTACAATTTATCTTCTGAAGAAGCTTTTCAATTCAGTGTTCTGAACTAGGGCCCTCAATAAAAATTTAGATACAAAGAAAACATTGTCAGTAGTTATTTTCAGACCTTGCAACTGGTTCAGTAAGCAACTCACTGTCTAACCCTCAGTTACTCCCTCAACCAGAGAAAGAAATGTTTCTCTAGTACCCAAACCTCAGCCTATAAATAACCTTACCAGCACTTCTCCAGAAGGCATCAAACTGTAAAGCAAAGCACTGTCCACAACACTGTATCTGGCAGGATCTGCCCCTTTACTCAGTCGCACATTTTCACAACTGGTGAAGAAATGACAGATCTATACAAAGTGACTGTGAACAGTGGTGCTAGGGGCACTCCGGTCCAGACTGATAAACTTATGTACATTTTTCTAGTTCAAGGGAAGCTAAAAGATAATCCTACTCAGCCACACAAGCCTGCTCTCACTTTATTTTCCTCTACCACAACTCCTACTGAATACGAGAGACAGAGGAACAGACAACTCCTCTCCTCCCACAACTAAGATGTATTTCCCACAATTAACTTTCCATAGAGGAAAATCCATCTATTTTAAAACTCCTATTAAATACTAATAATTACATTTTCCAGAGGAGTAAGTTAGCATTAGCTTTTTTTTTGGTTTTTTTTTGGGAGGGGGTGGGGGGAAGGGAGGTAGGGCACAAGTGCTTTTCAGGAACTTTAAAGCAGTACTTATTGAAGTTATTTTAATCACTCTATATTTTTATTTCAAAAAGACATGTTTGTGCTATTATTTTTCTCCATTATAGACTGTGACTTAATAAAGTAGATTCATTCTGATTCATGGTAGAATTTACAGATCTTCAGAATGGTTATTTCTAAATAAATGCTGAAAGTCAATAATGGTGCTCAGCAAGCTGGAAGGATTGTTTGCTTTTGCGCTGTAACTCTCAAATCCATAAAATTAATAAAAACAGACACGAGTTATAAACCAAAGCAGACACAGGTCTCTGTAGTTTATTAGACACTTTCAGAGGAGCAGATTTACCCCAACCCACAATAGATCATTTACTTAGTAAGGTGTTAGCATTAAATAATCGACTGCCTTGTCTAGACCAAGCTACACATTTCTACAGGATTAATACTCTTGCAAGTGATGACACATCAGTAAGACATACACTTTATTAAGTATTCAATAGGACCAAACCATTTAAAACACCTTGAAATCTTATCAGGTGTTTATCTGCATTTGAAATATTTAATTTCATTAAAAAATCTGGTTCTAAGGGTTCTCACAGACAAACTGCAAAGCTGTGAACCATAGTCAAAAAAAGAACTGGCAGTTCTTTCTGCCACTTTTGCTCTGCAGGTAGCAATCTCTCATTTCAAGGTGGACCTACCTCTGGGACAATAAAATCTGAAACACTTCTGCTTCCCAGCCAAGATGAAACCTTCAGATTGCAGTGAAACATTGCTTTGAGATGAGACTTTCATTCTGCCTGAGCCAGCCCAGAATCAGACATACTTAATTAATTAAACCTGCTACAACTTATCTCATTCATCTACGTGATACCAAAAACGCTGGCAAATAAAACTCCCTAAGATTCCTTTTGGAGTGTTAGAAGGCGAGCATCCTTGATCAGGCCTGGGAAACGGGAGGGAGTGATCTTCATCAGTCCTGTGCAACAGACAAGAGCTGGGTACAGAACGTATTTCCGAATTACAAACATATCTATACATTTTCCTAATAATGCCATGCATAATCTATTACTTTCCAGGGTTAAATTTTCATGTTATGAACTTAGCCAGAGTCAAAACTCTTGCTAATTTGGAGCTGGCTCCAGCTGTGTCTGACCTTGCTTTTGAGACAGAGAAAAGCTGCAAATAGAGATGACATAAGAAAACACATCTGTTCAGCACAGACCATACTGAAGACATTATCATTTCCAGAGGATGGACAGTGTCTGGATAAACACTGAAAACATGCTGTCAGAGGGACGCTGTCTAACTTTTTTAAAAATACAACTACTTAGAAGAAAGTTTACTTCAGCTTTATTCAAAAATATTCCACTTTTTTTTAGTAATAATTACTCCTTGCATCAAAAGGATACACAAAACAAGAGGTGAACATAACGGTGCCCTCATACACTGCCACTTAAAGCTCCGAGGAGCAAGAAGTGCAGCCACTAATCCAGCACGCAGACCATAAGCCCCCAAGCAAGGCTGAAACATCCCCTAAGGACGCAAACGGAAAGCGCTTCCTAAAGTTCTATGCCAGATCGCGACTTCCCAAGGAAACCGAGAGGCACCAGGTGCTAAGGTCGTCCCCGGGGGCTTGGAGGGAGCCGGGAAGAGAAGCCTCGCCACCCGCCCCGCGACGTCAAACGGCGAGCACCCCTCCCCCAGGGTGGGATGGTTCATCCCGCCCCGGCGCGCCGAGCGCAGCAGCGCATCCCCCTCCTTCCCCCAGGCCGAACCATTCCCCTTCGGGGGGGGGGGGAAAGGGGGTGGTGAGTGGAAGTCGGCCGGGCGCTCCCCACGCTCCCGCCGCCCCTCGGCCGCCCCGCGCCTCACCCAGCTCCTCCCCGCCGGCGCCGTCCATCGCTCCGCCGGCTCGGAGTGCGCAGCGCTGCGCATGCGCCCTGCGGGGGAGGGGGGGCGGGGCGCGAGGCGGGTCCGGGGCAGCGGCCCTTGGAGGGCCTGGGCCCTGCCGTGTGTGAGAGGGCGGGGAGGGGTGTCTCCCTGGCACCCTTGGAGTCATTGATCGTAGAATGGGTTGGGTTAGAAGGGACCTTAAAAATCGCATAGCTCCAGCCCCCACGGCACCTCCCACCACACCAAGCTGCCAAAGGCTCAGAATCACAGATTCACTAGGTTGGACAAGACCCCCAGGATCATCAAGTCCAACCATTCCTATCAAACAGAAAACCATGCCCCTCAGCACTTCATCCACCTGTTTCTTAAATACCTCCAGGGAAGGTGAATCAACCACCTCCCTGGGCAGCCTGTTCCAGTGCCTAATGACCCTTTCCATGAAAAATTTTTATTGATGTCCAGCCTCAACCTCAAGCACAGCTTGAGGCCATTCCCTGTTGTTCTGGCCCCTGTCACTTAGGAGAAGAGGCCAGATCCCTACAACGTCTTTCCAGGTATTTGCAGAAAGCAATGAGGTCGTCTCCAGCCTCCTCTTCTCCAGGATAAACAACCCCAGCTCTCTCAGCTGTTCCTCAAAGGGCCTGTTCTCCAGCCCCTTCACCAGCTTCGTTGCTCTTCTCTGGACTCGCTCCAGAGCCTCAACATCCTTCTTGAGGTGAGGGGCCCAGAACTGGACACAGGATTCAAGGAGCAGCCTCACCAGTGCGGAGTACAGAGGGACAATAACCTCCCTGGACCTGCTGGTCACACCATTTCTGATACAAACCAGGATGCCATTGGCCTTCTTGGCCACCTGGGCACACTGCTGGCTCATGTTCAGTCGACTGTCAACCAACACCAAGTCCTTTTCCTCCAGGCAGCTTTCTGGCCAGACTTCTCCTAGTCTGTAGCTGCATAGGGTTGTTTTGCCCCAGCATTTGGCCTTGTTGAACCTCATGCCATTGGTGTCTGCCCAGTGGTCCAACCTGTTCAGATCCCTTTGCAAAGCCTCCTTTGCCCTCCAGCAGATCAACACTACCACCCAGCTTAGTGTCACCTACAAACCTGCTAAGGGTGCCCTCAATGCCTTTATCCAGGTAATTCATAAAGATCTTGAACAGGGCTGGACCCAGCACTGAGCCCTGGGAACCCCACTTGTGACCGACCTCCAGCTGGAATTAACTCCATTTACCACCACTCTCTGGGCCAAACCATCCAACCAGTTTTCCACCCAGAAGAGTATGCGCCTGTCCAGGACAGTGACAGGCAGTTTCCTAAGGAGAATTCTATGAGAAACTGTGTCAAAGGCTTTACTGAAATCCAAGAAGACTACATCCACAGACTTTCCCACATCCAGTAAACCTTGTCATAGAAGGGGACATGTTGTGGTAACATTCATAGTGTTATTATGAATTTCACAACAACCAAATCTCTCCTGATTTGGAGCCTTGGAACCAGCTCCTTGTCTGACCTTGCATTTGAGATGGGGAAAGTCTGCGAGAAGAGATGATTACAGAGGAAGACAGAACTGTTCAGCATAGATCATACTTAACACAAGACATTATCATGTCCAGAGACCTGGCTCGCCTGGCTCCGAACCTGGTGCGAGGAAAAGGTCTTTGGGTTCTTTGACCATGGAGTGGTTCGTGCACCCCCTGACACGGGTGCAAAGGTTGGGGCACGTGGGTCTCCTAGCGGGGCTAAGGCCCTTGCTAAAAACTTAGCTAAGCTCATAAATGGAGCTTTAAACTAGGTGTGAAGGGGGAGGGGATTGAGTCCAGGCTAGACAACTGCATGCCTGGATGTGGACCACTAGAGTTTAGGAGGGGGCGTGCTGGTGAGGACTACCAGCACGTCACCACACAGGAAGTGGGGGCGAATGCAGCCTCGCTCAGCAAGGGAGATATAGATATTCTGGCATCAGCTACTCCAGTTAATAGGCAATTGGGAACAAGCACTGTCCCCTCTAGGAAGGCTAAAGGCTCGGCTACTCAGCTGAAGTGCATTTACACCAATGCACGCAGAATCACAGAATCACAGATCAACCAGGTTGGAAGGGACCCATCGGATCTTCTAGTCCAACCATTAGCAGCATGGGGAATAAGTTGGAAGAGCTGGAAGCCGTTGTAGGGCAAGGTGCCTATGATGTCGTTGCCATCACGGAAATGTGGTGGGATGACTCTTATAACTGGAGTACAGCTTTGGTGGGGTATAAACTCTTCAGGAGGGATATAAAGGGTAGGAGAGGAGGTGGAGTAGCCCTCTTTGTAAGGGAGGACTTGGACACCTCTGAGATGGACTGTGGCGATGAGGAGATTGAGTGCCTGTGGGTTAAGATCAAGGGAGCCCATAAGAAGGGAGATTTTGTGATGGGAGTCTGTTACAGGCCGCCCAGCCAAGGAGAAGCAGCTGATGAGCTCTTCTATAAACAGCTGGGGTCAATCTCCAAGTCAATGCCTCTTGTCCTTGTGGGAGACTTCAATCTCCCTGATATCTGCTGGAAGTACAATACAGCAGAAAGGAAGCAGTCTAGGAGGTTCCTGCAGTGCGTGGAAGACAACTTCCTTGCACAGCTGGTGAATGAACCAACGAGGGAAGGTGCCCTCCTGGACTTGCTGTTTGTCAACAGAGAGGGGCTTGTGGGGGATGTGAGAGTAGGGGGTCGCCTAGGACTTAGTGATCACAAGATGATAGGGTTTTCTGTCCTAGGTGAAGTGAAGAGGTTGCTAAGAAGGACAGTAGCACTAAATTTTCAGAGGGCAGACTTTGAACTGTTTAGAAGGCTGGTTGGCAAAGTCTCCTGGGAGACAGCACTTGAGGGCAAGGGAGCCCATGAGGGCTGGGAGCTCTTCAAAAAGGAGATCCTGGCAGCTCAGGAGAAAGCCGTCCCCGTGTTCTGGAAAAAAGGCCGGCAGGGGGAAAAAACAGCTTGGTTAAGTAGGGAAATCTTGAGTGAAATTTAAAAAAAAAGGAATATTTATAGGCTCTGGAAGGGGGGACAGGCCTCTTGGAGGGACTACAGGAGGGAAGTGAGGCTATGTAGGGAAAAAATCAGAGGGGCTAAGGCTGAGCTAGAGATCAGATTAGCTAAGTCTGCAAAAGACAATAAAAAATCTTTTTATAAGTATATTAACAGTAAAAGGAGGACAAGGGAGACCATACAGTCCCTTTTGGACTCAGAGGGAACAGCAGTGACAGGGGACGAGGCGAAGGCTGAGGTACTTAATGCCTTCTTTGCCTCAGTCTTTAATTGTAAAGAAAGCTTTTCCCTCTGTGTAGATACCCGGGAAACAGAGGAGCAATACGAGGCTCCCATAGTCCAAGAGGAGGTGGTCAGAGCCCTGCTTGGCCAACTGGACACCCACAAGTCTATGGGGCCAGATGGGATACATCCTAGGGTGTTGAGGGAGCTGGCGGATGTATTGGCCAAACCCCTTTCCATCATCTTCCAGCAGTCCTGGAAGACTGGGGAGGTACCTCTGGACTGGAGACTGGCTGATGTAGTTCCCATTTACAAGAAGGGTAGCAGGGAGGATCTGGGGAACTACAGGCCAGTCAGTCTGACCTCAGTGCCAGGGAAACTCATGGAACAGGTGATCTTGAGTGCTATCATGAAGCACTTACAAGAGAACCGGGTGATCAGGCCCAGTCAACATGAGTTTACCAGAGGCAGGTCCTGCCAAACCAACCTGATCGCCTTCTATGACAAAGTCACTCGGCTGCTGGATGAGGGAAAGGCTGTGGATGTGGTCTTTCTGGACTTCAGTAAAGCCTTTGACACAGTTTCTCACAGCATTCTGCTACGGAAACTGTCAGCCTCGGGCCTGGATAAGCACACACTCTCCTGGGTAGAAAACTGGCTGGATGGCCGGGCCCAGAGAGTGGTGGTAAATGGTGTTAAGTCCAGCTGGAGGCCAGTGACAAGTGGTGTTCCCCAGGGCTCAGTGCTAGGTCCAGTCCTGTTCAATGTCTTCATCAATGACCTGGATGAGGGCATTGAGGGTACCCTTAGCAAGTTTGCAGATGACACAAAGCTGTGTGCAAGTGTCGATCTGCTGGAGGGTAGGGAGGTTTTGCAAAGGGACCTAAACAGGCTGGACCGCTGAGCAGTGTCCAACGGCATGAGGTTTAACACGGCCAAATGCCGGGTCCTGCACTTGGGGCACAACCACCCTATGCAGAACTACAGACTGGGAGAAGCCTGGCTGGAAGACCGCCAGGAGGAGAGGGACCTGGGGGTGTTGGTCGACAGTTGACTGAACATGAGCCAGTAGTGTGCCCAGGTGGCCAAGAAGGCCAATGGCACCCTGGCATGTATCAGAAATGGTGTGACCAGCAGGTCCAGGGAGGTGATTCTCCCTCTGTATTCAACACTGGTGAGGCTGCTCCTTGAATATTGTGTCCAGTTCTGGACCCCTTACCACAAGAAGGATGTTGAGGCTCTGGAGCAAGTCCAGACAAGAGCAACGAGGCTGGTGAAGGGGCTGGAGAACAGACCCTATGAGGAGCGGCTGAGAGAGCTGGGGTTGTTTAACTTGGAGAAGAGGAGGCTGAGAGGAGACCTCATTACTTTCTACAAGTACCTGAAAGGAGGTTGTAGAGAGGAGGGAGCTGACCTCTTCTCCCAAGTGACAGGGGACAGGACGAGAGGGAATGGCCTCAAGCTCTGCCAGGGTAGATTTAGGCTGGAGATTAGGAGGAGGTTTTTCACACAGAGGGTCATTGGGCATTGGAATAGGCTGCCCAGGGAGGTGGTTGATTCCCCTTCCCTGGAGGTGTTTAAGGCACGGGTGGATGAGGTATTGAGGGACTTGGTTTAGTGTTGGATAGGAATGGTTGGACTAGAAGATCTGATGGGTCCCTTCCAACCTGGTTGTTCTGTGATTCTGTGAATGAACAGAATGTCTAGAAAACAATGTGTGAAAGAAACATACTGTTAGAGGGACATTCTGACTCCCTTTGAAAAATAGTTACTTAGATGAACCTAACTCTACTTTAGCTTAAATCAAAATACTACACTTTTTGTAATAGTAGCTAGTTTGGGGGTTTTTTATCAACAGCATCTCTGGTGCTGGGTGCATTTGAAATACCTGAGCCTCTTTGCCTTAGCAGGTCCTGTGCATACATGGACAGCATCACAGTGGGTGTCCATGGCAGGAGGATCCCCGCTTTGTACCCTTAGATTTTACTCCCCATAGAGTTTCCCTGGGGCACCTCAGTTTGGTTGTGCTGCTGGGGCTGTGCATGGCTCTGCTGCAGTGGGATACAGAGCTCCTCACAATCAGCTTGTGGTGCAGGGAGCAGGTCTGAAGGAACCAGAAAACTGGTTCCTCACCATATGCATCAACTGCTACAGTTCTGAAACACTGGGTAGTTTGGTTTTGCCTTCCAGCACTAGGAAATTAACTTTTATCCTTCCCCCTGCACCCCACCTTCCAGGAGCAGCACCTCATGGGAATTAGAATTTCTCCTTGGGTCTGCTGTGGTCACAGTTCTGAGGGCCCCATGAAGACCTGCTGACATCAGCCATCGTTTGAGCATGTGCAAAGAAGGGTAATGAAGCTGGTGAAGGGTCTGGAGCAGAAGGTTTATAAGGAGCGACTGAGGGAGCTGGAGTTGTTTAGTCTGGAGAAAAGGAGGCTGAAGGGAGACCTTATTGCTCTCTTCAGCTACCCAAAGGAAGGTTGTAGTAAGACAGATGTTGGTCTCTTCTCCAAAGAAACAGGTGATAGGACAAGAGAAAACAGTCTCGAGTTGTATATGAGGAGGTTTAGGGTGGATATTAGGAAAAAATTGCCTCACCAAAAGAGTTGTCAAGCATTGGAAGAGGCTGCCCAGGGAAGTTGTTGCATCACCATCCCTGGAGGTATTTAAAAGGCATGTAGATAGGGCATTTCGTGATGGGGCTTGGCAGCGTAAGGTTAACAGTTGGAGTCAGCGACCTTAAAGGTCTTTTCCAACCTAAACAATTGTGTGACTCTGTGACATCTGCAAGGCTGAGGAGCCCATTTTCGGACAGAGCACTGCAAGTATAAAGCCATAATTAATAGGCAAAGACTGAAAACAAGAGTGGGAGTCAAGTGTTTAGCAGTGCTTGACATCTGAGCTTGTTAGTCATTTGCAGTTTGGCCACCTGAAAGCCAATTGACTTCAACAAGTTCAAATCATTTTCCCAATAGGAAAAAATAAATCAGTTAAAAGGATATTTATGAGAATTGCAGTTAATGATGGATCAACTGTTGGAATAAGAGGAGAGTTACTAATACGAAGTGTGATCCGTAACATCATTTTCTATCAAATTACTTGCTTCCTGAAAATTATGTTCCACTTTTTGTGGATTCCACAGAAACAATGCATCTTCTCTCCACACTCTTGTAGATAAGAATACTCATTCTTAACAGCTTCACCAATAAGCAAAATAAACATCAGAGAAACACAGGTAGCAAAACAATTCAAAGCAGTATCGATTTAGAAATCCTCTGGTAAAAAGTAAATGTTTTACCTATATGAAAAGAAAGCAGTATTTCCTGTAAATCCTTGTATTTTTTCTAATTTATTTAAATCAAATGTATACAGGTCCTAAAATAGATTTCATCCATACTTTATAATCAAGGCTATCATTGAAGCTCCAAGTCACTCTGAAGTGATGTTCAGAATTCTTGTTCTCTAAATGTTTCCTCTGAAATTAAGCTTTTTAGATGTGTAGAATAAAAGCTTCTATAATCCCATGAACTACTATTTTCAGGGTTTGAAGATCCTAATATAGGGCTGTTGGGGAGGGAGGGCTGTTGCCCTATCAAAGACAGAGATAATACTCCAAAAGAATTTTTAACTGAAGCTGTACTGTCTAGCTTAAAAGAACTACGCTTTGACAGAACCTTCCCCCAGCTGGCACTACTGCACTGCTGCATTTGCACTGCTGCTTGTGAGGTTCGTGCTTCCTTGCTTAAGGTAATTTCTGCTGTAGCACTTCCTATCTTCCTCATGTCCAACCTATTGCTCTCTCCGACTACCTGAAAGGAAGTTGTGGAGAGGAGGGAGCTGGCTCTTCTCCCAAGGGACAGGACGAGAGGGAATGGCCTCAAGCTCTGCCAGGGGAGGTTCAGGCTGAACATTAGGAAAAAGTTTTTCATGGAAAGTGTCGTTGGGCACTGGCAGAGACTTCCCAGGGAGGTGGTTGAGTCACCTTCCCTGGAGGGGTTTAAGGCATGGGTGGACAAGGTCCTGAGGGACATGGTTTGGAGATTGATGGGAATGGTTGGACTCGATGATCCAGTGGGTCTCTTCCAACCTGGTTATTCTTTGATTCTATGATTCTATAACATGCAACTTCAGTCATGGGCTACAACACTTTAAAGGTATTTCCATGACCAGTATCTCCACCCTGGCCCCTTTGGACTATGCCATAAGGTTTAACATTGCAGTGGATGCCTCCTCTTGACTCTAACCTTGCTAACGGCATGAGGTTCCTGCTATGATTCCTTTGGTATGTTGTAGCCATAGCAGTGCTCATGTACTGCATCTTGTAACTTTGCTGTTGTACTACTTACAGTATGGATTCTATTCATCCAGGATTAAATCACCATCAGGTTCACACAGGACATCCCCATCCTGCTGCATTTCCTACCTGCTATGGTGAATTTTAAACACTTGGAGACTGATCTTCCACTGAACTGGCACCTACCCTGTAACCTGTTTTTCATCCTAGTTGCTCCCAGAATAACCCATCAGTATTTTTTCATCAAAACCTTTAAGATTCTGCCGGTATCTGTGA
Source organism: Coccyzus lansbergi (assembly GCA_033558105.1). Lineage (NCBI taxonomy): Eukaryota > Metazoa > Chordata > Aves > Cuculiformes > Coccyzidae > Coccyzus > Coccyzus lansbergi. The sequence continues at coordinate 188,549 of JAUMJK010000267.1, read as the reverse complement.
CTGATTTGACTTAAGTAAGTAAGTTTCCAGTTGCTGGTTTCCTAAAGCAGAACTCTTTTTTTTTTTTTGTAATGAGAATGTATGATAAAATAATTTGTCTTTTTTCAACACAAGGAGGAATGCAAGAATCTTATGAAGCCTCTCAGAAGCTTCATTCATCTTCAGACAGGCATCATCAATTCATTAATCTACCATGAATAAGTTCCAATGGGGAAAACATTTCTTCTCAGTTGTCAAATTTATTTTTATTTCCAGATACCATACTTCTCCAACCTTTCACTGAATAAATGAGTCATGTGAGTGAGCTATTACTTTGCTTCCTCAAATTTATTTTGGAAAAGGGTTTTCAGTAGGCAATCTATGACTGCAAGTTATTGATTTAAAGAACTAACTCAATGATTACAATGTTTATGTCAAGCCTTTATGCAGAGTGCATATATTTTCTTTATATTCATTGATGTTGTATATTATCCGTTGTTTCTAATAATGCCAGAGTTTGTTGAGAAAAAAAAAATCATTAATATATATTCAAAATGTATATTCAGTTAAGAACATTCATTCCTTCTACCTTGTCATTGCATCTCGGGACTTGGCTCACAGAAAAACCTGTGTAGATGTTGAAAAAATGCTAATGACATAATACAGCTTTATTTCACATCCTACACAGTGGAAAATGTTTTTTTCTACTACTGAGAATCACAGAATCATAGAATAGTTAGGGTTGGAAGGGGCCTTAAAGATCATCTAATTCCTAACCCCCAAGGGCGTCCCACTAGATCAAGTAACCCAAGGCCTCTTCCAGGCTGGTCTTGAACATCTCCAGGAATGGGGCATCCACAACTTCCATTCGCAAGGTGTTCCAGTTCCTCACCACTCTCATGGTGAAGAAGTTCTTCCTAATGTCTCATCTAAATCTGCCCCTCTCCAGTTTGTACCTGTTCCCTCTCATTGTATCACCACAAGTCTTTATGAATAGTCCCTCTCCAGGATTCTTGTAGGCCCCTTTCAGGTACTAGAAGGTTGCTATAAGATCTTCTTGGGGCCTTCTCTTCTTCAGGCTGAACAAGCCCAACTCTCTCAGCCTGTCCTCACAGCAGAGGTGCCCCAGCCCTCTTATCATCCTTGTAGCCCTCCTCTGGACCCATTCCTCCATATCCTTCTTATGTTGAGGATTCCAGAAATGGACACAGTACTCCAGAAGAGGTCTCACAAGCAAGGAACAGAGGGGCGGAATCACTTCACTCGACTTGCTAGCCACACTTCTTTTGATGCAGCCCAGGATACAGTTGGCCTTCTGGGTTGTGAGTGCACATTACCAGCTCATGCTGAACTTGTCATCGACCAGCATCCTCTGCAGGGCAGTTCTCAATCACGTCATCCCCTGTCCTGTACTGAAAATGGGGATTGCCCTGACCTTGCACTTTGTCTTGTTGAACCTCATGAGGTTCTCACAGCCCCATTTCTCCAGCCTGTCTGGGTCCCTCTGGATGACATCCCGTCCTTCTGCTGAGGCAACTATACTACTCAGCTTGGTGTCATCTGCAAACTTTCTAAGAGTACACTCAATCTTGCTGTCAATATCATGGAAGGTATTAAACAACACTGGTCTCAGTACAGGCCCCTGTGGGACATCACTTGTCATGGATCTCCATCTGGACTTCAAACCATTGCTGACTATTCACTGAATGCAAGCATCCAACCATTTGCCACTCTTTGCATTGAAGCTCTTTCTTCCAGGAAGAGATTTATTGAATGTTTGCATAGACTTTTCAAATATGCTCCAAAAATTATACCAAGTATCTGATTGGTGATCAATAAATATTGAAAAAATCATAGGATACTCTAATGTGATGGATATTCATGATTTTTTAATATGCATTTTGTACCTCTTTGGTAAGAAGAGAAGTATTATCTTTAATGCAAACATCTGGTTAAATTCAGGCATCCATCAAGGCAAAATTACTTCATTGTGTGAATACTGCAGTCACCAAATGTTACTTAGCCCAGACTTCATATTCTGAAGGGCATATACAGCTTGCATCTTAGAAATCATGTATTCAACTCGCATTGGCTTTGTTGATTCAGAACAAAGTTCTGGGATGGCTCAAGGCTCAATGGACTTTTCTTCCATTTCTTCATGGAATCTTTTTTTTCCCCCTATCCTTTATATTTGGCTTCCAGAACATCTAGTGGCAGTGATTCCCATACTTTAATTATTCATTATACAAAAAAGTGTGCCTTCTGAACCTGCTATCTGATATAGTTTTGTAGTGTAAAACTAATGATTGCATTTACCTTCTCCAAGTCATTCTTGGTTTTACAGATCACTGTCATACTCTCTTCCCTATTTTTTTTCCAGGTTGTAGAGTCCTAGTCTGTTTAATCTCCTCTCACAGAGAAACCATTCCATGCTTTTCATCATTTTTGTGCCCTTTTTCTGTGTTTCTGTATCTCATATGCCCATTTGCATATGAGGACACCAGAACTGCAGACATACAAGGACATTAAAAGCCCTTCTGCCTACATTCAGCTGTTTTTTGCTTCTGCTTTTTATAAGAATTTTTATTTTAATTTTTACTGGGGTACTAAATTGCAAGGTGATTACTTTACATGATGTTTCACTGAGCTATTCGTATTCGTCAGTTATGTTCCCATCTGTCTGTAGAATATAATCCTGTCTGATTGGCAAATGATCGACATCCCTGCAAGATTTATATCACTGGTTTATATCTAAAAGCACGTTTTCCAGTCACCTTGGATATGAATACGGCATCCACTTTTCATTAGATCTTGTGTGGCATATTGTTCGTCTGTGTATCAAAAAGCAGTAGCTCCTGTCATTTCATCACTGACATGAAAACATGCATCTTTACCTCTTTCCAATTCCTTGATCACAAGCACGCGCTTCTTTTCAGTCAAATTCCTTATGATCAATGCTCTAATCTGTAATGACTCATTTCCAAGGATTCCTATTTTTGCTTTTCTTGGTACAAATATCAAACACCGAACATCCTAAAGTACTGTTTAGAAGTCAGTGTCTTAATGGTCAACATCTTAAAAAAAATGCAGTAGATTGATAGACTGGGAGACTCTTAAGTTTTTAGAAGGACTAAGTTTGATCTGTATTGGACCAAATACTGTTTTGTAATATCGTTTTGCTATGAAGTTTCATGGTGTGCATGGAATAGTCTACCTTTCTCTGACAAGTCTTTTGGAAGGCTAGATATTGGGAGGGACCTCTGAAGATCATTTGGTCCAACCCTCCTGCTCAAGCACGGCCCCTAGGACCTTTCCAAACAGCTTTTGAATTATCTCCACAGAGGGAGACTCCACAGCCTCTTCTGGACAGCCTGTGCCAATATTCAGTCAACTTCACATGAGAAAAGTATTTCCTTATCTTCAGACAAAGTTTCTTCTGTTTCCGTTTGTGCCCATCACCTCTGGTCCTGGCATTGGACGCCACTGAAAAGAGCCTTTTTTTGCAGTCTTCTTTCAGGTATTTATAGACATTGACAAGATCCCCTTATGAGCCTTCTCCATGCTGAACAGACACAGCTCTTTCAGCCTTTCCTCACAGAAGAGATCATAGAATCATAGAATCACCAAGTTGGAAGAGACCCGTCGGATCATCGAGTCCAACCATTCCTATCAAACACTAAACTATGTACCTCAGGACCTCGTCTACCCATGCCTTAAACACCTCCAGGGAAGGTGAATCAACCACCTCCCTGGGCAGCCTATTCCAATGCCCCATGACCCTTTCCGTGACAAACTTCCTCCTAATCTCTAGCCTGAACCTCCCCTGGCAGAGCTTGAGGCCATTCCCTCTTGTCCTGTCCCCTATCACTTGGGAGAAGAGGCCAGCTCCCTCCTCTCCACAACCTCCTTTCAGGTACTTGTAGAGATAATGAGGTCTCCTCTCAGCCTCCTCTTCTCCAGGCTAAACAACCCCAGCTCTCTCAGCTGTTCCTCATAAGACTTGTTCTCCAGACCACCTCACCAGCCTCGTTGCTCTTGTCTGGACTCGCTCCAGAGCCTCAACATCTTTCTTGTGGTGAGGGGCCCAGAACTGAACACAGGATTCAAGGAGCGGCCTCACCAGTGCTGAGTACAGAGGGAAAATAACCTACCTGGACCTGCTGGTCACACCATTTCTGATACAAACCAGGATGCCATTGGCCTTCTTGGCCACCTGGGCACACTACTGGCTCATGTTCAGTCGACTGTCAACCAACACCCCCAGGTCCCTCTCCTCCTGGCAGCTTTCGAAACAGACTTCTCCCAGTCTGTAGTTCTGCATAGGGTGGTTGTGCCCCAAGTGCAGGACCCGGCATTTGGCCGTGTTAAGCCTCATGCCGTTGGACACTGCCCAGTGGTCCAGCCTGTTTAGGTCCCTTTGCAGAGCCTCCCTGCCCTCCAGCAGATCGACACTTCCACCCAGCATAGTGTCATCTGCAAACCTGCTAAGGGTACCCTCAATGCCTTCATCCAGGTCATTGATGAAGACATTGAATGATGCAACAGATGTAACAGTCCCTTAATCATCTTTGTGACCCCTTCATTGTACTCTCTTCAGCATGTCCACATCTCTTTCTTTTACTGAGGAGCCCAGAGCTGGACACAGCACTACAGGCCTAGCCTTACCAGTTTTGAGCAGAGAGGAAGGGTCACCTCCCTTGACATAGTACCAATATTTTGTCTACTGCAGCCTAGAATAGCATTGCCCTTCTCTGTGGCAAGGGCCCGTTGCTGCTCACATTCATCCTGGTGTCCACCAGTACCCCCGGGTAGTCCTGGTGCTTTGCAAACTCTTTCCAGATAGGTGACGAGCAGTGTGTACTGATGCCTGGGGTTGTTCATGAGGTGTGTGGCTGAAGATGACAGTCATCTTGTCAATGTCACGGGTTAAGAACAGATCATGAAAAGACTATTGTGTTCAAAAGCTTCAAAACTGCTATTCACAAGTTTGATTGCTACAGCTGTGATGAACACAGGAATACTAGATGATCCCCACTGGAATCTGTAAAACATAAAGCTGTTGAGTAACAAAATGTTAAATGCCTGGTGTGTGTTGACTCTTTTTAAGCTTTGATGAAGAATAAATATGATTACAGAAGATGCTGCAGCTGTCAAAAGTGCTGTTGGTGGTTCATGCTTCAAATAGAAATTATCAGCACAGTTCAAATATCAGAAACATTTGAGAAAGCTGCCAGGATTTTTCCCAGCATGAATCATTATCATGTGTCTAAAGTAAAATATTTTTTCTGTCATTTAATGAAAATAAAATCTGTATTTGCATTTGGATCTGTATATAACGGGACTTACCAATCAAGAATTGCCAACATCAAGGTTCACTTTTGCTGTTTAATTTTGTGGGCTGTCAGTGTCAACTTCCTTTCAGCAGAGTTTGAAGTCAAAATACAGCATCCCTTCAGGAAGCTGGTCACTTGGGAAAATATCACAAATATTCAAATACTTGTGAATCATTGTTAGTTCTTATATCATTTATCTTAATTATCTAAATAAAACCAGATGCATGAGAAACTGTCCAAATTGCACTAAAGGAGATCATATAGTAATTTTGGGTAGAATTTCTGATCTACAACACTTTTCCATATTATTCTCCCAACTTCACCAGTGCTACCATCTGAAAAACAGTACTTGAATTCTAGGGGTATCCTAGAAATACAACATGACTTTATGCTTGTGAAGTGAGCTAGGTGTCTAAAGTTCTGGGCATGATGAGAGACACGGCAAGTCTTGACAACTACCTCCAACTTATGGTTGGTTGTGTCTTGCACTAGAGTGATAAGTAATAAAAGAAGACTGTGGAAGTCTTTCGTTGTGGACCTGTTCTGGATTTCCAACCAAATTTCTCCAAGACTATGTCCAGGTGCTGTCAGGGGATAATCCTCTTCAAGTCAGCTCCTAAAATCTCTGTGGACAAGAACTCACAAAGTCTGGCTTCCATTTCCACAGTCCCCCAACAGTATTCCAGCTGGCTTTCCACCTTCAAACAGCCCACATGACCTCATGCAATGTTTCCAGGACATTTAATATACACACAAGAACAGAAAATAGATGATGGAAGAGAAAGCAAAAATGGGGGATGGTGTAAATCCCCCCATTTTAAGAGGGAATTCTACCAGTGATAGTTTTCACAGCTAGATGTACTATATCAGCTCATGTCTCTTTGGATGCCCATGGCAGTGATATCACAGAAATACATGACCAACCAGCAGAGCCCTAAGGTGACTGTCAGCTTCCCTCCGACTCCTATGATTCATGTCAGCTTTGGGAACTAGTACAGCCTGTGGCATAAAGCATTACTCCAGACTCTTCCCTAATTTAAGATAACCTGCAGAGAACTACAGCTCACAGCAACTGAAAATCCACATCACAGCGTGCACTGCAGGAACTTCTTTGATGCATGTTGGGGCATTGTCCCTCGACCAGCTGCAAGGCTTTCATGGCCCTTGTATTCCTGTGAAGTAGCGTTCAAAAAGGAGTGTGAGGAGGAAGAGGTTTATTTGCCTTGTTGAGCTTTCTGGAGTAAAAGTAGTTGTAGAACACCATAAAACCAGTTAGTGATTAAAATATGATACTGAAAATATTTTTTTAAAGCTGCAGGAAATGTTAATTACAGGAATTAAAAAAGAGCCACATAGATCATTTCCATTTAATTCTGAGGAAGAACCAAATCCAATCAAACAACAAAAAAATAGCATATCCTGGAAAAAGCTAGAAAGTACTAGATGTTAGGAAATCTGTGATCATCAGACAATTGAGCTCTGGAGTAAGTACATCTGTATGATTTTCCCTGGAACAGTTTATTATTCTACAATTTGCAAATGTACAAGTACTAGCAGTGGTACTGATTTGTTCAGTGAACATGGTAATCCAGCTCTTTTCCATCCATTCTCATCTTTATTTAATGTTCTTTGAAAAGTAAGAAGTGTACCATTTGGCATCTATGTTAGAAATTCAGGTCAGCCACTCATGCTCAGGAAGTATTTAGAAGCTGTCCTTCCATCCACAGAAACTAGCCTATTAAACAGAGAAAAATCAATCACACGCACTGTCTTTATAGCCAGACCAAATGTGAGTAATTCAGAGAATGACTGATGGCCTGTTTCTGCCTGCATAACATATTCAAACTGCAAGCAAGCAGCAGGCCATCTGGACCACAGCACTATAGCTGTTGTACTCAAGTATAGTCACCATTACTGTCCTCTGCCTGCAGACTCCTGCCCATAAGATCTGCCTAAGTATGGATTCAGGTTCTTCTTTTTCAAGATGCTCTGCTTTGCACATTGGAGGTAGTGCTGAGCCCACTGTGCTGGGTTGACTCTGACTGACTGCCAAGTGCCCACCAAGCTGCTCTATCACTCTCCCCCTTAACCAGATAGGGGAGAGAAAATGCATGAAAGGCTCCTAGGTCAAGATAATAATCCTGGGAGAGATCAGTCGCCAATTACCATCACAAGCAAAACAGATTCAACTTGGGGAAATTAATTTAATTTATTGCTATTTAAACAGCAGGATAATGAGAAATAAAAACAAACCTAAAAACCACCTTTCTCCCCACCCCTCTGTTCTTCCCAGGCTCAACTTCATGCTAGACTCCTCTTTGTCTTGTGTCCTTCCCCTGTGTTGGGAAATGGGGGTTGTGGTCAGTCCATAATACCTCCTCTCTGCTTTTCCTTCGTCCTCATACTCTCCCCCTGCTTCACTGCACGGTCCCACCCATGGGAGACAGCCCTTTGCAGGCTTTTCCAGCGTGGGTCCTTCTCACAGGCTGCAGTTCTTTGTGAAGTGCTCCACTGTGCATCCTGACCACAGTCCTCCAATATGGGTAAGAAAATTATCTCTGTCCCTGCCAAAACTAGTATAGCATCCTATGTATGTAAGAAATGGTATCCAGAATAGGATAAATGAATGTGGATGTACTGGGTTTGCATGGCAAGCTTTTGGTAGCAAAGAGGCTTAAAGGTTTCTGCAAGAAGACAGCTGCGTTCAAGTCCAATAGAGCCAATGCCAGCCAGCTCCAAGATGGACTTGCCTCTTGCCGTGGCCAAGCCCATCAGTAACAGTGGTGGCCCCTCTGTGATAACATATTTAAAAAGAGGAAAAAATCCTCTACCTCTCAGCAGTCAGAATAGAATAGCAAGAATGTGAGAGAAACAAAGGAGGCACAAAGGTCAGTGAAGAAGGACGGGGAGGTGGTGCTCCAGGTGCCAGAGCAGAGATTCCCCACAACCTGTGGTGAAGACTGTGGTGAGACAGGCTGTCCCCCTGCAGCCCATGGAGGTTAATGATGGAGCAGATATCCACCTGCAGCCTATGGAGGATCCCACGCAAGAGCATCTGGGGCTGGCAGAGCCTGTGGCCCCATGGGGGACCCATGTTGGAGCAATCTCTTCTTGAAGGAGGAGGAGTGATAGAGCAGCTCATTGGGACATTGGTGGACAGCCAAAGTCAACCCATCACAATGGAGGAGGGATGAAGGGAAAGGAGAGCAGCGGAAAATTCTGACACCTTTGATTTTCTAGGCAACCCATTTGATTCATGAGATGCCAGTGTCACAAATGAGCAGCTATGATTTCAGCTTTCAGTATAACTACAATGAAACGGTGTCTTCCATTCACAGAGAAGTACTGCTGCACTGTAATTAGAAAAAAACCACCTTACTACATTCTGACAAACACATTTTTCCATAAAGATCTAATTATTTGTGGTCTGCAGTGTTTGCTTTTGAATTGTCTATTGCTTGACACTGTATATCCCAAACTCCACAAATAAAGCATTTATTGGAACAAAAGGATGTACTAACAACTGTTGTCTTCTGGAGTATTTACATTGAGTGGCATTAACTTTATCAATGCAGTGAACATTTACTCTTCCACGCAGAAGTTTATTCTTTTCTTTACTTCAGAGAGAAATGTTTGAAACAATGAACATATCCATCCTTTACAAGTGCTGTATGTTTACACTGGGATAAATAATAATTTATATTCATTTAATACTGAATATTACACTTAGCTCTGGACTTCTGACAATAGAATGCAAAACTGATTCATACAGTACTGGCACCCATTTACAGTTACAGTCCTGTGTGTAACACACAAAGGAAAAAAACCACTCTTATCTTCATCCCTTTTTTTTCTGTTTAGTAACCCTTTTCATCATTCCTTCCTCTTTTCTCAGCTTAGGCTATGAGATGAGCTTAATGTCATAAACAAAACAGTGGCATATTTAAAAGTTATACAAATGTGAAACTACAAATGGGGGCTGAGGTGAGAAAGCTGCTTCTTGATGGAAACCATTGCTGTTTCTAGTAATGATTCTGCCTCTGGATTTCATAGTATCATAGAGTGGTTTAGATTGGAAGGGACCTTAAAGACCATCTAGTTCCAAACCCCCCACAACCTTCTACTACATCAGGTTTCTCAAAGCCAGCCTGGTCTTGAGTACATTTTCAGGAGCAGGTCATCCACCATTTCTCTGGGTAACCTGTTCCAGTACCTCACCACCCTCACAGTAAAAATAATAATATCTAATCCTAATATCTAATCTCAACCTCTCCTCGTTCATCTTAAACCCATTCCCCCTTGTCCTATCCCTGCACTCTCTGATAAAGAGTCTCTCCCTAGCTTTCCTGCAAGCCTTGTTTAAGTACTGGAAGGCTGCTGTAAGCTGTCCATGAAGCCTTCTCTTCATTTTAGGGGACTGAATTCTGGAAGACCAGTTTTGTTTCTGGTCTGCCAGAATAGCTCCTCCTTCTGCAAAAGAAAATCCACTTCCTCAATGTATCATATTTAAACCATAATTTCAGCAATGGGCAACCAAGATCTGTTGATTACCAGTCTTTTCAGTTTGACTACAGTACCTTCTTAGACAAAAACACCTCAAAAAGATTTCTTTGATCAACAGTTAGGTTTGTGGTAGTTTTGGTTGACCAAATGAGTACAGAAGTTAGAGGCATCTGTAAGACTCACCCCAAGGAGAATCTGAAATATTAAATGATATGGAAGTCTGAGTCAAGAGACTGGGGCATGTTTCATCTCATAGTAAACATTATTAAAACTTCTTAAATGAAAGATAGTTAACATATTGAGATTTTAGTTTTAACAATATTAACATATTTCTCTTATGTAAAAGGGAGGAGGGGGGGCTAATGGAAACTTTCCACATTTGACTGTCGTTTAGATAATCCTTCATTGGTAGAAGAGAGAAGGTAATTTTGTTGAGGTGGTCTGAAGTTGCTAATGTTGCCATGCTGTTTTCTTGAGAACAAAGCAAATCAAATTTTCGAAAGTAGAATGAAGAAAGCTACAAGAATGGAAAATACAGTATTAGGGAGTAGCAGGAGCAGGTACTGAGTCAGGGCAGGTGAGGTAGATGCTGTGGATGATGGTGAGGGGCAGAGCAGTGCCCACTCCCCAACACTGCTCCATCCCACAGCACTGTCCAGAACAGCAGAGCTGGGCCAACAAGTCAGCAACACAAGTCAGCAGGTCAAGATCTGCAAAAAGTCAAGGACCTGAGCCTGAGTGGAGGAGCAGACATCTCCAATGAGGCCACGTCAAAGCTGGCCTTGAGCACAGGCAGCCAGATTTGAACAAGGACCTTGATGTATAAGTTCAGAGTTTGTTGTTCTTATTTGTACCTTTTTTTCCTTGAGAATACCTATGTCAATATGATTCAATAAGCTGCTATGTGTGCCGCAAACTCTGACAGTGGAGCCACTGAACACACATTTTTGACTGAAGAAAAAAAATAGAAAAATGTAAGGTGAGAATAAAAGACAGAAAAAGTTAAGAGGATAAAAAGGGACCAAAGAATCTCTAAGTTTAATAACACATCATTGCAAAAGCTGACAAAAGTGAGTACGAGGGATCCTTTGAGTCCTTCTGTCCATCTCTGTGAAGTTACTGCAACTCCCAGGATGGTGATGTGAAAGTACACTGGTATTGCAGTGCACTTTAAGGTCCTACTAGGATGTTCTAGAAGTCATAGATGTCAAATTATACTTCATTCCATCTGTGTCACTAACTTCACAGACTCACATAGAATCATAAAATCACCAGGTTGGAAGAGACCTGCCGGATCATCAAGTCCAACCATTCCTATCAAACACTAAACCATGCCCCTTAGCACCTCGTCCACCTGTGCCTTAAGCACCTACAGGGAAGGTGACTCAACCACCTTCCTGGGCAGCCTGTTCCAGTGCCCAATGACCCTTTCTGTGAAATTTTTTTTCCTAATGTCCAGCCTAAAAGTCTGCAAAGGGGTTTGTATTAACTGCCTTTTTTCTTATTATTTTATCCATATATTGCTTTTGATTATTTACAAGACCAGCTTAGACCACTGGCTACTTAACCCAAACCCCTTCTATCTGAGATCAATATGGCTTTTTGTTTCAAACTATTACATTTTTAAATCTTTTTGCTTCCTTCAGTTTTTACAAAAAGTTTTAGACAACAGTCTGGACCAAATTTCTATTATCCTGTAAGGAGCCACCCAAAACTGAAAAAAAAAATCAGACTTTTATTAAAAATATATATCTACTAATTGCTCAAAGGCATTTCTGTATTGTACAGTGTTGTGATAGTGCAGTCTCTATAGTATTCATCTCCACTGGGGAAGAATGGAAATTCCATTATATGACACTTAAATAGATGGAGGAGTGGGGGGGGGAAGGAGTCAAGGAAGAACTGAAATACAGAGGAAAAAAAGCAGTTTGCCTAAGGCTACACAGAAAGAGTGTGACATTGTAAGGACTCAAACTCCATCCTTTTAATACATAGGCTAATATCATCCCTTGCCCATAAAAGCCTTTGGCAGCTGTATTTTTAATAGACCTCATATAGATGAGATAAAGTGAAAGATGTTCCTATCCATCAGTGCTGAAGATGAAAACAGAGAATTTCCTACGGGAAAGCCATTTAGAGGCAGAGAATTAATACAGTTATTTTTAAAATATCCCACTCCCTTGATAATTCATCACCACCACTACCAATTCAGAAGAAAAAGAAAGGTTTCCAGTTCAGTGAATAACCTCCTTGTGTACACTTATGAAAGTGGCCCCAGATGTATTAGTGTGCAGCTCCAATGTGGCATGTCACAGCTGAGGTGGCAGATGAGAGCACCCCTGAGTGCATCCCGTGGCTGTGGTGCTTCTAGTTCCTAATCAGCTCTTGCCTCCCATCTAGTGGCTATATCCATGCACCAAGTATTTCATTCTGAACTTTTAAAATTAATGTAGTGAACAAGAACCTTGTCTAGAGTACATTAACATAAGGGAATATTCTACATTCTCAGAATTTTCTAAATAACTTTGTCATGTATTACTAGAGGAGTTAACGAAATATTGTTGGTTCCTTCAAATGTCCTCACTTTTCAGAGTTACGACTTCAGAGTCAGGAGATTAAAAAAATATATCAGAATGTGGAGTCGTTCTGTTACTTCCCTGATTCTGAGCCCTGTAATGAGACCGTGTTCGCAAACCTTTCATTACCACCATTAAAATAGAAAACTTACTTTTCGTCTCAAAGTGTGAGGTTAAAATCCTGTTTGGAACACTCCCTCTAGAAGAGTGGCCTTTAAGGAAAAAAACCAAGACTGAAAGAACAACAATAAAATCCCAGGAGTGAGCACAGACTCTTGACTTTATATCCTGCAACAACCACAGAACCGTAGAACAACCCAGGCTGGAAGGGACCTCTAAAGATCATCGGCCTTTCATAGGAAGGGTCATATGAGATTATCACCCTGTCTGGTCACGTCTTGAAAACCTCTGATGAAGATGGAATTCCCTCCCACTGACTACAAGGTGATCTCTTTCTCTTTCACACAAACCATCTCCTGAGGCCGCTGAGTCTATAACTAAAGCATTTGAACAAATAACTGCACCAGCTGCAGTCAGACTTGAGTGCGGATCACACCACTGGAGCTGTGTCAAGGATGTAATGGGAAGAATGCCAAACATCTAAACCTGACTCCTTGCTGCTCCAGAAAAGCAGCTGCATGTTCACAGGGAGGGCTGTAACTAGAAATAGTGCCCAGAGGCTGGGAGAAACTACTGTCTGTAGGGGAGAGAGGTCAAAGCAGAGGTGCTACTAGGAGATAAGGGAGGGGGGGAGTTGGGATACTGAGATACTTGGTATTACCAGTATTTACTCCTATTAGCAATAAAAGTAAGTTAAGCAATGCTAGGGCACAGTCTTAGACACAAGCAAGAGAGTGTTTATACTGCTTAATTGTTAGAATAGAGCTTGGGGTAATTTTACACTCAAAGTTTCCTAAATAACTTCCAGGCATAATTTAGGACTTGGCACAGGCCCTGCACTGTTCTCAATTTAATGGTCATTCTATTTTGAAGTCAAAAAGGAGTGTGAAAGTTGGCTGCCATGCCGGAGAAGGCACTTAATGTGGGACTACAGGCATTGCCTTTGGCTATATTCATGCTATTAGAAAATGAAAGAGGCAGACTGAAAGTTTAAATAATGTCTCCCTACATACATAAGCTCTAATGTTTGGTGAACTTCTCTTCATCTTGGGTTGCAGAAATCAGATTGGTTTTATGCTGAAACAAGAAGCTTTCAAAGTCTGAAAGTGCTACTGGCCTTTTGAGCAGTTGTGTGTAAAATCTTCTGAGAATGAAAAGAAATAGTAAAATTTAAATGTAGATTTAATTGCTTATTTGTCTTGCTATTGCTTAAATAAAGGACAAGAAATCCCCCAGTGGTGTATATTCTTCAGTAAGGAACACTGTTCTGGATCTTTATGAAGTAGTGGTATAGGGGTGTATTTCCTTTATAGAGCAAACAGTTTAGTTCAATTTAGTTAATTTAGTTCCAGACAGATCTAAGTAATGACTCTGAGAACGTATCCAACATTTTTAAGCAGTCTTACTACAGAAAATCATTTCCATAGCAAAGGTTTTATACATAATAAAGACCATACATAGACGAAGATGCGCTGTTTGCCTGGAGAATTGAAGAACTGACTATTATATCATAGTTGTACAAAGAATTAATAATTACAGATGAACACACAAAACCCCCTGAAAATTTAGATGCACCAAGTATCATGATTTTGAAAGAACTATTTGAAGTAAAATTGGCCTGAAGAGAAACAAAAGAACTGAAAACAAAGTATTGAAAATGATAGGCTAAAATTTCTAAAACTCCCTAAGGAGTTACCAGGTCAAATTTGATTCCAAAATCAGCAATTGTATTTTTTCAGTTTGCACATCTCAGTTGATCTGTTTGTGCTTTGCAAGTTCAATGATCCAAGGCAGAAGAATAATCAAGCAAGTCTGGGAAAATATCATTCTACGATAATAAATGTCAACTAGTGTTTTTTTAATAAATTATATTCTAGATAGATTCTCCATATAAAATATCCTTACAGCCTAAAGATCCTTGAATTCAGTTTCCACCCATGAGTGATGTATGTGCAAATCTGTAACTTCTGTAGCAGTCGAAGGCCAGATCTGGGTCTTAGAAGGTGTTGTTTGGAAAAAATACTTGAAAATCTTTCCACAGGAGGCTACAAAGATGATCTGAGGGCTGAACATACAAGGACAGGTTGAGAGAGTTGGGGTTGTTTAGCCTGGAGAACAGAAGGCTCTGAGGAGACCTTGTAGTGACCTTCCAGTACCTGAAAGGGGCTGCAGGAAAGCTGGAGAGGGACTGTGCACAAAGGCTTGTAGTGGTAGGACTAGGCGCAATGGGTATAAACTGGAGAGGGGTAGATTTAGACTAGACAAAGGCTAGAACTACGGCTCAGAAGGTGAGATGAAAATGTTCAAAAATTATTTTTAAAATCGCCATGGTATACTTACCTTTTCCACTGAAATCAGCTGTTCTCCTAGACATACAGTTCTTCTAGACAGTGAGTTCCTTTAGATGCAGTTCTACAGTAGTGGCCATGGTGTGACTGGTGCTGTGATTGACATGTAGTTTGAAGCATTATTGACAGCGAAGCCCCAGCTATCTCTTTATCTCTGGTAGTAGTTTTGTGTTGAGACTGACTGGAAAAGAAAAAAAGATCCTTGCAGATTTCAGCAAATTAGGGTCTTTAGTGTGATGTCTGCACAAGGATAGCATATAGCTGTCAAGCTCATTTGCACGTGTCAAGTCCATTGACTTTATGTACAAATCATACAACTTGTTGCATGTTGAAGCCTGTCTCTATGGTACATGATTTCTAGAGATGATAATGGATTTGTGCCAATGTGTGCTGTAGTGTAAATAAAGATAAGCAATTCTATATCCACTTAGAAGGAAGAAATGTATCATCATGTTATAGTCTATTAACCATTCTAACTACCTTTAAGCAATTATCTCCAAGGACTTTTAAATTACTTTTATCTCTATAAAGGTATTCTGTCCTTTGTCTTTGTATTGGTTGCATATTCGGTTAATTCATATTACATTCTTGGGGATCAATAGTGGTGTTGACACAGGAGAGCACTCTGTTTTTCTGGCATGAATGAGATGCTCATAAGTCACTAAGGGGATTTGGGGAAGCAAATAACACTTTCATGGTTTTATGTTCCACTTTCCTACTTTGAATAAAAAAGGAAAAAAGAAATCAAACACCATTAAAGCTAGAGATTATCAGATTGAGAAGAAAGTTGAAATATTGGAAACCACTAGAAACTGAGACTCGGTGACATTTCCAATAATCCAGAGTTTGGATTTCTATGGATTGATTTCTATGTGAACTCAGCATCATTAGCTGTGTGTCAGCTCAGAAGGGAATTATTTTGAAGGTGATCATAGTTGATTTTCTTAATTTGTTAAATAAAATAAAGTTACAGGCACAGTCTCTTTTTTTTTCATGTCAGACCTCATACACATACTCTGCAAATAATGTCTGTGCATAGGAGCTGTACACCTCTGTGTCTTGAATGGCTCCATCTCAGACCTAGGACTGATATATCAGTAGATAAAGGTAGGCAAGCAACTTCCATTATTACCTGTATCACTTCTAAAATATTCTCTCTCATTATACAGAAAGATCCTTTGCAACATCCATGTATAACTATCCAGGTCACTTCAATCAGTCCTCCCCCCAAAAACCTCCAAATGTTCAAGTCTTTCCTGATCTTGGAATTCGTTTCCATTCAGCAATGAGTTGTTAGTAATAGATATAAATACGCCAGTAGTTATAGATATTCTTGGACTGGTGTGACTTGGTTGGTTTACCATTTGGTAATAAATACAAATATCTTTAATGTAGTCCATTGATGGCCACAAAATGGGGGGGGGGGGCATTTCTAAGCAGAGAGAAAAAACCCCATAAATATTCCTATATAGAGAGCACATGCCTATATACTATTTAGATACAGCTAGACAAGGTAGTCACAGCACATGTTTAAGATTAACCCAATAGTACTTCCAAAGAGTGTGTTTGGATAATTTTCTGGAAGACAATTATTTAGTGGTTCCAATGGCGTTAAGTGAATGACATTTGGTTAAATAAACAAGCTTGCATTTATTTAAAGAGAAAGGCTTATTTACTAATTTCTTGCATTGATGTTCAGTTATGGCTAGACCAGATGGATTTAATCCCAACAGGATGAAGACATAGCAAAACAATAAATGGAACTGTTATGTCTTAGCTGCTATGGCTGTGTGGTAATATATCTGCTCCTTGAGGAATTCATGGTTAAGGAATACTCCTAATGAAACACTGTAATGACTCCCATTATAGGAATTAAATTATACAAATCAGAGCAAAATGGCAAATGCTTCACGTGGAGGAAAACAGCTGCTAACAATATTACTCTGTGGTACCATTTGATGACTGCAGTGAAGGGATTGCTAAGGGCCCTATTGTGTCATCAGACAAGCGGTGCGATTGCAATGCTATCACAAGCATCAAGGGAAGATTATCCCAAAGTACTAATGTGATGCAGGTGCTGAATCCTAGCAAAACTGTTCCCAAGTCGATAAAAGATAATCTTTTTTTCTTTTTTTTTTTAATACAGACTAGAGGACAGGAGTCTCAGTGGGATATTTGGGCTGCTTGCGGGCATGGGATGGACTTCTCAGTTAATGGCACTTGCACATTCATGTTTCTTCTGCTGGTATTCATCTTGGAGCCTTTCCCCACTCTGCTAAGTGGGAAGA
Organism: Coccyzus lansbergi; assembly: GCA_033558105.1. Classification (NCBI taxonomy): domain Eukaryota; kingdom Metazoa; phylum Chordata; class Aves; order Cuculiformes; family Coccyzidae; genus Coccyzus; species Coccyzus lansbergi. Next base: position 171,402 of record JAUMJK010000267.1, on the reverse strand, counting down.
GTCAAAGCAATTGAAAATCTGCACGTGAGACTATTTCTTTGATTAGGATTTTACTGAATGCAGAGTACAGGTACATCAGCATTGCCAAGCCTGAAACACAGGACTCAAGAAACAGCAGGAGGGTAAGTAGCACTCAGCAACAGCCCCCAGGCAGTATACAGGTGCTTGAAAGGATAAGTCCCATGGCACTCAGCTGAGGTATTTTGATACAGTTTTCTTACAGTTAGAGAATACTAGATCCTGGCAGGTTGAGTGGCTTATCATATCAGTGTTACATTAAACTGTTGGGAGAGGAGACAGAAAAAAATGAGTTGCAACTGTTGAACAACACTTTTGAGGGTCATCTTATCTCAGAAATACTTTATGAAACTTCAGTTACCAGGGAAGTCTTACACCATGTGGGAGGGCATGGGAGTACTGCACAACAATTTAAGGATCTTCATGTAAAGGAAACTAAGAAGATTCTCCTATTTTCTGAGGATTTCATCCCATAAAGCAAATAAGTCATTGAAAGGAGCTGATCCCTTAAATCATTTAAATCATTGGAAATAAAACAACATTATCCACAGTACTAAAAGAACACTTATTTAATTCAACAATACTGTGCTTGAAAAAAGATGCCTATTTTTTCATTAATAAAAATGGGGAGTTTAAGAAAAAAAAAGGTTGAAGAATATAGTTTTAATTCGGAATATCTCCCCCCAAAAATGTGAAAAGAGTATATTTAGCATGCAATGTGGAAAGAATTTCTTCGAACTGATTTCCAGAGATGTTTTATCCTGTTTTAATTCCAGTAACTCTGCACATTTTTTTCTCAGGCACTTTTAGTAATGTTTGGATGTCAATGTCTGCCTCTCACATGCACAGAATTTATACAGATTGTCCCGTCTCCAAGTTCTGCCTGCAAAGTACTTCTGAGTGGCTTATATTAGAAATACTAGAGCTATCAATGTAGTACTTATGGCTAACAAGAAATGCAAATTCATCTGATAAATGAGTATTCGTGTAGTACCTGTCCTCTGCCTAATCTTTAAATAGAATTTTAATTTATCCTAACTTCATTCTTTTTGTATTGTCACTGGAAGAGATCATCAAACAGAAAAAATGTTTAAAGAGTAATTTTCAATAAAAAGCGTCAAATATGCAACATCTTAACACTTATATTCCCTCTTCCTTTTTACTTTTAATGGTCAACTTCTGGTTTTGGCCAGTGCTCTGACCAGTCTAGCTCTGAGGGGTTCCCTGGCTGATCCCTGTGATACCACACAGGGAGAGAGATGTTGGAAATGTTTGGATAAGACAGGGCTGGCTGCAGCAGGCATAGCACTCCCTGCAGCAAAGCCTTCTTTCTACTGAATGCTTTCCCAGTGGAAAAATATTAGGGTCAGTTGTTTCTGTGATTTCACTTAATATACAATTTTCACATCCTCAAATCCAAAGTCAGCTTCACTAAAAATAATTATCTGCAGTTGACTGGGAAAAGCAACTGAGGGATGGGGCTTTCAGCAGCCTGATGTAGTAAAAGGTGTCCTTGCTACTTGCAGGGGGCTTGGACTAGATGATCTTTAAAGACCCCTGCCAACCTAAACCATTCTGTGATCTCATATTTTAAGTCATGTTGTACCTTCTATTCAGAAAAGGCCTTTTCTTTAGTTACCATTAAAATTTGAATTTACAGACAGTAAGTTTCATGAGAGATTTTGCATGGTACATCAGATGTGTGTATGTGTTTACACATATGTGTGCCCATGCCCACATGTGATCTCTTCAATCTAAGGCCATCACAGATGTCTCCATTATCTTTCCACTGTTATGAAATCCTGCCTTTCTCCAGAGAATACATCCCACACATCCCCAAAGGGAACTTCTTCTGCCATTCCAACCTGCTATGAGGAAAAGAACTTTTTCAGGAACTGTTAGTATGGTAAATCTGATGCAAGTCCCTCTAGAGGAATATTTCCCCAGAGGATCTATCACACAACTCCTAGAGATGGAAGATAAAATAAGTTCTGTTCTACTCTCAACAGTGAGAGCTGTCATTCCAAGTTAAATGGACCAAATAAATCATGGGCTTATGAGAGATTATGTTATTTAATGCTCAGTGAACTGGTCTTCCACTAACAGAAGATCTACAGTAGATAACCTAGTCTCATGCCTCTGTACTGAGACTTAGCCTGGAGCTGAAAAGGGCACAGAGGACAAGTCAGAGAGTACTGATGACAGAGGAGTTAAGCTGTGCCATGCTGTGCTATTCACTCTTAGGTATTATGTTTCAAAACTCTTTATAAATTAGAACTAGTCCAAATACTCCCTAAAATGTAGGTGAAAGGCTATTTAGAAAAAAATTACATTTCAAATACAATTTTCCAGACAACAAATTCTCATATATCTTTTGCATTTTAGTTCTGTTTGGGTCTTGCCTCTTTTATGAAGAACAATGCATTTATTACAATCATGGCTATGTAATCTTCTGTCTCCTTGTGCCCAGGAAGCATGCAATTTTCACTGTCTATATTTTAATTTCTGTTTATTTGCACAAAATGCTTTCCCTCATGTGATAAAGCCATATTATTTTCCTACACGGACCTAAACTCAAAACAATTTTAATGGAGTTCCCTGGGGGACAGAGGAATGGAGCATTAGGATTGCTAATTGTGTTTCTAAATATATCTCTTAGTAGCCTTACAGGCTATAAAGAATTCCAATATCTATAAGGAGAAGCTGAGCAAAAATAAAGTCTTATTGACAAAAGCCAACACATGGCTAAAACAGATGACTGATGGAAATCTGCCAATAACAGCAATGTCATTTTATTCCCAGCTGTTCTTGGGGGCAAACCTCAAATTATTTATCTAGCTGATACCCTTCAGAAAAAAAAAATCTTTTCCTGCGAGCTATTTATTGACTGTATTTAGAATGAGATATAAAGAAATTATATTGGCGTAGGTTAGTCTGTAGGGTTTAATTAACACAGATGAGAAGTCTGATGCCCAAAGGGCACACCTCCTTTCATATGGCGTGAGCTGGTGGAGCCAAAGCTAAGAGGAAAACATGAGTACCGATGATGAATCCTGCATATGTCAGAGCAGGGCTGCTGTATACCTCCTAGAGCTTATTTGTAGAGTCAGCGGATGCTCTTTGCCAGAACATATCACATGGCCCATAGACTTGTGAAGTAAAGCATCATGTTAGGATCAAAATGAAAATAACTAGGCAGGGAATATTTGTGAATCTGTCTTTTGTCATTTACAAAGGATAAGGGAAGGACTTCAGCCTTTCTTCATTGTGCACATACATGCAAGAATAATCTGTCCTGGTCCTTCCTTCTACTTTGTTTTCCAACTCCGGACTGTAGTCCAAGTAATCCACCCAAGCCAATGGTTTGATTTCCAGCCAATAACATGTCAACAGGTAGCCCTGTGAGATAGAGATGTATGGTGGTTTATACTGCTCATTTCTGAGAAAATAAAGAATCCTGGTGGACAGATCTTTCATTGAAAGAATTTTGCAGGTGGCATTCAATGAAGTGGTTTCAGATAATCAACCAGAAGTGTTTTCAGGTGGTGAAAAGAACAGCTGCTACCTCCCTTCCAGAGATACTTTCTTATCCTTAAATATTCTTCTTTCACTTTTCTTGTCCTCTCTTTAGGAGAGTACTGGACAGATGTAACAGGGTAACCTTTCCAATTACAATAACTGAAATAATGCTGACAGATGGATGAAATTGCCTTAGAACTTCCTTTGACGTCCAGTAGTTCAGTCTCAAAAACATAATTAATTGCCATGAGAGGCACCTGAGCCAGTTGTGGACAAACCATTTGAGGTACCAACAGCCTTTTAGAAGCTCTGTTTGGGCCTGCAGCAGGCAAAGAAAGCAGAGCAAACAGGAGAAACAACAACATGCAACAGAAAAGGGAAAAAGGCTGGAGAAGCCTGGTGAGCAACCAACACCCCTTGTAAACTGTCAGTAAAGTGCCTCTACACACAAGGTAAATTGATTGTCCTGCGTTTCATTTGTGCATGTGTATACAGATGTGCTACTGTGTGTGAACCTTGGGGGGTATAAATCCCCTTTCTGAAGGACTCATTTGCCACTAAAAGGCAAATCATAGAATCATAGAATCACCAGGTTGGAAGAGACTCACTGGATCATCGAGTCCAACCATTCCCACCAATCACTAAACCATGCCCCTCAGTACCTCATCCACCCACACCTTAAACACCCCCAGGGAAGATGAGTCAACCACCTCCCTGGGCAGACCATTCCATTGCCTAATGACCCTTCCAGTGAAAATTTTTTTTCCTTATGCCAAGCCTGAACCTCCCCTGGTCGAGCTTGAGGCCATTAAATTACTGGTCTGAAGAGAAGTTAAATGGTTTTGGGTTTTTAACCAGTATGCTTACAGTTTATACAAGGTGGCAAGAAAAAGCTTTAAAAGAAACAGAGTGAAGGTGTCGGAGATGGATGCACAATGGCAGACAGACTTTGTGGACATGCAGATTTTCCCAAAAAATGCTGATGTCATTAATGGTAGATTTCATATCCAAGCATGCCTCAACTCCTGTTCTGAAGAACAAAACAGACTCTGAAATACCTGTGGATTTTAAAACAATGTATAACAAGAGGTGAATGCCTCAGAAAGTGACAATATGTCATTGTTTAACTCCAGCCGGCAACTAGACCCCACACAGCCGCTTGCTTCCTCTTGGTGACATGTGGGAGAGAATCAGAAGGGTAAAAATAAGAAAACTTGTGGGCTGAGATAAAGACAGATTAATAGGCAAAGCAAAAGCCATACAAACAAGCAAAGCAAGAAATTCATTCACTATCTCCCATGAGCTGATAGGTGCACAGCCATCTCCAGGAATGCAGGGTTCCATCATGTGTAGCAGTTGTTTGGGAAGACAAAATGCCATAACTCTGAGCAATGCTCCCTTCTTCTTCCTCCAGATTTATTGCTGAGCATGATGTTACATGGTATGGAATATCCCTTTGGTTGGTTGGGGTCAGCTGTCCCAGCTGTGTCTCCTCCCAACTTCTTGTGCACCCCTAGCCTCCTTGCTGGTGGGGTGAGTAAGGAGCAGAAAAGGCTTTGACTCTGTGTAAGCACTGCTCAGCAATAATGAAAAACATCCCTGTATCAACATTGTTTCCAGCACAAATACAAATTCATCCACAAATCCAACTCTATCCCAGCCACAACCAGCACACCATAAAAAAGAATTGTTAAAGCAGCCCTTAAGCAAACATTAAAAGCTGTATAGTATTCAGGTAGCCAGCTCACGTGTGCTGCTGCCTGACCACCTCAGGACATACAAGATCCATACTCCTGACAGAACTAACAAAATGTTTCCTATCATAACTTTCGACAGAAGATGGTCCTGTGTGACCATTTCTCCTTCTGCAGGAAGTTTACCCTATTTGCAGGTGTCTTGCCTATGTAGTTTGTTCCATTTTTGAGGAGGAACCACCTGAAGTTTCTTGATGACCATAGCCTCCATACAGAATGTTACTTGGCACACCAAACCACACAAATTAAGCCTGTGGATCGCACAAAGCAGGACATATGGGAAATCTCCATGACCATTAAAAATTCCCAGTCTTACCTAAGGTTAACCATGCCACACATGCCAAAAAAGGAACAAAAATCCCTAATATTCCTGAAATAGTCAGTATTTGTGTAATTGTTCATCATATTATGTTGATAACTCATCTATAACAATGAAGGACATAAATAACATATTCCGTTAGTAACAAAGATGAATGGAATGGAATGGAATGGAATGGAATGGAATGGAATGGAATGGAATAGAATAGAATAGAATAGAATAGAATAGAATAGAATAGAATAGAATAGAATAGAATAGAATAGAATAGAATAGAATAGAATATTTCAGTTGAAAGGGACCTACAACAATCATCTAGTCCAGCTGTCTGACCGGTTTGGGGCTGACCAAAAGCAAAGCATATTATTAAGGGCATTCTCCAAATGTCTCTTAAACACTGACAGGCTTGGAGAATCTCCTAACTTGTTCTTATGGACTTTGAGTGAAAGCAACTTGCCAGCCTAGTATAACCCAGTGCTTCACCACTGACAGCTAGAATGTTTGAGTATGCAGAACAACAACCTCATTGCAGGGCTATAGGGGCACTAAATGACACCTAGAGGAGACCTGTGTCCAAGTGCAAGGCAGTGTGGAGGACACAGGTGGGCAACTTGCCTTCAGCCAGGTATACGTGGCCCAGAGGTCAAGGATCACACTTATTTCATAGAATCATAGAATCATAGAACAACCAGGTTGGAAGGGACCCATCAGATCTTCTAGTCCAACGATTCCTATCAAAACTAAACCATGTCCCTCAAGACCTCATCCACCTGTGCCTTAAACACCTCCAGGGAAGGTGAATCAACCACCTCCCCAAGCAGCCTATTCCAGTGCCCAATGACCCTCTGTGTGAAAATTTTCCCCCTAATGTCCAGCCTAAATCTCCCCTGGCGGAGCTTGAGACCATTCCCTCTTGTCCTGTCCCCTGTCACTTGGGAGAAGAGGTCAGGTCACTCCTCTCCACAACCTCCCTTCAGGTAGTTGTAGAGAGTAATGAGGTCTCCTCTCAGCCTCCTCTTCTCCAGGCGATTTGATCATGTAGACATGACCTCACCATACAGTCTGGATGGTAACAAGATACAGGTCTCAAGGCTCAGCTTTATTCACAGCCTGAGGACACATTTGAGATGTAGTCTCTAGTTAGTACCAAAATTGGAAAAAAACGTGCAGGTGCACAATCCACAACAATGGAAACCACATACCATGATAAAACTGCTAAGTTAAGGTTGCATCTTCAGTTTTGGAGTTTTGTGCAATTTAAGTACTTTTATTTTCAAACTTATTCGTTGTTTAGATGGTGAGGCTCTCCAGCAAAAGAGAATTGTCTTAGTTATGTTTGGAGAGCAATATCTTTACAGGGCTATAAGCCCAGAAGTAGTACTGCATAATATAAATAAAACATTTATAGAAACACTCTTTTATTTTTACTGATTTAATTTATCATTCATGAACAAAAGTTTCAGTAGAAAGCTAGGTAGCAACCAGCTCTCATCTTTCCTTCAGTTGGAGTTAAACAGGTCGGATTCTGAGGCAAAGCTACATTCATTCTACTGAAGTAACTGGACCTGTTCTGCTTTACACCACCTGCTGCTTTGGTCCCTTTGTAAAAGTACAGCAATTTGTTAGACATATCCATGGTCAATGATACAGTTCTTTAATGAGCTAACCCAGCCAGTACTATTTCTTCCTTGTAATTTCTTATTTTTAGATCAATACAGCAAGTACCATTAAGTATCCTGTAATTTTAAGCTTCCACCCCCATTATATTACTTTTAAATTGCCAACCAGATGATATAACAGGTAACATGAAGACATATTCAGCACCAATTAAGACTTAAAAGCTAATAATTGTCTAAAAATATAGACAATTGGAATTGCCTGAGAATAATTTTATCAGAGCATCTTCAGACATGTGTAGGCCTTTTATTCTAGCAGTAAATGATCTTATCTAATTGCTCTCTTCAAAAATGCAGCTGGAGGCAAGGAGTCTATTCCAGATTTGAAAGTCTCACAGACCAGCAGAGGGATCCTTGTTCTTTAAGTAAAAGGAGGAGAGAGAGTCTCAACCATGTTTGTTGTACATTGATCAGAGACACGTTACATCACTCCTGCATTCAGGAAGATTCTAGAACTTGGAGCAAGTAGAAAGGAGACTGACGGATTTATACTGAGACTTTTACTACTGAGCTTTTACATCTAGCAAAATAAAAGAGTTTAATTCCTAACAGAAAATCCAAACAATGAGTATAGGACAAGTACCTATGAAGGAAGCCAAGTTTAACCATGGTACAAAAAACTTCATGCCAGTATAAACTACTTCAGTTAAACAACTTCTGACTTACAATCATATGAGAGATCCAGATATTCTTGGGAATACATTATTTATATTTGATGTTTGGTTACTAAACATATACTTGTTGAATTCATCTGCAATTAGATTTTTTTCCTCTATACTCTCATCTCCAATTTTATCCTCTTATGGAAAGGTGGGGAAAAAAAAGATTTTTTGCTTTGTTGCTCGAAAGATTCAGAGGAATAAAGCTGCCCAGGAAGTTTTCACAAGTTTTTTCTGATTTTCTTTTCTTCTTCCTACTGTGCCTTCTCTGTACTTGGAAGTTTCATTTCCTTCTTGCCAAGCTGTTTTGGGGTTTTTACTATTTAAAAATCTCAAAAAAGAAAACTGAAAACTTTTAAGATTGCTTATCTTCATTCTAATACATCTAATGCCATAGAGAGGAAGAGAAGAATATAGTATCCAAACTATGAAAACTTCTAACTTATTTTAGGTTTTAACACTGAAAGAGCAAGGATTTTTCTTTCACTTCAAAGAACAATAGAAGTGTGAATGACAGGAGATAAAGCATCCTCAGTTGAACGAATCCAGCTGAGAAATTAATTTCCATAAGAAATTAGGCTATAATGTAGAGATTTTTTTTGCAGGTTTTTTTTTTCCCTGAACAGAACAGTATCTATAATTTCTCTTTCTCCTAAAGAAAGATACATTACTCTACACAGGACTTTGCATGAGCAGAAGGCAGTCCCTATTGTGTTTAATTAGAGGTTCGTTATTTAATCTACTCAGAAATTATTCTAAGTGCTTTTCAGCAAAACCCTGTAATAGTTGAGTAAAATAAATTTAGTCTCCAAAAATTCCTAACTGTAATTTAGGTATTTCTCATATCTCTGTCACTATAAGGCAATTTCAAAAACTTTTCTCCCTTATAAACTGTAATTGGTAGGTAATTAATACTTCCCACACAGCAATAAATAAGTGAAATAGTAAGTTTTTAGGTTACTTAGGCTATTCCTAAAAAGGAAAAAGAAATTCTTTCCAGAAAAAACATCTACCACAGGAGATTTCTCTCTCTGTGTGTATGTGTATGAAGAAGACCATAGTCTGACAAGAAAATTATATACTTGGCACAGAAAGACTTTAAAAATGGGAACTTGCCTTGCTGGGTAGGTCTGAATGGCTGATTGTCATGTGTAATGTTGTAAAAGGTTTGAAATGGGTAATTTTGTAAGACAGTGGGGCCTACATCCTACCCATCTCCGAGAAAACAGCCTAACAAACCCTGGGATGCCAACTAGCAGTTGCCGCTATTCAGAGAAGTCCTCAGTTTGCCTTGTTCTGTGGCAGCAGTGGCTCCCTGAGATAATAGGGATACTCAGTAAGGATTTTGCTGTGCATTAGGCAGTTTTATTACTGTCTTTACTACTCATTTGAAGGTCACAGTAAACAACTGAGAAGGTAGAAAGTCTATTCACATTTTTGTCTAGTGCTGTTCTAGAAACAAAGCTCAGAACCTACATTTGACTGATAGTTTTTGTTTTCATCTTTTCATACACTATTTAGCACTTTTAACTCCCTAGAGAAGTTCCATCAAACCCTTTATATTTAAGTGACTAAAGCCCACAAAAGACTAGGAGTAGATTAAGACTTTTTGTACAGATATTAGGTGGTGTATGGAGCAGTAAGTGTGAGGGAGTACCTTGTTTTAGGAGGGTGATTTCAAGGAGTTGTAAGAGCAGTTCTGATTACTAACCAAGTACCTGAAGAGTCTTTATTTCTGTATGTGGCACAATCCTACAAGAGAAGATGCTGAGAAGTCAGTCATGCTAAGTGCTGGTATTCCCCTATTTCATTCTGCTTTTTGATTCTCCAAAGGCAAGGCTATGTTATTCCCTAGGGAATACCTGGGACACCTCCTGCCAGACCAGAGGCAGAGTAAAAGTGAAATGCAGGTGGCCCAGTCCCCATCACAGGTCTCAAAATAAGCTGCTCCTTAGTATAGGAAACATGTTTCCTGGGTAGAATGTCCCAATTGTGGCACATAGCATGATTTGCTTCAGAAAAAAAAGTGGAGAAATCTATCTTTGAACGATGACTTATCATTAGAAAGGGGTGTCTGTGAGCAGAATTCACCCTATCTCCAGTGGAGGAACCCACATTCATCTCACGTCGCTTCATGGAAAAACTGCCATTGAGAGTCTTTGCCTTTGTCTTGTCATAAGCAAACTCACTTTGACAGATTTTGCTCTCCAAGCTTTAGTGTTAGGTGAAGCTGGCAGTAAGCAAACAAAAAAGGTAATGACACTGCAGAAATCGCAGTGAGCTCTAATCGAAAACCCTGTGTGCAGCCCTGTGCACTTCAGGCCAAGAGAAGGATAAATTCAGCTGAAACCAGTGCTTTGAAGGATGGTTATTTGAGTCAGAGGAAAAGAAAACCTGTTTTGGGTTTGAGACGTAACTGGCTTAGAAGATAAACAGTGATCAGAAGAAATCTTTAAGGTAAAGAAAGAACATGCAGTTGTAAATGACTGTAGGTTTTAGTCTTCAGACTGGAAAAGTATTTTTAAACTCTGATTGAGGTTGGAAAAAGCTTCAGAGAGGATTAAGAAGGGAAGGGAAGGAAAAGTAGCTTTAAGTTTTGTCATTACCAAAAAGAATGACGTATGATTGCCTTCTGTATTGTGAGAACCTGGACCCACTGATCGAGAAAAGCCTTTCATAGTTCCCGAACTTTTGTGTTACTCTGCTGAATTTAAAAACAGTTTTCCAAATCTCTTGATATATTTTCACAAATGTCAAAAACAAGAAGAACCATAAAGGGTTCAAAAGACCCAAGCATTTATTAGAGGAAAAACATTGGTTGGTGGGTTGACTTTTAATATTAGCTTTCTTCATCTATTAGAAAAGTATCATCTAACCTAAGTGCTTTTGCAGATCACTTTCCAATTCATGCCACAAATTCAAACCATTGTGAGTAAGAATGAGTGAGATCTGTCAACGCCACTGGCTGTTATCCCATAAATAATATCAAAAATCAAATATATACCTAATTGGAGAAATGCAAGGCTCTCATTAAAATAAAGGTTACAATATTATAAGGACATATATATAGTTGTGTTTAAAGCAGACTATACGAAGTGCCAAAAGAATGTTTTAGTGTATTATTCTTTTGTTTTGATTAACAGTCAAATGATAGCTATGAAAACTCTAAATGCCTTAATTCATGAACACACAATAAATAGATTGATAGTCACCAAGAACTAGCAAAGCTTCAGTTGAAGCTTTGAGCAACCTGATCTAGAGGAATGTGTCCCTACCCATGGCAGGGAGCTTGGAAATTCATGACATTTAAAGGTCCCTTCCAACCCAAACCGTTCTATGATTCTGTGATTAACATAGAATCTATCATTAACATATTAACATAACAAACTAATGTGGACAGTGGAGAAAAGGAGAAAAAAAAGCTTTTTCTCATTGTTACCGTTTGGAACGTGCCCCCCCTTTACCTTTAGACCTGGTCTTGTCTCACTGGCAATAGTGTTGTGTGTTTGTCAGAAGTCTCAGTTGCTGTACAACCAACACGGATGCCTGATGACCACTGTATTTTGTGATCTGGTACTGTCACTGAATGGTGCCTCATGGGTAGTTTTACAGAAATTGCTATTAAGAAACTTCAGACTTTAAAAACTAAATCTAGATCAAAGTTTCCTGCAAAGGAAGGCTGTAAACCTTACTGCATGTGTTGTAAATGTCCTAATAAATGGTTATTTCAGCCTATATCAATTCTTTTTTTTACTCCAGTAGGTGGACAACTTGTCCATGACCACAGGTTGTAAACACTTTTTATTGTGCCTGTGCTTGATTTAACACTGTAATATATTTGTGAAGATTAATAATGTATTAACCCATTAATATACTCTCCATGAACAGAACCTAAAACCTAGGCATGTTTAAAACTCTGACATTTCTAGCTGTGATAGTCATGTCAGAGACTTGTAATGTATTTCCCACATTCCCCAAAGACTAAAATAAATTTTGATTCGTGGAATTTTAAAATGTCTCATGCACTGCAGTCATAGAATAATTTTAGGCCAAAAACCAGTGTGTGTCAGTGTAGATGATGGACAGGTTTTCTCACACAGACACCACTATTCATAACCCTCTCTTGAATCAGTGAATAAGCAATTCAGAGTTAATGTTAACTAATGCAATAGATACCTGTAGAGCTCAGTTGTTACTAGACCATTGAAAAAAAAAGTAGGAAAATATCTTTGAAAGCAGTAGTTTTCAAAACCCTCAGAGAAAGCAAGCAAGCAAACATCATTCTCTAAGCCTCAATCCAGTGCCTCTGGCAGCAACTCTGACCACTATCCCACCTCACATCCCATAAGCTCTCAAAGTCCCCATGAAGTTAGTCCTATGGAGAATCTGGGGCAGGAAGAAAACCAAGCAAAAGGAGAAGCTGTAGTGAGATGTCCACTTCATAGGGTCTTACTTCATTTCCCTGAGTGTTCGTGTGAGAATCAGATAAGAACCAGAAAGTAAGTGACTTGGAGTCCTGAAGATCACTGCTATTCCTTGTAACTCCTGGTATAGCTTCTGTAGTATGTGAAACACCAGCTTTGGAGCCCAAAGACCTGCAGGAAGTAAAGATAAGTCTCAACGAGAAATTATATGCCGATCTCTTCACCTCTTCAGTTTTTGTAAGAAAATCTTTTTTATCATGGCTTTGTTTTTCTAGGGTTTATGTGCTTTTGAAGGGAATCAAGATGGTGGAGTGACATATTTTACCTTCACAAAGACAAAATATTTTCAAAAATTGACTTGTCAGAGAAAGTGGGTGATGAGCTTTCAGGGAACTTCTGATTCTCTCCATCGGTTCTTTTCTGTCCTGCTTTCCCAGGACCAGGTTGAACATGCCAGCCGTGATTCCACCAGAATCCATAGAAAGAGACATCCAACATAGCTGAGTGACATTATGGCTCTTTCCTTAATTTTGCAGAATATGTATCTTTATAGTGTGGAATAAGTGAGCTTTTTTAAAAAACTATTATTTATCCTGGCAAGAAAGTGGAGAGTAATTAATTAGCAATGGGAAACATTTCCAAGAAGATGTGAATAATATTTAGGTCTCATTTTTATAGTGATGCCTAATGTGACCTGAAAAAAAAAATACATATAGTATTTTTGTTAAAACAACCTTGGAACAAAGACAAGAACAAGAAAAGCAACCTTTGTTCCAGACATTGCAATATGACAAAAGAGGTCAACCATCTCCACAGTAAATTATGCAGCTGCCAGGTATGTGGGTCCTTAGCTGGAGACAGCACTGAGAAAAGTTCAAACTTGTCTAGTTTACACCTGAAATGCTTTCACTGAGAAACTGATTAGGCTCTTAAGAAACACCTGCAAATATAGACATAATTAAAACATTGATGTGCCTACAGAGCAGTTGATTATCTTGCAGAAAATATTCTTTCTGCAATATTATGTCCTTTCTGTGCTTCTCTGCCTGTTCTTTAAATTTCTTCTCTTATAGTTTCTTCTGTGGACATTTGCCTGAAAACAATTGTAAGGCAACACCAAAAACTATCTCAGTCTCATAAATTATAAACTTCTGACAGGTTTCTATTTGCATGGCACACAGGCAAAAAAAAAAAAAAAAAAAACCAACCCTGTCTGAATTCAGAAATATTTCCCCAAGCCACTGATGTTTTTTACAAACATGAATTTGAACTTGAGCAAATCTGGTCTCATGTGTTGTTCCTGTGGTAGAGTTTTCACCTCTTGCAAAAGACTTTGTGTATTTGTGCCTCTCATTTTGGGAAAAGGACAGGAGGACTCCAGTTCTTGTCAAAGCCACTGTCATCACCATTACAGTCACAATCTAAAATATACTGAATATTCTTCTCAAAAGTCAGATTTTTCCATCAAGGTTCATATCTTTCCATTCCTGCAGAAATAATAAAACTGCTCTCAAGCCTTCCTGTGCCCCTTTCCTGTGGGCTCTGCTGCCATCAAGTGGAAACCAGCACAAACACTAATGATCTCACCTCAAACTCGTGGGTTCTGGGGTATTCATGTCTCAGGTGTTGCCCACAGGCTCAGGGGATGGACAACCAGCAGCGGAGTGTATCTGGCCACTGTCCTTAGTCACTAATGACATAACTGGCTCCTTCAAAATGCTGTGCTGAGGACTGTGCCTTAGGGCAATCTGTGGATAGTAATGTGAGTCCATTCCTTGTGTGAAATAAGCATCATACATCCTCATTGAAGTGTTTGAGTCAGCAGGGTCATTGAGGCTCTGGAGCGAGTCCAGAGAAGAGTAATGAAGATGGTGAGGGGACTGGAGAACAGGCCTTATGAGGAACGGCTGAGAGAGCTGGGGTTGTGTAACCTGGAGAAGAGAAGGCTGAGGGGAGACCTTAATTGCTCTATACAACTACCTGAAAGGAGATTGCGGAGAGGAGGGAGCTGGTCTCTTCTCCCAAGTGACAGGGGACAGGACAAGAGGGAATGGCCTCAAGCTCCACCAGGGGAGATTTAGGCTGGACATTAGGGGGAAAATTTTCACAGAAAGGGTCATTGGGTACTGGAACAGGCTGCCCAGGGAGGTGGTTGATTCACCTTCCCTGGAAGTGTTTAAGGCATGGGTGGACAAGGTGCTGTGGGGCATGGTTTAGTGTTTGATAGGAACGGTTGGACTCGATGATCCAATGGATCTTTTCCAACCTGGTGATTCTATGATTCTTATGCGTGTGCATATATATCTAAAACCACCTATAGATTGAGATGTCCCTCCAGAGTGTGTGGCAGCTGTAAGGCGAGTGCAGGTGAGCTGGGGACTGAGGATGACAGTGATGGACAGGGCATTGCCCATGGTGATGTCCCACAGCTCCCAGTCAGAAGAGCAGAGCTGGGACAGAGAAAGGCACTGGGGTCAGTCACAACCTGAGGTTGGTCAGACTAGCCCACAGACTGGGCTTGGTCTCAATCTGGCAGGAATTAAGTTCACATTTCTCTCCAACCTGAGCAAATAGCCCAAGTACAGGCTGGTCCCATTGATGCTTTACCATCACTGCTGTTGAAGCTGAACTGCTTTGCAGCAAAGAGTGCATAAAGACCTGGACCAGCAGTGTGATGTGCTCCTGCTCCCCTTTGTCTCCTCTCCCTCTGGACACACACATTTTTTGTACATAATCTTTTTGGTGCAGAGATGTTTGTGCCAGTCACAGCACTTGGAGAGTTACCTGGCTGACTTCTATCTACCGCAACTTTTAAAGTTATATTCATCCCATAGATGTGAATTAGAAAATATGCTAAAAAAAACCCACTAAACACTTTTAAAAAGGAAAGCTATAAAAACAAAACAGTTAAAATCATTTCTGCCTGGTAGACTTATGGTGTTAGTATATATTGCATATAGCCACTACTGAGGTTGAGACGTGTTTTCAAAGACTGAAAATGGTGTAGAAATCTTTTCTAGACATCATCTGATGAGTACAAGTAGAACAATAAACAGCAGGCATCTGACTTCTTCTCTGGCGAGACCAACTCAATTTCCTTTTGACATCAGGCAGAAGGGTGCCAACACTCCAGCAAAGACCATATCATTAGTAGCAGTTAACATCCAGGCACTCTAAAATTTATAATCACTGTTCAGCTGATCTCTCTCACAACAACAGTTCTGGGGGACAGGCCATGTCTATGACAGCAGGTTTTTCCTGAGAGGCAAAGGCAGCTTTCAGATTGTTTTTCCCAAGTCAGTTAATGGGAAGGACATTTGCAGACCAAACTACAATTCCAGAAGATTGATATTAATGTTTCCCACTGAGAGGCAGTTTGGTGTTAATTTATGTAGACTATTTAGATTGCAGAGCTGAAGGTTTTTCAGAAATGAGACTACGTATCAACTTTCCTGGTCTATATTTACTCAGGACTGAATCATCACATTTAATGCTGGATTTGTAGCAAATTAGGGAATGAGACACTTATACTTCTCTAAAGCAGGTATAGAATCATAGAATCATAGAATCATAGAACAACCAGGTTGGAAGGGACCCATCGGATCTTCTACTCCAATCATTCCTATCTAACACTAAACCAAGTCCCTCAAGACCTCATCCACCCGTGCCTCTAACACCTCCAGGGAAGGTGAATCAACCACCTCCCCAAGCAGCCTGTTCCAATGCCCAATGACCCTTTCTGTGAAAAACCTCCTCCTAATCTCCAGCCTAAATCTCCCCTGGCGGAGCTTGAGGCCATTCCCTCTCGTCCTGTCCCCTGTCACTTGGGAGAAGAGGCCAGCTCCCTCCTCTCTACAACCTCCTTTCAGGTACTTGTAGAGAGTAATGAGGTCTCCTCTCAGCCTCCTCTTCTCCAGGCATAGATTGGTTTATATAGTCTATATATTATGAGTATTATTGACTTTCTAAGGTTGTGCTTTAGAGCCTAGAAGGTATTTCAAATGAAAAATTATTGTCAAATTGTCAAAAAATTATCTCTGCTTTCTGAAGAAATGCATATGTGGATTTACGTACATGAATTGAAGCTGGTTTTGAGAACATACATAAATAAATTTTAATATATAAGGCCAAATTCTGCCTTGAAACAAACACAGTAAAATCTCAGTATTTTACTGAGAACTCATAGATTATAAATCAAAACAGCTTTTGGCCAGCGCTGAGCAGCAGAAACATAGCAGCCTACAGAAGCTGTAAGTCACAGATTTAATTTTCCTATTAAAATTGAAAAAAAAAAATTGCCTTAAACACCTCCAGGGAAGGTGAATCAACCACCTCCCTGGGCAGCCTGTTCCAGTGCCCAATGACCCTTTCTGTGAAAAACTTCCTCCTAATCTCTAGCTTAAATCTCCCCTGGCTGAGCTTGAGGCCATTCCCTCTCGTCCTGTCCCCTGTCACTTGGGAGAAGAGGCCAGTTCCCTCCTCTCTATAACCTCCTTTCAGGTACTTGTAGAGAGTAATGAGGTCTCCTCTCAGCCTCCTCTTCTCCAGGCTAAACAACCCCAGCTCTCTCAGCGGCTCCTCATAGGTTCTGTTCTCCAGCCCCTTCACCAGCCAGTATAAGGCACGAAACAGTCTCAAAGTTCAGCTTTTTGTCCCAGGCCACTATAGCATATGTCTTTCATAAACCAATCAGGTTCTGCCCTAAGCATGCTCTTTTCTATTCCCTTCTCTCCATAAATTTGCTTCTCAGATAGTTAATTTTTAGAAATTCCTAACTAGTTTTTTCACATGAGGTGCTTTGTGGATTTTTGTCAATTTAGTCTTTAAGTTCAAATTATCTTCACTCATTGAATATTTTCTTCTTTCCCTGGCATGTCTGTCCAGATGTATTTATATAGAGCAGATATTTTTCTTGCTATCCTTTGATTGGAAAGGTTAAACAAGCCAAAGTCTTGCCAGATCTTTCTGCATTAGTAGTATCAAATCAGCATGCACTTGCCTTCAATTGCATAAATGTGTATGACCAAGTAAAAGAATGGTAATTGAAAATAAGGGTCTAAAATACAGGGGAAAAGTGGAAGCCACTAAGAGCCCTGTAAATAGGGACAGGAACATGACAGGTGTCTCTGTTCCACATCCATACTGAAAAATTATAACAGTAATTGGATATATATCAACGTTTCCGTTTATCTGATTCTGCAAAGTATGCTGGAATGAATAGTTTTGGTTAAAATTGATATCTCTTATTAAACTGAATGTTTAATTTGGTTGTCTTTTTCATTATTTGGTCTTTTTGTAGGCCTTGCACTCTACTTTCTTGTTTAGAAGAGAGGACATTTTTAGATGCCATTTAAGAACTTAGAAATTTCAGGTGTTAATTAGGTAATGTAAAAACAAACATTTAAGCAGAATACTTCATTTTGAAAATGTGAAAATGAAATGTTTTGTCATTTTCACAGTTTATCCTCCTCTTGCAGTCTTACTATTTATCAGATTCTATGTGACCTCACAGTTTCCTTAACTGACATGTCCAATTCTGTCAAAACTTACTAATCCTCAGGGAAAAAAGGTCCATGTCTACCTACTGCATCTGCCTCACCTAATTCTTCACTCGAGGAAAAAAATGTGGCTGAGTGGTTGATAGCGGTATCAGCAAAATGACAAGTAAAATGGAGACAGTGAACAGAATTTAGTTCTTATCTGCTTCTCCCAATACAAAAGCTAAGAAATACTAAATGCAGATTGTAGATGGCAGGTTAAAAATAAATAAAAGTTTCACTGTAAAATTCCTTTGTACAAGATATTATGGACAATAAAAACTTTACCTGGACTAGAAGGATAAATTTATGTCAAAGAAACCTTACAGGATGATCACAAACCTACACATCACCTCTGGCTCAGGAAGTCCCTAAACTGCAAATTACTGACAGCTAGAAGAATATTTTGGCAAACAATTCTGTGCTTTCTCTGCTCCCTGTGGAGGTACTTCAGGAAATTTTCTGAGGAAGGATACTGAGCTAAATAGACCTTTGATCTGACCCGCTCATCTATTCTGAAGCACATTAGTGCAAATAACGCAAAGAAACAGGATTAATGAAAGAACCAACCACTGCTCTGCCTGTTGAGCACAGCTGTATTTCAGTGGTTCAAACCCTATTAAAAATACCAAATTTGATGTCTGTAATGCTTTTCTGAATTCCTTCTGAAAAGTCAGCAGCTGCCCTTCTGGGAGGCTTTAAGAACCCAGATATTATCTGTTTTATATCCTCATTGGTAAGCTTGTGATAGCTTGCCCTATCAAACCATTTACCATACCACACTAGTTTATTTCTTCTTGTCTTATGTAGAGATTCAGATTTGTTTAAAAAAGCAGTGCCAATAAATAAGCAGAAAGCAACCTGCTAAGATCTTAAAGCAAAAGAAGAGAAGTGGAGAGCGGGAAAACCCAGCATAACCTCATATAAATATTAACTCAATAGATTTAAGCCCATCAAACACCAATACTTTATATTTCCCTTCATTCTACATAAACATTCAGCACAGCATGGGACTGAAGCTGCTCCTCAGATCCAGTTCTTTCCACTCAATGCTGATTTAATTGCAGCCTTTACAGAATGGGCCGGTAGTGTTATTCTGCTTTCTATTCTAAAATGAGCAGAGAGAAAATTAAACTGATTAAACTTTTTTTGAAGCCTTAATCTTAGTCAGTTAATCTTAAGCAGCAGTTGGTCTCACTTCAACACGTAGCTTTGAAAAAGTATTTGAAATTCTGCCCTGTGATACAGAAGTACCATGTGGAAATCAGTGTCAGTGGAATTGAGGAGCCAGTGCATGGAGCACTGCAAGAGGAGTAGTGCTAAGGAGAGGAAATTCCTGGGTTTGTATCACCTGTAATGGCTTTTTTATTAATTATCACTCAAAAGAGTAACTATTTTTACCACTTTCAGAAACATTAATTGTTTCCCAAACTAAATTACTATAATTTTATAACAAGCAGAAAGGTGAAGGAGGTTCTCCAGCCTTGGTTCATGGATCGTTTCCTAAAAGTTTGAAAAGGTGAAAAAATACAGTTCATGCCTTCTGCTGATTCCCAGCTGCATAAAAACTGCTGTTACTCAAAATTATCAAAGTATTCTTTTCTCTGGCAACAGCTGCTGATTTTGTTACCGGAATCGTGCAATAATGTAATTGGGAATTTATTGTCCATGATGGTTAAGGTGACAGACTTCACGAAAGAGTACGAGTCACACACAAAAAAGCAGGGTAAGGTTGCAAAAGAAACATTATGCAATGACTCATTTTTTAAGGACTGTGTTAATTAAATATTAATCAAGACCTGAAGTGTTATATGAGAGTTACTGAGCTCACTTAAATTTGTGGGCCCAATTACAGCTACAAAACTCTTGGAAATGTGCCCAATGAGACACAAAGCACGCTGCTGAAGTACTTGGGCATAGTTCTTCATCACTGCGTGAAAGGAGGGAAAATGAGGAATTAAAATCAGGGTAGAGAAAACTGTGGAGAATGGCATGCAGCCATAAGCATTTATACCACAGAAAGATGCTACTGTCAGAGGATTAGAGAGAGGCAGGTAGGTGTGGAGAAAGAGAGGTAACTACTGTTAGGAGGGAAGGTGCCAGGGAAGGGAGAAGCCAGGAGAAAGGGTGGGCAGAAGATGAAGGAAGCCCACCACTGCCTTGCAATGCAGCAGTCTACCCATGTCTCTATACTAGTGATCTCATGCAGTGCCACCCACTTAGTCTAGATGTCCCCCAGTAAGGCTGAGATTCTCTTTCAACCTAAAGAAAAGGTCTAAAATAAGTCAAGTGTTGAAGCAGTGACTGGGAAGCTGATCCTGGCAGTTTACTCAGAGGTGGACGGTTATATTGATGCCACATTGGCTTCTAGATGGGTGTTCAGAAAGTCCCACCTGGGTCCCTTGTCTCACCAGGTGAAGGCCCCTTCTTTCACCTCTGTTCCTTAATTCTCCTTCTGTAAAATCTGAATGTAAAGATAAGAATGTAAAAATTTAAAATAAGAATAGCTCCCCTCCATCCTAAAGAATTTTGTGACAGTAAATGCATGCCTGGAATATTCTGAAATGACTGAATGAAATGAAGTGGTGTAAAAAGGCATGTGGAAAACCTCAAAAGGAAATTAATAATTTTTGTTTTCAGAGGAGGTTTTAAAAGTTTTACAGCAATAAGGAATAGGGGTCATTCATTTAATGAGGTGAAAGACGATGATGAAAGAGGTTCTGCAGAGAAAGAAAAAGTATTTGATAATGTGTGTGATAATTAAAAACTACGTAATAATGCAGCTGGAGAAGAAGTCTGACATAGGATTCTGCAATGTTTCATTTTTAGTGCCAATCTTACAATTTTAATAACATTCATGTACTTCTGACTGGGTAGCATGCATCAGAAAGATCTCAGATTACTAAATGATAGAGCATTCACTCCTTAATTGAGCTAAAATATGAAGCAGGTCTTTGCATACATTAAGAAATACTTATTTGAAAGTATCTTTTTTTTAAGGTGCTATCAAATACTTCAGAGGTTTGAATCTCAGTAAGTGTATCAGGTATTGAAATTACCAGTTGCATCATCCTAGCTTTGTGCACCAGGTAGCTCACAAGTACAACAGTAGTGACAATGAATACACCTAAGTATTTCTCTCTCTGTATATATGGTTGGACTCAATGATCGAGTGGGTCTTTTCCAACCTAGTGATTCTATGATTCTGTGATGTACAAAGAGACACAGACATATATGAGTGCACTTTAACAAACATGCACATACCCATACATGTCTCACTATATCCTTCCCTTTGCCTAGAGTCTCTCTCATTGAGGGTAATTTAGAGTTTTAAAAGAACCTCAATTATGTTCTCCTGCAATCTATTTCTCTTTAAAATTGTTTTCCTTTGCCAGTTTGGTAGTCTCTGCAAATCTGACAAGATGGCACACTCTTACCTCCTCTGGATTGTTGGTAAAGGTACTAAATCGGGCAGGTCCTAGAAGAGACCCATGTGGCATCCCACTTGCTAATGTCCTCCAAGTGATGTAACCCATTAAACATGACCCTTCAAGTCCCATCACGGGACCAGTTTTTACGCATTCAATTTTACCCCCATCCAGATCATAGTGCCGTAACTTGAATCATGCTTGTTTCATTCATTTACCTCTACACACTCTTATGTCACTAATATCAAAATTCTTCTGTAACAAGTATGCATATAGGTGTATATAGGAATTTCTGTTGTGGGAGACAAAGGAATTTGCATCCTAAAAAATTTCCTTACAATAACAGTAAGTTGTCTTCTTAATGCAATAATAGTGAGAACAATGTGAGACAGAAAAAAGTTCAGGTTCATATGGCTCAGTAACATAAGAGGATGACAGTCATTAACAGAGACGTTGAAAGAAAAGAAGATGACTTCGAAAAAAGACAGTGAATTCTAATTCTCTGCTGTCCCATCATTATTTTAGGGAAACTGGCCTCTTTCCAAAGCGAGGAGCTTTGAGACTTGCTATGCAGCAATGAAAGAACCATTTGGGGTCAGCAGTCGCTGTAAAATAAATGGACAGCAAAGGAGTCCCTCATTACTCAGCTTGACTGGAGACAGATGAATACTTGATGATCACTTTTATATCCTGTCCCTGAAGGTGACCACAATTAAGCCCAGTCAAAATGTTGATGGTTAATGGGATGCCACTGAGATTCAAACACTATATAGGATCCCGTGGTATGTGAAGTCAGAGCCAGTAAAACATTTCTGTGGTCTAATTAAAAACAATAAAGTGAATTTAATGACCACTGTGTTAGTGCAATGGGAGAAATTTGTGTTAAAAAAATTGTCGTAACAAGAGAAGATGGAACAGTTGTAAGAGTTGAAAAAAAGCCCAGCATGCCACAAGATCAAAAGGTCAAACATATTTCACTATTGCTTTTAGTTTCCTGTAGGAATTATAAACAGAAAGATCTCTGAGAAACTTGGCACAAGAAAAATAGCTTTAGCAGGATCTGAAACTGTAGCGCGCAAAGGTATTTCAATGGCATTCATTGTAGCCTGAAATAAGAAATTGCTCACTTCTCTGGGTGAAACATATTAACCTCTAACAGGCAGTGAGTCAATAAAAGTGACTGAAGACTCTTTTCTGGCCTTAAACTAAGTGAATCTATGAATACCAGATGACACCTGTGCAAAGCTTGTCATTCATAGCATGATCTTCTTTATGTTTCCTGAAGTATTAAAAGGACAGAGTTCTTCTTCTCTATCTGTCCACTTGCACATCTTAAAAGAGTTTGCAATCATATGCCAGAGAGATTGTGAGTTGTTTCTACCCTCTGGACGATGTACTTGGAAGCTGTGAACTTGGGATATGTATGCAGAATTGCAGCTATGCTGCTGCCAGCTCATGATAAAAGTCAGAATGCAGCTAGGCCCCGGTTCTTTTGTTTTTATCAAATCCTTCTTTCCAAACTATGGATTTCACATAAATCCTGTAGTCTTCACAGCTCTGTCAGGATATAAACAGCAGCGGCGACTGCAGAGTGTGAGCCCTGGTTTTACTCTCATTACAAGACACAGAAGAAGGCAAGGGCATCTTCAAATGAAACAATTCTTTAATGACAAAGTTTTGAGCATGCACAAACACGAAAGGTCTTCCATGAGGTAGGGAGCAAAACATCTTAGGGAGGATGTAGGAGAAGGAATGATTTTCCAAAAACCAAGGCAGATGGAAAGGATGACAGGTGTAGAGAGGGGAGGTTGTTGGGAAGTCTTCTCTTGGTGCTCAGGCATCAGCATTTTCTCCCTGACTGCAGAAATCAGCTGCTTGCCTGTAGAGTTAGAGTGGGTTTGCTGCCCTGATGCAGTCCCGATCAGAGGAACCTGCAACTTGTACGATGCCAGGGGCTTTCCTTTTGTACCTCTGCTGCTTTTCCCTCACAACACTATGGTCTGCTGTTCACTTTTCCACACAGCTGTTCATCTTCTTACCCCAAGTGTGCTGGGTCAGAGTTTTGTACCCCTGTGTCAAAAGTGCTGTCATCTTCCCGGCTTTGCACTCCCTTTTCTGGGCCACAACCATGGCTCTTGCATTTGCCACCACTATATGAACCACACTGTTGGGGTTTTTTTTCTCTCCCTCTCCACCATTTTTCTTGTGGCTTTTAGATTAAAAGATTGTTAGGGAATGTGCAGAGCCCAGTAGCTGCCAACAGGAGATAGCATTGCCCAGTAATACCTTTGCAAAAAGCTGAGGAGCCAGTTAGCATCAGCAACATGTGTGAAATCAAAACATGCTCTGAGCAATACAATTAAAATAATGAGTAAGGGTGACTGAAAAAGAGGTGCAGTGCATCAGGGTGAAACCATAAAGATACTGTAGGAAAAGCACTGGGGCGATCACTGCTGGAGAGGATAACTGATGAGTGTCCACCACCAGCAGCAGTCCTTTGCCTCCTGGCTAGCTGCTGCAAAAAATTTCCTCTTCTCTTTCCCTTTCCCCTTTCTCATTTCCTTTTACCTTTTCTTTTTCTCCTTTCTTCTTTCTTAAAATTGTGAGGTTTTTTAATCTTTCCATGAAAACTTCCATTCCCACCAGAGCTGATGTCTGTTCATTCTCTATGTAATCAGTCATATCCAGAGATACTCTTTGTAAAACATCCATGTGGATGCTGTTGGATAAAACAGCTGTGTAATCAGTCACTTGAGTGATTCATTGCTGGTGCCTAGGGTTTCCTCTTTCAAGTCTGAAACTATTTCCTCTGAATTAATGCCTAATGAGCCTAAAAGGTCTTGCTTCTCCTTCTCTGTTCTTTTTGCATTTAAAAACATTCATCACAAATTACTGTATCTTTCTTTCTGAGCCAAAAGTTTGTTTTTTCCAAAAAAACTGTCCTCTTTACCTCTCTCGTATTCATCTAACAGCCTAGGAGAATATGAACTGGATACTCACTGTGTCAGAAGCACTACCAATCATCACTGCAAACTGTTTTATTACTCATAATCCTTTAAGCTTAAGGTTTCAGAGTGGTTCCTCATAGCATCTTCAGATGATGAAAAATGGGGTGGAAGATTTTATTATGTATACTTTTAAAACTGCGATCCTAGTGTTTTTTATAACACATCAAGACCCTGCTATATTTTACCAAGGCTGTTGAGACAGCATGCAACACTAGACATGACAATGTACTAAGGCTCAAGACAGCTGAGGTCTCTTCCTGTGGGTTTTGGCAAGTTATTTCACCCCTGAGCCTTAGGGGGTTTTTTTATCTGGGGTAATAAAAAAAAAATTGATATCAGGTTCTAACTGTTGTCTGCAAAGTACTTTAACCCTAGAGATGAGAAGGTATTTACATGAATATGTGCATCATCTGTTAGATTCTGCCTGTTGACAATTAAGTCTTTATTAATTGATCCTAAAATTAGACCATCGTAATATCAGCTTGTTTCATTTCATCAAATCTAGGAACCTGGGGATGGCAGAGGAGGGAAGCTGCTGGAGGATGCATGGAGGGATGTCCAGTCAGCTTCTGCTACTGTTCTTTTGTACATTGGTGCAAATGAAACATTCCTGATTCCCAAACATCTAATTTCATGCTATAGTTGACAACTAGAAAGACAGATTCATTGAAGAGCAGTTCATCCAGCTGGTAGGACACTACTCTGCACAATGGCATCTTTATTTGGCATCTCATCTACTAAGCATACTATAAGTACAAAGTCCTACAATTATATGTGCATTTCTGTAGTTGCATTTCTTTGATTGCTTATAAACTTTTTGTGAAAAAGTAGTGTGCTGAAATCCTTCTTCTCAGCTGGTTTCAAGAGATGTCCTCTCAAGTGACTGCAGGAGTTCTTTCTATTATTCCTTAAGTTCATGACTTGACATTTTATGTTGTTGAATTTTTTATAATTTCCAGGACTTTTAATTAAAAGATCACCTACTTGCTTCTTGTGTGATATCCTGAACTTCTTCCATACTGATCACTTCTCCTAACACTGTCAAAAGCAGATTTTGTCAGCATGTTTCCACATTTAATCCTAAAATTATGTGAAAATATTTAAGAAACCAGTCACTGGGCTACTCCTTGAAGAACTCCACTCCCAACTTTCTCCTATACAGTAAATTCCCCTTCAAAATCACCCACTGCTTTCTCTCCTCTAACTAATTCCTTATTCACCTGAAATTTCTTCTGCTAATTAGCATCTTCTCCATTTTCCCATGTGGCATGGAAGGCCAGACAGATGACATCAGTGACATTTCTTTTGTCTAGAAAATGAGTTAGAAATGAGGATGTCAGGCTATTCACATGCAATTCACATTCAGTAAATCCAAGCTGCAATTTGTTTCATTCTCCATTTTTTTATTGCCTCTGGTTTCTTTTTCCATCCAAATATGTGTCAGGGCCCTGAGGGTACTAATAGGTCTTAATTGACCTGACTAGCCTTGCCTGAGGCCTCCACCCACATGTTCCAGCTCCTGTGGCACCTGCCAGCCTTGGCTGGTCCCTGACAATATGTTCTTAAACTTCTCATACTTTTAAGATCAGAATAATGTCTGTGTAATTAAATAAATAAAT
Source organism: Coccyzus lansbergi (assembly GCA_033558105.1). NCBI lineage: Eukaryota > Metazoa > Chordata > Aves > Cuculiformes > Coccyzidae > Coccyzus > Coccyzus lansbergi. The sequence continues at coordinate 145,444 of JAUMJK010000267.1, read as the reverse complement.
TTTTTAACCATCCCTAAATAGCATCACATTTTCATGCTTTCCCTGGTCTGACATCAGTGTTGGAAGTTCTGCTATCAGACTGATTGCTTTGTGTATTCTCAGATCACTTTGCAGAATAATCTGGAATGAAGATGACACTCTCTGCCTGACCTGAACTCATTAATCTCTCTGATGTTTTTGTGTTCCAGTATTTTTCATTTCTGTACTCTTGATCACAGAGCTGTCCTACCTTTGCCCATATGTTCAGTATCATCACCTCTACAAACAAAAAGAAGGACAAAAACTTTCCTCAGAAACTTCTTGCTGTAGATCCTCTTCAGTTCAGTTGTTAGATACATGCCTAACTTAGAGGCTAGTGGGAAAACTTACATATTTAAACATTTCACTCTACTGGACATTTGAACCTGGCCGCCAAGCTTGCTGTCACAAGTTTAGCGACATCTTGCACTTCAGCTCACATAATGCAGTCTTCAGGCATCTCAAGGAGCTGACACAGATGTCGAGACAATTTCCAAGGCTATATGTTGGAGCATGCATTTTAATACAGTACATTATCGAAGGCAAATATTCTCATCTAGCAGCCACGCACCATATGGTTATCTAGTTTCAAGCAGATTGCTAACCCCAGACCTCCTTAATGCAAATAAATCATGGCATTCTCTTGATATATTGGAGACTGCATCTGGTATCCTGCACCTGTCACTACTGCAGAAACAGGATGATTTATGGTTCCAAACTTCAGCTTGTTATGAAATAGCACATGGATAGACACACGTGCCTCCATCAGTTTGGGGAACAGATAGAAATGCAGAAGTGTCATAAACTTCAGGCATTATTTCCTGATAATATCAAAACTCTCTAATGGACAGTGCTTTTAAGAAACACCTAGAATCTGTTTACTCACCAACCTCTGCACATTTCTTTGGTAATAAGAACAATGCTTAACATCTGTTGGTTTAACTTGTAATGCATGACATGACATTCATTTAAAACATTTGTCCACACAGGAAAAATTAGTATCTGAACATAGCTTTAGAGCACAAACAAGAAATGATCATTAAATTAACTGATTTTGTGTGTGTGTGTGTGTGTATACATATATATATAGCTCATGGACCTAATACTTGTTCAAGAGTCAATGGTGAAATATATTCAAGACTAGTGAATAAAAAAAGACTGCAATCTTTTTTTCAAAGTGCTCTTTCTTGAAGATGAATTTCACCTAACCTTACCAATCTAATATGACTATCTATGTCTCTTATGGCCCATCGACAATGAAGGCAAATCCATCTTAGAAACAGGTGTCAACAATAACTACCTCATAAGTCACTGCAGAAGACATTTTTTGTATCATGTGTCAAAATTTAATCACACAAAAATAGATTATCACCAAGATTTTTCTAAACATTAAGGTTAGGATTTAGAATGTCTTGCTCAGTTTAAATTACTAATTCATCTTTTTGCCCTGTTCTTCTTCACCAACTGCTCACGCTAGCGTCCTTCTATCAGTTGATTGTACTATCATATATTACCAAGAAACTCTTACTGATGTCTGGTCTTTACAAAGTGTTTAAACATAATTGCAAATAATTTCAATTACAGACTGTTTGAACACCATTAAAATAATTCAAGTACTTTGAAATATTACCAAATACCTTGAATACATTTACTTGGGAGACTCTTGATTTTTCCAGTTCTATTTTCAGGTATCAGAATTACCATGCTGTATGACTGGAGAGCAACATAACCTGATTTTCTTCATTATGGCATAAGTAGAGTGCCTTAGACAGCAAGATGAGATATATCAGAAATGCATTTCTGTGTAGCCTTTCTTGTCTTTTCTCACTAAATTGGAGCGACTGAATTTGTAATGCCCAATAATTTCATACATCCATACAAGGAGACTATTTTTGATTGTGCTTTTCATTCATACCAAGAATCTCTAAATGACACCTAATCTGGTCAGAAATTTTCTGTAATAACTTTTTGTACTGAAGTCTTTCATTCACATTATTTTTTTAGCGTTTACTTGTGTGGTTTCATGCCAGTTTGCCTCCTTCCTCAGCAGCCACTGAGAGCACTGAAAAAACTTCCATTTTCTCAGTGTTTTAGCTCTATGGCTAGAGAGGATTAAACATGACAGTCAGATTCATTGTTTCTTCAGAAAATTGCTGGTTGACTAATGAAACAGCATGCCCTTGCATAGTTACCTCTACGTTCAGGTTCATAAGAGCTCCATCCTGTCCCAAACAAGAAAACTTGTTCAACCTCCAACTCCAAAACTTTTAGAGTCTTTCATGGGTCACCAAGCAGGATGTTGCGGAACAGGAAGACTGTGGATCCCTAGAGTGTATCTGCAGCTAAATATTGAGGCATTTTGGCCAAATTAAAATTTCTGGAGTATTATTTTCTCATCACAATTCTCAAAACTATTTTTCATGCTTTTTCAGCAAGCTGTAAATTAGACACCTTGTACTAACAGATGTTACTATACATCTCAGTAGACAGCTCACTGGAGTTTTTCTATTTGTTTGATGCCACGCTGCAGGACTTTCAGAGTTTAGATGTGCCAAATTGCAGCCTGGGTACTAAATAAGATTCCAAAGAGGCCTATAGACACCTAATTCTACTCATTTCAAATGTGGTTTTGTATTCTGTGTATTGAAAATAAACATCTGTGAGGTTATTTTTATTGCCTCAGTGGCAAACAGCTTGCAGCAGAGGACAACAGCCATGGAATCATAGAATCATAGAACAACCAGGTTGGAAGGGACCCATCGGATCTTCTAGTCCAACCATTCCTATCTAACACTAAACCAAGTCCCTCAAGACCTCATCCACCCGTGCCTCTAACACCTCCAGGGAAGGTGACTCAACCACCTCCCTGGGTAGCCTATTCCAGTGCCCAATGACCCTTTCTGTGAAAAATTTTTTCCTAATGTTCAGCCTAAACCTCCCCAGGCAGAGCTTGAGGCCATTCCCTCTTTTCCTGTCCCCTGTAACTTGGGAGAAGAGGCCAGCTCCCTCCTCTCTACAACCTCCTTTCAGGTACTTGTAGAGAGTAATGAGGTCTCCTCTCAGCCTCCTCTTCTCCAGGCATAGATTGGTTTATATAGTCTATATATTATGAGTATTATTGACTTTCTAAGGTTGTGCTTTAGAACCTAGAAGGTATTTCAAATGAAAAATTATTGTCAAATTGTTAAAAAATTATCTCTGCTTTCTGAAAAAATGCATATGTGGATTTACGTACATGAATTGAAACTGGTTTTGAGAACATACATAAATAAATTTTAACATATAAGGCCAAATTCTGCCTTGAAACAAACACAGTAAAATCTCAGTATTTTACTGAGAACTCATAGATTATAAATCAAAACAGCTTTTGGCCAGCGCTGAGCAGCAGAAACATAGCAGCCTAGAGAAGCTGTAAGTCACAGATTTAATTTTCCTATTAAAATTGAGCTGGCTGAGACAAACTGCAATTCTCAGTCAACTGATTTGCCCATATGAGACACAAAAAATGCCAACTTAATGCTTTCAAGTAAAAGTACATCATCAGTGTTATGAGTTATTTAAGGATGTAAATTAAACCTGAGGAAGTCTGCCATTTATTGTAATAGACTTTGGAACAAGCCTTTTGAAATCATAAACAGATTAATGTTAATAAAAGAAAATACTACAAAAAGCAATCTCAACCATCCTTTGTTGGTTTATAACTCCTACAATTGGAAACTACCTTATGGAAGTTATAAACATATTTCTGATGTGTTAAAATGCTCATGCAGGCAAATCTGCATACAGAAATAAATATTCTTCATATTTTACCTTTTGTTTTCTGCATTTTCTATACAGGCTGTCTCAAGTTGCAACACAGCAACCTGAAAAGAAGTGGGGAAAATTGTAGAAAACGCACCTGAATGTTTCAACACACTGAATGAAATAGAAAAGGCAAAGAAATCATCCCCAACTAAAACTGTATGGCAGAAAGCAATTTTTAGCTGAGTGTAATATAGAATATGTTTCTGTGGATTACCATAAGTGATATGCAAATAGACTTATTTAACAAATCAATGGTGTCGGATTGATATTATTTAGGGAAATTACTAATGTTACCAATTTTCTAAATTTAATCACTTTTTTATATATACTTAATGCTTTTCTTGTAGGTCCAGATTCTTTGCATACAATAATGATGTAGTAATTCCAGGCTTCATTGGAAGCCAAATTAAGTTTCTAATCCCTACAGCTAAAGAGAAAGCAGCATGCCAAGGGACAAAACCTAAACAGCTAACAAAGGGATCAATTAAATCTGTAGGGTTTTTTATCCCAAATCATGGTTGTTGGAACTATTAGGATTTAGCAGCAGTGAACTACTGTCAAGGATACAAAAAGGCTAAGCTTGCATCACTTAGGTTCTTCTATTCTCATTATATGATTATATTCTCATCTGTGCTATGTTAAGCAATGTAATTTGGGGGTGAAAAGTAGTATTTAGTTTGTGAGGCAATTTTTCTTATGCTATTCACAATCCTATTATCCCTCTCCTGAGATTCAAACTAGTCTCATTAAAAAAAAAAAAAAGATTGGAACCCAAGGCATTACCCACAAAGGAGTTAGTTCAACAGAATCACTCAGAAAGAGAGAAGCAGCAATAGTCAGAAATCCAGAAGTTGAAAAAAACAGGATTGTTTAACCTAAATGAAAGTAAAGGGAGCATGTTTGAATTATTTTATACAAAATGCTGACAAAAAGTGGAAAGGACTAACTCCTGCATTCCTGTGATGGGCAGGATGAGAAGTCACAGGATTAAGCTGCATTGTTTCGGTTAGATATTAGTAAAGATAATTTGATATGGTTTTGTAATAGTTCTTTGACCTGTCCCTCGTACTCCCTACTGCTGAATGTGTGCTAGGGAGAAAGGGGATTTGTATAGAGAATGTCCTTTATATTTTTGATTACAGAAAAAAAAAATACCTTGAATTGCATTAAACTGTGAATCTGAATAACTACATAGATTCTTTGATTTGTGGAAAGTGAACAGACTGAGAAGGGAGAAAAGTAGAAATTAATTGGTGTCTTACAGTGGCTTTTTCCATACACTTTAAGTGAACATTTTATCTTAAAGAATCTGCAATGCAGAATTTCCCACATCCTAAAGGAATTATCCTATCATTCCCATTCAATTAAAAAAATAACCAGTGCCTTTTTGCACCATGTTAATCCCTTTCGAGACATTAAGATCTAATTCATACACTCAGTCATAAATCACCTAACTAGATGCATTGCAAGACTTTGAATTAACAGACTCATTATACTAACCACTTTAATTATAAACAAAATTCTGCCAATTACAACTCTTCTTTTCAATCCAACACAGAAAAAATATGTAGTTACATTTATTTACTCCTTTTACCTGGAGGTATCAAAGTGCTTGAGAAGCTTTAATTATCCTCACAACAATCCAACAAGTTAGCAAAGTATTAGTGTCACCTATTTAAACTACAAGAAAATGGAATAACAAAGACTAAGTCACTCTCTTGAGATTATGCAGAAAATAAGTGGCTATCACTAGAGCAGATTAAATAATTCTTGGTTTGTATTCACTAGATAGAGCTTCCTCTCTAACTGTGATAGCATCATGATTTTTTATTTATGACAGAACTGTGCTGAAGTAATTCCCCTACATTGCAATAATTGATGCAAATAGAGTGAGAATTTGGTCTATCAAGTGTGGCATTTCTACTTCTGTTGTCATTTGCCCTTTGCTTCAATTTTAACACAGATCGAGCTTCCAGATCGAGCTTCCAGACCGTCCAATTCACTGCAGCTGAAAGTGGAATTCCTCACTAGGGAGAAACAGACCAAATGGAAGTGGTAAAAGGTCAGCTGCAAGATACTTTCCTTGTCAAACTGCATGTGGAAATGATATTATTTGTGCAGTAACATAGAATCATAGAATCATAGAATCACCAGGTTGGAAGAGACCCATTGGATCATCGAGTCCAACCATTCCTATCAAACACTAAACCATGCTCTTAGGAGGATGGATATCTGTTTGACAAAGTAACAGTACAGAAACCTTGTTGTCTTGATACTGTCTTTCAGTAATGTAATTATTTCATCAAATGAGGTACCTGATGTTTTAATTAAAGTTCATGAATACAAAGGATTTTTAAATTATTTAATTGCTGTCCTCCTGCCTGTATTTGGAAAAATAACAGTGGATTATCTACAGGTTGAGTAGAAAACTCATTACAGCAAAGAGTCTTTTTCAGAGACAGTGATTTGCAAGTTTGGCCTCTGTGGTTGTCTCATTAGATTCCACACCAAAGATAAAACACTATGTTGAATGTTTTCATTAACGTGCTCCCTTACTACCTGGGATATTATACCATGAGTCTAGACATAAAAAGCTTTCTGAATGACAAATTAGAAAATAGAGCAATCCCAACCTGTCAGCCTTCTCTCACAGGAGAGGTATTTCAAACCTCTGATCATTTTTGTGACCTTCCTCTGGACCCTCTCCAACAGGTCTATGTCCCTCCTGTGCTGAGGGCACCAAACTGGACATGATACTCCAGCTGGGGTCTCACCAGAGTGAAACAGAGGGGCAGAATCACCTCTATTGAGCTGTTGACCACATTTCTTTTGATACAGTCCAGGATACAGCTGACTTTCTGGGCTGCAAGTGCACATTGTTGGTTCACGTCCTGCTTTTCATCCACCGATACTCCCAAGCCCTTCTTGGCAGGGCTGCTCTCAATCTCTTCATCCCCCAGTCTATATTGTTACCAGAAGTTTCCCTATCCCAGGTGTAGAACCTTGCACTTTGCCTTGTTAAACCTCATGAGATTTATGTGGGCCCAGCTCTTGAGATTGTCAAGGTCCCTCTCGATGTCATCTCATCCTGTCCCTCAGGCATGTCAGTCACATCACTCAGCTTGGTGTCATCTGCAAATTTGCTGAGGGTGCACTCCATCTCACTATGTTGCTGATGAAGTTATTAAATAGTACTTATCCCGGTATAAACCCCTGAGGGACCTCACTCATCACTGATCTCCATCGGAACATTGAGCCATTGACCAGTACTCTCTGAATGTGTCCGTCCAACCAATTCCTCATCACAGAACAGTCCACCTATCAGATCCATATCTCTTTTATTTAGGCGGGGGAGGGGGACCATGTCAAAGGTCTTAGAGAAGTCTAGATAGATGACATCCATAGCTCTTCTCTTGTCCACCACAGATGTAATTGTTCCATCATAGATCGCCTCTAGGTTAGTCAAGCAAAAGTTACCCTTGGTGAAGCTACACCTCCTTGTCCTCCATGTGCCTTATGTGTCTGGCTGATGCTGAACCATTGTGCTTCATCCTATGTATTAAACCTTTCAGGTAACTGCAGATGAGAACAGATATACAGCAGGTGGAAACAGACCCTGGTTCCTCAAATGAATACTTTTTACCACCGAGCAGAATACATGCAGTAGGTTTTATCCACCTCAGCTTTGTCTCTGCTGACATTAATTAATGTGCAATGTAGTTGTATAAAGTTGTATTATTAGATCAGTGGCTTTCACTGAGAGCTCACCTAGGCATCTCTGCACAGGTTCTCAGAAGTCCATTTAAGATAGTTAAGCAAATAGTTCTCAAATGTCTTAAATGTGCTTTAGTGAAAAGTTTTTAACAGAAACCCATCCTTGTTAAATTGGATCCATATCTCCATTGCAAAAGAAAATGTAAGAAATCAAATAAGAAAAGCAAGTTAGCTCTGCGATTTTTTAAACTGTATCTCTAAGTACATAATGGCATTCGTTACTTCATTTCTGAATTCTTCACAACCTCTTTTTGATACTGAAGTGTCCAGAATAGTTCATTGTTGATCTTTAATATCTAACAGACATTTAACATCTCTGCACACTCTGGTCTCCTGTACCTTTTCACAGTAGGAGCTACTTATTCTCCCTGACCCAAGGGCACCAACTAATCTGTAGTTGTTTTTCTCTCTTATTTTGCTTATTTATTCTAGGAAGACCATATTATTAACATCTCCCTGGAAAATGTCAGGTAGCATTCACTCCACTCTGCCTGCTGTATTTGTCCCCTTCTAAATTTGTTAAACAAACCAGTCCTTCAATTACTACCAGTGCTATTATTACTTATTAGTTGTACTGCAGAGACACTGCAGTGCCTCAGCTTCATCTTGTTAGGCACTCCACCAACACACAGCAAATACCTGAATCTGTTCTCAAGGAAGTAAAAGGGAAAACAATGGATATGACAAATGAATAGAAATGCAAATTAAGTGTAGAAAATATTTTATGCCAAATATATTACAGAGAGGAAATTGGAGACAACAAATGTAATTCTGGTAACAGGTAGGTTAGCTACTCAGTACATGTAATTACAAACATGATGTTCTCTTCTCCAAAATACAAACAGGCTTGTCTGGAAAAGGCAGTGCAGTCTGGAGTGAAGGGAGACAGTGAATCCTCTTTCTCTTCTGCAGGCAGAGGGACTTGTAACAAAGCAGAAACAGACCCTTCAACACATTTGTAGATTCCTCCTACAATTCATTGTGATTTTTGATCATCTGATCATTTGATCATTTTGATTAATGGTCATTACCAGATGTCCATACACTCCCAGATCTTCATAACCAGCCAGGTATTTGGATACTGTGATATCCTTAAGGCCATGAACAGGTCCTTGAATCCTACAAATGGCACTGTATGTATGCAGCTTTTATTGTCTCCTTGGTACCTCTAATACAAGCTGTTTACTTTGGCATATTAGAAAGAGCACACTGTTATTTGTCCTAATACTTGCTGCAGATTGATTTGATAATCATGCCAAGTTCTTTCTGTTTCTGATGTCTTCAGCCCTAATAATTCAACTCATTCATCAGCGGTGGTGAAGGAATGGAATGCCTCTTGCTGTGCAGCACTTGCAAAAGTATGAGTGAAAGAATTATATCAATGTTATGTGTCCAGAAAATGCTATGAAACACTCAGCATGGTTCCTATATGTTGTATTTCTGAATTCACACAACTGTAACCATTCTATTTTGTCTACTTTTCTGATGTTCGCTGTACTTTCAGAGCAGTCCTTAATGCAGATGCATTCAGCCTGCTGAGAACAAAATGTTCAAATGTTCACAGTGAAAAGCAGATCACCAGAAACAGAAAGATTAATTTCAATTCTTTGTTAATTATAAATTTATATTCTGCTTTTAAGAAATTAAACTCAAGAGAGACTGAAAATTATGTGATCTAGAAATCTACCCATGCATATATCCCACAACAGTTAAGTAATTTTTCAAGTGAAATTGTCACAAATTTGAATAAGAAGAGTCATTGATCTGCTGGAAAACCTCAGTTCATGGTTAACATTTGCATTCACTTTCAAACTTCACAGCTCCTCAATGAATTATATTGCATTGGATGCATTCTGAAAGAGTGTGACTCACTTTCCTGTGCTGGAGATCCTGGCATATCTCAACAGAAAAGGTTTTAATCTCAGACTCAATGTCCAGTTAATTTGACAGATCATCTTGTGATACAACATATTTAACATTAGGTGTGGATAAACTCTGAAAAGTGCCTGAAAGAACAAATGGAAAGAAACCACTTGATTGAAGAGTACAGGTGATCTGAAAGAAGCTGTGCAAAAGCACGTGATAAAATAATGCAGTTAGCAAGATAGCAAATACACTTCTGCCATTTGGCTACCTCTGTGTAGGCACTATACCTTACATACCTCTGTAGCAAGACAATTTCTACTCTGCAGCTGCAGTAAAGCCTACAGTAAATTCTTAATTTTTCAATGTAGCTTCAACAAAACTAAAAAAAAGCTGAAGAAAAAAAATAAGTATAACATGAATGCATTATTGTCTTTATTTTATATTCCTTACTTTATCTACTCAACAAATATGAGTAATGATTTTTCCTCTATAGTTCTAAGTCTGTATGTTCATAAACCTGGAAACTGGATGCATGTTTTATAATATTCATATTTGTATAGTGATTAGTATGCGCTTCATCGTATACAAATGTTCTATTGTTTTCCTTCCAGTCTTATTTCAGTGCTGAATGCAGAATCAGATGTACTAATAAAGAGTTTGGTCCGCTATAAACCACAGGGGAAAAAGCACTTGGATATTTTGATGCTTTTAGTACTTACTGAAGCTGAAATGTAAATTCATACTGAAATTATTGACCTGAGCCTAGATATTTAAAAGGAAAGAGGAGGCAATAAAAGACAGCTGTTGTGTTCAAGCACAATGTCATATGGGGTAAGGATCTGCACAGCCCCATTAGTCCTTTGAGGGAATTCTATTCTCTTACAAGTTCAGACTGTGACAGCTAATGCTACAAATGCCCAGTTTTCATCCTTCGTATTGCAGTCTGTTCATACTGCAAATAAAGAATACCCTGTAATCTGCTTCTTGAACAGAAGCAAAAAAAAATAAATAACAGAATCACTAGGTTGAAAAATACCCCAAGGATGATTGAGTCCAACCATTCCTATCAATCACTAAACCATGCCCTTCGGCACCTCGTCTACCTGTCTTTTAAACACCTCCAGGGAAACTGAATCAACCGCCTCCCTGGGCAGCCTGTTCCAGTGCCCAGCGACCCTTTTTTCTGATGTACACCCTAAACCTCCCCTGGTGGAGCTTGAGGCCATTCCCCCTTGCCCTGTCCCCTGTCACCTGGGAGAAAAGGCCAGCTTCCTCCTCTCTACAAACTCTTTCCAGGTATTTGTAGAGAGCAATAAGGTCTCCCCTCAGCCTCCTCTTCTCAAGGCTAAACAACCCCAGTTCGTTCAGCCACTCCTCATATGACTTTTCTCCAGTCCTTTCACCAGCTTTGTTTCTCTTCATCCAACCAGTTTTCCACCCAGTAGTGCATTCACATGTCTGGTCCAGAGGCAGACAGTTTCCTAAGCAGAATGCTGTGAGAAACTGTGTCAAAGGCTTTACTGAAGTACGAAATATTAAAATCCTGTAATATTTTAGTTACTTTGATCACAGTTGAGTGCCAATAGAGACTAGAAAGACTGATGACTTCTAATGAAGAAATATTTCCCACACATTTAAACACATTTACCTATCATTTTTCCACCTTCTCCAAGTAACACAAAGAAATTCAGACAGCCTTTTTAGAAAAAAAGTTTATACAGAAGTGAATGAAAGAGGAGCTAAAACCAGCAGGCACCAGGTAACCATGATACTAATTAGTGATGAGTTTCTTTCAGTCCTTTGACTAACCCACGTATTTATATTACACTGTACCATTAGACTGTCTTTTCTTTCTATGGGTATACTTACATTCCAGGCTCTGTAATCCAATAAGAAGGTTTTTGGAAGTAATTCAGTCTTTAAGTCATATGAAATATACGAAGACAGGCAGCAAGGATCAGGATATATGACTCCTTTCCTCTCATCGAAGCGTGTCCTCCCCTGGTGTCATTAGTCTTGAATTCTTCTACACAATGTAGCCTGATAAAGCTACAATAGAAGTGATTGAAAGTACAGTCTACCAGAGATCCTTTAGACCATGGAAGGAGAAGATCAGTTTTTTGCCAATTTATTTTTTCTAAAATTTTGTAACCACAAGGTTGTGGTACAAGACATATCTCACCTCTTACAGTCAAACTCAAACATTTGTCTCTCTGGTTCCCAAAAGACATAGGAATCAGACATAAAACAAACACACATTTTGATAAATCCAGGTTCTAGCTTAAGTACAGTTCTGCATCTTGTGTTTCTTATTGCTTTTCCAGCTAGACAATTCAACATGACATGAAAAGTTAGATGCCAGCAGAGTAATGTAAAGGAGCACTGTAATAGAATTTTCATGTTCATACTCCTGGTAGTGAAGACAGGAAAATAATAGCAACAATAAATGAACTATGATAATTTTAAAACACCTCTAAAATCCTCTAATCATTATATCAGTCAGTCTTTTTGTACATAGCAGTTCTTTGTCAGAAATAGGAGACAACAAGCTATAATAAAAGCTTCAATATGTACTAAAAGCGTGGCAGCCACCGAATGCAAGGATGTGACAATGGGCATATCTAATGGGGTATGGCCCTGGATAGAAGAGGGGTTCCACTGAGGTGGCTGAAATTCAAGGATCACCACGTCCAAGCTCAAGAAGATCCATCCCAACAAGCTGGAGATCAGTCAAAGGTGGCAGGAGAGCTGCACTGGTGAGGAGGAATCTCCTACCTAAACTCAGATAAGTGCTGAGGGATCTGGCTGATGTCACTGCAAGGCCACTCCTGGTTATCTCTGAAAGTTTGTGGCAGCTGGGGAAGGTTCCTGAAGACTGTAAGAGAGCAAATGTCACTCCTGTCTTCAAGAAGGGCAAAGACAAAGATCCAGGGAGCTATAGGTCAGTCAGGCTCACTCCAGTCCCTGGAAAGGTGATGAAGTAAATAATCCTGGAAAACATTTCCAAACACAAAAGGGCAAGAAAGTGACTAGAACTAGTCAGCATGTATATACAAAGGCGAAATCATGCTTAAGCAACCTGACAGGTATCTGCAACAAGGTGACTAGCTTGGTGAGATAAGAGGAATGGACATTGCTTTGCTTAACTTTAGTAATGCTTTTGACATCAGTTGTCTCCCATAATACTTACATCACCAAGCTGACAAAGCACAGGTTAGATAAGTGTTCAGCAAGGTGGTTGAAAACCAGCCAGGTCAAAAGGATTGTGGTCAGTTGCAAAAAGACCAGTTGGAAGCAAGTCACTCCAGAAATCCATACTGGGCCCTACATCTCTTAGCCTCCTTATTAATGACTTGGATGACGAGACAGAGTGCACCTTCAACAACTTCATAAATAATACAAAACTGGGAGAGGCTGTTAAAGGCCCACTGCCAAGACACTGCTGGTGGTTGGACCTTCTTTTGGCCTGCACAGTCGAGGAAGGAGGTTCATTTGATGACTGCATGTTGGTCCAGAGACCAACAAGATCTCTCAGAGTGAAATCAAAATGCAGGATTTACTTTTGGGCATGCTCTAAATAATATAGTGTTTCATGTGTGAACTAGACATCCTAACTTCCATTTATAGTCATTGTACAGAAACAGGGACTCTGAAAGCAAGTTTCTTCAATCTTATTTTAGATACATACAATAGGAAGAGATGAAGTGGGCCTGAAAAATCTTGCTTCTTCTTGTAGTCTGTCAAGGGAAAGAAAGTCAGAAATTTCAGCTGTAGATAATTACTATGTAGGACTTTATGGTCTGGACATTTTGATTAATTTCATTTGACCTAGAATAACAAACAGGAAGAATTCTTTTTACCCATATTTTGAGGAATCTGTTGCATACCTAAATTATATCTAGGTATTTATGTCAATTGAAATTTTAAAGGTATAGGGACCTTCACATATTTAACGGAATTGTGTAGGTTGTAAAAGGCCTCCAAGATCAAGTCCAACAATAAACTTAACACTGCCAAGCCCATCAGGAAACCATGTCCCTAAGCACCACATCTACATGTGTCTTTAATACTTCCAGGGACGGTGACTGAACCACGTCCCTGGGCAGCCTGTTCCAAACCTTAACAGACGTATGCAGCCAATGTATTTTTGTGCAATGCATATATTATAAAATTGATGTAATATAAGTGAAAAACTTGTAGATAGTTTGTTGCATTCTTCTTTACTTCCTGCATATCATTTGTCTCAGGTTCAAAACAACAGTGGAAAAATCATAAAATTATTAGCAATCCCATTATCACTGCAGTCTCTTTTTCTCCTTTGTCTGTTCTTAGTCTTCATAAATTATAAAATCTCTGTGGGAGTAATCCTTATCAGACACTTCATTAACTGAGGTCCAAACCAGCCTAATTTACTTCCCATTTGTTGTGTATCAAGAACACAAAAATGTGAAATTACTATGGACCAGCTGCTAGAGAGTAACTTATTGAAATGTCTAGACCACAACATGGCACCCAGAACCTACTTCTATAGAAAAGATACTTAATGAAATAAAAATAATGTGGGCTTGACTGAAATAAAAAAATGCTCACACAATTGGCTCCAAAGAACTATAAAATAGTTTTAAAATTTATTCTCGGCTTTGTTTAAGTTAAACAGCTACAGAATTATTTTTTTCATGTATGTCATTGCAGGGTCTTATTGAGGTACAAAGGATGATCAGACCTGGGAAAAATCCTTAGTAGCAACAGGAAGTTTGTCTGAATTGACAAATTGTGCAGTGGTTATATGCGCAAAATGAAAGATAACAAAAGGGGAGTTGTAACAGGGAACCACTTGAAAAGGAAATACTATGCCATCAGTTGAAAAGTGATTCATTTAGGCATTTTTTGAGATACAACTGAGTAAAATCCTTGCCTTATTTCAAAGATTTCACCCTAGGCCACTTCACTCTGTGTGACACCAACTACGCACGCCATACCTTATACGAGCTACACACATACCAAACATATACCATCACTAACTGGCTTTCCAGACAGCGAGAAGGATGCAGAATTAGAAATCTGAGTGCACACTAAAAGTGATAGAAGATAGCTCCAAATCCACCATTTGTTCAACAACACATGTCAAGTTTTATAACCATGAAAAACAACCTACTAGACCCTGAAAAGATACAGGAGGCAGAAACAGAAATGTTCACAGATTTGGCTCCATGTGGCACTAACAGATGACTAGCCATGTGTCTTGGGACTGCTCTTGAAAAAGAAAAGAGTAGCATTCAGTTCCCAGAACTCAAGCAAAGGAGATCAATGTTGTGAATCTTTTCAGAAAGCACACTGTAAATTTGCAAATATGGTTATTCTCTATGCACTGATAAAGAATTCAACACCACAGAGAACACAAGTTTTTTTTTTTTTTCCCCAAGGTTTGAAAAAATGCAAGAACACACAAAAAGATCTTTATGTCAGTTGATGCTTTGATCTGTGGAATTTTTCCAGCAGAAAACTCTGTGGAGAAAATCCTTTATATTCTATAACAAGAACCATCAAAGTAGCCTTATCTTAAATGGTAGAAACTGGTTGCTTTTTAGCACAGAGAAGCTAAACTGCAACAAAGACCTAAATACAATGTTTCTGCCCAAATAAACTATTATTTAAATAAAGAAATTGAAAAGCATATTAAAAAAATTCTAGACGTTGTAATTCTTAAAGGGCCTATAAAAATTTCCTGTATGCCACTGATTCTGGTGAAGTGAATGCAATCCTTCTGATTTCAATGCCCCTCTAAGAGTAATTTTTTTAAGGGATCAATGAAATGTGTTGAACTGCCCCGGAAAACACGATGAGAATGCAAAATGCCTTTTCATTACAGCATATTAACAAAAATGTTAGCGAGGCCTAGATTTATCTTTCCCTGTCAGGCAAGATGAAATTTCATTTTTTACTTTTGCTGAAGTGAGTAAAAAAACCAATCTATGAATGAAGAATTTATATGAATAATTAATGTCATGGCCATTGACTTTTTGAATCCCAGCCAAGAGAATTATTGGATGTAGTGGGAGGACTTGCTAACCAAGTCAGGCCATTGTTTACTAAAAATTTTTAGTGCAATACAATATCTGGTCAGTGCTGCAACAGCCAAAGCTAAAGGATGGATAAACAAATGAGGAGGTAATTAATATTATATCTGTTTTCTGTATCGGGAAATTAATCCAAATGATTTGCTGAAATGTATATGAAGCTTACGTCCCCTTCAGAGTTTTGTCCAGATCTCATGAGTTCATAGAACCACCCTCCTTCCCTATTTTCTAAAGGTGTTTTGGGTTTTTTTTTTTTCAGTAACTGTATACAAAAAGTGCTAAAATCCACACAGACTGACTGTTTTCAAGCATCCTCCGATAATCAGAACTGATTCAGGTGATAAGTTATCCTGCTGAATAGTTCCATAGATGTAAGTGCATGGTTTGGGCATGAAGCATGAAACTCTTCAGGAAAATTGCTGAAATGCAGGTACAGCTGCCCCCCTCTCACTGGTCTAGACATTATGTAGGAAAAGGAGATTTTGGGGTGGAAGAAGTGAATCTAATGAACTCTATCTGCCTGTTGAAGAAAATCTCTAGAAGAGCACCGTTTTTTTTTTTTTTTTTAGTCATTAAAATCTAGCCTGCATATAAATATCATTAGAATTGGTCCTCAAGGATCATTATGGCCTGGAGAGAAGCAGGTTATACAAGAGGTTCTTCATAATACTATGATTTGAGGGGGAAAAGCTATTTTTAGTTAGTAATTTTATATCAAGCTTTTCAATTTAAACTATTGGGAATGTAGAGAGCTGGAAATATTGCTTTAATATCTCCCTAGCTGTGGACTTTTTCTGATAAGATGGAAAATACTAATATCACCTTATATGTATGCAGCTGCCTTTGTCCCAGAAGATTCTAGGACATCAACAAGCTATTCATAAAGAAAAGTATATTCACTCAATCATAGATAGCAGCAGTCAGATATTAGTCAGGAATAGAAAAATAGCCAACACAAGACCAAACAAGGACATTTTGGGCATTAGTCTCATAGGTAAATGCCTGTGCTTAAAGCATATGACTAAACAACCCTTAAAGTCAATAACTTAACTATTATGAAATTGAATTTGCAAAGTAAATGGCACCAGAAAGGGAATAAAAGTTGAACTTTTCCTGAGATTGTGGAGGATGCAGAATACAGCATTTCAACTCAAAGATAATCTTTTCTATGAATGTTCCTAAATAGGAATGTGCAAGATAGCAGTGAAGGATTGAAATGGATTTTTTTATAGAGATGGAACTGGAATTGTTTTAAGGCAGAAGAAGAAAACTCAAGATTATGAAATTATCACTATCAAACAATTCTATAGAGGTTTCAATATTACTAAATAACCATGGGTTTAGTTATGTTTAAAAAATAACCAAGTTCGCACTGAACTAAGGTCTATGTCGACAAGACACCTGGTTTTAATGTATTGCTGTAGGAGTTGCTAATGAAGTTCAGGAAATAAAACAATATTCACCATTCAAGACTTCTCCTTCATACCTGTTGCAAAAGTTTGACAGGATGATTGATTCTCCATTTTTTATTTTTTCAGTCTTCTGTTTTAGTTGTGCTGTAATCTTTTCCAGCAGCAACAGAACCATGAAAGGCTTGCATGTATGATGGACTCAATTGTTATATGACACAAATAAATAGTAAAATGGGACCAAAAAGCATAAACACTGTTATGGATATAATATGTCTTTTCAATGATCCTTCAACCAGTACCTGTGTGTATATAGCTAACAACCAGCATTCCAAACAGCCCCAAGTTTACAAAGGTGATTTTGGTCCATATCGGCAGAATCTAATTTGTCTTCACTTTACAGCAAACTACCTCCTAACTCCCTTTACACATATGCTCTGTATCTACCCTGTCTGCACCAGCACTGCTTCCATTCCCCTTATTCTTTCACCTACCTAATCTTTCCTCAAAGTTTCTCAGATCTTCCCTTAATCCTAGTGTTTTTCACACACCACACTGATGTCTGTGAGGGTTGCTACAGGACCATCTTCTTCCTCAAGTCTGGTGTTTCAGAGGTGAAGAAGGAAGCAGGAAATAAATCCCTTTGCTGAAAGGTCAGAAACAGAAATAAAAACAAGGCTGATTTCTTTCCTACTTCCTTGTCACCATTTTACAGTAAAAGTAGGAGCTTCTGAAGTGTGCACACGAATAAAAAAGACTGCTGTTTCCTAGGAAGGACAATGGAAAAGGTGACTAATGAGGCTGGCCTTGAAATTCAACAGCAATGCTCCTTCTTATGCTACTGAAAGCTATCTGAAACCCTGGCCAGTTATTTATGTGAAAACCACAAAATTTGACAATGTCCAGGTAAAATCAGCCTTTGAAATCATAGAATCATAGGATCACAGAATCATAGAATAACCAGGTTGGAAGAGACCCCCAGGATCATCTAGTCCTACCATTCCTATCAAATACTAAGCCATGCCCTTAGCACCTCATCCACCCGTGCCTTAAACACCTCCAAGGAAGGTGAATCAACCACCTCCCTGGGTAGCCTGTTCCAGTGCCTAATGACCCTTTCCATGAATTTTTTTTTTCCTAATGTCACTGATGCCCCTGGTAAGCAGCAGACCTCTCTGTGGAGTGTGTCAGGTCTGCAAATAGGTCCCTCCGTTCCTTTGAGGAGGGAGTCCCCTACAACAATCACCCTCCTCTTCTTCTTAATGGAGGATGTTATTATCTTTTTCTGAGGATGGTGTGACCTAGGGAAAGATTCTAGGCTCTGGGAGCCATCATCCTCAGGATTGGATTCCACCTGCAGCACCTGGTACTTGTTCACCAGGGGAATCTTGGGTTTTGCTGCCTAGTTAAGGGGAGCAGGTTTCCTTTATCTGGAAGGAACTTGCTGCCATTCCCCATCTCCTGTAACCCCAACCCTGCAGTTTGCAGGTGGATGGTGATTGGGCATACCAGCTCCAGCAGGCTGCTGAGTTAGTCAGAGGGCACTGCTCCACTGGTCTAGCTCCCTCTCACACTCCCTGATGGTCCTCAGCCTCTTCACCTCCTCCCTTAACTACTCCACCATACGATGGAGTTCCCCTACTCGAGTGCAGCTTTCCCAAGTGAAGCCAGTAACAGAGGCAGTAACAGAGGCATGAGCTGGTGTGGGAGGGGGGTTCTGCCTGCAGCTCAGGGTCTGGGTAGCTGCATGTACCCACAGTGGCTCTGTCTGGGTGGCAGCATCCATCCTGCCTGCTGCAGCACACGGAGCAGCTTTAACCTTCTGCCAGGTGGTCACCATGGTCTTTGGTGTCTTCTGTCTAGAAGTAGCATCAGTAACATCAGAAATCCATGCCCTAGATAAAAACTCTTTGCTGTTAGTATCTTCATTGTTTTGCCTTGAGACCTGGCTAAGGTCAGATTGGAACCAGCAAGAGGCAGGAGGCAACAGGTTTTAATACACCAGTGAGGCAAAACACAGCACCTAAACCAAAAGGTAAGATCAGCCAGGAAGGTCAGCAAAAGCAGCGGCTTCAAGGAGAACACTGCCTAACACCCTGGAGATGTCCAGCAGCAATCTGGCCAAAGAACCGCAAAGCTATGAAAGGGCAGAGGCCAGGGTCAGCTACAGTACTTTTCTTGCTATGCCTACAGAGTTGGGAGATTGGATACCTCAAGGGTCATGCCTCTCCAAGACATTTTGCCCTGGCCAATCAGTCACTCAGAACTCAGAAAGATTCAGAGCACACATTTATGTTTGTGTGTGTTTGCACACGTGTTTGTGTGTTTCCCCATGGGTCCTGCACATTTTTCCACTGGAATCAGCTACTTTTAGTAAAACCTAAACAGACTGTGGCTTATATCTGACCAGTTACCCTGGTGGATAACAGTACAATGCTTACAATATAATAGTCATGTTTGTGATGTGGTTGTAATGTGGTTTTATGAGGTGGTGGTATCCTAGTTGGGATGGAAGTCAAGGTTTAAGGCTCCACTCTTCAAAGCCATCTAGTCAACCTCCTGAAGAGTGGGAGACCATTCCAACACTCATTTTCAGCTTTTAGAAAATGCAGGGTATTTCTGTTAGTTCAAGTGCTATAGGAAAGCCCTGCTTGCTTATGATTTTCCCACAAGCTGAAGAAAAGTTTCGATTGCTGCTGTTGTTGTCACATGTCTGAATACAGTTGGACCTGCAAAGAAGTGCTTATACTAACTGAAGTTTCCACAGTGTGGACTGCCAACTGTTAAGCAGAACTTGTTCAACTAGGTGTAGTGTTTGCATAGCTCAAACTGAGCCTTGAGCATGTAAACAATCACAAGCCTGCAGAAGGCAAAGAAAGTGAATAAATGTTATGTCACTGTTATTTGCACTTGAAATAGAATGAGGATCCTCAAGGTCAGAAGTTCGAGTTTAGATTTTAGATGGTTAATAAAACAGTTTTCCATTTCTACAGAAAAGCAAGTAAGTGACATAGGCAGCCTGCCTCCGAGTCCCTAACCTAACTGAACAAATACCCCTTTACAGTCAAGTCAAATGGGGGCTTAACTTTGCCAGACAAACCAAATAATGAACTTCTGGAGAAGGCAACATAGTAATTCATTTTAATTGCTCTGCCACTGAACCCAAATACTAAATCTAAAAAATAACAACTTTCGGATCATTAGAAAACTAAACAGTGAACCCAAAGATAAAAGAAATAAAATTAGTTAGATCAGAGTACATGATTGTCCAAGCATAACCTGAAAATATCAACTTAATATAACCAATATAGTGTTGTGTTCTATATGAATATATTCTTATGCAAGTGAGTACTGTGAACTCCCATGTCATCTCCTCAAATGCTAACTCTGTAACCCTGGATGACAACTTAAATGTCAGCATTGTTAATTATTTCTCTACAAGTTATTGCAGCAGAATATTCACTTAATGTGCTTGAGTCAAAATAGTAGGCCTGTTTGAAATATGTGCAAGACTACAACAGTTCCAATTATCAATCCTTCAGTTGTCAAATTCAAATGTGACCAAAAGCAGCTTCCACAATCCTTTCAAAATTTCACACCATTGGAAACTAAAATTAGCATCACAGAATGGTTTGGCAAACTTCTCTAAGATCATCCAATTCCAAACCCCTGCCACAGGCAAGGTCACCTTACACTAGATCAGGCTTTAGATAGTACAAACACAAATGTATTCTTTCAAGAGCATATGCTTTTCTATAACTTGCCTATTTTAACTAGAATAATCTGTAACAAATCCTTATGTGAGTGTGGCACAATATAACCACTGAAGCGACTGTGATAGAAAACATAGCAACAGATGAAACTGTCCTTACTCTTTTTTTTTTTTTAATTGCAGACAAGAACATAAACAATAGAATATTTCATTTGATATTTCTAAGAAAAAAAGATATTAACCAAGTTACATTCTTGTCTGCAGAGCAATGGAAATGATCCCCATGTTGCTAAACCATCATGTATTATTTTTATGCTGCAGTAGCAATGGCTACAAAGGAAAGACTATGCCGTTCTAAGAGATGTTGCAGTAATGCTGAACATTATTATGAGTTTTCAGAAAAACATAAGAAGAAATCTTTAAAAAAGAGATTTTTCACTTTGTGCATACATCAACTAGTCTTAGATAAATGAGTTTAAACAAGGCTGAGTGCCAGATCCTGCACTTGGGCCACAACAACCCCATGCAACACAACAGGCTTGAAAATGAATGTTTGGAAAGTTGCACAGCGGAAAAATACCTGGGCGTGCTGGTCAACAGCCACCTGAATATGAGTCAGCAGTGTGCCCAGGTGTCCAAAAAGGCCAACAGCGTGCTGGCTTGTATCAGAAATAGTGTGGCCAGCAGGACAAGGAAAGTGATTGTTCCCCTGTACTCAGCATTGGTGAGGCCACACCTTGAATATTGTATTCAGTATTGGACCCCTCACTACAAGAAAGACGTTGAGGTGCTGTAGTATGTGCAGAGAAGGACAACAAAACTGGTGAGTGGTCTACAGCACAAATCTTATGAAGAGTGGCTTAGAGACCTGGGGCTGTTTAACCTGGAGAAGAGGAGGCTGAGGGAAGACCTTATGACCCACTACAGTTACCTGAAAAGAGGTTGTAATAAGATGGGTGTTAATCTCTTCTCCTAAATAGCAAGTGACAGGACGAGAGGAAATGGCCTCAGGCTGCACTGGGAAAGGTGCAACTCCAAGAAAACTGGATATTAGGAAAAATAACACCAAAAGAGTTGTCAGGCTTTGGCTGCCCAGAAAAGCGGTAGAGTCACCATCCCTGGAGGCATTTAGAAGAGTTGTAGATGTGGTGCTTACAGACATGGTTTAGTGGTGGCTTAGCAGTGTGAGACTCAATGATCTTAAGGGTCATTTCCAACCTATAAATGATTCTTTGATTCTATGATTATTTTTGTCATCATTAAAGAATGACACAGAAAAAATAACTTCTAAGCATCACAGCAACAGGCCTAATGGCCCCTTTATCCCCTTTCTGAATTCTCTCAGAGCATCACCCTTAATTTTCAGGTTTCCTCTCATAGGAAAAAGTCTTGCAGTTCTCCACTTTTAGACCAGGTCCCAGCCCACAATATGACTTATCAGTCAGTTTACCTGGAAAATCCAGTTAAAGCCAAGTGCTTTCTGTTATTCCCTTCAGTGATCTCATAAGCTGCTTTAAAAAAAAGAGAAAGAGTAATTTTCAGTTTAAACTAGACACACAATATTTAGAAACAGCACTCCAGATCTACATCTGTATTGTGTCAGGATTTATCACTTCCTGCAAGTAAATTGGTTAGGTACCTTCAGAATCCTCAGGCAGATTTTATGTCTGCCTCATTTTAACAAACGGAAATCCCTCTTGCAACGATTTTTTTTTAAATGGAATTCTTCTCTTATAGCTTATGTCTTAGGGATCTTTTCATATGTTTTATCGTCTCCCAGCGACTTCTGCATATTTGTTGATGGATGGCTTATACTGAGCTATTCCTTTTCCTCCCTGTCACTTCTAACAGAGCTTCTGGAAATTTAGTCAATATGTTCACAAACATTCAAACTAACATATAGAATGTGATTATTAAAGTATTATTGAGCTGCTATGAACCTGCCACATAAAATCACAAATCTGATGTGATTTCTATCACATGAAAGCTATGCTGAGCCTACTGCAACAAAATGTTCAATCAAATTCATCATCTGAGATTGGCGGGTAAGATGTGAATGGATCCTGTAAATTTAAACTGAATTTAAAGTTAAATACACAGATGCACTTAGCTTTTACCTCCCCTTCCATATTACACTACAAAAAGAACACATTTTGAAGAATTCTAGTGACAGATATCTAGGACCGATAGCCAGTAGGTATATAATCATTTATCACTCAAATTACAACTCAGTTATGCTATGCCCTTAACACCACTTCTTTTATTCTGCTCTGGAAATATGTTACATTGAATTGTACATTATTGATTTATTATTAGAAATATACCAAATTATCAGAATGATTATTGGACTAAAAGCATTTGGCTTTACTTAGGACTGCTTTAAAATTTTGTATTACAATTTAGTGATGGAATGGATTTTCTAACAGAGTTAATGTTTCCTCTCTTTCAGCAAAGTCTGTTAAAATACCTATATGCTTCACAATTATTATCAAGAAGAGCTTGACAATTTCACTGATAGAAGACATCCTGTACAATGAGACTCACCTTTCACTGTTCTCTTTGAAAAAGGAACATCTGTGGCAGATACTGTGTTGGTAACAGGATACTTGTCAATAATCTGTTGCAGTTTGACATAAAAAAGTGGAAAATAAATTCAGAAATGCTAACATTGGAAAATCGACATTTCTCTTTACACTGATTCTTCCAGGTTTTCTGTGGGAGCTGTTAATCTCACCTTGGTGTACACATCCCAGGCTGAGCAACGGGTGTGCTATCAAAAGTGTAGAACAGTATACCCCTTGGATCATTACTTGGCTTTCCCTACACTCTCCTATTACCAGCTAGTTGTGCCAGTGGGTATTGTCCTAGCTAATTCCCCTTGGTTTTATACAAATAGTGTTTTGCCTTGTCTTGCCTGACATTTGATCATACCCTGTTGTGTGCCTGCCCTTATCTACCTCCTGTTTTTTTCTACAGAAATGTCCTTATAGCTTTCCATCAAGTGTAATCTATAAATTGATTTGGAAGTGGTTTCCTTTTTCATGCCTGCGATCATAATTTGTGAAGTGTGTGTATAATATGTTCTTTAAACAAGTAAACAAGTAAAATTTGGGGTCTCATAAGACAAGGTCTAGTCAAGAGATTATGTGGATGAGCAAAAACAAATAGAAAATGTCAACAATTTGATATGGGATTTTTTTGATATAGTGAATGAGATATCTGAAGACAGATCAGGGAGTTTGAAACACAAATCTGGCTAGAGGCAGTGGGAATTGTCTTCCTAAAACCTTTGAAATCATTGATATGCAATTTTAAAATTATTTTTTGGCATTTGTTTAGGTTGCTCTTCTAATTCTATTTGGGGATGACAGGTGGAAGTTAAATTTCTGAATAACTGATTGTCACTGAGAGATGATGACACAAGTAGGAAATTAAAATATATTTAAATATATTAAAATTATATACTGTGAATATGATGGCTGAAAAGTTTGCTTCAGTTGCTTCAGATGAGCAAATGGAAACTTGCTAGCACTTATACTGAATATTACTTCTTGTATTTAAAACTTTAAATCCTCCTAAACTGACGTATTTTAAAAGTATAATACTAAATTTCACTATTAAAAAAACAATTTTAAAACAGTATTTCAGTTAGAAGAAATTATCTTTGAAACATTTCAGGTATCAAAAATCAATGTTTCAATGTGATTTATTCACATTAGTACTATTACAGTGATAAATGGCTTGTGTACAACTTAAAGTGATGTATGCTTTGAACTACAGTAATTGTTTATCTAAAAGAGAACCAGTTTAACAAAGAACCTAACTAGAGAAGCCACATTGCTTCGATAGCAGAAAAGGACCACTGAAGACTTCGAACCTTCATCTTTGGACCCCCAGGAGGGCTCCTCATAACCACTCAAAGGACCAACTGCGCATGTGGATGAGGCATGGAGAGATGATGATGTGTCAAAAAAATGGATGTATAAAACATTTTTGGGAGATAAATGAATATGCATAGATCTGTAACTTAAAAGACACGTGGTTTTCTCGCTTCATATACATGTTTAGAGGAGCTCTTCCCCATGCATCCAGAGCTGCCAATAAAGGATGACCAATGCCAATGACCATCCAGTTGTTATTGAGTCATTATCTCAGAATCCTCACCCAGCCATACCTAGCCTTCCACTTTTGTGAGAAGTGCTAGAAGGCAATGGGGTTTGGAAGCTCTGTTCTTTGAATCAACAGTAAGTAAGTGGAGGCATGAAAGATTTCACTGTTGAACACATACTGGGATGAGAGGTCGATGCCTTGGCATACCCATGATATTAGCAGCAAGTACAAAGCAATGACCAGTATTCTCATGCTTGCTAGCTTGTTGAGACCTTGGAATCTTTACTAAGACCCTTGAGTTAATAAGGAAAGAATGCATTAGACAGCAAACATGAAGATAAGGGGCACATCTGTGGTAAATAGTGGGTTTCAGCCTATCACTCTAACTGCAGGATTCTCATAGGTGGGAATTCACTGGGGTGGCTGCTGACTGGGTACAGAAACACTGTATAAGGTTTTGCGTTCACTTAATAAAGTGATCTTGTTTGTCACCTCAGGACTGGGTCCATGCCTTAATCGCTACGAGTAACTAACGAAGAAAATTTTAATCACATAAGTGTAGTGAAGAAAATTTTCTCAGGGCTCTGAGTGCAGCAACAGGTCCTTCCTTCTTCCCCAAGGATGTAGCTGCCTGTCCTCAAGACCAGCTCTGACCTGGGGTCAAGGCTGCTACAAGACAGAAGATGCTGTGTTGGGGAGCTGTTTCCTCAGTTCAGGAGCCGCACTGTAGCTCAAGACTGTGCGCCTGAGCCCTGTCTGAGGCTGTATCTGTGCCTTTGCTCAGCACTGTACCTTGCTGCTCCTAATTATGCTGACTTGCGTTACAGAATTACCTGTAGTCTGCCCATTGCTGTGGGTTCATCTGGCCATCCCTTGGCTGTGGTGGATGCCAGTGACCATTGTGAGAATTAACTAATACGTTTTGCTGCAACTGGTCTGTATGCTGATTATCTTGTAGTATAAATCTGTCTTGTATCAAGACATAATATGCAGGCAATCTCCAGACATGGTTGAATAACCCAGAAGAATAAACACTCTCTTAGAGTTGCAAGAATTTTTTTGATATGCTTAATAGTCTTGTAAGGTGTAGTTGTCTTAGGTCAAGATATAACCTGTAGGAAGTCACCAGACATGGTTGTGTAACCTAAAAAAATTAACATTCTTTGAGGACTTACACAGTTCTTTGTCTAAAAACTAGTATATATACCTCCTGCTTTTGTACGATGGTATGACTTATTTAGAAGGGCATCCAAATCAGTGCTGAATTGTAAAATAAAAATATTATTGTCTTTGCTTCAAAGACTTTGTCCTTTTCAAAGTTTTACCAGTGAATAAGTGTTTGTCACACCACCCTGTTCCCACTCTGCTCTTCTGGCTGGGTGCTGTGGTGGGGAAAGCTCTGTCCTTCCCCATCACCCGCAGCTCTGGGCTTGCCTGCCCTCACCCAGCAGCTGATGACAAAGAAATATCTAAAGTGTTCCTGGAATATTCCTGAAATGAAATACAGTCATGAAAAAAGTGTAAAGCAATAATAAAAACAATCAGTAAGAAAACTACAAGGGAAAATTGCCCATTATTTTGTAGGGTGAGTAAACAAACTTTATGAGGATCTTTCCTGGAACTCTGTATATGATTTTATTTTAATATTTAATTTTAAAAAATATTTTTCATCATTCATAGCTTGAAATTCTATTTCTGCTGACATGAAAACCATCTGCCTTTGCACAGTGTGTAGGAAATAAATGAAATAGATTGTTCCTTAGAACCAGTATTAAAAATGCAGTTCACTCAGCTAATTTAAGCAAATAGTCCAAGCAAAACAAAGCAAAAGTTTCAAAATTTTGTGCACATAAATAGACTAGCAGCTCCCAAAAATGCTCCTTGTAATTTCATCACAATAAACACAAAGCAGATCGTATATTGCAGGTAGAAAAATTTCCCTGATGTTTGAAGAGATCTATAAACATTGGAAGCACAAATTACCATTGTAACAAGTTAAAATAGTGGTGATTCTTCAAGTGTTTTGTTGTTGAATAAGGCAGATTGAAGCCCAAAAAAACGCAAAGAGAAGTGTCACCCAAACCTAGGTCTTTTGCACAATAATCTGAGAATCATTGGAATCTGCTTTTACAAAAGCATAGCTCATCATTCACAAAGAAAAGGGTAATCTTCAGCCTTCATTGTCTAGTAATAATAGTGTTTTAAAGGGGACTAAAAAGGAAGAGGAAGAAAACACCCCCCCATGCCTGTTTATGTTAAAGGAAAACATAACTGGCTAGAAAGCTGCCTAGAGGAGAAGGGCCTGGAGATGTTGACTGACAATTGGCTGAACATGAGCCAGCAGTGTGCCCAGGCGGCCAAGATTCTTCTCCCTCTGTACTCGGCACTCGTAAGACCGCACCTCGAATCCTGTGTTCAGTTCTGGGCCCCTCACCACAAGAAGGATGTTGAGGCTCTGGAGTAAGTTCAGAGAAGAGTGACAAAGCTTGTGAAGGGGCTGGAGAACAAGTCTTACAAGGAGCGACTGAGAGCGCTGGGGTTGTTTAGTCTGGAGAAGAGGAGGCTGAGGGGAGATCTTATTGCTCTCTACAGCTACCTGAAAGGAGGTGGTAAAGAGGAGGGTGCTGGCTTCTTCCCCAGGTGACAGCTGATAGGACAAGCAGGAATGGCCTCAAACTATGCCAGGGGATGTTCAGATTAGATATCAGGGAAAAAAAGTCACAGAAAGGATCATTGGGCACTGGAACAATCTGCCCAGGGAGTCACCATCCCTGGAGGTATTTAAAAGATGTGTAGACGAGGTGCTCAGGGACATGGTTTAGTGGCAGATAGGAATGATTGGACTCAATAATCTAGGAAGATCTTTTCCAACCTGGTGATTCTATGACTCTATGAAAAGTCAATGTTCTTTGCCATGGGTGGCAACACCTGAGGTGAGATCCACTTCTGTTCCCTTCAGATGGCTGGGTGGTTGCTGGAGGCTGCGTGGTCCCACCAGGGACATGAGTGACACTGGGATTCTCACGGGAATCTGCACACCCTTAGCCCTCTTCTCAGAGACCCCCTCAGCCTGTGTCACCCCTCAGGACAACGTGCCCAGGCACCCCTTTCCCCAATGCCCACCTTGTGTAACAGTGAAAATGTCAGCAAATAAAATCTCTGAGACTCATGTGAGAGTGTTGGAATCAAACATCCTTCATCAGGCCTGCACAACAGGAAGGAGTGATCTCCATCAATAACGTACAGCAAGACAAGAGCTGGGTATGGAATAGATTTCCCACTCACATGCATATGGATGAATTTTCCCAGAAATCTTATGCATATTCTATTACTTTCTAAAGACTAATTTTAATGTTATTATGAACTTCAGGGGAGGGTAGAGCACCTCCCATGTGAAGAAATTCTTCCCTATGTCAAGCCTGAATCTGCCTTTCTCCAGTTTATACCCATTCCCCCTCATCCTATCAACACAAGCCTTTGTGAACAGTTCCTCTACAGCTTTCTTGTAGCCCTTTCAGGTACTCAGGGTCACTATAGGGTCTCCTTGGAGCCTTTTATTCTCCAGGCTCGTCACATGGGAGGTGCTACAGCCCTTTGATTATCCTTGTAGCCTCCTCTGGACCTGTTTCAACAGCTCCACATCCTTCTTATGTTGAGGATTCCAGAACCATCCTTCTCATGTGGCAACTGCACCATTCAATATGGTGTCATCAGCAAACTTGCTGTGGGTGCACTCAATCTTGTTGTCGATACCATTGATGAAGATATTAAACAGCACTGGTCCCGGTATAGATCCCTGAGGGACACCACTTGTCACGGATCTCCATCTGGATTTCAAGACTACTCTCTGAATATGACCATCCAACCAGCTTCTTATCCAGTGAGCTATCCACTCATGAAATGCATATCTCTCCAGTTTAGAGAGGAGGATGTTGTGGGGAGGCCGTGTAGAAGGATTTGCAGAAGTCCGGATAGAATCATAGAATCATAGAATCATAGAACAACCAGGTTGGAAGAGACCCATCGGATCATCGAGTCAAACCATTCCCATCAAACACTAATATAACATATATAGAACAATCAAAAAAATACAACTATTTAGATGAAACTGAACTCTGGTTTAGCTTAAATCAAAAACATTCCACTTCTCGTAGTAGTATCTCCTTGCCAGGGGAGATTTAGGCTAGAGATTAGGAGGAAGTTTTTCACAGAAAGGGTCATTGGGCATTGGAATAGGCTGCCCAGGGAGGTGGTTGAGTCACCTTCCCTGGAGGTGTTTAAGGCACAGGTGGATGAGGTCTTGAGGGACTTGGTTTAGTGTTAGATAGGAATGGTTGGACTAGAAGATCCGATGGGTCCCTTCCAACCTGGTTGTTCTGTGATTCTGTGATTTCCAAAACAGCAAAGGGTGTAACAGCGTCTGGAAAAACGCTGTTTAAAAAAAAGAGAGAGAGAGAGAGATCCCATGGTAAAAAACCGCCGCCCGCTCCCGCCTCCCGTCCCGCGCGGAGCCGCAGAGCGCGGCTGGAACCGGCACCTGACGGGGCTGGAACAAGCACCGAGCAGAGCTGGAACCGGCACCGAACGGGGCTGGAACCGACATCGAGCGCGGCTGCAGGTACCGGTGGGGAGCGGGGACCCCCCCTGCTAACCGCGGGGACCGAGCCAGAGACCGGGGGGTGGTCCTGAGGCAGGGTCACCGCGGGTGATGGTGTCCCCTGGAGCCCTGGCCTCCTTGGCAATGTCACTTCGAGTACTAGTTTCCCCTTGAGCTGGTGCCCCTGTGGCAGTGTCACCTTAGGTGATGATATCCCCTGGATGCAGTACCCCGTGGCAGTGTCACCTGTGGTGGTGTCCCCTGGAGCCTGTGCCGCTGTGACAGTGTCATCTCATGTGATGGTGTCCCCTGGACCACTCCTTGAATCCTGTGTTCAGTTCTGGGCCCCTCACCACAAGAAGGATGTTGAGGCTCTGGAGTGAGTCCAGAGAAGAGCAACAAAGCTGGTGAAGGGGCTGGAGAACAGGCCCTATGAGGAACAGTTGAGAGAGCTGGGGTTGTTTAGCCTGGAGAAGAGGAGGCTGAGAGGAGACCTCATTGCTCTCTATAACTACCTGAAAGGATGCTGTGGAGAGGAGGGAGCTGGCCTCTTCTCCCAAGTGACAGGGGACAGGACAAGAGGGAATGGCCTCAAGCTCCGCCAGGGGAGATTTAGGCTGGACATTAGGAGGAAGTTTTTCATGGAAAGGGCCATTGGGCACTGGAACAGGCTGCCCAGGGAGGTGGCTGATTCACCTTCCCTGGAGGTGTTTAAGGCACAGGTAGACGAGGTCCTGAGGGACATGGTTTAGTGTTTGATAGGAATGGTTGGACTCAATGATCTGATGGGTCTCTTCCAACCTGGTGATTCTATGATTCTATGATTCTGTAGACAGTGACTCCGTGTGCTCTTTGGCAGTGTCGCCTCGGGTGCTGGTGTCCCATGGAGAAAAGGGTGCTGGTCATATGACAGTGTCACCTTGATTGCCTCGGTCCTGTGGACCATCGGTGTGCTCTGTGGCAGGGCCACCGCGCATGCTGGTATCTCCCAGAGCCAGTTCCCCCATGCCAGTGTCCCCTCTGGTGCTGGTCTTTCATGGAGACAAGGGTTCTGATAGTGTAGCAGGGTCACTTCACGTGCCCATCTCTCATGAAGCCAAGAGGTCTGATCCTCTGCCACTGTCACCTCAAGTTCTGATCTCACTTGGTACCAAAGCTGCTGGTGCTGTGTCAGTTTCACCTCGCATGCTGGTCACCTGGGTATTGGGTATTGGGTCACAGGGTATTGACCCTGTGGCAGTGTCACCTCAGATGCCAGTCTTCCATGCAGGCAAGAGTACTGGTCCATTGGCAATGTCACCTTGGGTGTTGCTGTCCCCCAGAGCCAGTGCCCTGTGGCAGTGTCACCTCAGGTGATGATGCCCCTGGATCCAGTGCCCCATGGCAGTGTCACCTCGGTTGATGGTGTGCCCTGGAGCCAGTTCCCCGTGACAGTGATCACCTCAGGTGTCGGTCTCCCATGGAGACAAGGTTCCTGGTCCTGTGGCAGTGCTACCTCAGGTTCCAGTCCTCTGCAGAAAAAAGACTGCTGATCCTCTGGCATTGTCAGGTGCTGGTCTCCTGTGGAGTTAGTGCTCATCTAGAGGTGTCACCTCATGTGCTAGTTCCCTGTGGAGATAAGGATGCTTATCCTCTGGCAGTGCCACCTCAAGTTCTGATCATCCATGAGGCCAGAGATACTGGTGCTGTGTCAGTGTTACCTCACATGCCGGTCTCTTGCAGACTCAAGCCTGCTGGTCCTGTGATAGTGCCACTGGAGGTGCTGGTCTCTCATCAAGCCAAGTTTACTGCTTCTGTAGCAGTGTCATCTCAGGTGCCAGTGTCTCCTGCAATCTGTGTTCCTGCAGCAGTTTCACCTCAGGTGCCAGTCTTCCTCACAGACAAGGGTGCTGATCCTGTGACAGTGTAACTTCAGGTGCTGGTCCCTCATGGAGACAAGAGTGCTGGTTGTGTGGCAGTTTCACTTCAGGTTCTGGTCCCTTGTGAAGCCAATGACCTTGTGGCAATGTCACCTCAGGTGCCAGAGTGCTGTGGAGCTAAGGCTACAGTGCCATGTGACAGCGCCCGCACATCTGGATGTCCTGTAATCCACACCCTGCAGAGCTGCACTGTTCACACCTACAAGGTATCAGGCTGTTCATGAGAAATGACTGAGAGAGCTGGGGTTGTTTAGCCTGGAGAAGAGGAGGCTGAGAGGAGACCTCATTGCTCTCTACAACTACCTGAAAGGAGGTTGTGGAGAGGAGCGAGCTGGGCTCTTCTCCCAAGTGACAGGGGACAGGACAAGAGGAATGGCCTTAAGCTCCACCAGGGGAGGTTTAGGCTGAACATTAGGAAAAAAATTGTCACAGAAAGGATCATTGGGCACTGGCACAGGCTGCCCAGGTTGGTGGTTGATTCACCTTCCCTGGAGGTGTTTAAGGGCTGGTTCCTGTTCTTGCATGCAGCCTGACTTGCCGCACATCCTTGTGTCCTGCTGGACACACAGAACTGGACTGGTCTCAGCAACAGTTTTCTTCCAATCATTTGCTGAAGTACTTGTCTGAGCACTACATCTGCTCTGCAGGGGAATAAATAGTCAAAGAGAGTCCAAAACTATGTTTGAGGGCAATTATAGCCCTCATATACTTGAATTAGAGTGTGTGATGGTATGAAAAATGGGTGATAAATGCAGCCATGGATCTATGACAAATTTAGGTTTACGTGGTTTTAGTGTCTTGGCAAGTCATTGCCATCACACAGCAGAGAATGATTCAAAACAAACAGTTCATCGTGGAAAGCCAGGGCTATCCTCAAGCTAGCATCATTTTTAATAATCTCAGTGCTACACCAAGTACGAGAGCTGCTGACCTTCAGGAGTTTTCATCTTGTCTATTCCATCCTGCAATCAGAGCTACATTTCCTTGCTCTAATGTTTGCAAAGGGTGAATTACAGAATTTGAAAGGAAAACATAGAACTATCCAGTATGAACTACTTGGCTGTGTGAATGCATGCATTTAAGAATCAGAATTATTTTGTTGTTGTTGTTGTTTCACTGTTTTAGAAGGATGATCCGTAATATGGAGCAGGAATTAGAAGTGTTTCAGAAACAAGCTGTCACTAAGTAAGTAATGACTTAATGTTGAGAAGTTGAATATATGATGGAATTGAAATAAGTGGCTTTATCAAAAATATGAAACACAAAGTATTAATGATTTTACAAGCAAATATGATTCCTTCTCAATTTCTTCTGCTGTTTTCTATGCAAAATGGAGAGGTTACTGAAAATTAAAACAACACAACTTACCATTTTATCTAATAAGCTACTGACTCTATCTGTTAGTTACTTATAGAATCTTCATACCTGAACAAAAGGGGGGAAAATGTGGGGTTTTATTAGAATGTTAAGAAATGTTATTTTAAATTGTTTTGCAAAATAGTTGAAGTTGCTAGGCTACAGAAGTATAAACTTAGGTATCATAGCTCTTAAAACATTCACAAGTCTTAAAAACAAGGCTATTAAATGCTACAGCCTTAGTCTTATTTTGCACAGGTAATAACTGCAATTGTTCTTACCAAGCATTAAGCGCACTTTTCATCACAACACAATCATCTTTTTTTGACATAATCCAAATTTAGTTCTTTTAGTGTTAATCTAAAATAAAAAAAATGAGTACAGCACAAAATTTTTCTAAAGGAACATAAACATGGGTGAGATTAGATCATCCCATCCAGCCCGTTCAAGGAACTCAGCAATATAGTTCTGGAATCCTCAACATAACAAGGATATGGAGCAGTTGGAATGGGTTAGCAGAATAATTAGCGCCTTTCTCAAAACAATAAAGGACCTAAAATAGTAGCTACAGCACCTAGTAGTACATTTTTGCTAGTAGGTGGGGATACCTGCCTAACACATCTCTATGGAGATCTGTCTGCAATGCCAGAGCCATGATACAGAGCACTTCAGGTAGGAGAACATCAGCAGACATCTACGGTGTCAGGTACAGCTTTCCTTTTTCAGCTGTAGGTGTACCTAGAGGATAGAGAAGGTGGAGATAGTCTGACAAGCTGTTTCAGAAAGGATTTTTCCTTCAACAGCTCCCCATTGTGTATCAGTGGTTCTAGGTTATGAGACTTACAGGACTATTCAGAGAAAATTTTCCAGCAACAGCTGCAGAGCTTGCCTTGTGCAGGATGTTCTGAAAAGGACAGGTGAAACTTAAGAGAGAAAGATGCCAGCCATGGTGGGTCTGAAGGGGTAACCTGATAATCCAGGCTAGAGGCTGCCATTTACACTTACATAACAATATTTAGATAATTCATGTGACACACAATGAAGAAAGCACCTGTTTCTAAAGGCTAAATTTGGATAGCTGAGTCGTTGCTGGCAGTTCAGCAAAGTGTGGCCACCTAATAATACATGAGGCTGGAAGGGCACAGGTCCTTATAGCAGTATTGAAGAAAAGGCAGTCCTGATTCATATTGCTTCATTTTCTGGTTTTAAAATCCCATTTTTATTCCACCCAGTGGGAATCCATGTATGTTGTACCATTAATACTATTTTGAGATGAGTTTCGGGCACCTGGGGAGGGGACATTTTTGTTTTGTGATATGTACTTCACAGCATACTACTTGCTTGCACTTTGGATATTATCATTCTATGACTCATATTTTAAAATGGCATCACTAACAGTTTTAACATTCAAAAGACATTAAGATTTATGAGTATTTAAAAAGCCTTTCTAAGCTTAATATCAATAATGTTAATAAAGTTTTGAGCGTCGGTATAAGAATTTTACTTTTAAAAAATCACTTTCAATTTTAATTATGGTATTGTACATCTAACAGATTTTCTCCAATTTCCTGTAATAACTATCTGAACAAGGGATAAGTACTATTTAAGCACACAAAAAAATTTCAATGAACACATATTCATTCACCCACTAGATGACCCTTAGAAGTTGCTTCCAGCCCAAACTATTCCATGTTTCTGTGATTCTGTGTTAAGGAACTGGTTATTTTTTAGTATAGTGCAATCACAAGTTGAGCATGCAGAGTATATAACGCAGTGTGTGTGACCAGCACTTGACCCAGAGAACAACCTAAAGACAGGAGACTTCAGGGCCCTGGGAAGGCAGTGATTTGGAGAGCTGGCTGAAGAGCTAGGATGTGAAAGAAAAGAAAGGAAGCCCTTTCATGCTAGCATCCCCGCAAAATGGTGGTATCAACTACCAGGAGTAAAAGCATCTGCTTATACTAAGGCTTAGTTTACACAGTCACTTACAGTAGAGAAGTGTGTTAGCTGGCTTGGTGTTATTCACAGAATCACAGAATCACAGAACAACCAGGTTGGAAGGGACCCATCGGATCTTCTAGTCCAACCATTCCTATCTAACACTAAACCAAGTCCCTCAAGACCTCATCCACCCATGCCTTAAACACCTCCAGGGAAGGTGACTCAACCACCTCCCTGGGCAGCCTGTTCCAATGCCCAATGACCCTCTGTGTGAAAAACCTCCTCCTAATCTCCAGCCTAAATCTCCCCTGGTGGAGCTTGAGGCCATTCCCTCTCGTCCTGTCCCCTGTCACTTGGGAGAAGAGGCCAGCTCCCTCCTCTCCACAACCACCTTTCAGGTACTTGTAGCGACGTACTGGCTGCTCACTGGTAATAGGGATACTACCTCTAAGTTCAGGCCTTAGTTTTTGTTTGGTTAAGTGCCTATCTTCTAAAGTTCATAATTACTTAGCACATTCTTAGTTGCAATGTCCCCCCCAAAACTTACACCAGATTGTAAAGTTCATGACGCAAAATGGCATTCTGGGCTAATTTTGTGTATTAAAGTCTTCTCCGACATTTCCTAGGATGGTAGAGCCATACTGCTGTGCTTTTTACCATTAACCCTTTTATAGGCTGCGACTACGTTGTGCAGATGCTGCACTAGTCCCTCTTTGACTGTTTCTATGGCAATTATTTCATAAAATAATAGCAATACTAATATTAAGAAAATAGCCATGCTCATTTTAACAAACCATCAGACCACAGAGATATTAGAATGGCTGCAAAATTATTAGCGATCAAGAAGGTACTTGATGTGTTCACAGAGGCGTGTGCCATCAGCAGTGAAAAAAATACATATCTCTTAAATTTTTATGAATCAAAGAGCCAATTAAATAACAACAAGTGGCTATCACTTTCAGGGGAAATGTCAGTGATATAAATAATATTGTTAGAAGGAAAATGGAACATATAACTTAAAACAATATTGCAACATTCTTAGATTATTTTAAATGAAGAAATTTGTTTATCAAAAAGCTAAATTCATTATCATGAAAAGTAATAAGTTGTAATACATTTTGCATCAGTTTAGATATCAGGAGAGGTAGTTAACAAGTATATGAAAAAATGAAATCGCTGGTTTTATTAACAGGAAATTTAATATAAGCTTCTAATAAAAAGCAAAAAAATAGAGACTTGAAAATTATGCAGCAGTGTGAGGAAATGGAAATTAAATGCAGATTAAACTTCAGTTCTACAATGAACAGTCATTAGTACAGACACAAAAATTAAGAGAAAGCAGGTGTACCAATAACAGTTTACTAACAGTAGAACTAATTGAGATAAGGGAGAGAGAGTTGACAGTGGAGAAACAACACTGGTTTTATTTTTACCTTCATTTAGATATGGCAGCAATTGGATCTCTAAATCACTGCAGAGGGAAAAATGCAGAGATTTTCACAGTGATCAGATCATACCATTGAAAAGAGTAATTTGAAGATTTTAAATGAGAATATGGGGTTTTTTTCATGGCCAAGATAAGGTTGCAACAACTAAAGATGACATATTTTAATATATTCCAACGTATTCTAAAGACAATATAAATTTATGTCTTCGAAAGAAAGTAATAAAGCTGCATATTAAGGTAATTTATAAGTAGAATCTCTTATTAAAGAAAAAATAATGTGCTTATGAATAAAGCAGGAAACAAGAAAGGCATAAAAAAAAAGCTCTAAAAGTATGTGGAAAGGAAGTAGGAAAAATTATCAGCGCTTAACTCATATGAGAACAGGATATGCAGATAACAGATGCCACTACAAAAATTGTGTGGAGAGTGAATGTTTACAGAAAATGAAATGGAAGAGATAATACTCCTCACAAGTTTGAAAATTTACCACATGAACCCACTAGCTAAAAACAGTCAGTGTAAAGTTTTCCTTCACTTCAGTCAGATATACGCCTTAGTATGATATATACTTAGTATGAAAATACCTACATTCAACATTCTATGGGCTGTGAACATACCAAAAATGCTTAGAAGTTTTGGTGTTTAAGTACTATCATGTGGTATGTAACAGCTAACCAGGAAATCAGGCCCAGTCAGCATGAGTTTATGAAAGGCAGGACCTGATCTCCTTGTATAGCAAAGCAATATACTTAGTAGATGAGGGAAAGACTATGGTTGTTGTCTATCTAGACTTAAGCAAAGCCTTTGACACGGTTTCCCACAGCATTCTCCTGGAGAAACTGGCTGCTCATGGCTTGGCTGGGTAAAAAACTGGCCAGGTGGCTGAGCCCAAAGACTTATGGTAAATGAAGCTAAATCCAACTGGCAGCTGGTCACAAGCACCATTCTCAAGGGGTCAGTGTTGGGGCTGGTTCTTTTCATGTCTTTATCAACGATCTGGATGAGGGTTTCCAGTGCTCCCTTAGTAAGTTTGCAGATGGCACCAAGTTAGATGGGAGTGTTCATCTGCTTGAGTGAAGGAAGGCTCTGCCGAGGGACCTGCATAGGCAGCATCCATGGGTTGAAACCAAATGTAGAGAGTTCAACAAGGCTGAGCGTTGATTCCTGCACTTGAGCCACAACAACCCCAGGCAACACTACAGGCTTGGGGAAGAGTGGCTGGAAAGCTGCCTGGCAGAAAAGCACCTGAGGGAGTTCATCGATAGACACCTGATTACAAGCCAGCAGTGTGCCCAGGTAGCCAAGAAGGCCAACAGTAGCCTGGTTTGTAACAGAAGTAACAAATGATTGACAAGAGGAAATGGCCGCAAGTTGCACCAAGGGAGGTTTAGGCTGGGTGATTGGAAATATTACTTCACCAGAAAGGTTGTCAAGCACTGGAAGAGACTGCCCAGGGAGATGGTTGAGTCCCCATCCTTCTTCTCTCTTGCACCCCAACATCTAGTGACTCAGGCTAAGACCACCTCTATAATTGAACATGTATTTACTCATCAAGCAATCAAGTTGAGCTTTGACTCACTATGTCAGTTTAGAAAATGTTCTATAATCATCTCTCTGTCTCTCCCCTCCCGCTCTTGGTTCCTGAGCTGTAGGATTAGTCGCAGTGGTTCTTTCTTGTTGAGCCTATGGGCAGTATAAGAGGGCAACTAAGGGGGCAACTCTGACTGCTTTCAGTTTCTGAACATCCTTCTAATTACCATAAATTAACCATATATCATTATTTTGTTACTCAGGAGACATCGTATTTCTAAAGCAACAGTGTGTATTGTGTGTTATTGACAATGAAGTTGTAATGTATGGGATATATTCTAAATTTAATCTCAGGAGTCTGGGGAAAAAATCTAACATCTATGTTGCAGATATTATACAAATCTCTAAGAAATCCACCACATAGTCCCTCAAAGACAAGTTCTTTCTCAAAATTTGCTTCTGTGCTTCCTAGTAGAATTAAAACTTACTATTATTACACAAATCACCTTGTTATTTAAGTCCATTTTTCACAAAGAGAATAGGAAAGTGGGATATAAACATTGAACTAGCAATTAAGAATTGTGTGTCTCTATCAAACCAACTCTTTAACAACTTCATCCAAGAAACCTGCCTTCCATCATTGTGTACCCTTAGTGGGAAGTCCTGTACCCACAAGCAAATTACTATTCAGCTTCTCCAGCTCTTGTCCATTAAGGTTTCAGACTGGATACCATCAATTCAACTAATGCTAATTTGACAGTTCATCCCTGAAAGAGTTCCAGGATATCAAATCACATTTAAAACTAGGCAAATAGTCCAGAATATGCTAAATACTCTGATTTTCACTTCAGGCAAACTTAAGATAGATGAAGTGAGAGTCCACCAACATTTGAAGGAATCATATTTTTCTTTCTGATATTGCAAAGTGATTATTTCCATCTGAATTAAAATAAAATCTCAGCAATGTAAACAAAAAATTGCTTTCTCCCTTACTCTTTATTGGAAAAATTAAATCAATTTTTTTTTTATATTATTAGAACATCTCTATGTGAAGTTGAACTTCAGGAGTTAGTGCATCAAATTGACATTTTGGTAAACAGCAAGAAAATGGAGTGGGAAAGGAAGATGAAAGCTTTAGAAACAAAGATAGATATCCAGGATCAAGAATTAGCAAATACCCAAAGAAAACTGGATCAAAAAGGTCAAGAGGTATTTGAGAATATCATGTTCTTTAAAGAAAGTATCTATTCTTGCAGTCAGTTAATAGTATGCTCAAAATGCTCTATAAGGAGACCTGTTTTTTCTATCATAATACCAAACAGCCCTTAAAGGTCACTAATTATCTTTAGTGTTTCATTTCAAAGTGTGCTTCTGTTCTGAAAATATATTGTAAAAATGTCATTGAAAGTCATATTTCTTCTGTTTCCCTAAAGTCTAAATTAAATATTCGCAGTTTAGATGTAAAAAGATAATTTGATGTTTTTTTCCTAAATGCCAGTACTTCTAGTTTCATCAGAAATTTTAGATGTGTGGTACAAAAAGTTCCATAAAATTATGTCTTTGTAATTCCTGTTTATACCTGACTTTTGTCATTTTGCATTGTATGCTGCCTTTGTATTATAATTTTATTATTAATAATGAAGTTTTGAATTGTATTTATTAGACTTGCTTATCAAGCTGAAAGCCCCAGTGAACCTGGTGTTGTCCATACTTCACAGTCTTGTCTGCTGAGTAGGCGTTCAGAAGCATTGGTAAATCCCAGCACAGCATTCAGTTCTAGTTCAAAACATCCAAAGTTAGGTGTTTACACACAGGCATTCTTTCACGAGCTAGGTGTCTAAATTGCCCATAGCAGTTTTGAAATTGAAGTAACTCTCCCTAATGAGCAATTAAGAACTTGTCCTTAGTCACTGCAATCAGCAGAACCCAGAGAATAATTCAGCTAGCCAGTCATCAAACATCAATTTATTTACCTGTACAGGGATGTTATCTGAAATATTTTAGCATATTCCACCTAACTTTCAGCTACACCTCCAGAAGAGCATAGGTTTTCATGTATGCTATTTGTCATGTTTTTCAGGTCTCTGTGTAATTCAGATAATTCAAGATATCTCAAATGGTACTGTAACTAGGGACCTAAAATGAGTCTACAGTGTCTCCTGATAATTTTACATAAGTAGCTGAGAGTCATTTGTATGATTATATAAACCATTCAATCTAAATTTTCACAATGGGACGCAGCAGCCCATTCATATATTTGGGTCAAAAATGCTTTCATTAAATGGTCTTTCATGACAGAATCATATAGCATTATCATTAAAATATAATTTAAGCATACAATGATACTTTTTTCATAAAATCCTTAACTCAACATTGATACAATCTAAGTTTGTGGTATTCAATTTTATTATTAAGTTACTGAATGTATCTATATTTTTAATATATATCTTTCAAACAACAGTCTTCTTTCAAAGTTTCAAATGACGATTCCAAAAATTACATATTCTGGAACTCTTCAGAAAAGGTAAACCTGAATGCTTGTTCTAACTGTAGGTGGGACTACTTCAACAGAAACTGGAAGACTTAGAGAAAACTAAATACGAAATGGCTCAAAATTACAAAACTCAGCTTCAAACACTGAAATCTCAAGTAAGTAAAATGTCAGGTTTATATTTTATGATTGCTGTATAAACAGCTTGTACATGCCTAATGGTATATATGTACTTTTATGGATTCTGGAAAGATGAATTGTGTCAAACAAACAATGATGACTACAACTTCCTACCAGGCTCCATTATCATTTCTGTACTGAAATGTCCAAACTCTTTGGATGGATTTTGACGTGATTGTGACATCTGTTATGAAGACAGATACTTGATTTCCTGACTTTGGACTAATATTGTTTAGCTTTGGTGAATGAAGAAAATAGATTATTAGATTCATGCTTATAAGGCTCTGATGCACATTAGGAAATTTAAGACTGAAACATTCCACATCGTATCTTTAGTATAATTTTTTCTGGTTTTGGTTTCCCTGATTTATAGGGAATTTTAAAGTAGTCTGTCTGCTAGTTTTCCATAAGAGAATATAGTGTCAAAATCAGAGTAACCTGGGTTACTGACACAGAGAATTTGTTTTACCTTTATTTATTTCAATGTGCACTTGCAGTCCAGAAAGCAAATTGTATCCTGAGCTGCATGAAAGCAAACCTGACCCATAGGTCAAGGGAGATGATTCTACCCCTGTGGTCCACTCTCACAAGACCCCCACCTGGCATGCTACTTCCAGCTCTGGGCCCCCAGTACAAGAAAGACATGAACGTTTTGGAGTGAGTTCAGAGAAGGGCCACAAAAAGCAGTCAGAGGGCTGGAAAATCTTCCCAACTGAAGAAAGATTGAGAGAGCTAGGATTGTTCCACCTGGAGAAGAGAAGGTTCTGGGAAGACCTTACTGTGGCTTTTTGATACTTAAAGGGGCCTTGTAAGAAAGATGTAGAGTGACTTTTTACCAGGACTTGTAGTGACAGGAGAAGGGGCAAGTCGTTTAAACTGAAATAATTAGGTTGTAAATATGGATGAATTTTTTTTTTTTTTTTTTTTTTTTTTGCAATGAGGATGATGAGACACTGGCATAGGTTGCCCAGAGAAGCTGTGGATGCCCCATCCCTGGAGGTGTTCCAAGGTCAGGTTGGATGGGACTTCAGTCAATCTGATCTAGTGAAATATATCCCTACCCATGACAGATGGGTTGGCCTGGATAATCTTTAAAGATCCCTTCTGACCCAAACCATTCTTTGGTTTTATGATCCTATTTGACTGTGTTGCTCTCTGCCTGTGCTTTTGTTTCTTCATTATTTTTCACTTCAATCATGAATGTGAATTCTTATCAAACTTCAGCCTATTCTGTTTCTCAGATTTTAATAAAGTGACACATAATTCTATGTTGTTTTTCTGGCTGTCTTTCATTGCATTGTCCTACAAGAGATTTAGTGGTATAATTAAAAATTTCCAGTCATGACATTTATTGTAGAATCAGATTGGATTGCATAAACTTGATGCTATTATTTTCATTTAAAGATGATAACACTTACTATCCAGATCCATCAAGCTAATAAATCTTTAACTTATGTTGTCTTTACTTTCTTTTTATTTCTTTGTTTATGGCAATTAATTTGGCAAACAGTTCTGTGAGTAAGAGAGAACGTTTTACTTGTTATGTAATTAACACTTCTGATCATTTGGGAAAGTAGAAACAAACACTGTTTTATAATTTACACATATTATAGGAAACAGGAACAACATCTCAGTAAGTTTATTGAGAATATAACCATCGTGCAATGAAAATAATGTGACTTTTTATATATGTAATGTGTATTTATCAATGTAGAACTATCACCCAAAATATAATACATCTCTCTTTTCTCATCCTTTTTACATTCTCTGCAATATTTTTTACTGCTTAATGTTTTTCTTATCACATGCTAAAAATGAATAGGTTTGTATTACATGGTGTTCCAAAGAATTTCACTGAAATTGAACTTCATGAAATTGAAACTCCCAGTCATTTTTCATGAAGATTTTTTTTTGAAGTTGTTAATTACCCAACAAATCCTTTCCACGGGCAAATACAATCTATTTTCATTTTGTGGGGTTTTTTTTCCCCAAGGATCTGACACTTCCTAACCTACAAGTTTCTCTCTA
Source organism: Coccyzus lansbergi (assembly GCA_033558105.1). Taxonomy (NCBI): domain Eukaryota; kingdom Metazoa; phylum Chordata; class Aves; order Cuculiformes; family Coccyzidae; genus Coccyzus; species Coccyzus lansbergi. The sequence goes on along the minus strand of JAUMJK010000267.1, from coordinate 103,185 downwards.
TAAACCTGGTTATACTTCTTGCCAAGATTCTTCATTTTAGTTCCCACTCAGACCATCTAAGCTTTCTTTGAGTCTCCTGACTGCTTTTTCTTTTATCTTTGTGCAAGAAGTTTGGATATCTAGCTGTTAAGAATATAATCACTTCCCTAATCAATGCCTTCAAACAATTCTTTCTTAGTCATCCTTTTTATTTTACCAAGGGTTCCAGTATTGATGCCATTTGCATTTTATCTTCTAGTTCCCCTTTCTCCTTTTTTACCAAACCATATTTCTTCATGAAATACCCATCCAGTACATATTGACCAAAGCAGGAAGCTGTTAAGTGCCTAGGTTAGGAAGCCTGCCTAGATTCTCTAGGTGATAAACTGGAAGTTTGCCTGTTGGAACATTTCCAAGCACCTATGCCAGGCAGTAGGACTATCCCTCTCTGCTCCTTTAGCTTCTAATACATCTCCTTATTGAGTTTCTTTCTTAAATCACAGTGCTGCAGCATATACAATAGAATGACTTAAATGTCCCCAATTCTTAGCCACACAAATTGTATCTAAAATATAGAGCTTCTCTGGCAATATTAATCTTTGCCTTATCTCGTTTGTCTGCCTTCTTTTGGTTCTTAACCTCGCTTGAAAACTGTACCTACTTCTACACTGTGTAATCTTAAGAGCTACAATTTAGATTTGCACAGATGGTGTGAGTGTGACTATTTAGCAGTAGCATTGCATCTTTCTCTGCAGAGGCATTCCTAAAATCCCTTCCAATGTTTGTTGCTTCTTAATCTTAGTAGAAACAGAAAGGATCGTTTCTTCTGGTTGTGAGAATGCTAGACTAATCAGAACAAATTTCTTTCTTATCTGTTCTTTCTGTGGTCCTTGCTGCTATTTACCCTTGCTATTGATAAAAACAGCTGCTCAATGAGTAACATTGCCACAGAATTGATTGTGTGCCTGTCAAATGCAGTAAAACCTGTATTTTTCATGTATTAGGGAAATATTTCTTGACATGTAACCAGAAATTCTGAAGCCACATTGCTACTCTCATTCAAATGTACAACATTTTGTCATAATTAAACAGTGAAAACTTTAGGGGTTTATCTTCATTACTTTCTTCCTTCATTTTTTTCTGTATTAATGTTTAGTAATTATTCTTGTTTTGAGAGAAATCCCTCAGCATAAGAACAAGAATCCATTCTTGCTCAAAGCATTTTAGCAACTAATTGCCTCACTTAGACATTTAAAAGCTAGATGGCTTAGTCTGAGCTACCTCAGGCTCCCTTTAGAATCAATAGAGGGAAATGAACGCCCCTAGAATATAATTCATGTCAGTGTATGACAAGAATTCAAGATAGCTGAAATGACTAAGCATGTGAAGGTAGCTTTTTTAATGCAGAGGAGCTCAGGCTTGGATGTCTAACTTTCTGAAATCTAAACTTAGATGAATCCTACTCCAGAACTCACTAATATGCAGATAGAACAATGTGGGCTTCTCTTTTAAAGCAAATATGTAGCATTAAATGAAACTATGTTCTTGGCCTTTACTCAGGTCTATGGTCATGATAACATCCAGACTAGAATGTTTCTGAAATATCCTACTTTCATTAAATAAATATAGTAGCCAAAATAGATTTTCTCATTTAGTTCATTCTGTTCCTTTCCAGACTGATCTGCTGAAGTGTTGGATCCTGTATTTCCTAGCCTTTTTAGCATGAAATACCTAATACCCATCTTCATATAGATTTGCTCTTCCCATGCAGTTGACAAATGCTATAATATATTCAGGAATAAAAAATCTGTTATTTGAAAAAATATATCTTGCTTCCAAAAACAATGGATTCCATAGTGTTTGAGCCTGGATAATCAGACACATTTGAAATATTTTATATTAATTGTGTTTTCTGGCAAGGTCATTTTCAAATATAGGCAGCTGCTCTGCAAGACTTTTGATTTCATTTTGAAGGTGATATCTCAGCTCTGTAAATCCATTCAGAAATTCCAAGTTGATGAAATCCATCCTTGGACCTCCCCATTTCATGAAACTTTCTAGTTTAGGACAATCTATGTTTTAGTCATCTTCTCAATTGTTTTTGTGGTTCCCTTATTATGAGTTCCCCAAGTGAACTCAAATACCTCTAGTTTCCAGATGATTTTTAAACTGCAATTTCTGTTCTGTATCTTTTCTGGATTTTTTTTCACCGTCTTTGTTATTTGAACGGACCTCATTTGCTCATTCCAGCTAGGTTCAATAGAATTCTATTCAAATTCCAATTACTTCCTTGTTAAGTAATTTCTTTTCCAGACTGTTTGAGCAGTTAACAAAAATATGAGCTATTTCAGTTTTTTTTAGTTAGATGAAGAACTTTATTTAGAATCAGAAAATTTTTAAGTAAAGTCATAATTATTACTGTGAAATAAACCATCATATATACCTAAAGGAACAAAATGAGAGACATGATCAGTGTTCATACTTGTAACTTCATTTCTAGTTAAATTCTTTGCTGAGTTCTTTCACTCTTCATAGAATCAGAGAATTGCCAAGTTGGAAAAGACCCCCAGGATCATCGAGTCCAACCATTCCTATCAAACACTAAACCATGCCCCTTAGCACCTTGTCCACTCATCCCTTAAACACTTCCAGGGAAGGTGACTTAACCACCTCCCTGGGCAGCCTGTTCGAGTGCCAAATGACCCTTTATGTAAAACATTTTTTTCCTAATGTCCAGCCTGAACCTCCCCTGGCAGAGCTTGAGGCTATTTCTTCTTCTCCCGTCCCCTGTCACTTGGGAGAAGAGACCAGAACCCTCCTTTCCACAACTTCCTTTCAGGCAGTTGTAGAGAGGAATGAGGTCTCCAAAGAGGTCACTCTTCTTCCCCGAGACCATATTTTTAGCCTTTCCTTTGTCAATACCCTTGGTTTTCCTTTTTTTTTTTTTTTTTTTTTTAAGTTCTTTTCAAAATCAGGTATACATATCTCTTCCAGACAATGCCAGTTTGCTGCATCAAACACATTAACAGCCACTAGTCCTTTTCCTTGTGCAATATAGCTGACTGTTACCTGACTGGACATTTTTCTGAAGAGATTGGTACTCTTACTGATACTTTCCCTTCTCTGCCCCTGACTCCTTTGCATCTGCCTCCTAAGCCTTCCTGGTGAGATTCCGGCACAACAGAATTAAGTGTCTAATTCTCACAGAAAACCTTTGGTATTAAAGGGTTCCAGAAGAATGCAATCATCACTGCCATATCATTTCAGTAGCTTTCATGATAAAAAAGAAACAATCAAGTTCAAAATACATTATTGGTAACCTTTCATTCTGTTCAGTAAAGCACTCTAAAAATGTCAACACAAGATGGCAGTAAACAAGTATAGAACATTTCATATAAACCTAGGGGAAATGACACTCTGCGTAAGAGTTCAGTAAAGAACTTAAGCAGTGCTAAATACCTGTCGTATAAACCTGACTGAACAATTAGCATTTATGTGAAAGCCTACTCTCTTCCATCTCTAAGAATTTAAACTTATTAATTGATTCTTTGTTGCACTGATTAAATATTTAGAATGCTGAAGCTGCAGTTGGCTATTCTAGTTTAAAGAAAACTTTACCCATGTGGTCACATTTGACAGAATCTGCATGTTCAGCTCTGCTTTCATTTCCAGCTTTCAAAGTTGACACATAGTTACAAAAAGCTAAAGTCACATCAGTTAAAACAAACAATGGCTGAATGTGGAGAAAAATGCGAGAAAACTCTAGAGACATCATCTGAACTGAGAAGTTTGTCTAAGAAAATAGAGGTAAGAATGCTTCATTGTAATATTCTAAGTTTAAATTGTCACTAAAACCACTAACTTGTGGTTTACAGATGTAAACTTTAACTTCCTGATAACTCTACAGAATTTACACAGTTTCATATAAATAATATTTCTATGTGAAATTATATGATTTCTTGCTCTGGCAAGATAAGATGCATAGCTTAATAGTCAGGTTTTGTTCTTTTATCCAAGTTTTGATAGTGTTTTTAGTAGTTTCATGAGTTAAGACATAAATTTGTTAGTAAGTGTAACTATAAATATTTTTTTTTCTGGATTAGTATATGTGAACTGGGTAATACAATATGCTGAGACTTGAGACCTTCTCCATATGCAGGGTACTGTCACATAATACCAACCACTAATTCAAGCTTTATAGACAATTTTGACCATGTAAAACTAGATAGGAAAAGGGTTTAGGAATGGAAACCTGATTGCTGTACACATATCTTGCCAGCATCTATGTGCCTGAGGCAATCCACAACATCGACTTCAGTATGTAGTTTCCTTAGGTAATGCGCAAGGAAGGATTAGGCACTTAAAAATATGATACTTTCCAAAAAGTTTTCTATACTGACTGGAGCTTAAATACTATGAGATGCCGAGGATAGGATTCATTATATTCCCTGTCACTCTGAACACAGAATGGATTTTATCTGACTTTCTCTTTGATAGAGGAAGATACTGATCATAGTTCAGAGTTAGACTTTTCAGAGTTAGAAGTTACTTTATGATCCATGTAATAATCAAATATTTATTGGGCCTCCAGGAGAATTAGCTAGCACAGAGAACAGAGAACAGGCAGATAGAGAGTGTGCCTTCAAGCAGTTGCTTGTCTGCAGCTACTCCTCTGGCTACAGTCACAGGTGTAGAAACTGTTATTCAGTCTAATTTCTTGTAACTAAGTGATGTCATCTCTAGCTGTGCTAATTTTTGCCTCTTTTTAACTCATACAGAAAATTTACTGGTATCCAGTGCAAAGTGAAGTGACTTCAAAGGAAAAAAATCCAGAGCCCGTTGAAAAATACCAGTTGTTTGTTAGGTAGAAAATTAACACGAGGAGATTCTGATTCGGATTCTGTCTGGAGAGTGGGTTATTAAACTAGTCTTTCACATACAGCGAGAACAGTCTAACCACTAGTCTGATGAAGCATAGGAGGATCACAAAAAAAGTTTATATTTTCTCTGACCATCCTTTATAAAGAGCATAATAAAGTAGTATGTGCTCTGAGAGGTTACTAAAATGGATCCTACAGGGAAAGTAAGCAGAGGAATACTAGTTGAAAGCGTGAGCTACTTGCCTGGTTGGAGAGCATTGTGAAGACTTACAGGCTTAGGATGCAGATTTATGATATAGTTTATTTAGAAACTCAGAGAACTTTGCAATCCAAAATTTAAGATCTAGTAGATTTTAAGTACTTTAATACTAAAGCTGTAATTAAAAAGGGATTCAGAACTTTATTTTAGACCTTCCTATCTTCTATATTATTCTATAAGAGACAAGACTAACTTCTGTGACCTTTATGTGACTGTTCTATGTAACGGGACACACACTAGCCACATCCTAGCTCTACACAATTTTGCTGTCTCTTCCACATTAAAGAATCCTTACCATGAGAAAGGCTACTATGCTTTGGGCTGCAGCATAGCTGCCAACATCTGCTGTTACAAAAATAATACATGGGTTATACATCTATCGTTGATTAAATAGATCACTACTGTGAAACTATCTGATCCAGCTAATTTGCAAACGACCTTATTTAGGATTAAAATGTGAAAATAATGTAACACGATGCTATAATTTGATTAATCATGCAGTATGAAAAAATGTGTGCTTAGAATATGTTCAGTAAATTCTAGTATGCAGCAAATAATTACTGTGTTGAAAATCTACTAAGCTCAGCAATGTTTTAGTAAGGTCTTGAACCTGCAGTCTTCATTAAGTAGTCTGAAACTCCATTTGTATCACATTCTGTGAAATGGGAAGATATTTATTGGTTTAAAATGACAAAGTAAACATTAGGAAAGCTATAAGAGAAGATTTGTATTCATTTGTGTTGGAAAGCATTTGATTTTGCTTCAGTAGCAAATAAAATCTTATCATTTAAAGTTTACAGGATATGTCAGTTTAGGACAATTATTAAAAAAATCATCTGTTGTTTTGGAATGAACATTTCCATTGTGAGAAAGGAAGTTGTCATAATAGCTTATGACTAGTGACAGTTTAGTACCTGAAAGGAACCTACAAGAAAGCTGGAGAGGGACTATTCATAAAGCCCTGTGATGATAGAACAAGGGGGAACAGGTATAAACTGCAGAGGGGCAGATTTAGATTAGACATTAAGAAGAATTTCTTCACCATGACAGTAGTGAGACACTGGAGTAGATTACCAAGTTCTACAGTAATGGAAGTGATTTAAAATATTTTATAAATTTTATTCAATTTTTATGTTTACTGTTTTATGTTTATTTAATTTTCAAATTGTAAGCCATTAAGACTGGATTTTTTTCTGGTAGGGGTGGCTGAATGGCTGGTTTATACAATTATTCTCTTTTCCTCTTTCAAAAATTACAGAAAGATCAGGTATTAATTAAAAAAATATTTTTTCTTAAAGCTATACAGATTACAGTGTTATTTAGATTAAGGAAAACATTATTTTCCCTGTGTTTACTTTTCATAGAATCATAGAATAATTAGAGTTGGAAGGGACCTTAAAGATCATCTAGTTCCAACCCCACTGCCATGGGCAGGGACATCCCACTAGATCAAGCTGCCCAAGGCTCCATTCCATCCTGGCCTTGAACGCCTCCAGGGATGGGGCAGCCACAGCTTCCCTGGGCAACCTGTGCCAGTGTCTCACCACACTCATGGTGAAGAAATTCTTCCTTATGTCTAGTCTAAATCTGTCCCTCTCCAGTTTATACCCATTGCCCCAGTCCTATCACCACAAGCCTTCATGAATAGTCTCTCAACAGCTTTCTTGTAGGTCCCTTTCAGGAATTTAAGGCAAAATGAAAATAAAATGCGATAAGAAGGGAACAATCTGCCAAAAATATCTTCTTTATTTAGATGCTGAACAAAATAATTGTCTGAGAAATGTAATTTATTTCAGGTAAAATTCCTACCTTCTTGCTTTGGAAGAAAATGAGCTGTTAGCTTAGCTAGAGTTATTTTAACCTAATTTAAAAAATCTGAACACTACTGAGGTTATAGTGAATCTCACAACACATGAATGTATTGGTAGGGAATATATTGCTTTAGGTAAGGCAGACCCATGCTCAATGATCTAATTATACATACAATTATTTGATTTTTATTTTTCTCATGAGATTGAGAAAATGAATAAGTACCATGATGAAAATTACAGTATTTCTGAGCAAAAAAAAACAAAAAACAAAAAAAGTACAAAATGCAGTGCAAGTTCGTTGTTATTTTTTTAAGTATACTGTGGAAATACTTTTTTCTTCTATGCTATTTACTAATATGCATTTAATTGTGATAACAACTTACGGAAAAGTATCTTACCAAGTAAGTAACACATGCCATTACTCTGTTGACTCACATATTGGGTTGCCACAAATCTAAGGTAACCCTTATATTTCTGAAGATCATAAATATACATTAATGTAATTTATGTGGAAAAAATTAATTTCTGTATGCTACTCCAAAAAATCACACCTGGAGTTGTTTGTTGGATCACTTATCTGTTTTTTTTCCATATTTTTTAGCTTTCAAGTTACTATTCAGTCCTTGGTTGACTTTGTGATTCTTTTTAACTGCCCAATTTGCTTATTGCTTTTTTCATATAGCCTATTGATCTAGCTTTTCTCCTTTTTTAATTCTTTCCAATCCAGAACGACATATTGATTTAATGATGTCTTGATGACCTATCCAACAGTGGGGAAAAAAAAAAAAAAAAGAAAAGAAATAAGTTAGAAATTAACTGGACCACAAGACAGCTCAAAAATTAAGTAAGGGGAAGCCAATTGTAATGCTGACTGGTAATCCCCTTTTTCCACTGTTGCTAAGCTCTTTGGATCTTAATACAGGGAAACATTTTCTTAACAATTTCTATGGCTTGCCTATATCCAGAGTTTCCAAGGATAATAGTTTTTGCTTATAGCTGCTGAAAGCATGATATTGCAACTACTGAACTTCCATAAATGAGTTAAAGAAGCAAGGGTTTGACTAAACTACTGACTAATGCACACTGATTATATAGTTAAACAGGTCAAAATAAAGTGCTCAAGATGATCAGCCACATTTTTTGATTAAGGCTTACATCACTGCCATCACTGAACTTTCTTTGAAGACAATTTTCTTCACAGCTCTTCAATAACAAGGACTAATTTATTAAATTGAAGTCTGATGGACTTTTACCCCTCAAGTGTTTCATAGCATTAATCGATCCTGTGTCTTTGTCTCAAATTCCTCTTTCATGAAGTCTTTGATTTCCATCTGGGTCTTGCACTGTGGTTTTCACAAGATGCTTTGACATTTTGATTTGTCAGACTCCATAACTTAACTGTCAGTGGGAATCCAATTTATTATCTATAGAAATTAAACTTTCCTGCAAATTTCTCTGGCTTTTTATTTGATATGCAGCAAGTAGTTAGCTATACTTAAGATATTCAGTCAAAAGAAAGTATGGGAGCATAGTCAGTGGCATTGAAATCTGTCTAAAGCACACATTTTTGCAGTCCTTATCAATGACATACAGTATTTGTATCCCTGAACATGACATGTGGTTTCCAGTTTATGTTTGCTTGTCAGTTTTCAGCTAATTCTCAGTCTTTTAAAAGATTACTGCTGCTTGTTAATCTCCCAGTAGAGGGATCAGTATAGGTAATTTTTAAATGGCAAAACCAGTTACCATAGTAATTATGCTTCTTCACAATGCCTGTGAATTCACAAATACTGGCAATACCAATTTTCTGAAGTTTTAGGTTTAGGATTTTAATTAGTACCAGAAATCAAATGAAGTGTGAGACCCTGCAGAGTGTGCAGATGATTCTTCACCAGGTTTAAGGATAATTATATCAAAGAAGTAGAGTTACTGTAGTAACTGAGCTGTTTGTACATGACAACCCTAATCAGGGAGAAGCCTGGCTGGAAAGCTGCCTGGAGGAGAGGGACCTGGGAGTGTTGGTTGACAGTGACTGAACATGAGCCAGCAGTGTGCCCAGGTGGCCAAGAAAGCCAATGGCATCCTGGCTTGGATCAGAAATGACGTGATCAGGAGGGTCAGGGAGGTCATTCTCCCTCTGTACTCAACTCTGGTGAGGCTGCTTCTTGAATTCTGTGTTCAGTTCTGGGCCCCTCACCACCAGAAGGAGGTTGAGGTTCTGGAGCAAGTCCAGAGAAGAGCAACAAAGCTGGTGAAGGGGCTGGAGAACAAGTCTTACGAGAAGTGACTGAGAGCACTGGGGTTGTTTAACCTGGAGAAGAGGAGACTGAGGGGAGACCTTATTGCTCTCTACAACTATCTGAAAGAAGGCCTGGTCTCTTTTCCCAAGTGACGGGACAGGACAAGGGAAAATGGCCTGAAGCTCCGCCAGGGGAGGTTCAGGTTGAACAATAGGAAAAAATTTTTCACGGAAAGGGTCATTAGGCACTGAAACAGTCTGCCCAAGGAGGTGGTTGATTCGCCTTCCCTGGAATTGTTTAAGGCATGGCTGGATGAGGTACTGAGGGACATGGTTTAGAGATTGGTGGGAATGGTTGGACTCAATGATCCAGTGGGTCTTTTCCAACTTAGTGATTCTATGATTCTATGATTCTATGAACTATGTAATCCTAGTCCTCTAGTCAGAGGATATCTACCCTGAGGTACACACATACAGACAACTCCTTCCCAGTCCAATGAATCAAATAAAACAAATTCTCTTAATTTTTTTTTATAGGTAACTGCGTTGAGTAGGTCATCATAATCACCTTTTTCACATTTGGGGATAATTAACATTAAGTGATAGGGAAATACACAGCAAAGGAGAAAAATCCTTGAAAAAAAATCTCTGTCCTTGAATGTTCTGGAAATATATTTCTTACTGAGGGCAAAGAGCTTGAGACTGAAAAAAAAGAAGTATTCTTTTGAGAAGTAGTGCAAACTGTTCCAATCATGCCATCTTTTCTAAGTAAATATTGGTAAAATAGCTAGCAATGGTTTGGTTCTAACAGTTTACATACAGTTATTGAATGCCGCTTAAAATATTTTCTTGTTTTGTAGAAGCAGATTCCTAATTATCAATTCCAAATAAGCAATGAGAAACAAACCCAAGAAGAGAGAGTTACCTACGGCCAGCTCGAAAGCAAAAAGGATGAGTTGGTTATTGAAAAACTAAAGGCAACTGTGAATGAAATAGCAATAAACAAAGATAAACTAGAAGAGGAAAATCTGAAACTCCAGGAGGATGTAAAAAAGTACCAAAACCAGTGCCAGGTATTAATTATTTTTCCTTTTCATTTTAACAGTAGAATTACTGTTAGAATGTTAATTACTTAGAAGCCTACTTTAAAAAGTTGTACTGAGCTGCCTATATGAAAGATCAGTGCATTAGATTTATTCTTTGCAGATAAACAGAATGAGCTGTGAACAGTACAAATTTTGAGTTATGCTTAAAGACAAAACAGAAGTACGTTTAGTAGGGTATTTTATTCTTGTCTATCTAGAGCTTTATAACTTCCCTGTATCTATAGCATCTATACTTTGAACTTTGCTTAGTTCACTTGGTTCTTTCTATATAAATGTCTTCTGTGAAATCTTTTTATCTGATTTATACCTTGTTACTATGCCATACGGCTGGTAAATATGTGTATAGAGCAGTGTATGGCATACTTTATTATTAAGAGAAGATTTTGCAGTCAATGAATTTTTAAGTTGCCAGCCATGTGGGCAATCACTGGTTTTTATCTTATTCCTGGTCTACCAGTTCCCACTGTAGTATTGACTTATGAAGACAGTCATTTGGGGCTCTTTTGGTTGTGATACATGGGTTGCGACAAGACTGAGATAATACAAGATCTTTACAAGCTGTTTTATTAGTTACGTTTGAAACAGATCAGGAATAAGAAACTCATTGCTATTTTTTTCTGGCAACATATATAAATTAAGCTCTTGCTTATTTTTTTAAGCAATTCAAGGTTCAGTAATATGTTCAGTGACCTACAGTGACTTTGGCTCTGGAGAAAGATAATCTATTTCTGTTTATAAAAAAACCTTTCAGAGTTATAACTGCATTCGCAATAAACCTTATAGGAATTAACATGTGTGTGGCGGAGGTTAATTTCAGGTGTTGTCAGAACAACCAAGTTTAGCATGTCTGTCATTTATACATTTCATTTGCACGTTAGCTCACTGAGTCATTTGCTTGTATAAGAGCTACTGGTATGTATGAAAAATCTCTGTTTTGGGGCTGGTTAAAAAGACTGCAAACAGAAGCAGTGGGATTAGAATAAGGAGTAGAACTAATCATGGCAATTGGAGTCAGTGGATATTTATCCACCTATTGGCAGCTGGATGACGGAGAGAGTAGATGTCATTGTGCTGTTGCCCTTAAGAAAACCATCAAGCAAGAGGATTTTTGGAATTATGAATGGAATACAGGAGCTGTAGGAAACACTGAAGACATTTGAAGTAGAAATGGGACTAGATGTACATAAAGCTATCAGTGAAAATTATAGAATAATTGTGCTGGTGGCGTGGAATACTCCTATATTGGAAAAAATATATAGTCAATGTGTGCTGAAGATTAGTAGCTCAGAGAAAATATATTTCAGGAATGCCTGTATGAGAAAGAAGGAAGTGCAGGGCCTGCTGTCAGTCAGAAGTATGCAGGTATGCATGAAGGAGTGGTTTATGGAGGATGGGAACAGTTGGACCTGATGTGGCTAAAGGAGGGAGAAGTAGATGGTGATCTTAGTAGGGTGAAGACTGACGGCAATGGCATCGAGTCTACTATTGTGCTTTGTAGATTTTCTATGCATATGACCATTTCATGTCTGCTTTTAAATAATTTCTCTCATACTATTAATCAGCAAGGGAACCGTGATAATATCATAGAATCATAGAATTATCAAGTTGAAAAAGATCCACCAGATCATCGAGTCCAACCATTCCTATCAAACGCTAAACCATGCCCTTCAACACTTCATCCGCCTGTCCCTTAAACACCTCCCTAGGCAGCCTGTTCCAGTGCCTAATGACCCTTTCCACGAAAAATTTTTTCCTAATGTTCAGCTTGAATCTCCCCTGGCAGAGCTTGAGGTCATTCCCTCTTGTCCTGTCCCCTGTCACTTGGGAGAAGAGCAACACCCTCCTCTCCACAACCTCCTTTCAGGTAGTTGTAGAGAACAATAAGGTCTCCTGTCAGCCTCCTCTTCTCCAGGTTAAACACCTCTCTCAGCCATTCCTCGTAAGGCCTGTTCTCCAGCCCCTTCACCAGCTTTGTTGCTCTTCTCTGGATTCGCTCCAGAGCCTCAACATCCTTCTGGTGGTGAGGGGCCTAGAACCAAACACAGAATTCAAGGAGCAGCCTCACCAGACTTGAGTACAGAAGGAGAATAACCTGCCTGGACTTGCTGATCACACCACTTCTGATACAAGCCAGGATGCCATTGTCCTTCTTGGCCACCTGGGCACACTGCTGGCTCATGTTCAGTCGGCTGTCAACCAACACCCCCAGGTCCTTCTCCTCCAGGCAGCTTTATCAAATACATGGAAGACCAATTTGTTGGCTGTACACAAAATACAGACTTTAGAAGATCCAGAATGAGACTGCAGACTATTTCTCTGTGTCATGAATTGTCTGACCAATTTCATTGAAGCCATACACGATAGGCACCCTGAAAACATCACAAAGTAGGTTTGGTTCCTGGAAAATCTGCATTAAATCAGCTGCTGGACACTAATTTACATGGAAATACAGCATATAATTATATAAAAAAGGTTGGCCATCTTTGAGTAGAATTAGAACAGGAGTTGATCAGGGAATTTTTGTGATTCCTTTTTATGTCAAACATGACAAACTAGCTGAAGCAAAACTTTTCACTGAAGAAAAGAGAGTATTTGGTAAATTCTTCAACTTGAAACAGACTCTTAAAATATTAAATACATTAGGTATTTCCTAAAGAAACCTTAAATTTTCTGGTTCAAAATTAATTTTCATTTTAGTGTTTCAACTAGGTGCAACAGATATTTCCTAAAAAAGCAAGTGATACATATCTAAATGGGTTTTTTTGAAGTGATGTGTTAAGCTCTTGACCAAAAGCCCTGTTTTAATAATTATTGTACCTGCTGTGGTGGCTCCTGTTGTTCCTACTTTTATTATAATCCACAGAAGAAAATACAATTTATGTAAATGCATATGATGAGTGCAGTCTGCCACCACAACATTGTGCAGCATTTTTCACTTTATCCTCCCCAGAATTAATTCAGAGGGGTAACCCTGCCCCAGATTTGTATATCATAAAATAATTGCAGCTATTTCCTGAATGTTGAAGTCAAGAAGATGATCATAAGCAACTCTTGCAGACAATTTTTAGCAATTCATTAAGCTTTATTTCACATGAATATCACCAGACTTACATTTCAGAGTTCGGAAAAAAGCTCTCAGACTTAATTTAACAAAGAATAAGACGAATGAATCTGTATATACAGCCTCTATAAAAATGCAAAGGCACTTCATATCTGTCTTCAGCAGCCTTTTCTGCCAAAGGAAAACCACTGACTTCTTGGAAAAAAGGTCATTCTAATATGAAGCTCTCAGGGAAATAAAGCTTTGAAGTTCCTTGGTTGCGGTGTCATTTCCGGATTCTAGTTGTCTTTTGTCTGTTTAAAGGCTTTAGTTTTGCTTTTAAACATGGGAAATATTTTAAAATTAAATGAAACTTTTATGAAAAATATAAGCATTTTTAGTGTAATATGTTTAAAGACAATGTATCAATATATTTGGAAAAAGTCTTTTATTTTTCAATCTGGAGCATGCTTTTGGATCTTGGCTGAGAGGATATAAGTATTCTCCAGATATTATTATTGCAAGAATCTTATTTTGTTGTTTGTCAGGTGCATTTCCAAGTTTTTGTTGTTTGTGAGGTGAATTTCCACATTCTTGTCTTTAGTATGTTTTGAGTATTTTGGGGGAAAATAAAGATCTTTGTGGGGAATCATATTTTGTGATGCCAAATATAACATATATCCTTAGCTCGTCTGCCACAATCAGAAATTAAATGTAAAACAGAGAAAAGATTTGTGGAGTCCCTAAGAAAAATATTTGTGTGACTGTTTTGAAATTTTGTGTTGACTTAAAAAAGCAAGTAGATCATGCAGACAGAATTAGTATTAGAGATGACTGAGCATACACCTTATCTAGGTATTTAGGTCTAGATGTATCTGCTCCAAGCTTCCAGGCAATGTTTAATGAAGATGTGCACATAATTCTCCTTTAGTATAGCCTTGTACTTTTCAAGTTTATAAAACTGGAAATTCTATTAGGAAAACAAAAAATGAGAGTTATTTACAGCACTAATTCCTGCATGTGAACCGTGGTCTAGGGCACAGAATCTACTGAAACAAACCGACTATGTATTTTAGATGCATTTAGTACAGCAAAGAACTCCTGAATGATGTTCCCTATGATTGTTTCAGAGACAGATGCACTGGAATGTTGCAAGAGCTAAAGGATATTCAGTATGCAATTTTTAGATGACATTTCTGGAGCAAGGAGCTGACATTCGAGCAATACCTTTTTTTTCAGAAATGAAACTCAAAATGAAAGCGTGTATGCCCTTTCATACAAATTACATAGGCATCAAAAACTATGTGTTAAAATACAGCACTTAGAGCTACTACTGTCTCATTTTATTTAACTATTTATTCATTTGTTGTGTCTTTAGAGCATGGAAGCAGGCTTTTCAGAAATAAGAAATGAGCTGCAGTCACGGGATACTCTCTGGAGAAGAATACAACTGGAATGCCAACAGTTGCATACAGAATTATTGAAAATCAGAGAGTATAAAGATATGCAGGAAATTCAAATAAAGTATGTATGTTGAATTTAAATTAAAAAGAATTTCTGAGTTAACTTTCTTACATTTGATTTAAATTAAGTCTCCTTAAGAAGATACTCTGGATTAAAATGTCAGATTCTAAACAGTTTTTTAATAAACATTAGCCATTCTATATAAAAAAATTGCAGGCAGTAGGTGCAGGTTGTGACAAAAGGCTTTAATGCTACCCAGATCTTTACAAATCAATACATCTAATTTATTTCTATTTATATGTTTATAGTGCCTTTCCTTTTCTCAGCATTAAACCACTTTGGAGGTATTGTGCTTAAGCTTCTCTGACTAAAATGTTCATCATTTTTATGGTTTATCTAATCTACTGTAGTCTAGATTATATGAAATGCCAATCTATGTGACATTTTAGATCCATTATTTCTGCATGCATCTGTATTGTCCTTAATCTTTAGATCTTCCAAGATAGAACCTAGTTTAGGCGAAATCTTTTGATCATGTGGAGTTTTATTTGTCAACAAGCAGGTCTTCTACAGTTTTACACTTTGGAGAAGATACCATAAGATAAAGGTTACTGAACATTCTGTTTGTTTCATGTTTTTTTTTTTTTATTTCTTATTTGAAGGCATCAATCATTTTGTGCACAACTTACCGAGCAACAAGAAAATACAGATATTGGGTTATTACTATTGTCACAAAGTCAACAACACCAGGAAGAAGGGCTAAACAAGGTATTTCATATTGTGAAGTATTCCCAGATCTTAACTTCATTATGGGATTTTAAAGAGAGCAGAGTACCAATTTGGGGTATGTGCATATGCAGAAGAGAGCAGGAGGATAAACCATGGCTTCAGGAGACTATGAAGTGGTCATATATGAAAAGGGTTCATAGAATCACTAGGTTGGAAAAGACCTTTGAGATCAGCAAGTCCAACTGTACCTGTCCACTACTAAATCATATCCCAAAGCATATATGATTGCTTTTCTATAGGTAGTTGTATACCTGTAAAAACTGCATTCTGATTCTGTGCACTGACAACAGAACAAGCTACTTCATCGAAATACTGGAAGAGACGATGCCTAAGCATCACTATGATTCAGATAATACCATGCAATTAATCAACCTTCCAAGGCTATGGGTAATTAATAGGCTATAGGAGGTAAATAGTAGTTTGTAGGTGGTCTAACATGTAAAGTATGCAAACAGATCAGCTGATACAAATCACTGCGGCAGGGACCCACAAGTGTCTAAGCTTAATCAGTCACCTGCTGCATAGTCTAGGGCAGAGCTCTTCAGTTTGAACCATGCATCACATTGCATCGCGCACTTCAGAAGTGCTGTGAGCAAACAGTAGTGGGGTGGCACTGTGGAACGGCATATGGCTTGGCAATCCAAAACACTTGGGGAGTGAAGGATGCTCAGAACTACTCTTACAGGCATGTTATGGTTTTGCTGAGCACCAATGTCAGCAGGAATATCTCTGCTTGGATGCAGTTGACTTGGATGCAGCCATTTTGGCAGGATAGTCATGATCTAGCTCTTAATTTTTTTTGCATCTACATACATTCATTTATGGTTCTAATACTTCTGTGTAGTTTGCATAAACAAAAATGAAATGTCATCTATTATTGATTGTATACAGTACTGTGAGGAATTATTAAAATGGGTTCAAATTTTGTTGTGCTGGGTTTTGTGGGTTTGTTTCTTATGAATTAAAATCCATCATTACTAAATTGTTGATTACAATAGATTATGAAAAGAATCTTTGCATTGATTCTTGAAGAGCTCTGAACAGGAGATGGTGCAGGAAGTTTGACCTTAAATTTTACATATATTAGCAGGAAAAAATCTTACAAAGTGATTCACCATATATACTCTTTATTTCTAACATAGTTTCTCATTAAAGGGTATCTAGATCGATTTATCTATATTGCTCCTTGGTCAATTTAGGCTGCATTTAACTTATTTTAAACCTAAATTAACTTAGGATGAAGTTAATAAATCATATTTAGATTTCTTGAATGGATATTTCTAGGATATTCTTTTCCATAAATTCCAATTCTAAAAATTAGCATTTGTTATAGTGCATTCTTTTTAAGTGTTAATTTAAATGCCTCGTATTTTGTCCATTTGTAATACAAATCAGGCAAATGAAAGCACAAGAGAAAGGTTGAAGAAAAAATTAAAAATAAATAAAGCTATATGCACTGACTCATGAAGACATTCTATTACACAATCTCAAAAATCTCTGATTCAGTAAGAAGAGTTGGTGTCTGAAGTCACTGGTAGGTCATAAGTGATGCAATCATATTTACTGCACAACATTTTTTCTTTTTGAAATGTATTTGCTACAGATAAGAAACCATCTTTATCGAGAGGAGCAGTCCCATTGCTCTGAGCAGGAAAGAATGAAGACAGAAATCTCTGACCTGACAGAAGAGCTTCATCAGAAGGAGATCACTATAGCAACTATCATGGAGAAAGCTAGTCTTCTGGAAAGACAGTTAAAAATGGAGTTAGAGATAAAAACCAAATTGTTAGCAAAACAACAGGTATCCAAGCAGGCAAACCCAGCCTCAATCCATTTACTCCACATTATTCATAATGATATACATTATCTGTGAAAAAAAACATTATATTTGTTGCTTTTATTTTCATCATCAGTGCTGCAATGTCTGTGAAGTCTTACTAAAGCAGCCAAATCGGTCCTGGAACAAGAAAGCATCAGTAAATATTAACTATACATCAAAAGTGCAATTCATTCTGACCATCAAACATAGTTACCATTTTAACATGCAGAAGTTCATGAAAACTTCCAGTTTGCTGTTATTATAAACATTTTATCTTAGAACCATTTATTATATTATCTAGAACATTTCCTATTTTTTGTGGCATGGGGGTTTTAAAGCTTTTTGAAGAATGTTACAAATCTGTTTACAAAAAATCTGGTAAGTTTAAAACTGGTAAGACGCCAGTGTTTTCATGGCAAGTTTCAGTTTTAAAACCAAATATGTTATCTTCATTACTTAGCTTTGTAAACCTTCATATTTAGAGGTTTCCGGGAATCTCTGAGTTTTCTGAGAGCGTCACTGAGTATTGAACCTTGTGATTAACGTAATACTTTACTTTCGACAATAGAAAAGTTAGTGTTTGGAAAAATGAGAAACATCTGCTACTGCATGGCACCCTTTACCAGACTGTATTCCCTATTGTATCACTAAAAACGTGGATGACATTCCTAAGCTTCACAACTAGGATTTCATCCAGTTTCAGTAGACTGCAAAATCTGACCCTCCTGGTATCTCACAACTGCTTGTGAACTCCCTTATTTTCCTCAATGCATACCTTTATCAAGAAGTTAAATAAAAGCAGAGAAATTGCATTTGTATACCTTTTATAGGTGATTTAAGACTTACTTCTGCTTTACTATTGCTGTATTTCAAGAAAATATATTATAGTTGGTTTCATAATTCTTAATGTATATGTTGTAAAATTAAACTTACATACATCTATACTCAATGTTATTTCAAGTTAACAGTAATATTCTTTATTTATTGATTTTTATTTAACTAATAATTTAATCTTTTCCTAGTTGTTGGATTTCCAATACAAAGTTATCAAATCTGAAAACACACATCTAAAAGAGATGATGGAAAACCAAGGCTGTAAAAGTTGCACGGTAATATTTTTTTCTCTATGCAATTTGTAAACAGGTACTTGCATTCATTGTAAATGTAGACTGAGACCATGATAGACTTAGAGATTTCTGAGTTGCTTAAAAAAACAAATAAAAATAAGTTGTGTACATAATCAAAACCAAGTGGTATTCAGCTGCAGCCAGAAGATAGGTATAGCTAGGAATAATTTTGACATCAATTCTAGTAATCTAGTGAAATAGAAGTAAGCTAAATTTTTCGGTAACTGTCTAGACATGAAACCATTTTCAGGAGCCTAATTTTTTTTTATGTGACACTACGTATTTCAGCAAATATTTACTTTTAAACAATCATCAGTCTCACTGATATAAAAGTATGTCCCTTTTTTTACTATTTCACCCATTTGTTCATATGGATATTGAAGTAACATTGTAAAAAATTAACACATTTTGCCCCCACTCAGCTCATTTTCTGAGTTTAGTATTTATTTCTCTCCAAATGGGATATTTAAAGTTCGATTCATAAAATGTGTACCATAATATCATGTAGAACTATACTAATATGGATCTAATAAATATTATATATACTGCCTTCCACAAAAATATTCAAAACATCCCCTGCTCACAGAACATCTGCAGTTGTGTCTGTCACTAGAAAAAACACCTGAATATTGCTTGTAAATACAGCTGTAAATGCATCTTTGGGGGATTACTTGCCTGTTAATTGTCTTACTGTAGATTGAAAAATGCATGGAAGAATGTCACATTTTTCCATCCCTGTAAAATAGCATATATGTCTGTCAGTGATGTGTTACCTATATATACATGTGCACAATTATAGAGAGATACAGAGGGTCACTGGGCATTGGAATAGGCTGCTCAGGGCGGTGCTTGATTCACCTTCCCTGGAGGTGTTTAAGGCATGGGTAGATGAGGTCCTGAGGGACATGGTTTAGTGTTTGATAGGAATGGTTGGACTCAATGATCTGATGAGTCTCTTCCAACCTGGTTGTTCTATGATTCTATGATTCTATAGAATCGCTAGGTTGGAAAAGACCTACTGGAGTCCAACCATTCCTGTCAATCACTAAACCATGTGTATATAGGATTTATTATGGTGGAAACATAGATGTGTGTGCACATCTAGCTCTTCTCCAGTGACACTCTTCATGAAGACTGAGAAGAGCTGTCTGGCAGGAATCCTTGTAGTTACCACATTTGTTAAATTCTAATGGTAAAATCCCGTTGCTAGATATACCAAAGTCAGTACACATATCAATGCATTTGTGGACTTAATAATTCTTTCCTAGTGTATTATAGGGATCTACACACTGAAGATTGTGAGGTATTTGGTGTTAAGATTGCAGGGACTGGAGAGATGTTTACAGATGTGTTTGTGTAGGCCAGTAGAGCACTACAAAAACCCCTCCAACTACTGGCAACCTAAGCCAGTATGGGGTAATATAATGCACCAGCAGGCAGGGTTACTTGTTTAGATCTCAAAAGCAATGTACCTGTGCCAACTCAGTTTTGGGGTTCATGCCATTCTAACTGTGCTGCTGATTCTAAAGCTGTTGGTCATAAGGCAACTTAGCACGCTCCCTCCTCTGTTCTGCCACTCCTCTCCACTTGGGAGAGACAACTAAGTCTCTGCTGCACAAACTATTAAATTACTTTTAAGCACTTCCAGCACATCTCCACCAGGGGAGATTTAGGTTGGACATCAGGAGGAAGTTTTTCACACAGAGGGTCATTGGGCACTGGAACAGGCTGCCCAGGGAGGTGGTTGAGTCACCTTCCTTGGAGGTGTTTAAGGGATGGGTGGATGAGGTCCTGAGGGACATGGTTTAGTGTTTGATAGGAATGGTTGGACTCAATGATCCGGTGGGTCTCTTCCAACCTGGTGATTCTATGATTCTATGATTCTATGATTCTATGATTTTGGCTCATAAATTTCACCTAAAAATAGACCTGCAAGGCAAGGCTTATGGGAAGAGATGGCATCAGACCAGTTAGTGCAAGGAAAAGCCAAGATTTTATGTTCAGGAGTCCAGTTGTACTAGCAGTACACTAAGAACTAAAACCTTAATACTCATGAGTTACCAGGATCTGAAAGAATAAGGAAGATCTAGAAATATATGAAAGCACAATGAGTTTTTAGTCTTTTGTGTGCAATCTGACAAATCTTTTGATAATTTTCTGTTGATGACAATGTACTGTTACTGCAAATGTGTTTTCCACAGTGCAATGGAGTGTTCTGCAGAGAGGTAGTTCCAATTTCGCTAGCTCAACTCTGCATCATAGGCTTCTCAGTATAAGTGATACGACAAAAAAGGAATGGAGTATCCTAGCTAGTCAAATTCCAGAGTTAATCTCCAACTTCTCTCCTTGAGCTTCTAGCGGACAGGCCTCTGTAGGTCCTAGCTGATGTGCTCATGCTGTCTTCACTTCTAGTATTTTGACTTGTATGCCATGTGGGCTAACCCAGCTGAGAAGCAGAGCTC
Organism: Coccyzus lansbergi; assembly: GCA_033558105.1. Taxonomy (NCBI): domain Eukaryota; kingdom Metazoa; phylum Chordata; class Aves; order Cuculiformes; family Coccyzidae; genus Coccyzus; species Coccyzus lansbergi. The sequence goes on along the minus strand of JAUMJK010000267.1, from coordinate 82,210 downwards.
AGGACACAGAGAGCACTGTAGCATACTGCTAATGTACTTTACTGCTTCTAAAATTGAAAGCGACTGTATCTTGACTCAGATATTAAAATGTGCCTGTAGACATTCCCTCTATCTAGTATAGTAATGAACTTCTATAATTTTTCTTGTTATTTTTGCTGGAATTGTTGGTAGAGGGAGCAATACAGTCTGCAGCTTAGCTATTACAGTTGCTTTTATGTCATAAGTTTTCCAAAGCAAGCCATGAATTTACAACAATAATATTTTGAATGCATGAGTGTTGAGAAATTTTAATTTGTTTCATTGTGTTATAGGTACATTTATCCCTTCTTTTCCATTTATCTGCAGTGGTTTCTTTCTCTGGAGGCAATTCTCTTGGTTTGCTGTAAGTGTAGCCTGATTCTACATGGTACTTAGGTCTTCCTTTTGCATAGAACATTGCTTTGTGTTTGTTTTTTAAAAATACTAACATCCATTTACTGTGAGGAAAAAAATTTACTATTTAATGATGTTTATGTCTCCTTTTACAGAGTATGGATTCATCTAACAAAGACCATGGAAATGTCACACCTTCCATTCACAAGCAGGAGCATGAGAGCGTAACATTACAAAATAGTCTCGTCAAACTACAAAATGACACAGAAACATCAGTACTGGGTTGCATGGATACATACAGAGAAACAAAGCACAGCTACAAAACCCATTCAAAGATGCAAGAAAAGGAAGAGAGGTAATATTTAGCTAATACACATATATGAAACTTCCTCTAAGTTTTTTGGACTTATCTAACTGGGCCAAACTGTTAAACATTTTTTTCCTGGTTCTGTTCATTCAGAAGTCCCACCAACATAAATATCAGACTTAGTTAGTATATCTGTAAGAATTTCCCTTATTTCTTTGGCTGGCTAACTGATTTTGGCAATAAATTAAGTCCCAAGAATGTTTAATCATTCCTTTAGTATCTGTCACGTGAAACAACATGAGAAAATTTGTATATGCTGCTAGAGTTACTTTTAGTTCTGGGTTTTGCAAAACAAGACAGAATGTATTTTTACTGCCAAATATAAACAAGACAAGGAAAAGACATAAAAACCAACATGAGAGGTAAACTGCTCCACAGGAGGTTATCTTAATAAGCAGTTTGAACTACTACCCCTGCTGAAAAGCTTTGAGTCCTGCCAGTTTCATTTGTTGGAAGTTTCATTAAATATATTTTAATGCCTTGTCTAGTTTTGGTGTTCTTGGGTGACCTGATTTTTAAAAGAAACACAATTTCAGATGCCCTGCATAAATCATTACTACAATAAACTCCTTGTTAGGGAAAAATAATGAGGCTTAAGAATACTCAGACTAACGGAAACACATTGTAGCGATGGCTTCCTTCTTAATTCCCTGTATTCAGTGAAGTACTGAATTACCTTCAAACGTTATAATCATGGTATTGGAATAATAAAAAGAAAATTAAATTCCCTGCTATTTCACCATACAAGAGAGTAAAAATTAATGGGAAGCTAAATATTTTGATCATTTGTAATAAAGAATTTACAAGATAGCCCTAATGAAAAACAATCTGTGAAGTAAAGTTTAAATAATTGGAGCCAAGATTATACGGGTTAAGATTCCAAACTCATACATTCTGTCTTTGGTAAAATGTAAAATGATTTTCTTTCAGCAAAATGTAATGACATCTCATTATACGTAGCTACATTATCACCCAAATTTTCCTTTTAAATACAATGTTTAGTGTTGCAGGTAGTATTCATGTGTATGTAAATGTATATGTTATATGTATGCACATACATATGCTACACATAGAGCATAGAGTTTTCCTACTAAGTTTCAAATTATGTTGAAGGTTTTGCTGAAACAAATGTTTACAAACCAAGACGCAGATCCTGTATGTTTCATAATTTCACCATTAATTGGTGAGCGCAATTTTTCCTAATGCTTCTGCTCTTCTTAAGTGAGAAAACATCCATTTTTTTCCCATTTTCTCAGGAGTTACTGTTGCTATACATGAGGAACTGAAATTTCATTCATGAGAATTTAAGTGCAAGAGACAATAGAATTATGTAGGTAATTTCATAAATACAGGATTTTGATTTCATAGCCATCGAAGACCAATGTTAAACCAAAACTGGGAGGGAGAAACCTGGGAAAACTAATCTTCGTCACAACAGAAATCTCAACCACACAACTGAACACCGTCTAAATTATCTTTCCAATTAATCTGATGAAATTGATATCTTGAGCCTGGTTTCCAGGACCTAAAATGTGTGCTTGATTTCCCAAATTAAAATCTATTTAGCTAAATAAATGCATACACGGATTTAAAAAAATGTGCGAATTCCACGTGTGCCATATATACACACCAGCCAGCCAGTTTTTTTAAGATTGTGCCTCCTCTGTACTGTTAGTTCTCTGTTCCCAAAGAGGGAACTACCTCAAGATTTTCTCAGAAAACTGAAATTAAATTTTCAAATATCAAATGTATGCAGACAAACCAGGTAGTTGATGGTGGTCGAGTTGAACTCTGGAGCATGTTTTTTCTGACTTGTGAGCATAAACCTTGTTATTTCTGTTTAATTTTCAGTTTTGTTTCCATGGTAATTATGGCACCAGAGATAGGGGGTTTGTCTAACAAAAGGAAACATGGTATTTGTGTAAAGCGAAGTGTGTGCTTGTGTTTTAAATAGTAATTTTCAGAAGCTGTACTTTTTGGGTTTCCTATTTGCATTCAGAAACCTGGAAAGGTTTTCACAATTTACAAAAAAAAAAAAAAAAAAAAAAGTCTTCAACCAAGTATATTCTATAATATTTTTCCAGCGTGTGTCATATCAGCACTAGAATCCCAGGTATGGGCACAGCCCTCAGTGAGATAGGAGACCTCTAGAGAAAATATAGGAAATTGCAGGAAGTTACATTTATTTGTAGTTAGACATTCTGGCAATTTAGAGAGAGGCATGATTTCTTCTTTCTTTCAGTATAGAGCGAATTTCTGAATATTACAATGTAAGATATGCAGGAGTGGCATCTTTTTGCTAAAATAAAAAAAGACTGCAGCCACCTGTAATCACTTTAATTATTGTTCTCATATATGACAATTGCCTTACTTCTAATTGCCATTTGCCTAAGATTTCCCTACCCTCAAATTTTTAATCATTTATTTAGGCCTCGGCGACATGCAGTTGATTTAAATATTGGTATCTTTGAAGAGGGTTTCTTCTGATTAAGCTGATGTGTTTAGACTGTTTTTTTCCAAAATTATAACATGTATGTGAGTTCCCAAATAAAATTTTTATTTATCATAGAAAAAATATATATGAAATAAGTAACAGGTCAAGCCAAAGTGCAGTTTCATCATGTGGCAAAAGTGAAGGGTAAAGGCTATGAATGAATGCCTGATAAGGTAGCTGGAGATCTCATAAAAGATCTGTGTCAAGGCATATCTGTCTTACAGAGGTTTTCACTACCTGTTGGAGGTCACAGTCTAAGTCATGCTGCTGTTATGAGTTATTGCAATAGATACACTGGAAGGAATGAAAACAATCTCTTCAGGACAATACTTTTTAAGCATGAAGCTAGCAGTTACACTTGCAGAGTAAAAAAAAACCAAAAATTCTGAAGACATTCTGGTCATTAAAAAGGTGTTGTTTTCTTTCTCAGTACTAGGCATGTTAACTAGCCCAAGCTGTGTAAGGAATTCCTTTTGCACCACTGAGGTCACTGATCACATAGGGACCAGGCTGATTTTATACATGAGTCTGGAAAAATCAATCCTGCCTATATAAATTCCCTCTGTGAGGACATCATTCTTTCACCTTTTGTCCCATATGTCGCCATGTCAACAGTGATATTAATGCTGTATATATCTTAAATACTCTGTGACAGTAACCCACTGGAAGCACAAGTTATTCAGCTGCAGTTATAGTGTATTTGCATTGCCAATATAAACAAATGGACCGTTTTTTACAAATTGGCAGATATCTCCCTACCTTTACATATGTATTCAAACTAGAACTCTCTTCTTGGATATTATTTTGAACTGAACTGGCAGAAATTTAAACCCCAGCTGTGAAGTCTGTCTGAGGTGAAGGCATAGTACCCATATCAAAGCACTTAAATGTAGGTGTCATGTTTTTCTAAGACAGCAAACATTCCCAGCAATCCTATGGATTAAAGTTGGAAGTGGACTTCTAAAAACCAGTCCTTTGGCAGAAGAGGGGGTGGTGTCTGTTTGTACTATCTAAAAGCTACCATAACTGTAGGCACTCAAGTCCAAAAACTCAGGTAGTAGTGAAGTAAGCCATAACATAACAGTACGAATGGTTATTAAATACACAGACAAGCCATTCCAGGTGATGGGGAAAGAACACAGATCACACAGGATTTACTGTGGGTTTACAGAGGAAATTACTTCTAAAAAGGTCAGAATACAAGTTGAAGGAATATCTGTGATTTTATTATTCATGCCACCTATCTTCAGTCGTGGCAGTTTTTTCATTGTGCTTTTCGTCTAAACAATAGATGGAATGAACTTTAAAATAAGGGAATGAAAAAGAAAAAAAGTCATTCTCCTGTGCCCTAAGAGCAGAGTGTATTTATTTAAAGAAAAGCATGGAAGAAAGGAGAAAACTGCTCCCAGGAAGGTAAATATTTCAGGTGATTTAGAAAACTAGAAGGTTTGATAAATACTTTCAGAGAGGTTTACGTTAGAATATATAATAATAATATTATAGTAATAATAATATTATAGCATCATGCTTGTAATTTGCTTTCCTGTAACATTCAGAGTATTTTAATCACTACTTCATTTATACTCAGAGAAATATATACTCTTCATTAGTTCTATAAATTGTTCTGCACACTCCATTTATGGAGTAGTCAGCTTCATGTTTCAGGGCTTATGTGCAAGCAGGGTTCATTACGACTGCACAGCCACCTTCTCCCAATACCAAAAATTAAGATTAGAAATGATGGTGTGAGCTTTCTGCAGAAAACACTGACCTGTTATTCTGCTTGGCTGATTATTCTTTTTATTTTTTTAAAACTGTTTTCCTTGGGTCTAAGCAGCACTGCATACTCTTGGAAGTTTGTAACAATTACTCTTTAGTAACAACTGAACTATCAAGGACTTGATCTTTTATAGCTGCATTTCAAATTAGTGTTTTAGGATATTTGCAATGACAGGATCTTTTCAAACAGCTATCATGTTTAAGTACAGTAGCTACCTCCCAAAACTGAAATTTCTATTTTATCATAAGCACAGATCTTAATACAATGGAAATTTTTGCCTCAGTCAAAAATATTGTCAAAGAAATGTAATAAAATCTAAAATAATTAAAAGCATTTTTGCATGTGTTGGTATGCAATACAACTAAAAATGCAATTGAAAATTAGTCTCATTCAGCAGACATCTGGATGAGCTGGTCTCAAAATTCTCTGCTCTTACCAATATGGCTTCAAATTCATTCAGTTAAATGTCAGGAAGAGAAGACATTTTGAATGGGAAGAAAATATGCTGCTTTTTTTAAAAAAAATCCTGCTGTTAACCATAATAGTTTTTGCTTCACAGAACTGCAAATGATTACAAATATATGCTTTCACATCCACTCCGATCACTGTATGTGGGTTACAAGAGTTATGGAACATCATAATAAAATACTTTAAATTCTTTCATGAGCATAAAGATTTCGCTTAGTTTCAGAAGTGTGTTCTTGTACACTTTTTCAACTTGTGTATTTTAAAAATTTCTGTATTTCTCATGTTAATCTCCAAAGTGTTATCACTGCGTCAGTGGCAAAATTAGTATTGCAGTAAAAATGCAAGATCAAAGATTCCTGTACTATTTTTCTAAGTATTGTCCTGGCTTTGGCTGAGATAGGGTTCAGTAGTCTTTGTTTCTATGCTGCACTTCAAATATTGTGTTCAGTTTTGAACCCCTCACTATAAAAAAGACGAGTTGCTGCACCATGTACAGAGAAGGGCAACAGAGCTGCTGAAGGATCTGCAGCACAAGTGTTTTGAGAAGGGACTGAGGGAACTCAGGCTGTTTAGTTTGGGGAAAAAAAACGAGGCTGGGGGCAGACCTTATTGTTATATCTACAGCTACCTGAAAAGAAGATGTGGCAAGGTGGGTGTTGGACTCTTCTCCCACATTACTAATGGTAGGGCAAAAGGGAACAGGCTCAATTTGCACCAGGGGAGGTTTAAACTAGAAATTACTTCACTGAAAGGGTTGTCAAGTGTTGGAACAGGCTGCCCAGGTATGTGGTGGACTCACCATCCCTGGAGGTATTTAAATGAGGTGTAGATGTGGTGCTGAGGGACATGGTTTAGCATTGGACTTGGCAGTGTTAGGTTTATGATTGGACTTGACAATCTTAAACATCTTTTCCAACCTAAACTACTCTGCAATTTTCTTCTTGGCAGCCGACATAGCACTGTGCTTTGGATTTAGTATGAGAATAATGTTGATAAAGCACTAATGTTTTAGTTGTTGCTAAGTAGTTCTTATTCTAAGTCAAGAAGTCTTCAGCTTCCTATGCTCTGCCAGTGGGGAGGTGCACAAGAAGCTGGGAGAGGGCATAGGCAGGACAGCTGACCCAAACTGGCCCAAAGGGATATTCCATACTCTGTGACGTTATGCTCAGTATATAAATTCAGGAGCTGTCAAGGGTGTTGCAACTGCTGCTTGGGGACAGGCTGGGCATCAGTCAGTGGGGTGAGCAATTGCATTGCACATAATTTGTTTTGTATACTATTTTATTGTCATTAGTATTGCAATTCTCTCTTCCTTTGCTGTCGTATTAAGCCCCCTTTATCTCAACCCATGATTTATACCTTTTTTCCATTTTCATCCCCATCCCACTGGGGAGGGATTGATGAGCGAGCAGTTGCATGATGCCAAGTTGCTGGCTAGAGTTAAACCATGACAAGCATTTATTCTAAATTCTAGTTATTTGAACATAGTCATTTAAGATTGGCTAATTATACAAGGACTAATATTAGGGTTTGTTTCCCACCTTGCATGTACGTTTCATTCCCCCTATTGGCGTTGCTAAATTCAGCATAGTTCCCATCATACTTTAAGTTAAGTTATCAAGACATTTACGGTAACTTAGGTGGGAAGTTGCTAAATTGCTGTAACTTGGTTATTCTCAGTCTTATGATATAAGTTGATGTACAAGCAAATTAAAAAAGACCTTAGCTTTGCTATGATAGTTTAGAGTTTTAACTGGGTTTTGACTTTTTTTTCTCTTTTAGAACTCTCCAAAAGAAAGATGCATGGGAAATAGAACATCAACAGATTGCTATGTTCACAGCCAGTGGATACCACAGAAACTGTAGTCCTGCTTCATATGGCCAAGGCAATATCACTGATTCTAAAAGTGATAGCACTTTATCTTCTTATGCCCTTAACATAGGTTATGAAAAGAAAACAGATGATAAATCTCCATCAGTACCAGTGGGGTATACTTCGGGCTTTGGTGGGCCGTTTCCTGAGGAGGGCAGTACAGGCGCCTTACAGAGCCCTCTTTACAATGCAGAAGACATGGAATTATCTGTGAGTAACTATTTTCCTATAATACATATCTTCTCAAAGATCCATCTGTGAAGCAAATGCATCTTTGGAGGAGCCAAAAAAATTAGATCACCCTTGTTGTCATTATTATTTATATAGTGCCAGCCCAGAAAAAATGGAAATACCTTATCCTAATACAAATGCAGTTTTTCTGGAGATCAAACATCCTCTACTGGGCCACACCTCTGCACTAATAACAATGGTGATAATTACAGTCCATTATGTGACTGGGAGAGATTTCTACATTTTAGCTCATTGCTTTCTATATTGGGATGCTCTGCTTCATGTTGTCTTCTTTATGGGCACTCTAAGTGTATTTCCATAATACCTGCAAACTTACTGCCTTAAGTGCTGTGGGACAAATAAAGTTTGTAGGGCATTCATTTGATAGATAGAATTATAGAAACTGCAGCAACTGTTTCCTATGTGTTAGATATTGTATTCAAAAAGGAATAGAAATTATAACTGCTGTAATCCTTATTTTGTCTTGTCATGAAAGAGTAACAGTGAAGCATTCTATCTGCCAGTCCTCATAGGCTGGAAATGATCAACATCTGTGACGAGAGGGATAAAGCCCACTTTGCCTAGGGCAACTTCTTAGGAAAAACTTCATATAATTCTTTGACTTTAGATCTCTGTTTAAATTTGAGCATTTTCCTCTGAGTATCTTCTGTTCTCTGTTAGGCCTCCTCTACAGGCCACTATTTTTTTCCAAATGAAAACTTAGCATTCCTTTCTCCAGACCTCAGACCATGCAACCGTACCATCACCAAATAACGGAACTAACAGATTTGTAGGCAATGGAGTGTAGCCATCTCTCTGTCCAGCTGTGATACACGCATCTTTGTATACAGGAGATCCTGAACTGAAGGTGTGTGGCTGATCCTGCAGGGAGATAGGAGGGAAGACTTCAGCATTTACTGAGGAGAATCAATAGGCAAATTTTTTGCCACTCATCCCCTTAAGCAGGAGAGAAGGGGACACCAACAATCATCTTCAAGCAGTTTGTTGTCATACCCTAGTTCTGCTGTCCACTTCAGAAATGGACAAACACCCTTTCTTATCAGAGATGGGGCCTCTGGAAGACAATCTCTGTAGTACAGATTCTCACTGTAGATAGCTCAAAGCCCCATCCAGACTGACCTTGAACAACTCCAGGGACGGAGCACCTACAGCTTCCCTGGGCAACTTGTCCCAGTGCCTCATCACCCTCATAGTTAAGAATTTCTTCCATTTCCACACCTCCACACCTAGCTTGCTGGAGTGCTTCTCCCCAGAAATCCAGAGTTAATTCATAAGCAGTTTGAGTAGTTCTTTCTTAAAGAGAAGACATTGCTTTCTACAACTACCTAAAAGGCCTCTTCTCTCAAGTGACAGGGGACAGGACAAGAGGAAATGGCCTCAAGCTCTGCCTGGGGAGGTTTAGGCTGAACATTGGGAAAAAATTTTTCACAGAAAGGGTCATTGGGCACTGGAACAGGCTGCCCAGGGAGGTGGTTGAGTCACCTTCCCTGGAGGTGTTTAAGGGATGGGTGGATGAGGTGCTGAGGGCCATGGTTTAGGGTTTAGTGCTTGATAGGAATGGTTGGACTCAATGATCCAGTGCATCTTTTCCAACCTGGTGATTCTATGATTCTATGACATATTCAGCACATATTTCATATGTGGAAATATGGATCTCTATCAGGTGCACTCCTTAATTTCTAGTAAACGATGACACAAAAAAAATGATTCTCCTTAGTGGTCTACACCAAAGAAAGAGCTGACACTGTAGGAATGAAAATAAATTGCCTAACTTCCCAAAAAGTTATGTTGAAAGCTTATCAATGAACCTATTTCTACCCAGCTGCAGTTAGAAAATCAAAAGACATAAAATAAGTGTTTTCTGAGGAAAAGAAATTCAAAACTAGAAACTATGAATCTCATCTGAGACATGGATTAAAGCATTTTCTTTATGGTTTTTCTTCCTCAGGCACTGAAAGTAACGACAATAAAGAACATAGTGGAAGAACAGACCAGAGGCTTGGAAAGCAAGTTTAGTTGCTAATAAGCAATGTTGCTGTTTAGACCTGTATAGATACAACCGTCTCTCCTCCATGTGCATAAAGAAGCAGTTTAATAGGCAGCTATCTAAAATCATAGTCAGTCTGACCCTCAAGTAGGGAACCATGGTCTGCTTATTCTAAGTGATAAACATTCTTCTCTCAACTAGGAGGAAATTCAGAAATGTCTCATTTGGAGTTTACAGTGTATTTCAAGAAGAAACACATCAAAGTATGTACCAGTTGAAGCAAAGGACACCAGCACTTTAGGAAAATGGTGGTGAAGGATCTGGAGCGTATTTGTTATGAGGAGCAGCTGAGGAATGGGGTCTGTTTAGTCTAGAGAAAAGGAGGCTGAGGGGAGACTTTATCATTCTCTACAACCACCTGAAAGGAGGTTGCACCGAGGTGGATGTTGGTCTCTTCTCCCAAGTAAAAAGTGATAGAATGAGAAGAAATGGCCTTGGGTTGTGCTGGGAGAGGCTTAGGCTAGTGGTTGGAATATTACTTCACTGAAAGGGTTGTCAAGCACTAGAATGGACTGCCCAGGGGGTTGAGTCACTGTCTCTGGAGTGATTTAAAAGATGTGTAGATGTGGTGCTTAAGGATGTGGTTTGGTCGTGGCTTGACAGTGATAAGTTTATGGCTTAAGTCAATGATCTCGAAGACTCTCCTTTTCAATCTAAATGATTCTATGAATCATTGATCATGAGGCTGACATGACATGTCAGCAATTGTAAACATTGTTATAATAAATGTCTGAGAATCTTTCATAACTTGATTTAACGCTTCTGAAGACTAGCAATCATGTCCATCTGGTGTTCATATATAAAAGCTCGACATGACTTTTTTCTCAAGGTGATGAAACCTATTAAATTCATTTTTCAGATTTATATTTTCCTGTTTTCTTAGCTTGGCAGTATTTATTTGCTTGTTATTGTCTCATTGATTTCAGAGCTGGTATTCAGTAAATGAAACATATGGTGATTCTTTAAGTAAAGCCAAATCCAATGTCTTCTTCACAACACAAAAGCCCTCTTCAAGTAACTCAAAATAGCACTGCAAACTCTATCATTGAATCCAAATATCAGAAGGAGGTAATTTTGTAACCTAGCCCATGAACGAATAAACATGTATGTAACCATGACATTCAAAATCTTCATGTGAAAACAATCATGATTTATGGGTGGGACATCACACGTGTGTCTATGAGACAAACAAGGAGTCAGGTGATCTTCCTTCAGAGTTTCTCAAACACTGGAACATAATATTCTTTCTTATCCCTGATAACATAGGGATTGATAGAAAAATGTTGTGGCACACAGCAATACAATACCTCCAGGTTCCTTATTCCTATGTGGTAAATTAAGTCACTTTTTATTCTCTGTCCTGTTATTACAAAGCACTAATTTAGAGGGACCGAGACAAGGAAGATTCTACTTTATTTGTGACTTTCATTTTAGGCATCCTATACATCAGAAAGGCTGTCTCACTCTAGAAGTCATTATACTGAGAATTTATTTCCAGCTATTGCTTATATGCTGTCATTTGAAAAGAAAAGGGGATTCCTATAAGAAATCTCTAAATTTCATCTCAAGGTCTGCTGCAAAAAGTTTGGAGAGGAGAGTGCTTTAAAGAATTCCTCTAGTTAGTATCTTTTGACCTGAAAAGCTGCTAAAGGTCAGTTTTAAACTAGGCTGAAAGCAAAGACCTGTCTCTAGTTGTCAAGAAAGTAGGGGATACCCTATTCCGATACAACGGAGCCTAGAATAAAAAATTACATGTGTAATAGAATTGGCCTTTTCAACAAAACATCTGAATATTTAAATCATTTGAAGCCATTCCTATTTGATGTGCTGACAGATGAACTCTACTTTTTACATTCTAGGAAAAACAAACCCAGAGATTCTAGACTAATAATTCAACTGGCTATTAAAGATATTTAACATATGGTTTAATTAAGATAATAAATGTCAGTCATCTTTCTCAATATATGATCAAGTAAAGACAGAAAATTATCTTTTTCGTACTCAGTATTTCAGCCTCTGTACTAAGTTTTTCTCAGTCAACTGTTAAATATTCATGTCATAAAATTGTATTCATCTATACAAATAAATACTGAATTTATTTAAACAAGTATAGTATCTTTAGGCAAAGAAAAATTATTTCATATTTCTTTTGAAAAAGACATTCCACTGAATGCATCGTAAGTATTAGCAAAAAGAATTAACAAAAATTGCTGCTTAAAAATTTAGAACTTTCCAGCAAAGACTCACTCATGTCCTCTGCTTTATACAACTTTGCATCCCATGACAACCATTTTAAGACCACTTTTGGAATGGTTTATGCCCCAGTCTACTAGAAACTCATTAAATGGAAAAATGATTTTTCAGTGAACTACTTGCAGCGAATAAAATCTAGTACATTCTCTGAAACATCAGGGATTGATGTTGATAGTACTGAAAAGAGCATAGGTTTTCTTCCTTTCTTCAGAAAGCATCACATCATAGCAGCAGAGAGCTAAAATTACAGCAGGTAATCAGCAGTACCCGGTACGAGTTATATTCTGTAATTCAAAAAACCAGATTATTATCCTCTGCCCTGGTTTAAATTATGCACATGATGAACATAACCTTTAGCTGATCCAAAGATTTTGGGTGTTCTGAAGCAGCTTAATTCTTTCTAATGGGATATTTAGATTTTTAATGGCAAATCTACCTCCAAATTATGTGAATATCACGGGTATTCAAACATCACATTAGGTCATTTAGGCACCTGAGTGCTTTTGAAAATGTCTGCCTAAATTCGTGTTTTCTTGGAGAGATATGAAGCATTATAGTGTTATTAGCTGCTATAGGTTAAGATGTTTTTCAGATCTGAAATTTGATAATGCAAATGTTGGAGTACTTGCTGGGTTTTACTAATCATGCTTTTCTCTTCATTGTTCAGTCTCCCTCTGAGATGTCCTTCCATGCTACAATAGAAAAGTTCCTTCAAGAAGAAGAGAGACATACAAGAGAGTTTGAAGAACGTTTAAATTTGCACCTCGAAGAACTGCAAAGATATTCTGAAAATGCTCTAAAAAATACGCTAAGACACAGAAAAGTAGACATACTGCAGCCAGTCACAATTCAGGAAATAAAACCAAGTAATCATCTGTGAGTTTCTTACAACTAAAGTTTGTATCTAACTGCTCAGTGTATTAAGGCACATAGCCAATAGCATGTATTTTTAACATTAAGGCTTCAATAAGATAACCATTATCCTAAAGATTTAGGTATATTGCAACTAGACTATATTACAAAGTATCATACTCTAAACATATTCTAAAATACACAGGATGGGTTTGCATAGTTAAATTGTGTGCAGCAGAGACCCAGTTGCAGCACTGTAAATTAAGATACTCTCAATTCTGTAATGTACAGAAGGCTAATAAGTGGATTTATTCCCTGGGAAATATAATCAGCCAAGAGAAATTCTCTAGATTGCACAGAACAAGAATAATAGGGGCCTCTAGCCGTGTCATAGCTCCTAGCATAAAAAGCTTATCTATGCTCTGGTTATTCTTGGCTATGAAACAGCCCTTGAGACTCACTCTTTCTTATGCTTTAGGCCATGCAGGTCTGTGACAGGAACATAAACAGACAAAGTACATATTTCTATGCCTCCCATATTACCCCTTTTAACAGACCTAAAGACTTCACTAGAGGCACAGTCTGATCTCAGGTGCTTTACTTGCTTTTCGTTAACACTTTGCAGTTCTTAAATCCTATCTCTGAATGCAACTATTCTGGTATTGATGCTTTGACACTATGCTGGCTCATTGTTTAACTGCATTGTAAGAGGGGAAAAACCTTGAACTTCAGACAACTTGTGATCAGCCTTAGGTAAGGGCCTGAACCCTCTATATTTTTCTACAACACAGGAAAACATTACAAAACTGAGCAGAGTTAATTCAACTCCATGTGCTGAAAAAATGCATAACATTGAGATTCCTTTTATTTGCAATTCATGCTGAATTCTATTGCTGTGCAAGCGAAACAGAAATTACAGACAGTGTTGATGAACCACCAATTTCAGTGAAAGAGATACTGAAGAACTGCTTTCCAGCATGTACTGTTGCCAACTTCCTGGAAAAATCTGGATAAAAATAATACCAGACTGTCAAACAGCTCCAGTTTGAGAGTAAAAGAAGTCTGATTAATATTCAAGAGCACAGCAAAAATGTAAATTGTTTTTGGAAGCTATGGTTCCATTAAGAGAAAAAGCACTACATCACACTTATAAAAAATACCAAGATTTTAAATACCGGTTTGGCTTGGTTTGCAATAAAATGAGTAATGAAAATGAGGACATCAAAGAACCTTTTACAGGAAAATTCAGGAAGATTACTAGACTCAGCTGGAGGAACAGGGACTGAATAAAAAGATGATGGAAGGACATCTGAACAAACTAAATATGTGTGTCCTCAAGGGGAGATGCATCTCAGAGTTTTAAAAGAACTAATGAAGAAATTTAGGAACCTCTGGAAATGAAACTAAATTTTAAGCTGGGAAAGCTCTGTAGAAGCAGAAAGACAGAAAGATGTTGCCTTTCAGAAGGGCAAGAAAAAAAAGAAGATTGGAGACTGGCCACTTAGACACATGTTTTTGTCACGGCAAGATTTAAGCATATGACAAGACTCTGTGCTCCAGTTCTTCAAAGAAATCTTAAATAGTTGAGTCCAGTCCAGGCCCAGACATACATATCATGATGTAAGTTGGTGTGATGATAGAGACTGAATTAATGGAATTATCAAAAAATTGCAGTAAGGCCAGGTTGGATGGGGCTTTGGTCAGCCTGGTCTGGTGGGAGGTGTCCCTGCCCATGCAGGGAGCTTGGAACTGGATTATCTTTAAAGCCCCTTCCAATCCAAACCATTCTATGATTCTATGATTTTTTTTTTTCTAAAGCTTTTTAAGATCAAGCCAAGTTACTAACTCTGGTTAATGAAGTAACAGAGTTAGTGTCAGCCTGGCTTTTGTGTAATGCCATATAATAAACTCCCCAGGAAAAGCACCAAAAAGTGCATAGTACCTGTGTCTCAACAACCTACTGTTTACTGTTATTTTCTTCTCTGATCATATTATGGCACAAATGTACTGGGACAGTATGGATCAATCAAGGTCCTTAGCAGATACTTACCTTAAAGGTCACCTTCCTCTTCATTAGCCAAAATCAGCAGAAGTTCCTCATGTGACAATCCCCAATTTAAACAAGCCCATTGCTGCGAGATACAGTCAAAAGCCACACCATTGGTTCAGAATACTTTAGTTGCAATAAAAGGTAGAAATTTGGCTCAACTGCTGAAAGAGTTCTGAAAATACATATCCCTGATGTTATCATGCCAAAAATAGTTTGTACAACATGTACCACACTTCAAGTTATTTGGGAAGCTTTTAAAAGAATGGTAGTCAGCAGAAATAATAAAGACTGAAAAATGACATACCTTATGAACAGGGACTGGATATGAATGCATATTGTCAAGAAAGGGAATAATTAGAAGGGTCCAAGGCTGCGAGTGTCTGAAAGTACCAATAAAAATGGGGGAAAAAAGAATTATTGATCATAAGTTCATTTGACAGGACAAGGTGCAATGTTCAGGAGTAGAGGATTACCCAAAACACACACACAAAAATCTAGTCTTCTTTGTTAATAGCCAGGCAATGGAAAATACTTGCAAGCTGCTGGACTTCTTTTATGATTTTTCAAAGCTTTACTGAAAAGCATTTTTTTGGCTCAGAGTTGAAGGACTTGTTTTAAATAAAAAGAACAATGGTTCAGGCTGCCATGAGCTTTATTCACTGAAGAAAAAGCAAAGGTCATGCACACACAGTTGCCAACATGTTTCATCAAGATATAATTCAGAAATAGTTGATGCTATAAGAGGTGCCAGACCACTGCTGTCCAATCCATCTCCCAAAACTTACTCTGATGGGGCTGCCGGTGAAACAACAGTAGCTGGACTCTCAGAAACTCTTAGAAGTGACTCCCACAGAAGCTGAGTGCAGTGCATTTTCTTCCTACCATTTCTTACTCTCTTTTTTCATGTGGGAAATTTAAGAGTATAGGACTAGGAGAGTGTCAGAAAGATGTCAGGAACTCTGAACACCACTAGTGAATATGAGAGAAAAGTCATAAATTGTCCAGTGAGGTGAGCCCCGGTTCACTGTACATTTTTGGTATGTCATGTCAGTCATCGAAGTTTTATTTACACAGCCAGCTCAGGTATGTTCTTAACTCCACCAAGTCCTGCTTTCTGCCCATGGGTCTCCCAATGACCAAATGACTAAGAGCAGGCAGAGGGCACCAGGGAAAGGTCCTTACCCTGGATCACATGGATGATTGGATTACGTTCCTCTCTGACTTTACAACCTACAACAGCCAATTACATAATTCACATTCTTTTTTTCCCCATTGAATTCTATGCAAAATAGCTGTCCGCTAGATTTTTACACCAACTACCTTGTGCTAGGGAATTGCTTTTCTTCTCAAACACAGCAGTCTAACTGAGAAAATGCTGGGTTAAAGACGGTTCAAAGCAGAGCTGGTTTGAATTGCCAAACCACTGTGGGAACTGTGTGTTGTTCTTTCCTTCAGATCTCAAAGTTCACTGTGTCTGAGTTACTGTTTAATCACACAGACACCCTCAAATCCATAAATAGGCTGTAATTTAATGTACTGCATCTACATTTGTACCACTGGATTGAGCAACACCCTAGACACTGATACACTGTGCTCAGGTGTCCCTTTCTAAACCAACAAACCAAGTTTTTGTTCCTCTAATCTACGTTTAACTAAACTGCTAGGGGCTTTGAAACAGATTTATCAAGAATGTGTTTGCCCAGTTACCTTACAAGAACACATTTGCCTACAAAGAACAATCCCAAACCATCCCAACTCTGCATTTCCAGTGACAGATGCAGGATTTACTTCACTTGACATTAACTCCTTGCACAATCCCAGGTGGAACAAGAAAGCCTACAGAAGTCCTGGTCCTTGGTATCCCACTTAAGCATCATAACAAACATTTTTTTGGTTGAAACAGAAGTGCACACAAGGAGTCATCAGACAGCTCCATCTGCAGTGATGATGAAGATGCTTGGCTGGGATGGAGGGGGCAGGACTTCGCTTTGCTAGCCCATAGTATCTGAAGGGGAACTACCTGTCCTGATAAGAAAGTTCCCCTGCTCAGAAACATCTCTGTGTTATAGGAACAAAGAGAGAATCAAAATGGAGGCTCCAAAGCTACAGGAGTGTTCAAACTGATATGTGTACCCTCTGGGCACTAAACATGAATAATCTGAAAAAAAAAAAGAACAGTGCATTTTCTCTGCTTTATGTACTCAAAAGTGCTGTTTTCTGAACTTCAGGATTTGAATAAGTAAAAATTTTCTTGTTGATGGATTGAAAGAGAAGACTGGAAGCCAGTTTCTCTGAGCTATGAAAACAGTTGTAGTTCTTCCTTCAAACCACGAGCAGCGTCACTGGCTTCTCTCACTTGGTTTTGGGGACCTGGGGCCATTTATAACAAAGATGGGCATTTACTCATTGCAATAACATTTGACATGATTCCTTTATTCTCTCAGCACTTCGAAGACATTTATAAAACTCCATTCAAACCTTGGTCTTTAAGTGTTTGACTCAGATTTGATTTATGCTTTGAAAAATTGGTTTGAGAAAAATTGCTTCTGTAACTTAATTTATCAGAAGGCAATGGAAAGCTTTCTATGACTTCACCTGATAATGAGCACTCTTGGAAACCATAGCATAAGATACTGCTGAAGAAGTATCTCAGCACAAGTTTTCTGGTAAAACACTTGTAATAAATCATTCAGTTTTGCCTACAAGCTATCTATGCTGGGAAAAGGTTTGAAATCCTATTTCTAAAACATTTTTGAAGGCAAATGACACTTGGAGTAACCCGCAAAGTTTAAAAAACAGAGACAGGGTAACACCTTCAGCTAAAAAGTTCACAGGAGTTGACATATGGGCAACTGCCATTAATTTACTTTCTGATCATTTCCCAGTGATTTTTGACAGGTTCAGTCTACAGAGTCTTCATACCATTTTTCCAAATGCACATTCTCACATCTGATACAAGAAAAGAGAATTTGGTAGAAAATGTCAGAATCCACCTTCATTGTTTAGAAAAGATTTTTTTTAAAAATATTCAAACCGTGAAATCCATCTACCTTCTGCAAAAGAAGCAATTCAGGATGCGCAACAGTATTTTCCTCTCAATTAGCACTCAGTAAAACAGCATATTTCAGGAAATTGAAAAACACATCTCTCATCACTATTAAGCTACAGGTTCATATTAAAAAACATTTAGCTCTGAAAAGATGATTATTGGAACCTGGAGAATTTGCAGATGACAAGACAAAAAGGGAGGGCATAAGAAAAAAGCAGAAGGAATGAAACATCTCATTAGAGAAGCAATCTTAAATATTATCTAACCCAACTGACCTTTTACCTATTTAGATATCACCAGCCAGTTAATTGCTCTCTTGTGTCAGAGACTCAGCTCTTGCTGAAAATGAAGAGAAAAGCTCACATAATGACTCTAAGCAGTTTCAGGGAAGGCTTTCCAAATTATGAAATTATTGCTTGGGCTGATAAAAAGGCCTTACAGGTGGAACAGACTGAAATAAATCTACTACTCAGAGATGGGAAACTCACAGGGACTTTGTTAAAGTCACCGGAAAGAACCAGAGAGCAAGCAGGGGATTGGTTAAGAATTTACGGAAGACAAAGACACACGGATTTGACAGATGGACCACTCTGTGGGTAAGGAATTGGCTGGATGCTTGCACTCAAAGAGTTGTGGTCAAAGTCTCAATGTCCAAGGGGAGGCCAGCGGCAAGGGGCATTCCCCAGGGGTCAGTACTGGGACTGGTGTTTAACATCTTTATCAGAGATGTGGACAGTGAGAGTGAGGGGACCCTCAGCAAGTTTCCCAACAACACCAAGCTGCAGCATGGTTGACGTACTGCAGGGAAGGGATGCTATCCAGAGAGGTCTTGACAGGCTGGAGATGGGCCTGTGCTAATCTCATGAAGTTCAATAAGGCCAAGTGCAAGGTCCTGCACCTGAGTCAGGGCAAGATCAAATACAGGCTGGGCAGAGAATGGATTGAGAGCAGCACTGAAGAGAAGGACTTTGGTGTGCTGGTGGGTGAGAAGGAAAATATGAGCCAGTAATGTGTGCTTGCAACCCAGAAAGCCAACTGTATCCTGGTTGCATCAAAAGAAGCATGATCAGCAAGTCGAGGGAGACAATTGTCCCCCTCTGCTCTGTTCTCGTGAGATGCCACCTGGAGTCCTGCATTCAATTCTGGAGTCTAGAGCACAGGAAGAACATGGATCAGTAAAGAGTCCTGAGGAGAGCCTCAAAAATGATCACAGTGCTGGAACACCTACCCTGAGGACAGGCTGAGAGAGTTGGGGTTGTTCGGCCTGGAGAAGGCTCTGGGTAGACCATGTAGCAGTATTCCAGTACTTAAATAGGGTCTACAAAAAACCCCAGAGAGGGAATTTTTACAAGGACACGTAGTTATAGGATGAGGGGGAATGGCTTTAAGCTGAAAGAGAGTATATTTAAATTAAATATTTAGCCAGAAA
This sequence comes from Coccyzus lansbergi, assembly GCA_033558105.1. Taxonomy (NCBI): domain Eukaryota; kingdom Metazoa; phylum Chordata; class Aves; order Cuculiformes; family Coccyzidae; genus Coccyzus; species Coccyzus lansbergi. The sequence continues at coordinate 62,924 of JAUMJK010000267.1, read as the reverse complement.
TTCTTTACAAGGGTGGTGAGGCACTGGCACAGATTGTCTAGAGGCCAGGTTGGGTGCGGCTCTGAGCAGCCTGATCTAGTGGAAGGTGTTCCTGGCCATGACAGGGGGGTTGGAATTGGGTCTTTTTCAACCCAAACCACCCCATGACTCTATGATTCTATGACTCTATGAAGGAGCTTAGCAGAAAGTTTGCATCTATTCTAGATGCTCAAGACTCCAGGCACACTGCAGAACACATATATTTAAACCATACACATCTCTGTTCACTACCTCGGGCAGAAATTTCATCCAAGCTGAACGCCTCCTTTCAAAACAGGGCAAACTTGTCAGAGCTCCATCACAGCCATCCCTGACTGAGGATAAAATAAAAATAGGACAATGATTTGGTGCCTGGGAGAACAAAAAACAGCTGGGCATTGACACAGACTAAGCAATTACCTTTATAGATGCATCATTTCAGATCTCTCCAGTTGAAGGAAGTGGTTCTCACTACCAAAGCACAGTTTCAGCTGTACTGCACATCTCAGTGAGCAGAGGCTCCACTGCAGCCTTCCTGCTGGTCACTCAGTGGGTGAACACTCTTCTGGGCACATTACAATGACCATCTTGTCTATGTAATAGTTTGTTGAGCATGTATCCCAACTATGCTGCAAGTCAGGGAGCAAAAAACCCAATCTAACAGTTCACCCAAACTCTTCCTTTTAGTCATTAGCAAATTCTGTACTTCAAACCCACCTTAGTCTGCAGGGCCAGTTTAATTCTAGTCGCTACCGATAGCAGTGGCACAGCAAGTGCCACCAGCTGCGCCCATTCCCATCGTTGGGCTGTCTCACTTTGAGCTGGGTTAGTTCACAGCTGGCTATAGGCTCACCTCACCTGAGGGAAAAGTCACCTGTAGGAAATTGCATTTGCTTGCCTACACTATTTTTGTGCAAACCAGTTTTGGTTGGCAGTAGTGCTTGGCACAGCAACAAGACATTGGGTTAGCACATGACGCAAGGCCAGTTTGTCACTGGCAGGTGTCCCACCGACTGCCCAGGGACTATCCCCATGCTGAATGACAGCACGTGAAGTAAAGATTAAAGGGGTCTTTGACTTTTGGCACAGAAAGATTTCCTGCTATGGTTCACTGCACTGCAGCATCACATTCTCCCTTGACTGGCCTGTATTTAATCAGCATCCAAGAGTTCTCAAATTCCCTCCCCAACAACTTCTGAAGCTTAATGCTCACTAAGTGCCCTAAAATAGCTGAATGATATAGGGTTGCCGAAGAATACAGGATTATTGAAGCATTTTAATCAGAATTTATTGTTCGATTTCTTAGAAAAATGCCTGAGCTGCATTCACAGCTTCCCTTAAGCACGGGGGATGTCACAGGACAGCAGTTCATTTCAGCAAACAGATCAAAAACCTAAGTTACTGATGTTACTTTTCCTTCCTTTACAAAATAATTAAAAAAAAAAATCAATCAAGGGCTGTATCTAAAATCACCTTTTTATTGCCACTTCATACAGATTTAGATATTTAACATTCGGTTAAACAACTGTCTGTGTGCACATAGTTCGTTATTAGTTACTTCATCATAACCTGGTAGAATCCCCCTTCCCAGCTTCTCTAAGATTCCTTCTGGCAGATTCTGAAGTATTCACTTTGCATGGTGGCATTTCACAGCAGTAAGAAATTCTTTTTGAGTGAACTACAGAGTGTTTAATGAAAAAATTAATACACAATGTAGGTTTTCACAGTAAGTCACATTTTTTGCAAAATAATTTCAAGATTCCAAGTAAGACTTCTCTCTTTTATTCAAAAAATAAATATATCCTTTCTGAATCAAAGCACTTCATATGACATTAAGTACAAAGAAGAAATGTGCTTCTTTGGAAGTTCTGAAATAGACATACAAAAGCTCATGAGAGCAACATTATACAGAAGAGTGATAAAAGCTGAAAGCTGATGTTTTTTACAAATTTATAGCAGAACATGATTTCCTTTTACAATATAGAGCTTCAAACAGATTTAAGAAAAACACCATTTTAAAAGTCTGAAAGGCACATGAACTGGACCATAAAACGTACTGGCACCTTCACTAATACGTTTTATGCTACATTCCCAAAGAGAATCTGCGCATCCCTAATCAAGAGAAAGACGAAAACACCAGCAAGTTCCTTTGTAAAGTACAAGAAGAGTGGCAGAGAGTTCTTTTGGCTCTTGATAAGATCATTAATACCTTAAAGCTAGAAAGTCTGAAAAGTTGCATCATTCAGTTGTGTTTGGACGAGTCGCTACATACACAAATACAACTATCAGCAGCACTACAACAGCCAGTGTGGGAAGCACAACGGTGGTGATCTGCTGCCGGGCCTCTTGCATTGCCTGTTTTCGCTCCTTTTTATCTTTGGAGGTCTCTTTTTTGGGTTTTCCCCTTAGCTGCCTCATCCTCCTCTAGAGATCTTTTGTTCACCAAAACAGTCAATCAAAGGAAGCAGGTGAAGCAGAGAATGGTCCAAGGTCTTTTGAAACAAAGGGTTGAAGAATTCCTTCTCCTTCAAGCCGATTGCTGTGCAAAAATCTGCAAGAGAAGAAAAACCGTTCTTTTGAGCAAGATCTGCACATATTCAGGTTATTAAAACCATTTGCAGCTCCACTCAGCACATCTTTTACTCAACTGCCATGGACATTTATGCAGCTTCCTTCCAGGAAACAGAATGGCAGTGTGCTCGCTAATCAATCACTTTCCCCATTAAAACCACAGTAGTTCATCCGAGTGTGTGGATTTGTCCAAGAGCACTGAACCTGCACTCTGTTAAGCCAGAAACAAAACCCAGCACCATATATTTTACCCTCTAAAGCTAAAAAGATAACACTGCTAAAGACTTAATGAATACAATATGAATTAGCCTTGCGTCAGCACTGAGTCCCAGCTGCCCTTTCTTCCAAGAGCAGCAGGTTCCCAGCTGAAGGTCTGTGGCTCCCTACAAACCTGCAGAACAGGGAAAGCCAAGCACACACTCACCATAAGGAAAAGCATTTATCATCCACACCAGGTATTTAATGGAATTAAGGGTACTCTAACAGGAAGAAATGTGGGGAAAGAGTTGCTTAACTAACACTTCTGATCCTGCTGCCCCAGCACAAAGTCTCAATCATAATAACATGACTCAAGGCTGTCATTCTTTTGCAGCTGTCATCCTTATAGGATAAAGGTCCCAAACGATAACCAGCCTGCTTACAAATCATTGCTGTAGACAAGCAGTAGTTAATAAGGCAGTCACTCTGAAGCATCTGCCAGACCAGTTTTTACGAGCAGAAGTATTCTATAAAAAAGCACTGCACCATACGAAAGCCCCTATGAAACAAGGAGAATTAGTGAGGTTTCTTGTCCCTAAGCTGCCTAGAGTGGGAAGGAGGAGGTTAGCAGTTTGGCTGCATTCTTCTCTGCCACATCCTCCATTTCTGCAACGGCACAACAGCTGATACAGGCTAGATGTATGTCGAAACAAATTTGGAGCATAATTACTGGTGTCAAATACTGAGCTGAACTGAAAGTAAACTACAAATCGGTGCTTTTCTATCACTCCCTTACATACTCAGAATAAAATATATGAAAAAAACTAGTGGGTTACTCTACCTCATTTCTTTCCTTCTTCTTGATAGCAAACTATAAAGATGGTTTTAACATGTTGCTGTAGGTGACGAGTATGCAGCAATAAGCAAAGCTGCAAAGCTTGCTCAGTTCACCACAGACACAATTTCCTCTTCATGTGTCATCTCTACTCAATGATACAAGCTGTCTTAGGATGCCTTTTTTAAAAAAATAAGAGGCTTCAGTTAAAGTGGGAAGTTTTCTGTTGGTATCAGCCTGACCAGAGAAGTGAAACTGAGCCAAAATTCTCATGTACAGAACAAGAGTCTACAGGTCACGTGTAACTACAAAGGAGACTTCATCCTTTCTCAGAACAGCTGCAAGCTGCCTGCTGTGAATCCCATCCAGTCAATTAGGTTACTGAGATAGTGCATCAATTCAGGTAAAACGTGGAATAATTCTACTAATTCAAACTTATGGAAGTGACCAGACCATCAGAGCAACCATGCGGCACTGGAAAATCAATAGCACATGGTGTCCCTTCCTGGATACAATCCAGAAAACCCAGAATCATACATGACGGATTCCTGTGTTCTACTGGATTACCCAGTTGTGCATCCTGTGCATACATACCTTTTAATCAGTTCTTTCTACTGATGATAGGATTTGCAAATTCAGTCTGGACTCTTGGGTTTTGATACAGCACAAAAAGGGAAAATTTGGGGATTGGGAAGATTTTCCAAAGAGGAGATAATAAAATTCAAGTCTTGGAAAGAACCAACTGCTTCTGCAAGCTGCAGCATTAGTCAAAATATGTAAGAGGTTCAGAAACCAGAGGTGGCCAGTGGACTTCACAAAGAGGAGGTAAACAGGAACTGGTTGGAGAAACTGCACACAATGCCCTATTCCAGTCTTTTAATCGAAAGGGCCTGCATCAGTTCTAAACTTTCAGAACTTTTTCTTCTCAGCAAATCCTCAGCTCTTGTACTGACTCAGAACAGAGTTGTTCATGATCCGCCTTCTGCAAGCTACGGAGTTGTGGTTTAGCTTTGTTGTTCATCACTTCTCTACTAACTCTTCAGTCTCCTCTGGGGCAAAAGAAATCTGTTTCACCCCTTCATTTTCCATTTTGTTTTCCTCCTGCTCTGGTCACCAGCTTTATTACCATACTTGAGAAAAAATACTATGCATAATAAAGTCTAGATTTGCCCTTTGGGATAATTAGACAACCACAGCATTTCAGGCTACAGTATTTTCATATTGTTTTCTGTCTCCACTGTTAATGAATGTCATCAGTGGAGGTTTGTACTCTGATAACTCACAAGACCCAAGAAGTGATAGACAGTAAAAGCCTATGACTTTCTGTGTACCATAGTAACAAACAGGAGTTGCAACAAAACCAACCTCTCCAATGATAAATGTATGCCTTGCTCTACGCAGTATCACTTACCACCCAGACACTGAAAACATCAGGATGTTTTTTTAAGTCTCTTTTGAATGAATATTTCATTCTGAAGCAAAATTATACCAAGTTAATTACATACACTAGCTAACAGCTGACGGCTTAGAACAGAAAGCCTTCCCGCAAATGTCAGCACCACTTGAATTGCAAGCTGATGCTTTCCAGTTTGGGAAGCTGGCATCAATCTCCAACTACATTTCCAGTAGATTGGGTTCCTTGGCTTTGCTACTGGCAGAGATGGCCTTGCACAGAAACTGGCCAATATTTTTCAGAGAGATGAGCCTTAGGGTTCATCTTAACTGAATCATAAAATGGAAGCAGTGAATTTCTGCGAGTTGCTGCCAGGTCCCTGTCACTGCTAGGAGTCTGGACACAACTGCCAGGATTCAACAGTTGCTTCCCCACAGCAATGGTCTGGGAAGTTGTACTTGCTGCTGGATTTTAGTTGGTACAAAATAGCACTCAAAACCCAGTGCTCAGCTGCATAAAGCAAAATTCTACTGCCTCTGTTGTGCAAGTGGAGTTAAGAGAGCAACAGCTATCCACTTCCACTGCCAGGCCTCTCATCTCACTGGCCACCCATGGAGTTCCCTGGAAGGCAGGTGACTATCAACAACTCTGGAAAGGAAAATACAGACAGGTAAAATAGAGCAAGTCAAGGTGAGAGTTACCATGGCAGGGTCTTGTTCTTTGTAGCATGCATGGCCAACAAGAACAAATTATCTCATGTTACAGAGCTACATCCTTCTTCAGCCAGTTATCACCCTACTTGCTCACTGAGAAGGTAAAGCTTAAGTAAAGAGAGGAAGGAATTAATACAGCATTGGGACGGGTGCAATTAACAGTACAGTTAGTGCTGCCCATTTAAAACATCTCAGAGCAAGGAGCTGCCAGAAGGGCAATAAGAAAGCGATGTTCCACAGGTACTTCAGTCTTGTGGGAACTGCCAGTGATCAGCCAGGCACACTGTACAGAAGGACTAGAAACTCACCTTTTCTCCTCATACAGAAGCTCAATGTCCTTGCCATTCCTAGTGTCCTCCAAACAGAAGAGGGCTCATTGCCAGAAACTACACTCACCCTCCTAAGACTACTTCTCATTTCTAGTCACTGCTCAACCTGGCACAAATATCTGCCAAGGATGGAAACAAACACCAAACTAGTTCAGCTAAAGCTTTTACTGAAAAGCCAGTGACTCACTCTATTGGGACATTTGTAGGGCTAGCATGGCACCTGCCAGAGACTGTAACTTCACCTTCCTTTTATGAATTTTGCAATTTAAAATTTAGTAACAAAATTGCATGGAGTGATCAAATTATTTTTAAGTCCACCATAGAAAAGTTTCCCCCAAAAGCAAGAATTCACTGGCTGTAAAGAAACCATCTCAATTGCCAAATCAAGAAAATGACCACTGGTTCGGTACAGTTGTTGGAAACATCCATGTTTCAGAGCTCACCTCTTCTCTCTGACACTGCAGAACTCCAACTTGACATTGAAAATCTAAAGCTTCTGTGATCCTACAAAACATTAAAAAATTCAACCTATTTAAGACAAACCTGAAGTCATCACTCTCCAGCGTAATAAAAATTCACAAATTTAGTACCCTGGTTTGACGTCTAGAGAAATTACATTCCTCCTTACCCATCATCTAAATTGGTTTTATATTGAAAACTACTCTTCTTTCTGCCTTCTGTGTTAAGTTACTCCAAACTGTTCTATAGAGCCAACCTCAAAACCTAAGAGCATAAACCAGAGTCCTTGCTGAAGTCCCTCAACAACTCTGAAACATTTTACAGCATCTCAAAGCAAGTCAGCTACAGTTAGGCAGGGTAATTTTGTACCAGGAGGCTGCAGAGAACTTGAAGGGACTAGTATCCTTCAAAATTGGTATAAATTGGAGAGGGGAAGATTTACACTAGACATTAGGAAGAAATTCTTCACAATGAAGGTGGTGAGACACTAGCACACACTGCCCAGGGAAGTTGTGACTGTAGGTGTTCAAGGCCAGGTTGGATGGGATTTTGGCCAGTCTGGTCTGGTGGGAGGTGTCCCTGCTCATGGCAGGGGTGTTGGAACTGAGTTCCTTAGGGTTCCTTCCAACCCAAACCATTCTATGACTCTATGATTCCATGAAAACATACCCACAGTCTTTCAACCAGAACTGATGGCAACTGGCTGTCTCCTTTTTTTTTTTTTTGTAAAGCCAACGGTGACCATTAGTAATCAGCAACTGAAAGCTCCTCTCGCTGCACACGGCTATTCCTGCGCGTCAGGAAGAACAACCCTCACTCTGGTTACACCAGCGCTTCCTCAGCATTACAATTCTACATCTCCTACACACAACACATGCACAGAAGATTTTGCTTATCTGCATTTAGTGTAATCGCATGTCTAGACATCTAAAGAACTTATTACCACCAACCTTACAGCAGGAACGTATTAGCCATGTTAAGCTGAGTAATTTTGCTTCAAATTCAAACTTACAAGTGCTTCAAGCCAATTTGGATTAACCTGGTCTAACCTGCTACTGATACCATAATGTTTCTGGAGCAGAAAAACATCTTGAAATTCAAACAATCTGACAAGAATTAATTTTTATCATTTAAAATTTTCCCCTAGGGCTATGGATGTTACTGACATTAAAAAAAAAAAAACAAAACAAGATAATAGGTCAGCAGCCAATCAGGACAGACTGTTGTAAACTGCCTGCCAGCAGAAAGGGAAAAGGACAGAAGACACCTAAGCAGACGGTATTTTTCAGAGTATTTTAGCATTAAAAAAGCCCCAAAACCAGTAGTTCCCAATCACCAGGACACACGAGCAGAGTCAAGAAGAACTAAACTCAACAATCTTATCAGCATGTTACTTATTTCTGCTGCTGGGCTGACTACTTCAGGGCACTGCAGCCAGAGCCAATGTACAGAGCCTGGAAGAACTGTAGAGTCCAAGTGATGGAAAGAGGTGGTGATAACTTAAAGGACAAGAGTTAGCAGAGAACCAGTGCTAAGCAGATCCACTTTAAAACGAGAGCCCTTCCTCACCTTGTGATAAAGAATACCGTTGATACCAGTAAAAAAGGATTGTTCCTTGCGGGCACTGCCAAAGCCACAGGCACAGAGCGCTCTGCTTGCATGGTCCCAACAGAGCAGACACAGTGGCTCTGGGCAGCCAGGAGCAGCTAGGCAGGGTCTCCTACACATGAGGTTTTAATCTTTCCTCACCTCATGCACCTTCAACTCCACTGCAGATGAGCTGGTCACCACAAGAAGGTAGCATGTAGTGATAGGACATGTGGGAATGGCTATAAATTGGAGAGAGGCAGACTTGCACTAGACATAAGGAAGAATTTCTTCATCATGAGTGTGGTTAGGCACTGGCACAGGTTGCCCAGGGAAGCTGTGGCTGCCCCATCCCTGGAGGTGTTCAAGGCCAGGCTGGATGGAGCATTGGGCAGTCTGATCTGGTGGGATGTCCCTGCCCATGACAGGGGAGAGGCACTGGATGAACCTTAAGGTCCCTTCCAGCTCACGTCATTCTATGATTCTACAATTGAGCAGGAGGAAACTTCATGTTCTGCCCTTCTCAGCACTGGGAGGCTGGGACCAACAGGGTGGCTGAAATACTGTCATTCTTGCTTCCACCTTTAATTAAAGTGAAGCCTAAGCAACAGATAACATGTTATTTCCTATCATAGAAATCATGAAAATATTTTTTTTTAATAAATGATTGAACCACATGTGATACTGTTACATAAACCCAAGTACTTAATAAAGGCCAGGATATGGTTTAAACAACTCCATGGAACACAGATTTATTATTTTATCAGTACTCCATAAACAATGCCTCCTTGAGGCAAAATATCACATTTTGGACAGAGAATTTTCTTACCTGCAGCTTGAATTTCTGGCTGTTGCCAGAGGAGCATCAACAAGGTCATCATTTTCTAAGGCAACAGAACCACCTTGGAAGCACAGCTACACAGGAATTTTAAAAAGGGTTTCACCAGGGGCTTGGGACAGATTTACAAACGGGAATACTTATGCACAGAGACCTAGCTGAGGTCTCCAGAGACCTTACTTTAGCCTTTCTATCCACACAGACCCAACTTTGTCACTTGCTTTTTGACTTATGTTTCAGTTTTGGCAGGTGCAAGTGCGAAAAATAATAATCCTCACATCTTTTATGAAGAATGCCTTCAGATGACTGGGCAGGAATTACATAAGCACTTAGATTGGCTCACACCTGACTCCAGCACTGAGACAGAAGCTAACTGCTCCTGCAGATGCCTGTGGCCCCTCACACTTTACAAACCTGGCTCCAACGAGGGGATTTTCTTAAAAACAAAGCTTGGTTGCAAGAGCTTCTATGCAACTGCAGTAGTGATTGCCCTGCACTATATTTCTATCACATTCAAGCATAATTTTTGCACTCAATTTTAAACGCTAAAAATAAAATGATACTTCAAAAAAAAAATCTTCATTACTTAACAGGGTCTAAAGGAGCGAAATGTTTTGTGTAGCTATTTGTGTGGGTGACAAAGATGGACAGAGCAGAGATTTTCCAATGTGACTAAGAGAGCTTAACCCTGAAGAGCAAACCTGCCCAGAGGATTAACAAAACACTTTAATACCAGGCACATCCTTTCCTCCCTCCGCAGCCAAACCCCTTTCAAGTAACACAAAAATGGCTCCATGATGAAGTGAATATTCCAGTAGCAGGACAGCTCCTTCTGGTACCAAACAGCTCTGTGTGAAAAAAAGAAGCTTTTCATTTGTCCCCCTAAAGAAATAAGGGCTCTGTCAGAACAGGCACAAAACCAACTTCGGCTTCTGCAATGGCAAATGCTCTGGGTTACCCAGCTCGTTACTGTTAAGCAAAAGCTGCACATGAGAACTGATGCCCAGATGAAAATAATGATTGCTACACTAAATTGGAGATTTTTGTGTTTTGGTGACACTCATGACTTTAGAGTGTTTAAAAAAAATTTGCTCTGTGAAAAATGGATTTTCACATTACAGCATGAGGCCAATTCTTAATATTATAAAAATTTACCTCAGTGTATTTCACCGTAGCAAGGAATTATGATTAGCAAATCAAAACAACCCTGTATCCAAGAGTCCTGTATCCAAGAGTAAAAGCTTTTAATTACATGCAGAACAATATGGAACTATTAAGATGCTGTTTGAAGTCAGTTTAATGCTATTTTTTAGCGAAGGGTGTTAGGGTTTCTTTCCAAATTACAGACCTAAATGTGACTTCACTGATCATTACTGCAACATCACATTTACTGTAAATGTAGCCTTGAAAGTCTCCAAACTACTCGCAGCATTTGGAAAATGAAAGCCAGCGCTGAACGTTGCCAGAAAGTCAGAGGGAGCAAGGCCGACAAAGCAAAAAGCTATTTCAATACAATTTTCACATTTTTGAGAACTTGAATATAGTGAGTAATCTGTACCAGAAACAAAAAGCCACGGATCCCTGCATCTGGGAAGGCATTGCTAAACAAAGATGAGGTGACAGTATTTTTGGCACACAATCCTATCTGCCCTGAATGCAGCAAAGAAACAGAATTCAATTATAAAAAAATTAAAAGATAAATCCCTTTCCTCCATGAACAGGTAGATAAATAATCTGTGCTATTCTTTGCACATGAAGAACCAGTATCAAGGCAACTGTTGCAACAGTCATTCCAATGAAGAAATAAGACTAGTGTTTACTGAAAACACATGAAAAACAAACATGTAATTTCTGTCACTGCACAAATCCAGTTCCTAGGTGAGACTGCAAGAGAAGAGCTTGCCATTCACCTCCTATACAGGTACACATGATCTTGCCCATAACTGCAGCAACCCACATCACCTCGTGTATGACTTGGTATTACACAATTGCTCAGCTATTTTCTTACAAAGTAGTCTTCTCAGCTGTTCCTGTCAAGACTCCTTGCAATACAAAACATCTTTCCAGTGTATTTATGGAAATTCAGCCAGTTACTAAATAGCCGTGCTAATTAAATAAAACAAACAAACAAGTTGCTGGTGTGGAGCTCCTCAAATTGACATGCTGCTTCCCCAGACCAACTCCAAGCATCTGGTACCTGTGAGAAGGTCCAGCAATAGGAATCCAGTGTGAAAATGACATTTCTGGTTTCCAATACAGCCACATCAGGCTCACAAGCCCACCAAGACCTGGACTGACGTTAACTCATTGCACAAGGTGAACTGTCACCAGAGGGTAGCAATGCTCATTCTCCGAGCTAATGGTGACCTAGATGGGGAAGATTTTCCTACTATCCAGCCCACAGGCTGGTTGTTACTTCTCCCGTTCAAATATCAGGTTCCCAACAGTCACTCCATGAGACAGCACCACTACAAACATGCTTGGAACAGATTCCCCCAAAAACACACCAGGCAAAACACCAGCAAGTCCAAAGCCTGATGTTTCAGCTTTGTAACACAAACAGGAGATCTGAGCCACTGTCAATTCTTTGTGTTATAGTTCCACTGTCATTAAAACTCTGCCACTGAAAATTCAGTCCAGGCTAGAAGATGCCAGGCAAAAAGAAAAAAAAAAAAAACAAAAAAACCAAAAAACCAACAACCCTATGCACACAAGAACATTAAATCAAAACCCACAAAAAAATGCAAAAGGCAAGGGATGAGCCTGGGTCAGCAAGGCTGCGGGAACAACAGAGACTGAATGACAGAAAAGCTGAACAGCCCCCAAGGGAGCAGGGCAATATCTAGAAACAAAGTCTGCACTTCCTGACCACAAGAAAATCAGCCTATGCTGGACTCCTTGTTTCTTCAGAAGGCACAAAGGGAAATCTCCCCTTTTTGGCTCATGATACACAACTACTTGCAATAGGACAAAGTAAGGGTGTGCGTACCTGGACTTCTCAAACCCTCCCGATACAGTCCCATAGGGGAAAGTAAACAGCACAGCACCAACAGGGGCACGGAAGTGTTTTATTTTATGAAGTCACTTGGAGGTATCTGCAGATTTAAAGCAAGTTGGATGCAATGCTCAAGCTCGCTGAACAAGAGGTTCAGATCTCAAATTCTATCCTTCAAGCCTTGTCTGACGTTCTGGTTTTTCAAGTTTTTCTTGGCATTGATGGTTTTCCAGTAGGAGGCTGAGGAAAAACTGCTGGCACCGTGCCTGTCCCTCCCAGTTTGTACACATGCCAGGGAAAGGCTGCATGACACTGGAAGGTAAATCACACAGAAATCAACCCAAAATCAATCACTGAAGTGGGTGTCTGTGTTACTCCCTTGTTACTTTGTTTTCCAAGTGGAGCAGGTGTTTTAGAGCTTGCGCAGGGCTGTGATCTGGTAGATTTCATTCCCATCTCTGCCTCCTACATGCTTTTATTTGATCTGGGCAATCAAGTTATCAATGAATGAAATAAAACCTCGACCTTACATTCAAACAGCACCACGGGTTTACGCTACAGCTCTTCCTCCAGCAGCCAGAAATCTGCACCTTTCCCAAATTCTTTTCAGATTACAGACATGTTCTCAACACCAGTGTGACAACAATGCAATCAGGACACCTTGTTTTGAGGGGGGAAGGGAAGACAAGAACTGAGACTTGCAACACAGGATGGGCGCGAGAGCTTTTTCTTCCTATCACTGCTCTCATTAAAATCTCCTGTTTACTTCCAAGCTTAAAGCTGAACTATTACATTTCACTAAACAATCCTACATTATAATAAAGCAGCAGGCTTTCCTGCCACGATTGAAAGACTTTGTTTGCAATTATTTAAGGAGAAGGCACATAATTACATACAGCTGGACTAGGCTGATCAAATCCCTGTTAGTATCTGTCAATACACACATAATAAGACAGTATGACATCAATGTAAACCAATTTAAATGCAGAAAGTTTTAATTAAGACTTAATAAAATTACAGGGACTGAAAGGAAAAAAAAAAAGTTTTCCCCAGTCCAACCAAAGGGAGTTTCCCAGCAAAGCCACCTGCTAAACACAGGCCTGGGTTTGTCTCATCAATTCTGCAACACGGGTTATTGCATCACCCATTTAAGTGCTCCTACTTTCCACCAGCCCAAAAACTCCGACGCAAGTGAGCCCAGGCAGCCAGCAAAGGATCAACTGTCTCAGACGTTCCTCCATAATGTTCAGCAAATAGCTATTGATCAGTACCACAGTTCAACCACTGTGAAGTACCAGTAACCTTCTTCTAAGGCACTTACCAAGAACAAAACATTACATCCCTCAACCTAATGTTCATATTCTCCCTTGTCATATATTCCTGGACAGCCTTCCTTCCCACTCAGGTTGTTTTAAAAATGATCCGCTATATTTTATATTATAGAGACCTCATTGCTCTCTCCAACTACCTGAAAGGAGGTTGTAGAGGAGGGAGCTGGGCTCTTCTCCCAAGTGACAGGGGACAGGAAAAGAGGAAATGGCCTCAAGCTCCGCCAGGGGAGATTTAGGCTAGACATTAGGAAGAAGTTCTTCACAGAAAGGGTCACTGGGCATTGGAATAGGTTGCCCAGGGAGGTGGTTGATTCACCTTCCCTGGAGGTGTTTAAGGCACGGGTAGATGAGGTCCTGAGGGACATGGTTTAGTGTTTGATAGCAATGGTTGGACTCAATGATCCGACAGGTCTCTTCCAACCTGGTGATTCTATGATTCATCATGCTCTCAGAGTAAACAATGATGCACAACTGTGAATTAACCCAAAGAAGCTTAGTGCAACGTATCAGCTTCATTCCTGCTGAACAGATCCAAACTTTTCCAAGGTTAGTTATGCTTGTCCACTGCCTAAGTCGGCTTTTTTCATATGCAAAATCATGCAGATTGATGGAGCAGAATTCCTAGCCTCAGGGAAAATACATTGAATGGTTGGTATGGCATACAAGCCACTTTAGCTCTTGGAAGCCCACACGTGTAGTGCCAGAGAAATGTAGGTGTGGATGCTAGGAGCCTGCTGTCCACACACACTCCCATTCCTTGGTTCAGCAATAATGACTCTCCCTGTTCTGTGTACACATGTACGTCATCACCATTTGTAACCTAAACGCCTTCACTATTTGTACACCAGGCATTTCCCAAGAGAGTGACTAGGATGAAAAGGATGCAGGAGTCCCCTGGGCCACCACTGACTGCCCCTCCACCAGCAAGCATGCTTGTGTTTCACTGTATTATAAAATAGAATCACACACCTTACACAAGACAATCCACTGCTCCCCAAAACACCATGCTATGATTGCCTATTATGCTCCCTGACAAATTAAAGAAAAAAACATTGCAGATTTTGATTCATTTTTAATACAGTCTCTACCAGTTGAGCCTGCTGCTCTGATCTGGTTTACTTAACAATTTGTTCCCTGCTCTGCTCAGCCACCTTTCTGTTAAGGGTCTTCAGCGTTCCAAGAACTTCAGGAAATGCTGAATGACATGCAAGATCCTCACCTGAGCTTCACCGAAAAGGCAGAAAAAATTCTGAATTAATCCATTTCCCAAATGTTAATGTTTCCCAAAGAATTTATTTTGTCAGATGGGGAAAGGGGAAAGAAGGAAAAATTTGAGAAACCCTAAGTGCTAGAAAAGATCACAGTACCATCTCCTGGAAAACACATTGAAATTCAATACTGTATTAAAACTGACCAAAAAAATTAAGCCTTTCCCTCTTCAATCACATCTCTCCAAAGCTAGATAACCTTTTTTGAACAAGTCTATCATTTATTCGGGTTTATGTTCCATTTCCTTTGGCAGCTCAGCTATTTAAGTCACCCTTCTAAGCCATAACCTCTGGTAATTTTTCTTTTCTGTTCCACTCGCAGTTCTTCAAAGCATCATAAAGGCAAATTTAATAAGCACCTCAATTTGTATTGCTTTCTGTTTATGAAACTTCAAGCACCTGCTGCTGCCGAGATCTGTCTGGTATCTTTCTTACTTTGTACAGATCAATTCAGATTAATCTTAATAGTTTTATATTTTAGAGCAATTTAAAGAAACTGTTCCAAGCTGTTGGGTGGGTTGGTTGGTTGATTTTTTCTTTTTTCTTTTTTTTTTTTTATTGTTTCATGGTGCATTTGGTAATCCTCCCACTCCCCCATTTTCATTAAGATGCTACTGACCAGCTCTAACAGATTCATTTTGCTTCACTGTTCACATCAGCCAAATTCAGTCGTTGTCTTCTAGAGTATTCAGTAGATCCTTCTTTTCAACACAAGAGCAGGCATTAAGCAATCAAATCACTTCCAGTTGCACCTTGAACCTTTAACAGTGGAAGTCAAGTCAGCAGTACACTCCACAGAAGGTTTGAGAATTGTGGGTATGTAGGGAAGAGGTGTTTAAAGACATCAGTCCACAATACAGTAGACGCAGGGCTTGGATCTCATATTATTTGACCTTCTCTCAAAACAGGGATATATTAGTTTTTAATCTCATCTAAGTGCCTGAGAACACCAAGTGACAGCCAAAGCTGTACAGCACAGAAGTTCAGTCTTCCATCTGACCTTTCAGAAGGGCTGAGGAGTCATGTCCCTAGGCATGACTGTTCGTCAGAGTGTCTCCCACAGTTTACAGACAGAATATTAATGGCTGCACCCTGGCTGTGGGCATCCCTGTACCTACAACATCAACACCAGTGACTCTTGCTGTTATTTCATTTAACAAGACCAGAGATAGGATGTTTAATGAGGTCGGAGGGGGAATCTGGGGAAAAAAAAACCTGAAGCAGTGCAAGTAGGTCACTGAGATAACGAAGTCCAGACAGAAAGAGCAGGAAAGCCCCCTTAGTGCATAAGAAAAACAGAAGAAAAAATCAGTGCATGGAATACAATCTGCATGGAAGTAAAATAAAGTCTAAAAGAAGTGAAGGGAAGAATAAAGGAGGCAGAAGGTTGAGTCAATTATCACTCTCATCTCTGGACCATGTTTATTTACTCTGAGTGGCTGACAAGCAAGGTTTGTACTTCTCACCCATCCCCTCCCTATGCACTTAGGTGTGATACGGCACACTCCTCCACAACCTGTCAGATCTCACAGATGACTTCATAGGACATCAAGAACAACTTCATCTCAAGAGTGACTCTCAAGGGACACTGTGTTATTTGCCTCTCTGCAACTTTTAATATGGGCCTTAAAGAAGTGGTATTTTAAATGCTCCCATTAAAAACACATCTTTCTCAACAGAAGTCTTGTTGCTGTTTTTATTCAGCCCAGTCCTGCCAACTTCACTAGAGAAGTGCACTCATAAATGCATAAAACCAAGTTTTCAAACCTGTTTATAA
This sequence comes from Coccyzus lansbergi, assembly GCA_033558105.1. Classification (NCBI taxonomy): domain Eukaryota; kingdom Metazoa; phylum Chordata; class Aves; order Cuculiformes; family Coccyzidae; genus Coccyzus; species Coccyzus lansbergi. The sequence continues at coordinate 46,612 of JAUMJK010000267.1, read as the reverse complement.
CCACTTCTGTTGAAAAAAGAACCTAGTGAAATACAGGGCAACACCACTGTCAGTAGTATGCTCTCCTCTTATCTATCAACGACAAAAGCTCAATGCAACACTTATCATGGAAACCCACAAACTTTTAACCTTCTAGTAACCTGAGAGAGCTGATGCAGATTTCCTCAGAAAACAAACAAGGCCCAGGAACCAGGCATGTAATTTAAAAAGAGGAGATGCTATATATATTTTTTCATCCTCTGACAGCAGCTTCCAAAATTACTGCCCCAAAACATCTGTAACCTTTCCGCATTCTCATCCTCTCCCACAATTACTTATCACAAGGGTAGGTTTTAAACTTTTGCAACAGCTATATTGAGTAAATCAGCTAGAAACAGACATGCTACAGACACTCCAAGCCGAAAGCTAATCATGATTTTTAGTCTTTCAAGCAGATAGGACAACTTAAAACAGCAAACGTTGCTCTATCTACCCATCCATAAATTAGGAGTGACAACAGTAGATTATTACTCATTCACTCAGAGCATTTGTTTGGCCCTGAGAGAACTGGCTTTATTTCAAGATCTGGCAAACATTGGTTAATATACATGTAAATGTTTTCTCTCAGAGTAGGCAATTTCGCAAAATGAAATATCGAATCAAAGACAACTCTAGTTTTTTTGCTGATGCCTCTCTTGGATGCAGGGCAGCTGAAAGCCTTTGCAAGATTTTTCCCCACCACACAAACAGGGGAAAAGCCACCTTTTGAGCATTGAGACAATTGTACTGTGGAAACATGAAAGCTTTTATATAAATATTAATCACTGAAGTTTTCCCGCAGTTAAGTGGATGAAGACTGGCTTATATAAAGATGGCAGGAAACGGCCTTAAGTTGCACATGGAGAGATTTAGATTGGGTATTAGGAAACATTTCTTTACTGAAAGAGTGGTGTAGCACTGGAAGATGCTGCCCAGGGAAGTGGTAGAATCACCACCCTCAGAGATACTCAAAGCACATGTAGACGTGGCACTTAAGGACATGATTTAGTAGGCACAGTGGTGTTCAACTGACAGTTAGACTCAATTATCATAGAGGTCTTTCCAACCTCAATGATTCTATGATTCTGTAAGGTTGTAGTACTGAGCTGGTAATAATTGAGATGCATGGAAGTAGTTTTGCTAACTCTGCTCCAAACCGGTTGCTCCTCAATACAAGACCCACAGTGCTCAAAGTAGATTCAGCAACCCCAATGTCTAATCTGAGGATACTATAAAGTAGCACATCACTCCTAAGAACAAATAAACAAGAGTTTTCTAAGCTGTTTTTTAACTGCATTTGTAGAAAAAACAAGCAAAGAACAGGTTCAGAGACACAGGAAAATACCATTGTCAAGGACTCAGCATAATACCCTCCTCTTACTTATCAAGAAAAGCTCATTACAGTCATTATCTTAGGAATCTGTAGATTTTCAATTTCCTAGTAACAAGAATTACATGTTACACTTCACTCCCAAGTAAAGAAGAGACATTTTTTCCTTTGAATTCCTAGTGCAAGCATAAAAGAAAAGGAAAATGACATTTTCCTCAAAAACTGCCACTCTTGAGCATGGGCTCTCCAGAAACTAAGAGCACCCACAAGGACGTTCTGTGCATTTGGAGGCAAGGACAGCACGCACCACCTCCAGCAGGACTCCGAGAACCATCTTTTTCCTACAAAGGGCTAGAAATACCAGAAGATCTCTAAATCTGCTTACTCCTCCTTTGGTACAGGTCATCAATCATTGCTCACCACTCTGTCCAGAGAAGTGAGGAGATGTTTTGGTCTTTTTTTTTTTTTTTTTTTTTTTTTAAATTAACTGAGCCTTGAAACTAGCAGTACAACCACAAAGCAGATTTTTGAGAAGAGGAAGGGAGAAGCACAGCTTTCCCCACTGTACCACATGTATCATCTCATTTCCCTTGAGGGCACACTAAAGTTTCAATCAACTGAAGATACTAGCAACAGGTAAAAAATTTTCATAAACCTCTAGACAGAAATGACACGATATATTAATATATTTCAGAATAGTAAGTTTAGAATAAAATACAAAGTAAGCTAGAAAGCACAGGCTAAATTCACAGTAAGCTGAAGGACAGTAAAAAATCTACAGCACTTTAAAAAAAAAAAAAAGCCAAGTGTGAGGACAGCTGCAGTCCAAATTCACCTCTCTCAAGTGAAAGACAGAAGATGAACAAACACTGATGGAAAGCAACAATTACCAAAAGAAGACATCTTAAAAAAGTACAGAACTATGTACACGAGGCAAGAGTTGAAGAGAAGTTCACATCCCATCTGCCAGCTTGTGTATTTCTCCACAGGTTTCACTCAGGTCTCTCCATGGATATGAGCGTCTATGGATACGGAACAAACAGCAGGTGTGTATTTTATGCAGATAAATACAGGAAAGACTGCTCTAATTAGAATTGCTCTTCCTCACATTCTCCATTTTAAAAGGAAAACAATTTAGAATTCACAGGTAATTACATTATCAAAAGTTACTTCTGAAATATTTTTCATACTTAGTTCCCAGAATTATATGGATATTTTATTTTTAACATGTAGAAAGTTACAGAGAAGATTTCCACTGGAGCAAACGTACTTCCTAGTACTTGACAGTACTTTGCTTTGAACCTGGAATCTAATGCTGCACTTTTTAGTGCTGTTTTCACACTAAGCACTCTCTCCCTTCTCTTGTATGCTACTGTTTACATGAAACTTTCAGTTCTCAGAGGGAAATCTGTTGAATGGAAGGGTGACACAACAGAACAAGACAGTGTCAGGTTCAGCACTGAAGAGGATTTTAAAATTTATAACAGGGTGTCACTCCAATGCTCGGTGTTAGATGTGGCTGAAACGAATACACATGCCTAGATGAACTGCAAGAGAAAGTGCCTCTATAGAAGGCGACAGCACTATTACCAGGTAAGCTACCAGTTAAGCATCACTGATTATCACACTGGACAGAGATGTTAACTCATCTAGAGAGCAGACAGCTAATCAGATTTCTTAACAGGCTTCTTTAAGTATCACTGGGCTTGATACAGCCTGCATATAGGATCTGGAAAAAGATTTGTCCCCTAATAACACATACTACTCTACTACCGCATTCTGTTATCATCTTGCTTATATAAAGTACCAGATGGAAAGCCAGTACTTACATGAACAGTCACCAAGAGGTTAATCATTAAATGCAAACTATGCCAGGGCAGCAACAAAGCTGACCTCTTGAATAAATTGAGCTTGGATAAAAGTAGCATTGATTTTCCAAGAGGTTTCATTACTTAACTCTAGGTTTATGATTTCTTTTGAGAGTATGAAGTTAAGAGTTAATTCAAATTTACTATTTCTTTTCTACACAAACAGAAGCCAATCCATTTAAAATGCAGAGAATATGACAGACTTCCCCTCCTTTCATTGTCCTCTCTCCTCCAAGAGAAATTGAACTTCACAGGACTTCAAACCTCAGGAAAAAAAAGAAAATAACAAACCAAGAAAAAGAAAAAATAAAAAACCCAGCTCATCTTTATTCTACAAGGTTTTCTTCCAGCACTGAAAATCCAATGCATATTTTCTGCCATCTACTTTTATCTCTTTATTGTTCTCAACATTTCCCTAGAAAGGAGTTTCTTTAGTACACAAGTGAAAAAAAAATAATTAGATGAAGGGACAGGGACTGTTTGGAGCCCAGTCAATGAAAAGGCAAGAGCTAAACACTTGGATATGTTACATGATCTCAAGTCTTTCTTCTACATTTTCTGCCTTCTAACTCTGGTCTTTCAATTTTCATTTTTAAAAAGTTATTTACATCAGAATCAACCAGCTTACAATTCCAAACTATACCATCAAACATAAGAGCTACTTCTTTACCTCCTTCAAGTACGGCAAGGATCAACCACAAAAGCAAAGTGATCTGAGTTTCTGATTTCCCTCAGGTCCTCTAAAATATTTACTGGACCTCAGCAATTATGCCTGTAACAAATGGGGTGTCACAGAGACTCCAGGCTTTCCTAACTTTCTGAAATTACTCTTTTGACTTGCATTTCTGGGAATGTGAATCTTATTTAGACAAGGTCTAAAAGTAAGGAAGATCAGAGAGACAAAGGACAAAGTTAGTAAAAAAAATAAAATAGACAAAACCAAGCAGTTGTATATCTTTTCCAAGAGAAGAAATGTAACTACTTATTCTCTCCTTTTTGGAAAGCCTTGCCTCTTTCACAGTTAAGCAAAGCTTCCCCAAAGAAGCCATTATTGATTGCATTCATCTGGAATTTTTATGTAAACACGTGCTGGAACATGAAATGGAAAGCCAGAAAAAGGATATTGAATCACAGGATACAAATATCCCAAACCTTGTATGTATCTCTTTGGAGAGCTGGAACAAAAAAAAAAAAGTGAGAAAAGGAAATAGAAGTAGATGAGAATGTGGAACTTGAAAGGTTTTTTGCTTAAGGTCCCCAATGCCTTACAAATTTATTAAACAACGATGTTAGAGCACCTGAATATGAGAGAATTACTTCAGTGATGGCTCCTGTTGCAGCAGTTTCTGCTGGAATATTTTACTCTGGCTGTTAGCCAAGTCTTTGCAATGCTGATGCCAAATAAATGATACCCAATTTCAACAACAGATGCTGTTGTGTTGACATATAATTGATACGTTTATATTCAGGGCTCCCTGGAATTCTCTAACAGCAAAGCTTTATTCACAAGAAATACAACTGACAGCAGAATTCAAAGGGACTTGCACATAGCTACATCATTGTGAGTATGGAGGGCAGAGACTGCTACCTATCCAGGGTTGTCAGACACATCAGAGACCACAAATTTCTCAGGGTAATGGAGAACACTAAGAGTAGTAGTAGAAGTTACCTGGCTCGGCTAGAAAGCAGCTTGCTCAGAGAAGGAAATGTGAAAGTTTTCAACACAAGTCACATACCCCTTTCCTGCAGAGTTTGTAACAGCATAGAAGATGGAAGTCATAAAAATGCTACAGCACTGAGGTAACAGATATGTCCATAATCTCCTTCCCTCTTTGACTTCTTTGGTTTCCTAGGCAGGAAACAGATTAGCAACCTTTGAAAATGTATGTAGCAAAGGTACGTTTTAAAGAAAATTATATACCCCCTCCTTGCATATATCTCTTCTCCTGCAGGAAACTTGAAATAAACTTTCGTAAACAGTATTTACTTTGGAAAACAACTATATCCCTTTCCAAATCTAACAAACCCTCAGCATCTATGGCAAGTCTTACAGAAGACAAAAAAAAAAAACCAAACAGACGTCATTACAATATACACCTACAACCCAAACTTTCTTTATTTTTAGTAACACAGCACGATCTTACTTCCACACAATGAATAATAATGAAAATAGAGAAAAAAACATACCCATTTATTTCACACACACAAAAAAAAGGAAAAAAACTGAGGAACAAGTAAAATTTGGCACAGAAGACACTGGCAAATAAATGCCACATAGAAAAGTTTTCAGTCATTTATCCAATAGTATATACAGACACACAACGGGGAATATCCTGCCATGATACCCATTTTTAACTAAAATAAACGTAAGCTTAAAAATACTCCCGAATTGCACTATATGGGGATTATCAAATACATTTGAAAATTACAGATGAAGACACACGACTATCTGGAAGCTTTTTCAACCCTGGAAAACATTTTGTTAGACTGTTTGCTCAAACTATTTTAGAACACTCATCACAGCCCAGAAAGCTTCTGCAGTGTAATATTCTACTGCTCATGGGGGCCTTACCAGGCTGAAATACTGTCTGTGCAAGAAAGGTTTCTTCCTCCAGTCACCTTCTTCCTTACATTATACAAAAAAGGGACTGAAAACACTGATGTTAATTCTTCAGACTCAGCACACTGCAGCTCTTTCTTTCAATTCTTCCTCTCCTGTGCATCTAAAGGTTTCTAAGGCCAAAGCTGTCAGAAGACTTCTCTTCACACTGAATTTCTCCTTCAGGAACACCCAGCATAAAGTGATACAACAAAAAATGTGCATTTATCATAAAAACTTGTACCTCTCAAACCCCTAAAACTGTTCAGCAACCTATGATATGTAAAATATTCAGGATTGTATCCTTCCCAAAAGCATGAAGCGGTTCAAAGGGTCAAGTAAGTGCACCAAGCAGAAAAGCTTTAAGATCTAGTAGGTTCTTTTCACTGCTGCAAAAGGCACTGGAAAACCAGTGTTTGCCAAGAAAACACATCCAGATATTAAAAATATAAGCACCAAGTAAGTGCACAGGTGCTTTCTTATAAAGCCCCAAAAATCTCAAACTAAACCACCACCACCCACAAAAACCCACGAAGAAGTCTTTCAAAGTCGCGAAAGATAGCTGAGACCAACCTTCCACAGGCAGATGGGCATCTCAAGAGCAATCCCAGAGACTATGAGGAAGGGAACATGAATACACAGCCAAGGAGAACCAGTCATGGTGCATGATGAGGCAGTACATCACAAGCAGACCCAATTTTCCTCACTCCTGTTTGAACTGCAGCTGGCTTGCATCTGATCTCCAAAAGCTGCAGTGATTTGCTAGACTGGTGGTGTGTCTAAGCTAGAAAAGGCCAGCACCGCATTTTAAATTGAGCACAGCACTGAAATAGCAAAGCTAGAAGGCTTATGGAGATGATCCAACTCCTGTCTAATTATTTGAGGGTGTGGGCAGAGAAGCATAGGTCAGTCTGCCAGGCACTGTATCGCTACACCCCATCTGTATAAGGAGGGGCATAATTATTCTGGGAGGAAATCAATATTAATACACACAAATGAACTTGAATATTTCTCCTTGCTACTGAAAAGGCTCCAAAGATTTATTCCTACCGGTTTCTTTGGGTGTTTGGAACATCCCTTGCTCCCCCATCTTACGTTTCCCCTTATTAAATTTAATAACTCCCTTTTTTAAAAAAGTCATGTTCAATAGTAATAATCCATCCTGTTATTAACAAAGGCAAGGATTTGAAAAGTCAAAGGGATTCTCACTCCTACTACTTACTGGTTTCTGCATTTTGTTCTGTTTGAGCACGGAACAGAGAGGTCTCACTTTCTCCCACTCAGAAAGGTAGTGCTATAGTTGAAAGACGTGGAAAAAACAATAAAATGATTGTATACAAATATTTCCATTTCTCTCTCCCAACACCTAATGTCACTTAAAGAACAGCAAAAGTGGTTTCACTGGAGATTACTGCACAGTGAGCTAACATGCTAAATAAATCAGCAACAGAAAATAAGTAAGTCAGCTTCAACTTTCAGAAATGTAAAAGACTTGGAAATCGTTCAGGCAATCAAATTTCAGAGCAAATCTTACTTCTACAGACACGGTTTCCTATCCTGTTAAATATTTATCTTACTACTGTGGGAAAGACTTAAACAATTGAGGGAAACCAACTAAGCCTTTCTCTACAGACTGAAATAATCACAACTCAGCTGCAAGACCCAACATCAAGACTTCTGAATAATAGTATCAAACTCAAATATTTAGGTAATAAGTTCACATGCACCCTTTCCTCTACGCTGAAGTTCTTCACCACAAGTAACTCCAAGTCTTCAAACATACTTCACAGATAACAGTATGATTATAAGCCACTCCTTTAAACAATTCAGTAAACTTGAATTTTTCTGAGGCAGCATCATAGTCTAAAACCCTCAAGCCATTTACACAGGATGTTTATTCTTTAGTTTCTGTCCTAAACAGGCTGCACTGTGATGGTGGGTGCAGTGGGTCAATGGCGAGACACAGTACAGTAACTGTGTTGGTTTCTAAGCAGCCCTAAGCTTGCAAGACTAAAAAAACTACAGGTTAATTCCCTGAGCCTTTTTGTGGCATGGCTGCAGGCTCAGAGCCATACTTCATACTGGCACTAGTAACATCTAATAAAAGGCTCAGAGACTTCGAATCTTATTGGTATCATGACAGTCATATACCTAAACTGCAATTTAAGGGTGCATCTCTATAACTAAAAGCTGCATCCTGCAGCTCCATCAGAGCAATCCCTTACTTTTGTTATCCTTCTAGTTGGGTGTGAAAGTCAAACACAAGATGCTATATAAAGTGTAAGATGCTATTGACATACAGTTATCAGTAAGCAGCTGTGCTAGGAACAAACATTCCAGAGGCATCTGGTGAGTCTTTTCCAACCTGGTTATTCTATGATTCAAAGCATTTCAGTGAGTTTTTATAACAGATTTGTACAGCACATTTCTTCTCCAAGCCTGATACTAAGCAGCATACCATGGCTGGAGAAATCCTTTCCAAATACACACACGAAGCCAAGATATTAAACCAAAATTACTTTGGTTGAAAAAGCAGCATGACCAATTTATAAACAGAAAACAGTCTGAGATGAGACGGATGCACATCCTTCAGTTTGGGACATCCAAGTCATTATTATCCATACCTCCAGCATGACACAAAGTCCAAAAGCAACATGGTCTGAATACAAGACTTGCACATTTAGCAATTAATAAGGCTCAAGGAACCTTTCTAAAGACTCTTATCTAGTCATCTATCCAAAGGCTGAGAGTACTTCTGAGCACTAAAGCCCTCCCAGCCACCTGCTCCAATTTAGGTTTTTTCCAATTTTACCATCACACAGCCACACATCTTAACCTCTTTAACCATAGTCTAACTTTACTCTTTATTTTTTTTAGAGCTGTCTATGCCTGACCCCCCTCCCACCTCCCTTAAAAAAAAGGTCACAGCTATACAAGTGCTAGTAAACAAACATACCAAAGCAATACACAGTCCCAATCAAAATGAATTGGGTTTGTTACTGCCAGAGTCTAATGGGAAGCCCATCTAAGCAACAGTAAGGCTAAATCATGCTGCTCTCTGCACTCCCTCCACCCCACCAGCTCATTTCAGCCTGGAGAAGTCATTTATGCCTGCAGCAGGGCAGGTCACACTTCTGCTCTTCATGTGACAAAAGCACAAACACATTGGTTTAGGGAGAAGCAGCTTTTGCACCGATGCTGTTCTTTATTTTCCACTCTTTTTGTGAAATACAGAGACAATTTCTGAGCAAAGCCTTTGGGGAAAGAGCTTTACTCAAAATCACTAGTCCTCTGTCTAGCAGAATAAGAGCAGAGAATGCAAATTAGTTTCAATAAAAGCAGCTGGCAATCAATAAGAAAGGGCTGGTCTCCAAGAGTAAAACTGGCTCTTCTAAGGATGAGTTAAAAGGGGGGGAAATATAAGATGAATAAAGGAAGAACGATAGTAAATGATACAGGGGGTGTACAGAAGGAGAAAAATCTAAAGATGCAGGTCAAAAATAAAATCAGAGAAACTGACAAAGAACAGCTAGAGGTAAAAAGAAACGAAAAATATAGATAACTATAGTGCAAAGAAAATGGTCAATAGAAGTCTTATGGAAAACAAATGCAATCCGAACAAGATAAAATAAAAACCATGAAATGGAGCAGATGAAAGGCTAGCTGGCACTAAGGTTTAAGGCACCAGCCACAAGTTCACATTTTGGACTGTTCTGCAGGCATTGGTACGTCTGATAATGAGTTTCAGCATTCCTATTTCTGCATGTCTGGCCATTTCATGAAATCTTGTACACTCATCTCCTCTGACCTTCTGCCATAACGCAGAAAGTCAACACCCACCTGAGTGGGCCAGACCCCACCAGCTCTGCATGCAGTCAGACTCCTTTTCTAAGTCACTTCACCTCGGGAAATCCAGAGGCACCTGCAAAGGACTGAAAAAAAAGCCCAGCATTACTCTTACTATCTGTTTAAAGGAAAAAAAAATCCTCAGGACTGACACTTTCACTGAGTTTCCCTGTTATTTTATCTAATTTTTATAAGTCAGTTAGAGAGAGAATACATTATAGTCACAGAAAAAGCCTTCCCTTGCAGATGTTATAGATGGAACTTAATATAAAGCAGAATATTCAAGTATTTTGGCACCGCTAGCAATCTCTTCTCAAGAGAAACCTAAAAACCCAGTGCCTTGCATGCTGCGAGTCAGTGTCACAAACCACTTATCCTTGTCTTCCATCTACAAACCCAGCTCTAGCTTCTGGTTGTATCAACATCCTCCCCCAAACACGTGGTTAACATGAAACTAAGGTCCCTATCTTGCACATGCCTTCAATACTGCATATTAGCAAACAGGAATGCAGGCAGTTATTTTGCTCAGAAGCTTCTCAACTCAAAGAATCTCACCAGAAAACTACACAACTTAACTTCTGTGATCCCAAGGACACAGCCCTCATCTTTAATACAGAAGCTGCTTAAGCAGCATATATTAATTATACCAGATTGAAAGTGGCATTTTCTACACTCAGGTAAAACTGCAGGGGAAAGTTCCATCACTGCACACCATTTATTTAGATTAAGTTTTGACTAGCATGCTGATGGACTAGATAGAGAAGTTTCTGCCAAGTTGCTAATATACTTAAAATTATAAGAACTTTAATCCAGAACAATTCGATTGGGACATAACCTACACTTTGAGACTTCTAATGACAAAAGTGTTCAGAAACTGATGGTCACATCGACATCTAAAAGCACAGATCTTGCATTTTAAAAGAGACAAAACGACTAACTTCTCCGCAACTAAAAAAGGCATACAAGAAATCAAATGCAGCCGGATATAGGAGACAAAATAAACCATGAAACTAAACTAGTGGGTAGGGCAAATGACAACAAAGAGTATTATCACACATTCTCATCCCCTCAAAAGTACACGTGTGCCTACAGAACTCACAAACATCTGATCTCTGGCTGTTTGCCACATTCAACATAGAGAGCCTGCTTCCTCTATTGCCTACACCAACTATTTTAGGGTTTGTCTTCACAAGTAAAAATATCTATCAAAAAAAAAAAAAAAAGAAAAAAAGGATGGGGGAGAGGAGGGGAATAAGGCTTGTACTGTTGTAGAATTTTACCTGAACAACCTCAAGGCCTGCCTTGACAGTTGGGACAATTACAGCATTTTAACAGCACATTTCCCTAAGGTAGCAAGCAGTCAAGACCTTTATATACTGAAAGAGATGCCCTTCCACATTAGCGTGGTCTATTAGCCACAAACAGGATTAAGAGCTCAGCAAATACTTACAGAGCCCACATCTGTCAACATAACTCTTTCCCACAATGGGCAGAAAGGAAGGTAACTTCTCAGCTTTATGGAGCACTTACTGGAAAGCTGATACTGCAATAATTATAAAAACAAAAAGGGAGCAACGCAGAACAGAACAATCATGCAGACCCCTCAGGATCTCTCACCTTATAATAAAAAGGCCAAACTTACAGAGTCCTGTACAGCAATCAACCTTAGGGGAGAAAACAGCAGCCAAGATCTCTTTGCGGAACATTTCTTCAAGCATGATTTACACAATCAGTCAAAAAATAGAGAAATACATGCAACATAAATTGCTATTGGACATCATGGACACCAATCCACTCATAGATGCCTCTTGCAGCCCATGATGGAGAGACTAGCACAGAGATAGAGACCATTTCATTCTGGAGCACTTGGACTCAAGTACTTGAATCAGAAGATGCCAGATCCATTCTCGAAGAGCTCAGATGGCTTTGGGAGCAGCTAGGGCACTGCTGTAACAGTAAAAGCAAAATCCAGCCCAATTCAACACAGAGTTATGCTCAGCGCTCTTCAACCCTGACACCGCTGTGCAGGATTTATTTAACTCTCTCTGAGTGCAGCCCCCGTGACAGCAGAGCTATCTGCTGCATCAAGGCAGGTCTCTTGTGAGTCTTCACAGAGAAATTCCTTAGGTCCTCTACAGGCCATTGGGACAGGCCTTGTTGAGCTTCGAAGTATCACGGAGGGAAGAAAGATAATGAGGAGGAAAATTTTTAACAAAAAAGAACAAGGAAATTGCCGTTACCTTACACAGTAAATGCCATGGCCAGAAAATTTCATGTATAGCCTATGTACCACCCCATAAGCCAGCTCATACCACTGCATCAGCATGTGTAACTTACTGAAACGCTTTTGCATATATATTTAATGCGTGAAAAAACATAATTTAAAAAATAATAATTTTTTTTGCTAGCATATGGATATCGCAGTGACCAAAGAGGAAACAGTGTATTCTCTCACTGTTACACCTCGAAAGAGGCAGCAAGGAACCAGCAGTCAGCTAGGGAATGTGACTTGGGGTCACCCCACAGGGCAATTTCCACTCAAGCTTGAGCCTCCAGGATAGCTTCAAAGCTCAAGTGGCTGTTCCACAGACAGGAGGTGTGGGCATGTGGCCACCGCTAAGCATCTGTCTCACACAAAACACTTCCACGGGTCTGCAAACAGTAATCACATCCTCAAAGGGTGTTGAGCCTATTATAGATACCCTAGAATTCTGATGTCCACCCCAGCAGTGACAGAAGATCCTAGAATCATAGAATGGTTCAGGTTGGAAGGGACCTTAAAGATCATTCATTTCTAACCCGTGCAATAAGTAGGGATATGTCCCACTAGGTCAGGCTGCTCAAAGACCCATCCAACCTGGCCCTCCAGGGATCAGGCATCCACAGCTTCCCTGGGCAACCTGTGCCAGTGCCTCAACCACTCTCACCGTAAATAAATTCTTCACTTCATGGAGACATTCAGTTCTGCAAATGGCTTCCCTGCATCTCCGCCCAAATGTCTGTTCTTCTGTATCACCCTTCATTTGTGGACAACTCTGCCAAAACCCTCTTGAGGAGCAAAATGAGAGATCTGTGTAAGTTCATGCTGGAAAATGAATAGGTAGGTCCTAGAGACTCCCAGACGATAAGGGGTATTTGACAGCTGCACCTATAAATCCTCTTGGTAGTTGCCCCTTCTCAGTTTCCTACAAAGGATGAAGGAAAGCAGCAGCTAAAACTCCTGCGACACAGGAGGCACAGTTCATTTAACTGACAAAAATCTGTGAAATATCTACCTACAAAGGCTGACAACAGCCTAAACCCAGCTTCCTCCTTAACTTCAGTCTAAGAGGACTGCATGATATAAAGAGGCCACTAAAAGGCCGTTAAGAGGAAGAGGAAAAAGTTATTAAAAATGTACTAATGAGGAGCTAATTTCACCTTTTTTTTTTTAACAGGGCATGAGGGAATTCCAGCAAGACTTCTGGTTCATTTAAAGAAGGAAATTTTTAATAAGGCTAAAAATAACTGACAATCACATTTTCGAAATTGAGAGAAACAATGAAACCCCAGGAGGTCCCAACCCTGGGAGGCACCACACAGACCAATATTAAAAAAAAAAAAAGAAAAAAAACCCACACACTCGTACCATTTTCAAGCAGGCTTAGAACCCTAGTGTTAAGAGAATCATAGAATAGTTTGTGTCGGGAAGGACCTTAAAGCTGAGTTCCAAGCCCCGTCCCATGGGTCAGGCTGCTCAAAGCCTCATCCAGCCTGGAAATCTCTGACATGGGAACATCTATTTTCTTTCCTGCTTCAAAAGGAGGTCTGAACCACAACTGGTTTAGAAACATAACAGAAAACAAAGCAATTGTTTTTGCTGCCTTTTTTTTTTTTTTTTTTTTTTTTAGGTAACCAGTAATAAAGAGAACTTTAAAAAGCCACGACCCAAACTCCGGTCAGGACATTGCAGAGACAAAAAAGCAAAACCGAAGACACGGGGCTTAAAAAAAAAAAAAAAAAAAAAAAAAAAGATACAAAAGCCACGTTTTCACGTTCACAACCGATTGTCTTGATCTTCCCCCCACCCCCGAGTCACCTTCTAATGGTTTGCTGAGATGTTTTTCCAGCAGGCTGCTCAACCACGGGGCTCGGTTTCTCGGCACAACTGCACCCGCGACTGTGGAACCGCGATTAGGACGGAAAAGGGGGTGGGAAAAAAGGGGAAAAGGCGGAGGGAAAAAAAAAAAAAAAAAAAAGAAAAAAAAAAAGCAGCACAAACCCTGGAAGTCTCCCGCGAGTCTTTAAAGAGTTGTCGTTCCCGCTAGTCCCCGAGCGGCGCGTCCCGGGGCTCCCCCGGAGCACGTGTGGCCACCCGAGCTCGGATCCAGGTGGCCGCGGGGTCGCCCCGGGACTCGCACTCGCCGTGAGGTCGCCTCGGGGGCTGAGAGTCACCAGGAGAGCAAGCCAGGGCTTGGAAGCAGCCGCCTGCCCAGCAGGTCGCCCCGGGACTCGGAGCCAGACGCCAACCGGGACGCGTCGCCGCAGGGCTCGGAGCCGGCGGGGTAGCCCCGGGGCTCGGAGCCGCTCGCCTGTTCGCCTCGGGGCTCGGAGCCAATGGGGTAAGCCCGGAGCTCGGAGCCGGCCGCCTCTTCGCGAGGTCGCCCCGCGGCTCGGAGTCGCCGGGAGGTCGCCCCAGGGGCTCGAAACGGCCGGGCGAGCACCGGAGTCGCCTCGGGACTCGGAGCCAGCCGCCCCTTTGCGAGGTCGCCCCGCGGCTCGGAGTCGCCGGGCGAGCGCTAGAGTCGCCTCGGGGCTCGGACCCGGCGGGGTAGCCTCGGGGCTCGGAGTCGCCGGGCGAGCGCCGGAGTCGCCTCAGAGCTCGGACTAGGCGTGGTAGCCCCGGGGCTCGGAGTCGCCAGACGAGCGCCGGAGTCACCCGCCCCGAGGCTCGGAGTCGCTCGCCCGCTCGCGGCGGGGCTGGCGGCGACCGGAGCCGCCTCGTACACACGCGGAGAGACAGACGCGGTGCTCCCTCTCGGCTCGGCCCCTGCCCGCCCCCCCCCTTTCCCGCACACGCTCCGCGCTCACCCGCGGGACGGCAGCTCCCGGCGCAACTTCCCCGCTCGGGCACGTGGGCGGCGGCGCCGCGGACGTGGCGCTGTCCCGGCCCCCCCCACCCCCGGCCCGCCCAGGCCCCGCCCGGCCCCGCGCGCCGCGCACCGCGCGCCCCCTGCCGACCGGACCACAGCCGCAACGGGACGGGGGGAGCGGCCCCAGGGCGCCTCCCGGGGCCTCGTCCGGTTCGGGAATCCTCTCACCGCAAGAAGGATGTTGAGGCTCTGGAGCAAGTCCAGAGAAGAGCGACGAAGCTGGTGAAGGGGCTGGAGAACAGGCTGAGAGAGCTGGGGTTGTTTAGCCTGGAGAAGAGGAGGCTGAGAGGAGACCTCATTACTCTCTACGACTACCTGAAGGGTGGTTGTAGAGAGGAGGGAGCTGGGCTCTTCTCCTAAGTGACAGGGGACAGGACAAGAGGGAATGGCCTCAAGCTCCGCCAGGGGAGATTTAGGCTGGACATTAGGAGGAGGTTTTTCACACAGAGGGTCATTGGGCATTGGAATAGGCTGCCCAGGGAGGTGGTTGATTCCCCTTCCCTGGAGGTGTTTAACGCACAGGTGGATGAGGTCTTGAGGGACTTTTTTTAGTGTTAGATAGGAATGGTTGGACTAGAAGATCCGATGGGTCCCTTCCAACCTGGTTGTTCTATGATTCTATGAATTTGAGTTGGAAAGGACTTAAAGCCCATCCAGTTCCAACTGCAACTGCAGGGAAACCTTCCACTAGACCAGGCTGCTCAAGGGCCCATCCAGCCTGGCCTTGAACACTTCCAGGGATGGGGCAGCCACAGCTTCCCTGGGCAACCTGTGACAGTGTCTCACCACTCTCATGGTGAAGAAAGTCTTCCTTATATCAAGCTTAAATCTGCCTCTTTCCAGTTTATACCCGTTCCCCCTTGTCCTATCACTACAAATCTCTGTGAAAGGTCAGTCCCTCTCCAGCTTTTTTCTGGGCCCCTTTCAGGTACTGGAAGGTCCATATGAGGTCTCCTTGGAGCCTCTTCAGGCTGAACAAACCCAACTCTCTCAGCCTGTCCTCATATGGGAGGTGCTCCAGCCCTCTGATCATTTTTGTGGCCCTCCTCTGGACCCATTCCAACAGTTCACAGAATCACCAGGTTGGAAAAGATCGAGTCCAACCATTCCTATCACTAAACCATGCCCCTCAGCACCTCATGCACCCATGCCTTAAACACCTCCATGGAAGGTGAATCAACCACCTCCCTGGGCAGCCTGTTCCAGTGCCCAATGACCCTTTCCATGAAAATTTTTTTCCTGATGTTCAGCCTAAACCTCCTCTGGAGGAGCTTAAGGTCATTCCCTCTTGTCCTATCCTCTGTCCCTTGAGAGAAGAGGCCAGCACCCTCCTCTCTACAACCTCCTTTTAGGTAGTTGTAGAGAGCAATAAAGTCTCCCCTCAGCCTCCTCTTCTCAAGGCTAAACCCCAGTTCCCTCAACTGCTCCTCATAAGACTTTTTCTCCAGAATCATAGAATAGTTTGAGTTGGAAGAGACCTTAAAGGAGGTTGTAGAGAGGAGGGTGTCCCCAGGTGACATGGAACAGGACAAGGGAAATGGTCTCTAGCTCTGCCAGGGGAGGTTCAGGCTGGACATCAGGAAAAAAATATTCACAGAAAGGGTCATCAGGCACTGACAGAGGCTGCCCAGGGAGGTGGTTGAGTCACCGTCCCTGGAGGTATTTAAAATATGGGTAGACAAGGTGCTCAGGGAACATGGTTTTGTGGTTGATAGGAATGATTTGACTCTATGATCCAAGAAGTCTTTTCCAGACTGGTGATTCTATGATTATAAGAACTGTTGGAACGGGTCCAGAGGAGGACTGCAAAGATAATCAGAGGGCTGTACTACCTCCCATACGAGGACAAGCTGTGAGAGTTGGTGTTGTTCAGTGTGGAGAAGAGAAGGCTCTAAGAAGATCTTATAGCGACGTTCCAGTACCTGAGGGGGCTACAAGAAAGCTGGGAATGTGGGGTGGGGGGGTGGGAGAAACACTGTTTACAAAGGTTTGTAGTGATAGGACTAGGGGCAATGGGTGTAAATTGGAGTGGGACAGATTTAGACTAGAAATAAGGAAGAATTTCTTCACTATGAGGGTGGTGAGGCACTGGTACAGGTTGCCCAGGGAAGCTGTGGCTGCCCCAGCCCTGGAGGGGTTCGAGGCCAAGTTGGACGGGGCCTTGGGCAGCCTGGTCTGGTGGGATGTCCCTGCGTATGGCAGGCAAGTTGGAACTGGGTGATCTTTAGGCCCCTTCCAACCTCTATGATTCTATGGTTCTAGGATTCTATTTGCTGACATTTTTGGTACCAGTCCAAGTGCCAACCTGGTACAGTGCTACACAATGATACAAAAAGGATTTACTGATACAAAAAGGATTTACTGTTACAAAAAGTAGAATATTTTGGTTTAAGCTAAAGTAGAGTTAGGTTCCTCTTGGCCAGGGTGGCCAAGAATGTTTGGAGGGTATCTCCCCCAATAATTGGTGTCTTCATCACAACTGGGCTTTGAAGCAGAGGTCACATCTCCTCATGGTCCATGAGTCAACCTCTGCCCCAGTCAGGGGAAACCTCCTGTTAGTGGTCCTCACCAGCCGCTGGTGGTACTTTGGTGCCCCTTGAGTGGGCTCATTGCACCGAGTCAAGTTCCTTGTGAGATACCATGCCAACAGGAGTATGATTTTGTCACCCTTCAGCAGCTGTGGGGATTGGCTGTTTGAGAGTTCCTTTCTCCACCTGAATGTGACCATTGAGATTGCATCTGTTTACCTATAAATCCAAAATGGCATTGACCTTAATGGCGATATACTACCTCGCTGAACAAGTTATGATGGGCAAAGCCCAGTAGTCTATAAGGATAGATTGCTGTGTTTTCAAGAGTCATTGCCAGTGTGGAACTCTGTAATGGTTACTACTATCATGATGTTGTCACGAAGGTAACGACATCAGGCTGGCTGTGATTTGTGGACAGGCCACTATCACTTTACCTGGAAAAGGTGCAGGTATGTATATGCCTGCTTGAGAAATAACTGTATTTTTGGAAGATAGACAATATGTCCCTCTGATCGCATATTTTCTGCCAAACTGTTTTTCCAGACATTGCTCAGTCCTTGGAGATGATAACGTCTTGTGTGAAGTATGATCTGTGCTGAACAGATGTCTCTTCTTCTGTAATCACCTCTGTTCGCAGTCTTGCCCTGTCTCGAATGCAGGGTCAGATAGAGAGCTGGCTCCAGAGCTCCAAATTAGCAAGAGATTTGACTGTTGTGAAGTTCAATTAGTCCTTAGAAAGTGATAGTATGCGTAAGATTTCTGAGAAAATTTATACATATGCATATAAGTGGAAAACGTATTCTGTACCCAGACTTTGTCTCACTGCATGATTGATGGAGATCACACCCTCCTGCTGCCTAGGCCTGATAAAGGATGGTTGTTTTCTAAAATTCCAGAACAAGTCTTCGAGAGTTTATTTGCCGGCGTTTTTGATATCAACAGAACGTGTCACTCCAAGTTCTATGATGTTGCATTCATTAGTGAATTAAAGAGGAGGATGCCAAAACAACCATGAAATCATAAGAGCAGTTGCTTTCCTGCATAGCAGCAGGATGCAAGTGCTGGTTGAGTTGATCAAACTCTGCAATAATGGGCCTAAGCTCAAAATGGAAAACAGTCCCCATATCCTCCAGAACAGTGACTGGCTGGGAACAGAAGGAGAACTGAATTTGCTGAGGAACTCTGTTGCACTCAGCATGAACTGCTGTGACCCCAAAACATCCGTAGCTGCTTCCCAGTTTCTATGGTTTAGGCTGGCTCCACCACAGAGGTGCTCTTCTTTCTTACTGAGAAAAGACCTCTCACCATGTTCCTAAACAGGCAGTAGCTGTAAATGCTAGAAAATAAAAGACCCTCAGACATCTATTTGCATTTTCTTCTTTCCAGGATTACACTTTGTGAAGCTAAATTACATTACCTGGGCTTTGTGGTTGCAAAATGCCTGACACAGAGGTTTTCACTGAAAAGGTCAGTTGAGGGGGGATCTCACCGTTCTTCCAGGTTAACAACAGCTACAAAACTCTTCCCAAGCTTAATGGTGTCACGTCTTTCCTCATGGCTTTCTTAGAGTGTTTCCTGCAAGAGTGTTCATGTCAGGGACCTTTGTAACCTTAATATACCTTCAATTGAGGGATATTAGACTGCTGTGTTGTTACCTTCTCTTGCTCTTCTTCCTGCTGAAAACATCTATTTCTTCCAGCGGCAGGCAGATTTTTAATCTCGAGGTGCACTGCCAATTTGAGATTAGAATCTGACTTTGAAATTGTAAAGAAGTGCTGCTGCTACTGATGTTCAAATACTGCTGAACCGCTTAAGGCTAAAGCAGCGAAGAAATAAAATTGTGGTTTTTTTTCTGAAACATCTCGCACACTGTGGTTATCTCAAAGGGCTTTATGAAGTAAAGTCGAGTAAAGGAGCATGTTTAAGCATAGCAGCTGTCTGTGCACAAACATGAATGCAGAAAATTTTGGCATTAGAGTTATCTATAATCATTTGGTAGGGTTATTGTGTATGTTTAATGATCACCTGCAATGCCATGAGAAATGTCCAATAATGGTCACCGCTTAAAACCATTAAAAAAAGATAAGTATGTGTATTTATTACATTCCCCCTTGGGATGACTCTAGGGAAGAAAATGCAGCCCAGTAGATTTAAGGTTAAAGAGCACGTGTGAATATTTCCTACATATTCCAGTAAAGCTATTACACTCATAAAAACATATTTTGTTGGTTAAGTTATAAATTTGTGCTAACATACTCTTTCAACAAACTATACTTGAAATTAAGTTTAAGCAGTAGACCTATCTAACGCTGGCTGGCACACAGTTAATTGCTACTGTGATCACTCTGGCTTCAGCAATGCTGTAGTGACAGGACATTGCCATTTAGGAAACAGATTCATTTCTAAGCTTCAAGCAGAGGGCAATACGTGGGCCATATAAGACTTTCCAATCGGCATCTGTCCAGAATAGATGTGATTAAGTGCATTTTTGTTTAGCTATTGATTTATTCACCTAGCTTCCTCAAATGTCAGATATATGTATAGTTTTTGTCCAAGAAAAATAGGACTGTTCGGAGTATTGATTGCAGCTGTGGAGTCTGCAGTACAGCTCAGTAAAAGATTTGGTTCGCATTTTAAGACATTGCACTGTTCTTTAATAAACCTGCATGTCCCTTGGATGTAGATGTAAAAAAAAATCTGCTTCCAGGATTATATTAAAATCTTCCTTACTTTATTTTTAATCTAGAAAAAAAAGCCCTTTTCAGGTTGATCTATCAGTGTAGAGTAATCCCCCCTTAAACCTGATCAGAATTTATAAGAGTTTTTTTATGTAGTACTCTAAAAAGCTGGGAAATGCTATTACCAAATTCAGTATTTTTTCCTTTTTGTTGTATCCTATTTCTGCAGCAGCTTAGACTTTTAATAAATACATATGTTTTTACGTATGTACGTTTATGTAGAGAAAGATCAGAAAAATGACACTTAAACTGTAATTGAAGTGCACTAACCGTGGTAATTGTTCTAAGTCTAAATACAAAATGTAGTTGTATGGGTACATGGATGTATACACTGCAAGGGCTTTTCCCTGGACAATTTTTTCCTTCTCTGAGAACTTACAGTGGCAGAACCTTCCAGACAATATATTTCCCAACTGACAAAATATTTCCTGATAATAATAAAAAAAATATTGCTTGCCAAGGCTCTTTGGATTTTTGATTTTCACAGACTCAGCCATTCTGGACTTTTTTTTCTCCAAAGGGTGCCAGAGCCACAGTGCTCTTACAGCAAATCCTTCACATCAATGTGCAGTTCCACCTCTGGGTTTTACTGGTACCTTTACCTTTCAAGAACTCCTTTTCGTTTCTCTGATTTCTTTCTGGTTCCACACTTTATTCAGGTTTACTCTGGGCTCTGGTTTTCTTGTTCTTTGTTCAAATCATACTCCTATGGGACCTCCCCAGAATCGTGTCATCAGAGTTCTTTTTCTCTCATGTTAAATATCCACACCTGAAACACTCAAGGTAGGAAATTCATCTGTCAAGTTTTGTATGAAGGATATGCCATGGAAGTGCCTATTTATGTTCACTGACTATGAAAAGAACTTAAGAAGTAGATCAGATTTAAACATTTACAGCTGGGTAAGATGAATTCCACTTTTTGAGACTTCTCTGTTGCCAGTGAAGTAAAAGACTAACTTTGAGTAATTTCCATGCTGAAAGATAAGGCCCAGGGCTTTTTTTTTTCCGTCCTGGTAAAAATGGCACCTGAGGTGTTGGATAATGAATACCTTCTTTTCTAGCTTGGCAGCTACCTCAGAAAAGAAGTGACAATTAGTTATTACTGTCTGAAAGTTGTTTGGTAGTCTCTGAAAACTGAGAAATCCACTTGCCTCCTAATCTGTATTCTCAGAGATGACTTCATGAGAGATGTCACTCACTGAACTGTCCCAGAGACTATAGTAGTCTTTCTTTTCTGGAGAGGAGACCTTTGGAGCTCAATTTAACTGTGGTAGCACAGTTTAAGGAGCAAATTATCTGTGAACTGGAAGTACCTATGTGTGGAACAAGATTTCAGGATCCCAGTTGAAAGTTAGAACTCTAGAACAGTCTCTTCAGGATCCCAGATGAAAGTTAGAGCTCAACGTATTCCCACGAAAAAATGAGATTAATAACATGCGAGCAAATAAATAGAGGTTAAAATACATCTGTTATGACTTAAAAAGGGTCGATACCGGCAATGTCTAAATTGAGACAGGATGGTTTCCTTAGTAGTTTACATAAGAATTGAGCTGAGAAATTGTGACAATCTGTATATAGAGAAAGTCTGAGTAAATTACCACATTGCTTTGTTCAGACTTTACAGACTACAGGATAAGTTCTTCAAACAGAAAACTGGTCCATATTGACAAGGTGAAAGAAGTGATTTGCTCGGCCACCATCCCCCAGAACTCTTTTTCTTCTCAACTCTGGGTAACAGGCACAATGGTTTGCTCACTGTAAAGCTTAAAATAAAGTTTAGAAGAAAATGTGAATTGTGATAAAACCCAAAAGACTAGATTCATCTGATGCTGTTAATTTGATGTAGATCCACTGAAGTTAGTAAAATTATATTCATCTACCCAAGGAGAAAATCTGATCTGTAAACATTTGAAACTAAGACTGTCCTTTTTCCCTAGAACACCAGTTAACAGTAGGATTCCTGGATTTCAAAATTCCTTTTCCAGCAGGATGGGATGTGGAATATTCTGAAAGATGCTATAGAAATGCAATATCAACAGAACTTTGGCCGATCTTCTCTGAAAAGCATGAAAATATTTTTCAGGAACTCCTGACAGGTCATTTACATTTTGTATGTTGGATACACTATAATAGCTATTATATTTTGCAGGATAATTCTGTAGTGTGGTTTTAGTCTTTTTGCATTTCACTTGCTGTCACAAATGATCAAATGAAAGATAAAAAATTTACTTGATAATAATTGAGTATGTCATCTGCTTTCAAAGGCTTCTAGTTGCAAAGCTAAAAAAGACTGAAAGAGGAGAAATGTATACCGTTACATTATACTTTATCTTCCAGGTAACTAAATATTGTGACTAAAAGTCAGATTAGACAGTAATGTCTGTACTAGAAGTGGAAAGATAAGTCACGGACCTTGACAAAGCTTTCTTCAATACAGACTATTGATATAAATGCTTTAGTAGATCTGCTTATAATTTTTCAGGCTGTTTCCTCTTTTGGCACTGAACTGTATGAAAGATACGGAAGCAACTGTCTAAATCACAACCGTTTTGAAAGCTGATGTCTACGTATAGCATTTTCACATTCAATCATCAGAAATATATTACCAGTTACGTGCCTTATGGAGAATCCCTGAAGATTTACACTTGAGAAAAGATTTTCTTTGCTTCAAGATGTCTTTTTCTCTGAAGAACCTGTCATACCAGTCAGACTTTCAAAATCTGCACTATAAACACTGTGGTGCAGTGCTGAGCAACTTCCTGCAAGTTACTAAATGCTTTCACTCCTATTGATCTTTTGAGAACTGAAGGAAGTTGACTACTGACTCAGGAAGAGATGAGACACTTAAAGAATAAAGTGCGAATTAGCTTACACATTTGTAGTTACTTTTAGGTGTAGTTTGACATTATGGCTTTTTGACATAAAAATATACTTAACAGGCAGACACCTGCTGTCACTTCCTTTAGGATTCTCACACCAGCCATCAACTTCTGCTGCTGTTATCTTCGGTGTTAAGAGGACAAAGTTCTTTGGAGGAACTTAAGTGTGAAAAGCTTTTTGTTTTAAAAGTCGATGTGCAGTTCCATGACTTGCAGTACATAATTGCCTCCGTTATGTATAATAAACAAACTAATGCTGTAAGGTCTTTTATATTTTTCCTAGGTCATGGCAGCCAGACACCCAAATATCAGATTCGGTTGAGGACTTTTTCTCTAAGCAGTCAGCCTACTTCCAGATTGGAGCTGTTGACTGCTCAATGAGCTGTTGAAAGATCCAGCAGCATTTGGCACATAGACATTGTTTACAGCATGTCCTTTATTCTTTCTGGCACGTAACAGAGCCTTCTGCTTCCTCCTGCTTCTCTGATGATCACCTTACAGTGGCTTATGTTATCCCCAGATAACATGAGAAAATCACGTAGCAGTATTATCCAGCTTTGTGCTTAGCATGTTAAGCAGAGAGATGGGTCTTGGGCTTTTTTGACATAGATGTCAGTATAATTCTTTGTGATGGGCCATCACATTTGATGGCATCACAAAATACAAAAGCTTTAAATCAGAATGGGATACATTCAACCTTGAAATAAAGTGCAGCCTGTGAGAGCAATTAAATAGCAGGGTGCCTTAATAAGGAAGGGGTAGATTATTATAACTTAGTTTTTGAAAAGGTAGGAGATAGTATCTTGTTTACAAAATATGCATTAAAGATTTGGAAGAAATTTATAGCCCAGGTGATGAGGTTAGGGCTTGGTAACATCCTTTCTGTCTCAGGAGCTATGAACCTGTGGAGTGTTTCCTTTCTTTGCGAGTCATGCCATAGAGAGCAGAACAGTGCCCATAGTCCTTATTTTGCATACATAGTTCTGCACAAGGCCAGTGTCTGTAACTAAATCTCATCTCTCAGGACATCAGTTGATTTCCTGAAGTGATTAGGAAGTTTTCTTTTCCTTGCCCTTTCACTTACTGAGGCAGAAATCGTTAGATGGACTTTTATTTATTTTTCTCCTCCATCAAACCCACCAAAAGTGAGATGCTGGACTGCAAGGATTGGTGGCAAGAGTGAGTGAAGATTTCTGACTGACTGGCTGGCTGAGATGTCTTGTTCACAAGCCAACTTTGGGCCTAGGAAGGGAGATCAGTCAGACTTGGACCACAAGGTGGATATTGAGGGATTATACTTACAGCCAGGCAGAGTAGTGAAGTAGCTTCTGGCTGTAAATTGGCTCGTTCCAGTGGTATCATTGGTGATAACACTATAAGGCATTTTCATACATGACATGATAAAAATTTAATGAATGGTTCCTGTTTACCTCCTACTGAAAATAATTGTGTGACTTGACCATAAAGACCTGCCCAGCTATCATGTTTCTAGAAAACCTGGGCAGAATCTGAAGGTTATACTGTCATGCAAATTGAACTAGGCAGTAAAGACCTCTCCCTCATGAAACTATGCTATTTCAGTTCCAGCCTGAAAAGCTTTTTATTTATTAATAACAGACTTAGAGGTTTTAGTAAAAGCATAAGGAATTCTGTCTTTATTAGCAGGTTTCTTTGGGATCAATTCTGGAGTCTTTCCATACCTTGTATACATGGATATCTAATCTAATCTAATCTAATCTAATCTAATCTAATCTAATCTATAATAATATACAATATATGTGGATCCTCTTACCAGTTCAGTCCTGTGCATCCCAGAGGTCAAGTGGTCTAGTTCATAACCATTCTTTTTTTTCCTCCAAGGTTTTATATTTAGAATGAAAAGGTATACATTGCACTTTTTATGTAGTGTTGTGAGAAGTGAAGGGAGGAAATACTCATATGCCCTTCTCCTTCAGTATAACTTGTATGAGTAGGTGCTACTCATCATGAGCAGGAACAGGCACAATCTCATAGTGGTGAGGTGGGCATGAAATTCTGTTTTGAAACTTAACTCACATGGAAGCTCACAGTCAGGGGTGGGGAAATTTGAAATAGCATGTTCCAGTTGGCTTCAGATTTGGAGTTCTGGTTTCAGATCTTTTTCCCGTGGAGATAAGCATGATTATGTACCCTAGCAGTTCAAATAATCTCTATTTCCATTTGAATTCACTGATATGGATGTTTCATACTTCCTTTCATATAGAATATTAGGGATTAACTCTCTTCAGCTCCATCTATGTAGTTGTGTTTCTTTCTATAAAATTCAATAACAAGAAAAAATCCAATGCATTTGTACTCATGGAAAACCAGTCATGCAAAGCATTCATTTATGAAAGAGAGATGGTTACACTGAGTCAATACTAATACAATTACCTACTTGAACAAGCTCAGCTACTCTTTGCATTACCTAATTCTACCTCTTTAAAATCTTGCTGTTTGTTCTGTAATGTTCTTTTTCTGCGTTCTCTTATTCTTGTGTTTTCAAGAACAACAACTAGCTAGAAATTTAGAAGTACACACTGTTGTCATGGAAAACCTGACTTACCTATACAGATATCTTACCATCACTATAAACAAAAAACAGATGCAAGATCTACAAACTGTGTTTACAGCTCTGAGACACAGTAGTCTGTTTGGTAGAGTTGGCTGAGATTTATTTTTTGCAGTCTGTGAAAATCTTGAAACAAGCTCTTCTTATTCCCAACAGGAGAAAAGTTTTCCTTATCCCAAGTGGGACAGAAGCTACTGTTTCTTTTTTTCTGAGGCACAGGGGGATCAGTGGAACGAGAATTGACTCTGTTATAATGTTAAATAAAAATAAAGTAATTTTAGACAAGTGACCATGTTTTCTGTTAATCTGTTCCAAATATTTTTTCAATTGAAACTTCTTTCAGATAACCTTTTTCTCTAAGTCATAAAGAGCATCAAATTTAAAAATCAACATTTCTCATTTGGACAACACAAAAAGACAAAGATTCTCACTATTTTCTAACAGAAATTGTTTTGAAATGGTTAGTTTCACATATAACTCCCACTTCTGTAAAAAAAAGTGCTTTCCAAAGAAAATCATTTAGATTAAAAGTGTGACCAGTTTAGTTTATCACTGATTCTCAAAGGTAAAGACTGATAGTTTGCAGTGAGTAATTTCTGCCACCCTCTGAAACCAATGGGAATCTTCTACTAATTTCTGAAGACTGAATCAATCAGTTTTGCTAAGTGTTGTGTGTAAAGATCATTACAAAAAAATTCCCAATAACTGGAAATAGGTTTCTTTTCACCTTGAAGATGTACTGAAGTTTGCCATGTGCTGACCCCATTGCCCAGCAGCGTAATGGGAACTGATTTAAATGACTGGACCACCCTCTGTGCATCCAAGGAGCATGTATCTATCTGGTTCTTCCTCTTTACTTGTAGTTGGAGGAAATTGCTCCTCCATCACATTACATGCATATTTTTGCATTTGATCTTACAAAAAAATGTAGATTACCCTGGAGTGTTGCACTGATCACTGTTTGAAGTCACTTCAGACGGTACCAGAATCCAATTGTGATCCACATAAGAGAAGCAAGTGGTAATGATGCTCCTTTACCACAGCAGTTTGTCTCTGAATAGTGTCAGGGCCAAATTTAAGCCTGTGTCATTGTGCCTTGCCTGCCTAGCATTCATCTTGAATTATTAGTCATATACTTGGTAAATTAAAACTAATATAGTCACTGGAGAACAGACAAGAACTCTATCCGCTCTCCAGGTGCCTACCTTAATCACTAAGTTACAAGCCATACTCTCCCAAGTCCCTGTGAATATTAATTATTCTACACAGACTGGAACAGCTTCAGCAAAGGCGGCCAAGAGAGACTTTCAGAGTGTTTTACAGCTTGGGCATAATGGCACTCTCATGGGAAAACAAGCTCAAACCTTCAACGCAAGAGAAGCAACTGGGGCACTTGTGTGCTGGGCTGTATTAAAACTTGTACCCTTATCAGTGAGTTGTTAGGTAAAATCCTTATCAGGAGCATCCAGCAAGCCCAGCAGAGCTTAGCCTTGAACCTAATCTAAGCAGCCTCCTAGCAGTATTCCAGTCACAGGACCACAGCTGATATTAATATGCTTTCTTCTGGTGTTAATCATTATTTAGAAATAATCACTGCAGTACTTTTTTTTCTTCCCCACAGAAGGAATGAGGGTAGAACGTCTGTAACACTTGCTGTTTCATGTCATGAGGGGAATGCGAAGCAGCAGCTCTTTAGGAAAGCACAGTGCTAGAAATCTACATCTGCTCAATCACTCTGCAGCTCACAACTGTGAAATGGCCTGTTTTGTCGAGCTTGTCAGCAATGTGCATCATTCAGTTGACAACGCAGAGAGCTGGGGTTGGCTCACGCACAGCAATTTCCAGTTGACGAGTTGGTTCAATTGAAACATTCACTTTGGGAAATAGAGTAAGAATATTTTCAGTCTGAGAGAGGCTACACTGCCTGAATATCTCCCTCATTGAAAAGAGAGGTAATTGTGTACAACACAAGGCATGATTAGCAGGAGGGAGAAGAAAGAGAGGTGATATGTCTTTTGGAGGGAGTTGTTTCACTCATTTTTCCTTGATCTTTTGGAAGAAGATTTTGTTTCCTTTATTGGTCATAAATCCCATTTGAAACCAATAGGAATCAGTGCTTCCACCTGTTCCCCTTTTCTCACAGATACTGTATATGCTGCACCACTGTGGGCGTAATTTCTTCTCCACAGAAGACAGATCATTACTTTGTAAATACAGAATTCAGACTCAGGAATTAGTGACTCTCTTTGATAGTCAAAGAAGTGCATCTGGACATGGGAGGGGACTGATCCTTGTAAGGCTACAAGGTGCCAGGGGCAAATGTAATCTCTACAAGAGATGCAGAACAGAATTTATGGCTCAGACACTTAGCAGTAAAGCTGTACTCCACTGCTTGGATTCTGGTGCCTTCTGGAGCAAAGCAGGTTGGTTTTTTGAAGTTCCATAAGGCAGCATCAATAACAGCAATTCATGGTTCAGCACTGATCTTCTAGGCAGTACTTCATTATTTTTTGTTGCACAGAAAGAAGGAGCTCTTGGCTATTTTTTTTTCTTTAATTGTGGCATGTACAGGAGGAATTCCTCATGGTTTATGTGGTCAGTTGCTGCTCGTTTTTTTTGCTGCTGGCATTCAGTCTCGTGCATTATTGCTATGTTTGCCATTGGTTTAAGTGCATAATAATGATGCAGTACATGTTAACAAAAAGATCAGAGTGGCCTGTCACTATATAAACTGCTGCTATAACTGCTGCAAGAACCATTTTCTATTCTTGTTTCCACTTGGAGCACTTGGAGGACAATCTTTCCCAAAAACCTATAAATAAATTAAATATTCCCAGTGGGCTCCATTTAGTGTCAAACTTTCCTTTTTTAAGATGCTCTTTCTCCTTCTGGTTTGTACAGAGGATGTGTGATCGGAAGCCTTATAGTCCTGCAGTGTTAATAAAACAACCCATCCAAACAGTGGGCTTATTTTGTGTCTAGTATAGATACTGATCCTTAATTACGCCAGTATTGTTTTAACTACCTCAGCACATCCTTATCTGTTTTGCTGCACTTCATTCCGTATTACGCATTTCCAGTTGGAGGCTTGACAGGAGGCAGAAGCAATCAAACCATATTGTCTGGCATAACAGTGGGGAAACTGCCATGTCTCTCATGTAAAAGATTAATAATAGGCTGCACACTCTTTTTGTAAAACAAAAACGTCTCATTTAAACAGCTTAAAAGTTCCGTCCTATGTGATGCTGTCAGCGTGGGGGCCCAGTGTCAGACATCTGAAGGAGATATAATCTTTGAAGAAGCAGCTTTTTTTTTTTTTCCTTTGTAAATAATACTGTAAGTTCCTGCTGCTGGTCTCAGGGCAAGATGCTTACTTTAGGCGGTTGCCGCAGATACGAAGGGACAAACAGTTGCTGGACAGAAGATTAGTGTGGAAAGCTACAAATGTCCATGGTGGAGAGGGAATGGCCTGCAAGCTTGAATTTTACATCCAGACATTATCTCAGGAATATAAGGAGCCCAACCGCATTACTGCTGCCCTAACATACCTGAGAGAGCCAGGCACTTAATTGTTAGGTCTGGCAACAGCTACGTAGGTGCTCTCTCCCTCTTTGCTGTGTTTGATCTAAGGAGGTAAGATATGTGCAGAATAATTAACTGCAAGAGAATGGAAGGGTAGCAAGACTGAAGAAGGGGTGGCAAAAGTTTACCTAAGAGTCTTACTTAAGAATAAGAAAGACTTCAGAAATACACAAAGCCACTCTAGGGACTGAGTTTCAACCTTCCGATACTATTCCAATACTGCATTTTCTGTGATCCATCTTGTCCTAAATATCTGAAGTAAAGGTAATGCAGCACAGAAATGCTGGATTTTATTAATCTTACCAGAGTACAGAGAAATGACTAAACATAAAAAAAATGCAGATGGTGGGGAGGAGGTGAATAAAAAGTCTTGTCAATTTGCTTGCAAGGAATGTATAATCTTCATTAGAAAATTCAAAGCCTGTCTGCTTGTTGTGGATCCTAGCTCTGTCGCAGTTTGTTTAGTGATGATGGAAAGCTCACTCTACACTAATTTCTAATGGATTATTGCAAAACGTTCTGTAATGATGACGTGCTTGAGCTGTTAATAGATTATGAAATGCCTTAAGAGCTTTATAAAAAGCAGAAGATACAATTATTATTGGATCATGACGCTCATTATCTTTAAAGAAAATAAATGTGCTGTAACTCCAACTGGCCTGTAAATTTCTTTTGTTTGGAAATATATTCATGTCACTCTTCTTTTTTTCTGGTCTATGTCTGCTGCTTGTTTTGAATGGGAATACGTTCAGCAAGATTAAGGGCCTGAACCAATGTGACTGAAGTTGACTGTAGTGGTTCCGATTCTTGGAAGGAGTTGGGGCAGTCCTGGTTTGTTTTGTTCACATACTCAAATGAAAATGTTTGTGGCACAGACAAAGGTTTGTGGCACAGGAGCCACAAAACTCCTCTGAAGAGAAGGGCCATGAAAAATTCTTGTTTCTGAACTGGGAACATCACTTTATCTAGGAATTGTTTCAGACTCCTTTCTATCTTTTGTTATCAATAAATAATTGGTATAAACGGTGAGGTACTGGAGACTGGGACGACATTTGCTGTGATTAAGCTGTGCACACTCATTTGACTGCAGAAGATGTGCAAACAACCATCTTGCAGCATTTTACGTCATGTTTCATACGGAACTCTTAAGGTAGATCCTGTAGGCTAACCTTGGCAGCATGCATTTTCCTCTGTTCCTCATCTGCTTTGGAAAGCCACAAGGACAACTAAGAGAGTGCAATTCTGAAGGAATCTAAAGCCTATTCTCTTGATTAAGCACTGGCCTGATCCTGTCATATCCTAAATTGACTTGCCATTTTATATGACAAGCCTCTGCTAGGAGGCAAGCTTAACAGGAGGCTGAGAGCTTTAAATGTGGGTGAATGTAACCCTGGGGGAAGTTATTCAAGCTGTGGATCTGGTGATGCATCAGCCCTGAAAAGCAATAGTCACTCACCCTGTGGCTCTGTGACCACTGCAGGGGAGAAGGCAGAGAAGGGACAGCGTGGATGGGGACATCTCCCTGACATAAGACTGCAGATACATTTGTAAATCATAGGTTTTCCTTAGAGACAGTTTATCTCATTATCTGTAACTCAGTTTTTAGCATCTAAACCCCTCAGTGTTTTCCTAGTGCAATTAATTAAAAATAAAGGTGCCTTACCTTAAATAAGGAAACATCAGCAAATTAAATAAAATTCACCTTCATGGCTCTTCGGTTCTTGTCGTTCAAGAACCAGAAAATCCATTGGCTTTCTAATTTACTGTACAAGAAAGTTGTCATTACTGTTTACAGAGGAAAAGTTTTCCACACAAAATCTGTTAGACTTGTCGACATCTCTTATGCATTCAAGCGCTGCTGTGCGAGACAGATAAAAATCCCACCTGACGATAAGCTGTGTTAGGAAAGAGGCATCTCAGAGAAAGAAAAGCCGCACTCATGGATAATGGAAATAATGAAGCAGTGATAAGTATTTTCCAAATTCCCTTTGCCAATTGAGGTTTTGAATACTAATTGTTAGTGAATATTTTGGCAATTTAACAGTGATGATTACTTGCATGCTGCTGTACATAGTCAATCTATACTTTTTAGAACGTTGCCTTTGATTTCTGAGATTAGTAGGGTTTTCTCAAACTCTCATTTTCATCTCTGCAAATTTTAGGGAATGGACTACAATTTCTAGAGTTCTGCTGAAATCTGAATGGATTTAATTTTCTGGCTCAAAGTTTGTCTTGCAAATAATTTCACATAATTAATTTTTTTATACATTTACCTTTGGAAGGCATTTAATGTGAAAAACAGTTTTAGAAGAAATAAATATTTTCTTTCATATATAGATTTCCAGATTTCAAATTTCAAATATTTAAATATTTGAAATTTTCAGAAGAATATCAAACCCCACTGGAATATTTGTTGTAACTGCAGCAGACCAGATTCCACATAAATTTGCATCTGCATAGTCTCATTGATATAATTTAACTGGTTCATGAAATTTGGCTTCCACGTTGGTTTCTGACCTAGAAAGCAGTTTATTAGACTGCAGACCTAACATTATTTCATCTGGAACACTCAAAATTTAATTACAGTTACCATCTAACCTTATCTCAAGAAGGAATTTGAATTGTTGGGGTACCACTAATCCATGGTAAGGGGACACTGCCCAGTGCATTTGGTGCCCATTCAGCCCTTAAAGGAGACTTAGGGCAAGGAGATTAACGAATGAGACTTCACCCTTGGTTTGAGTGGTGCGTATGCATGAAGCTCAGTAATAATCCCCCATGTAAGGCTGAATTTCAGCTCTATTTCCCAGATTTGCAGTGAGTATATTATAACTGACTGCTAAGTGTTTTTAGAACGGATACATTAGAAATAGTTTAAGTAGAAGACATGATAGTTGCATTTGTGTTTCCAAGTCATACTGCTTAAAAAATAATGCTGTTGCCAATCCTTACTTGGGAATGAACACGTATCTTGCAAAAAGGTTTTCTGTTTTTGCAGAAATAGTGTAGACCCTTAATTTCTGCAGAGCACTCTGTCTAGAGAAGTCAGCAGACTCCCACTTTACTCCTGACCTCAGATACCAACATTACCACCAGGACTCTGGAACAACTGTAAGTGGAAAGTGAATTCTGAGTATTCATATGTAAATTGAAATAACTGATGTCCCATTGTGCTTTTTCTTTAAAAAATAGGAACTAAAAAAAAAGAAGAAAAAACCCAAACATAATGAAGTATTTGCATATAAAAAGGCTTTTAACTTACATTCTTTGCTCATTGGCAATCTTTGGAGGCCCATTATTCTTTGCTGCTATTAAATTTACCCAGAAAAATATCCAAATTTCTGGGCAAGTAGAATTTCATAAAGAATAACTTATTCTTGTTCAGTTATTTCCATAGGATGCAGACCTTTCTAGGCACAGGGCAATTATTTCTAGACACAAGCATAAGAGCAGTGTAAGATTCTGTGGTGTGGGGTTTTTTAAATCTTCCGAGCTAAAGGTTTATAGATGTATTTCAGTAGAAAGTCTTATTATAACAGCAAAAGAAATGTGGATGTCTTCAGTTTCTAATCCTGAGTGTGCAGCTTTGTGACTAGATAACCACAAGCAAAAGGCTTATTCTTTTGAGGACTAATGTTGGTCTGATTTCTACTGGTGTAGATCTGGAATAATTCCACATAAGTAAATGGAGTTACAGTACTAATCCAATGTTGTTTCCTCATCTATAGAAGAGGTTAATGACATTCTTCTCTCTCAGGGGATATGGCAGGGATATCTAGTTAAAGTTGACTCTTTGCTGTGTAAAATGCTAATACAATGTCATTGTTAGTGCAAAATTTGTAATGTATAGGTGAAAGAAACAGTTAATACACAAGGTAGTTGTGCTTAACTCGCTCTGCTAAAAACAAAGCATAATATATTTGCTTTCATTATAACACCTCAAGCAATTTTCTTATGACTACTTTCATTAGGAAAGGAAGACTGGTCTATTCTATTAGGAGAGTAACGAGATGCATGTAAAAAAAATAACATAAAAAAACTACTAAGTGTAAAATGTGCATGTGTCCTCCACTATGCTGTTTGTTTGCATACAGTTCAAAAGAGAGCATTGTAAATTTAAAATAAGCAGCTTTGATTCTGCTAAGTAATTTGTTGCTATATATACGCTAAGAGAGAATATAGTATAAACAGGGAAAATGGTGGACAGGTAAGTAATTATTGCCAGAAATTATCTGCAGCTTTCAGGCAATCCTTTTAACATTTTTCTGCCTTGTTATTTCTGTATATAAATGAAAAACATCTTTGTAAGAAGTAGCAGGGATATCAGGCATGACAGCCTCAGTATATGTCTATCAAATAAAAACAGGATCATAACTATCTAATTCTTAATAACTCAGAATTAGCAATTCATGAAATGATCTTGGCCTGGGACACTGTCACAAAGCAAGCAGGGGCAAGTGAAACTGGAATAGCAATAATTTCTGTTCCTGTTCTTGGGTAGTTCTCAATGTGTTTTTAAAAATGGGCATATTATTCCCACTTTGCAGTTTTGGAAAGTGATCCCTTTAGGACAAGTGGCTTTGCCTAAACAAATCAGCCAAAGGACACGTCAGTGGAGGGAGAAAAAGAGTGGGAGTGAGGCTGCCATTTCCAGCAGCAACCATCCCACAGAGCTGCTCCCATCCCTGCTCTCGCAACTGGAAAGTGAACCTTGGCCTCCCAGCTCCCACCATCTGTCCACTGACATTAGATGAGAGGCTGAACACAGAAGGGTCCCATACAAATAGCATCCACTTGTTAGTGGACTCTTCCTTGTGAATGACCCTCAAGCGTTTGGATATCTGTTGTGGGTTTGGTTTTTTTTTCAAATACCACTTTTTTTCGATGGTGTGCTAACACTGACATTTTGCAGAGCATCTCCAACTGACATCTTACCACTCTGCTTTATTATCCCTTCTGCTAGTGCTGCAGTGAAGAGGAGGTCAAATGAAGTCCTTCTTCTGTGTTGCTCTCCATGCGGTAATCTTCCCAGAGGTCCAACTATGATCATTTGAATTAGATCTATGGCACACAGCTTTCCAGCGTGGACTAGGTCAGGTTTGTGTGGAATCATAGAATCACCAGGTTGGAAGAGAGCCATCAGATCATCAAGTCCAACCAAGCTTGCAAGCTCCAGTGAATTTGGACAACAAATGGCCAAAGCTTCCTTTTGTCTTAGCCAGTATGATTGTGTCCAGTGAGATAATTTTTCCAGAGAAAAACATTGTTAAGCCAGTTCTATAATAACCAAGAATATTTATACACTGAATTCTTGAGCTGGCAATGTAGTTAGAGTAGCTTAGGCACCAGCTGCCAAGTATTTACACAGGATTTCAAGTTGGTTTGTTCAATTTGAGCTGTGATAGCTACGTTGCTACTGTTCCCTCAGTCATCATACTATTCAGCTTGGATTTATAAACATGATAGAAGAAATTGCTAGACTTATCTTTGTTGCTGAAACATTTGCAAGAAAAAACAAAGATATTACAACAATCATAGGAAATTACACACTGGGAAAACATTTTATTTCCAAAATTAGGCTTTTGTATATTGACCTGCTAAAAGGAAAAGAAGCAATATTACCTAGAAAGTTTTAATTTAGTAAAGAAATTAATCAAGTAACTTTATCTGTAGGTGCTATAAATCAGCAATAGCACTAATTTGCCCAACCTGTCCTGAAAATGAGCTCGTTAAAGCTAATTGGACACACTGTATAACAAAGAATCCTATGATAAAACTATGAATTTCCTGTCCAATTGGAAAATACTCTGTAGTGTTCAGCACTGACTCCAGTGGTGGATGCCTGCCAAGATACATTTCAGTGAAGTGTACATGTGGGTTAGATTAATATATTTTGAGATGGAGTTGTATCAGACAACAGGGAAGTCATCTATTAGAGGCAATAATTCAAAGATCACAGCAAAATTTCTTGTTAAAAGAAATCATAAACTCAGGAAAATATCAATGTTTATTAAAATTTATTATCTCTGATTTAAAAAGACGTCTTAGTAGAAGAGGATTTTCTTAAGACCTTGTAACTTGACCATAGTGAATCAAAATAAATGAATGCATGCCTGACAAGTAGAAAAGAGGTCTCATATTTTCCCCTACAGTCAAAAGCAAAGGGAAAATGCACACTTAAATGATGCAAGGGTAAGTTCCAGAGTGCCTATTTATCCACTTCTAAAGTCATCACAATTCTGATCTCAGCAGAATGAATCAAAGAACTGAAATTTCATGTGTAAGTTCCGTATTCCCAAAGAAAAGAATTAGACAGCTCCCATGGTAGCCCAGAATGCCACACAAGCCTCAGTTCTTAGACAGTTTAACTGTCCTGGAGTGCTACGTGACCTCTCCAGAATTTACATGATCCATTCCTATATTTTGAGGTGCTGAGGGCTATGATTTAGTGCTTGATAGGAATGGTTGGACTTTATGATCCTGTGAGTCTTATCCAACCTAGTGATTATGTGATTCTGTGATCTTAACTTAAACTCCATAGAAAACATCTCCTAACTGTCATGAGTACATACAAAGGCCCTATGTGACTGTTTCTGTAGAAGAAAGAGTTTCTACTGCCTGTTTCCAAATGTCTATGTAAAGTCTGGTCAGTTCTGCAGCAAGAACCATGAAAGGGAGTCTCTTGACCAGATTCTCCACCCAGAATACTAATCCCACACTTCAACATATAAATTGACAGAGAGACAACAGGAGCTGTCTGGGGAAATCTATAGAAGTGTCCAAAATTCATACCAAAATTCATGGACAGTTATGAAGATGACCGGAAGTCCAGTTGATTCACCTTATCTTGATCTGGACCATTGTTTCAAATCAATCTAAATCATCTATGCAGATGACTTGATGGGGACCTCCTAGACCATCCAGGGAATTCATGACTTCTGGGTCCAGGGTGTGTGTACAGGTACAGCCCAGATATGCAGCTGTAGCGCAGTTGCAACTAAAACACAAGCTTGAGTTTCATACTTACAACTTCAGCTCTTGCCTCATTTCCTTGGCTCAGTGCTCAGTCAGTACGGTCAGAAACTCCAGTCACTTCAATGTGCATCTCAAATGCTTTCCTTCTCTCGACCTGGATTTCTTAGAAGAAAACCATGTATTAAATTTTTAGTAAAGAAATGGAGTGTTTTAGCATAGAGATTAAAATACCATATCCAGTATGGAAGCTAGCAAACAAGTAAGAAACTTATGTTGTCAGTAAATCTAGATATTTGTGCCTCTCCCATCATTACAGTATCTAAATGAGTCATTGCTTTTATATATCAATGGTATTAACCTCATTTTACATTTGGGTTCCTGAGGCTTAGAGTTTTTGAGTCACATTTTTTGAGTAATTCCACTAGCTTGGGCTTTCGGTTCTTATTTGATTATCGTTTTTCCTACTAATGTTGCTTTTACAGATAAGAAAAGAGAAATGAAAAAGAAAATGGGGAACATAAATGTTGTCTAATTCTGCCTCTTTCATTCTG
Organism: Coccyzus lansbergi; assembly: GCA_033558105.1. NCBI lineage: Eukaryota > Metazoa > Chordata > Aves > Cuculiformes > Coccyzidae > Coccyzus > Coccyzus lansbergi. The sequence continues at coordinate 9,973 of JAUMJK010000267.1, read as the reverse complement.
AAATCACCTTTCATTTAGGGAGAATAGAATTTAACTTTTAGCAGAGGACTGAACAACAGGTCTATTCACACTGGCAAATGCTGATTGGCCTTGCGTGCATCAAATTTAACCTTGGTCAATCTTTTTCCTCCAAACAATATCACTGTCTGCCACTGATTCGTGCCTAGCACTTCTTTGCCACCTGCAGTGGAATGAGATGCTTGACCAACCAAACCAGCCTGTGTGAGAGGAAGCTAACAGATAAAGTACAATAGAGCTTTATGTTTTCCTCAGTATGTTTTTACTCTGCATCACAGAAAATCCATTTGTCAAATAGTAATTGAATTTGCCAACATTTGGCATATTTGCATAACGATTATGAAATGGAGCATTATTTCCCTCGGTATTATATCCATTTCCGTTAGATGGTGTCTCTTTGATCCATTAATCATGTTTCCTGTATCCTCCCACAGAAGCTTAATTGTTCATATCCCACAGAACCCACTCACAAAGAAAGAAATTAGCTGTATGTAAATCTAAGGTTATTACCTTGCCTCTATAAAAGTAAAACAATCAAATTATCCTCTGAAAAGGACAGTGATAAAATTCCACATCAGCAGTGATCATCCAAGGAAACAGATTGAGGCAATTTTATTGGGACAGTGGGGAAAAATGGGTTTGCTTTGCCAAGGACTTTACTGGGGCAAATGTCACTGCTGTCAATGTCCTTCACCACCACTACTGCTGTCCCCTTTACTGACTTCAGTATTACTTCAGTATCTGACACAAAGGGCCAGATTCAGTAGACATCTCTGATTTTAGGGCAGATATAGGCTTCTACCAGTGGGTAAACCACCACCTAGGCATTACTGGAACCTCAAGGTATGGTCTAAGGATGTGAGCACACCAACAGGGAACCATTTAAAGTCAAAGGTGCATCTCTCTAGCATTAACTTACACAAAATACTGAGGAAAGGAATATATCCTAAATTCCACATCTCAGACCTGTAGGGATATGCTTTTCAAAAACCATATTTTTAGCCTCAAATCTCCTAAATATAGGAGCACACATTTAAGAAAAAAAAAAAAGTCTGGGAAAAGCTCTTTTTTTATTTCTTTAACAGGAACAGGCACTATGAACTACATCAGCTTAACAGCAGTTGGGTGATCACAGTGCTTGTGGAGGAAGATTCAATGTTTTTTCATCCAAGTCAGAGTCAATTCCCCCAGAGATGTTCTAACCACCAGGCATAGCTCTTTCTAGGAAGGTTTAACACTGCCAAATGCCGGGTCTTGCACTTGGGGCACAACAACCCTATGCAGAGCTACAGACTGGGCGAAGCCTGACTGGGAAACTGCCAGGAGGAGAGGGACCTGGGGGTGTAGTTCGACAGCCGACTGAACATGAACCAGCAGTGTGCCCAGGTAGCCAAGAAGGCCAATGGCATCCTGGCTTGTATCAGAAACGGTGTGACCAGCAGGTCCAGGGAGGTGATTCTCCCTCTGTATTCAGCACTGGTGAGGCCACTCCTTGAATATTGTGTCCAGTTCTGGGCCCCTTACCACAAGAAGGATGTTGAGGCTCTGGAGCGAGTCCAGAGAAGAGCAACGAGGCTGGTGAAGGGGCTGGAGAACAGACCCTATGAGAAGTGGCTGAGAGAGCTGGGGTTGTTTAGCCTGGAGAAGAGGAGGCTGAGAGGAGACCTCATTGCTCTCTACAAGTACCTGAAAGGAGGTTGTGGAGAGGAGGGAGCTGGCCTCTTCTCCCAAGTGACTGGGGACAGGACGAGAGGGAATGGCCTCAAGCTCCGCCAGGGGAGATTTAGGCTGGAGATTAGGAGGAGGTTTTTCACGCAGAGGGTCATGGGGCATTGGAATAGGCTGCCCAGGGAGGTGGTTGATTCACCTTCCCTGGAGGTGTTTAAGACACGGGTAGATGAGGTCTTGAGGGACTTGGTTTAGTGTTAGATAGGAATGGTTGGACTAGAAGATCCGATGGGTCCCTTCCAAACTGGTTGTTCTGTGATTCTGTGATTACTCTCTACAAATACCTGAAAGGTGGTTGTGGAGAGGAGGGAGCTGGCCTCTTCTCCCAAGTGACAGGGGACAGGACGAGAGGGAATGGCCTCAAGCTCCACCAGGGGAGATTTAGGCTGGAGATTAGGAGGAGGTTTTTCACGCAGAGGGTCATTGGGCATTGGAATAGGCTGCTTGGGGAGGTGGTTGATTCACCTTCCCTGGAGGTGTTTAAGGCACGGGTGGATGAAGTATTGAGGGACTTGGTTTAGTGTTAGATAGGAATGGTTGGACTAGAAGATCCGATGGGTCCCTTCCAACCTGGTTGTTCTGTGATTCTGTGATTCTGTAGGATCATCTGCCTCTTCTGGTCAAGTTGTGCTGCTGTGCAAAATGTAACTCACTAATGATTTGGCCACAGAGAATAAGCAGATGACTCTAATCAGGCTTTTCAGACAAAAACATGAAAACCAAAAGAAAATAGTTGTTAAAAATAATTTGTTTTGTGCAGAACCTGGTGCAGTTGCTCTCTTGAATGTACTTTGAGTACACTAGATGTTGACCTATTTAAGAAAACCCATAATTCTGAATCTTATTCGGGTTTAGATTCCAAGCCATTCAGTCCTTTCAACATTAGAGCAGCATGAACATCTAAAAGTCAGCAAATCTAGAAGCTCAGGGATCTTTAGGATTAAAAGATGCTAACTTCCTCTAGAATTTAGTAGCTTAGCAAGGCTTTTCAGGATCAGGATTCTGGGACTTAGTTCCATTTATAAGATCATTTACGAGAAGACTAAGCCAAGATAACATGCACAAAAATCCATGATTCCGCAGAAAAATGAAGCTCAGACTCCAGTTTACCAAACCAGCATCTAAGTCATTAACCAGCTTCCTTTGCACATTTTCTCCTCTCAGACTTAATGCGAAATTTACCTCATTCCAATCACTAAAAACTCTTTGTTCTTTCATCCCTGCCTGGTTTTTATAATATTTAGCAGAATGATGACAGAAGGTGGCTCCACATTTGTAGACAGGTAGGTTTCTGTTAAAAAGAGTAAAATAGGAGCAAAAAGAACTAGTATATAATCACTCCAAATGCACTTTCTTCTTTATAAACACAAGTTTGTTCACTCTGTTTCTAAGTTCCTCCTCTTGGTGGAAATTAATTCCACCTCTTTGTAGATTTTTCTTCAGCATCCATTCCTTTTGTAAGATTCTCTTTGAAATATATTTCTTCCATAAAGTCTTTTAATGACTCCATCTATACAATCAGTTTCTTTCCACTAAAGAAATCATTAAAGGTAAATTGTGGTAGAAGTGTAATCTGGTGTATCACAGGTCTATCTGATCATGCAGTCTGTTTGATTTAGACAGTGAAGGTCTTGATCAAATTGCAGACATTTTGCTAGTATTTCATAAACAATATTAGGATGTGGTAGCAGATATCCAAGATAACGGCGTGTACTTTCCTGAGAGGAGACCTGTATTCCAAAGCTTATCCTGTTACATCACCAGCTGTAGAATTTTTCAGAAATGGTAGAAGCCAGTGGTAAGGAAAGGGACTATCCTGCACATATTTTTAGTTGGTTTATGTGTAAATGACTATTCAGACATCAAAAGGGATTCTGATTGAATCAGTCATTAAGTAGGCAGGACCTGACCACTCACTTCTTTGTGATGAAAATTCCAGTGAAAATTCCAGCATCTCCTGTATACAATGTAATAACCAGAAGTACTCAAAGGAGAAAGTAAAAAATACAAAAAGCTGATTTAGGCTGGTGAAAAAATAATAATTTTTAAATCAGAAATAATTAGTTTTCTCCCAGTTCTGTCTGTACTACATGCTGAAAATACAATACTTGCCACTAATGTAGGACTGAAGTAGAAAAGCCTTTTTAATCACATAGGGAGGTCTTTTTCCACAAGGTAAAGTTTTCAGCCATTTCAGAATTCTTGCTTTAGTAGAATCCATTTTTTAAAGGAATCAGAAAACTCAGCACTGTTCTATTTTCTGCTTGAAAATACCTGCAATAAAGCAAGTAATGTTCAGTATAGTTTCTGAAATTGAATAAAAGTAGATATTACAAGAAGAAACAAAGGAAGTTTAGCCAAACAAGATATGTCATAGTAGCTGAGAAAAGCTGGCAAAGACCAGTGGTGAAATCCCAGGACTGCACATAATTGGCCTGTTTGTGCACATAGTTACTATGCATATTGTAACACTTGGAGAAAATTCTATGTCTGGCTCTAGTATATTTTAGAACGCTGAACTCAGATCACAAGAATTTTAGTAAATGAATGCACACACCCCAAGTTTATATTGTAGAATTCTGCACAGATTCGCATCACGGAGTAACTAGACAGGTTGATTCTGAGGACGTGGAGCAGTGTAGCTACACAAGGCTCCTTTTTGCCTGTAAAACCTCGAATCCAGATTAGTTCAGTTGGCTTCAAGCTTTGGGACAGTTCATTTCTTTCAAAATTTGATAGCCTATTAAAAAGGCCTTAAGCAGCAATATGCTTCATACATGAATAATAAGTTCATAAGCACTTGGTGCTGCTCTTACAATCCCAAGGCTGGTTGTTTTCCAGAAACTCAAACCATTAAGCTGGTCTAAGGACACCGGGTTAAGTCCCAAGGACATTCGTGACAGAGAATGGGCATTGCTTAAGGTTGCTGTTCGCTCCTTAATAAAAGCTTCTGAAACAGTGTCATAAGAAAACATGCAATATTTTTTCCCCAAGACAACACCATTTATATCTAAAAACTGGTCTGAATTTACAGCCATTTCTTTGTCTTTCCATGACGGTAATTTTAGGATGTACATTGTATTTAATTTAATTACATGCAATTATCCTCTTACCAGCTAGTTAGCTTTTTATGCCTTGTATTTTGCTGCTTCTTCTTTTTTTTTAAACTGTAGCATCCTTTCCATGAGCCAAATCTGCAAGATGAGAATTTATACAGGCACAGCTCTGGATACGGTTGCTTTGGTTCAGGAAAGCATAGTTTTGCAGCCTTCTGTTACATGACATGGGGTATAACAATGAAAGCAACCCTTCCACATCTGTCAAGAAAACTTAATTCCAAATCAGTCCCAGGCAGAGGCTGTTATACGCTATACTTTCACAGGTTGATCATAGTAGATTATTAAGTTTCAAAAATAATGATAAACCCTTTTTTCTTTTTGGAAAACTCCATCTATGTTACCAGTAAAAACACACACTTAATGCAGACTATTTAACAAAAGGACTCTGCAGTTTTGAGACTGTGTGAACTGGAGGATTAAAATCCTTTGTAAACCCACATCCTGTTAGTGTCTGTCGGTCACAATAATTAGGCATCTGATGTGAGGTGCTAAAAGAGATAAAACAGCATGGGAGAAATAATCACAGATTAAAACAAAATGAACCGTAGAGAAACATTTAAGACCATATGATAGTGCGGTATGTGACACTGAGGAATACTGAATGCAGAGAAAGGCCAGTTCAAACTGAGATAAGTTCTCATTCCATTTGGATACTTCAGTAACCAGCAAGAAGGAGACATGAAACAGAAAACTGCAGTGCTGTCTAATGAGGTGTTAGAGGACTTGGGGTGGGGGTATAGTATCTGAATGTGCCACTTTCTTCAAAGCTCTTCCTTCAGAGGATTTCAAGGACAATACTTAATTCTTGCAGGGTGCCAAGAGCGGCACAAGGGTGAGCTGTCAGGTAGTTGCACTCTTCCACTACTGAATCTCAGAAAACCTATAAAACCAGTGCTTCCCTGCTGAAGATGCAGAAAAGCCTGCAAGGTCATCCTCCCCTTGTGAGAGTGAGAGACAGGAGAGGCCAGTTAAGAATTCCTAATGAAAAAAGAAGGGCATGCTCCTGTGTGGCAGTAAGAGGTAGAGGTTGCATATGCTGGTTTATTCAACTTGCCTAAAAGGCAGGGAATCTGTTTTCTCAGGGTGTATGAAAGCAACTCCAGTCTCACTAATCTTCTATCTAGACTTAACAGTCTCATGAAGCCACACCAAAGGCAACAAGCCTTTTGCAGTGGATCATCTGCTGATGGAATGAACATTCTGTGTGACGGACCTACGCGCAATCCCAATCTCACAAGCAATTTCTGCACCAGCAGAAGCCTATACTGTGATTTGAGCTCCAGAACATGTGCTGGAGGCCACCTCAGGAGTGAACTTTAGTCATACAACCCCTCTCCAAAGACATGAAACAAAATAATTTTTTGAATCTGAGTTTTCACAGAAGTGCACACTGCAATGTATTATTTTATGTATGGAAAACATCCTGTTCCTGAGAAGAAACTTAGATTCCCCCTCCCCAACTGTTTTAGAAGTTTGTAGATAACTCCTCCAAGTATCATTCTTTTTCCCCTAGGAATAACGTGACCAATGTGAAGCACGCAGGAGTTATTATTTCCTCTTTTACATATGACTGGCTAGATGCACCATGACTGCTGCATCACTATTAACCTTTTATAAAAGGAAGACTGACTACTTCACAAGGACAAAGAATTAATATGGGCCTGTAGTGCTGTAATTCAAACATGTAATGAAAAGTAGAAAACAGTACAGTATTAAAATGACTGTTTACTAAATCCCCATTTTTCAGTGTATGTATGTAAATTAAGTGATAGCAGAAAAAATTCTGCAATGCATTAACTAAGAAACATCCTTGAAACAAAATTCTCACCCAGCACATGTACAATTCATTATATCCCTCTTTTTCCAATAATATAATTGAGGAGCATATATTTGACCTCTTTCACATTTCATAAGTAGAGGATTCTAAAATCTATAATCTCAATTACTCTCTTAATAGACTGTCTCCAATTTATTTTTTACCTGTTGACCTGCAGGATAAAGCTATTTAGAAGAGATGTTATGGTGGAGAGCCCTTCTGTAATGAAATTGCTGAAGGACAAAAAAAAATCCTATAAGGAGACTGGAAAACAAATTCGGAAGCATACTGCTCATGTTTAATTTATTCAGTATGCATACTGTGAAACATCTGGGTGTCTTTAGTATACAATCAGGTATTAACTTAGTACCAGATATCACAGTCAGCAGTTTGCAGTAAGTTGCAGGCACCTGACAGAAAGCAAATTGTCTCCTTAACTGATTCCATAGCATGGAAATCTATGAATAAGAAAGGAATCTAGCAGCAAAACGCAGAAGACAAGGAAGAAAGCACATACAGCTGCTGTGCTACCTTTTCTTCCTACGCTTACATCCCTCGTCTTGCAATTCAGTATTTTTGTTTGGTATTTCCTGTGCGGTTGTACATCCACGTACACTAAACCACCAAGTTTTCCCCAAGTAATCCCAGTGCTCCTGGTTTGGGGCACAATGTGGTGGGTTACTATGGTGGTTTGCTCCTAGTGCAAAATAGGTTTGTCCTTTTTCTAGGAAAAAAATGCCATAGAAAGTAGTTGTATTTGGCACTCATGTTCCAGCATGACACAACTGATGGTCTTCTCTATTTTTGCAGCAGCAGCAACTCAGACCCTGGGAACATACTCAGTGCAAGTAAACAGTCTAGTCTTGCTTCTTCCATTTGTGCAGCAGAATTGTTTCTCTGAACAGGAATAACAAGTTTTTGCTTGGCTTTGTGTTCCTCATAAATCAAGGTTATCAGATGACTCCACTTACAAATACTAACTGCTGTGAGTCTCCCATATAGGGTAAATGGTTCCTTTTAAAAGGGAACTGAAACATTAGGGTGAAAGTGTCCTTGACAGGACAAGGGGTAGTGGTTTTAAACAAAGGGAGGGTAGAATTATACTGGATATAAGGAAGACATTTATTACAATGAGGGTAGTGAAACACTGGAACAGGCTGCCCTGGGAGGTAATGGAGTCTCCATCTCTGGAAACATTCAAGACCAGGCTGGATGGGGCTCTGAGTAACCTGACTGAGTTAAAGATGTCCCTGCTCCTGCAAGGGAGGTGGATTAGGTGACCTGTAAAGATTCCTTCCAACCCAAGGCATTCTGTGATTCTAAAGCAAAGAAGTGAACAAGTATTGCATCAGGCTCATGAAAAGCAGAAATAGTTAAAAAAAAGAGGTTTATAAAAGAAAAATCAGCAGTAGTTAACAAGGTCGAAGCAGCAGTACAGTCTGTAGAAGGAGCACTGCCACATGCAAGCCAGGGCAGAGCAGCTGTACCACCATGGTCTAAATTTACTCCTCCTACTCAGGCAGAACATCCAAAAAGAGAGTTGGACAAGGAGGAGATAGAACTTTCTCCCTCTCCTCCCCACTCCCAGTTCAGCCCATAGCTCTCCCACAGGAGCGTTAGCCCTCGGCAGCCCTAGCCGGGGCCTGCTACCCTGAGAAAGCCGTAGTGTGGAACCCTCCAAACACACACCGAGCCTGCCTGAGGGAGCAGGAGAGAGATCAGCCCTGTTAAACCAGTCCTGGGAAGGGACTGACTGACTGAGAAGGGACCGACTGGCTGACGGACAGGCTGACTGAGGGACTCACTGGCTGACGGAGAATGGATAGGTGCACAGATGGACGGACTGACTGACTGAGAAGGGAATGATGGACGGACTGAAAAGGGACTGACTCATGGACCGACAGACTGAGAAGGGACTGTCTGACGGCTCAGAAGGAGCTGGAGCACCTCCCTGTACTCCTACACCCTCTTTCCGCCGGCCACTCAAACCTCGCTTGACTTCGCTCCCGTTGGCTCTAGCAGCGGGGGCGGGGCTTAGGCGCAGAGGCGTGGCTTAGTATCAGGGGGCGTGGCCGTAGAGAGCTTGGGCATGGGGCGGGGCTAAGATAATAGACTACACCTCTGGGGTGGGGCTAAGGGAAGCGTGTGGGGTGGGCGCGGCCAAGGTTAGAGGGGGCGGGGCCTGATCCCGGCGCTCCCGGCGCGCTCTGCGTGGGGCGGTCAGTCCGCATGCGCGAGGGGCGCTTCGGCCATTGGCTGTGCGCGGGGCGGCGGGAGGCGGCGGCCGTTGGCGGCGGGAGAGGCGGTGAGAGTAGCGCCGCCGCGGGGCACCCCTTCTGCTCCTGCTCCCCCCCGATCTCGACCTTCTCCTCCTTCCCCCTCTTCCCCCCCGACCTCGACCTCCTCTATTTCCTTCTTTCCCTCCATCTCCTTCTTTCCCTCCCCCTCCATCTCCTTCTTTTCCTCCCCCTCCATCTCCTTCTTTTCCTCCCCCTCCATCTCCTTCTCCCCCCTCCATCTCCTCCTCCTTCTCCCCCCCTCCACCTCCTCCTCCTTCTCCCCCCTCCATCTCCTCCTCCTTCTCCCCCCTCCATCTCCTCCTCCTTCTCCCCTCTCCATCTTCTCCTCCTTCTCCCCTCTCCATCTTCTCCTCCTTCTCCCCTCTCCATCTTCTCCTCCTTCTCCCCCTCTCCATCTTCTCCTCCTTCTCCCCTCTCCATCTTCTCCTCCTTCTCCCCCTCCATCTCCTCCCCCTCCATCTCCTCCATCTCCTCCTCTCCTCCTCCTCCTCCTCTCCTCCCTCCTCCTCCTCCTCCCCCCTCCCCTCCTCCTCCTCCTCCCCCCTCCCCTCCTCCTCCTCCCCCCCCCCTCCTCCTCCTCCCCCTCCCCTCCTCCTCCTCCCCCCTCCCCTCCTCCTCCTCCCCCCTCCCCTCCTCCTCTCCCCCTCCCCTCCTCCTCCTCCCCCCTCCCCTCCTCCTCCTCCCCCCTCCCCTCCTCCTCCTCCCCCCTCCCCTCCTCCTCCTCCCCCCTCCCCTCCTCCTCCTCCCCCCTCCTCCTCCTCCCCCCTCCATCTCCTCCCCCCGCCCCCCCCCTCCGTCTCCCCCCCTTCACTAGTTGTAACCTTTTGATTTTCAGTACCTAGAAGCTTTTGAAAGTCTCTTTGTTTTGGAGAAGTATTTTCAGGGATATAATTTTTAAAGATCAGCTAAATTTTTGATTTCTTTTTTTCCCCCCCTTGACATGAAGAGCTTTTGACTAGGCTGTCTTTTCTCGCCATGTGTATGAAAATTAT